>OY728135.1:2000602520-2001816834 GCA_963277665.1 Viscum album | reverse complement strand
CTCAGCGATCCTACATGGATCAGTGCTACCGATCCTGTGTGGGTCAGCGCTCAGCGGTCCTGTGTGGGCCAGCGCCTACAGATCCTATGTGGGTCCGATCCTGTGTGGGTCATTGCGGGGGTTAGTTACCTATCGATCCTGTGTAGGTCAGATCCTGTGTGGGTCATTGCGGGGGTTAGTACCTATCGATCCTTTGTGGGTCATTGCGGGGGTTAGTAACTATCGATCCTGTGTGGGTCCGACGACTTAGATGAATCAGTGGCTGTATCTGATCATCTCTATCGTCATACGAAGAAGTATACCCGTGTGAGCTGAATCTTGACTTGCTTTCCTATGTGGATTCTGTTGTGCTATGCTGTGTGGATGTGATCGAACTTGGGCTTGTATGTTGAAGCGAACTGGAATTGATGACTTAGGTATATGTATGGGAATATACCTAAGTAGTGTCGGATGTTACTTCATGATTGTATATTTCATTTTTGGATTATCCTTTGTGGATTCTGGGACACCTTCGGGGGTCTCGGGGTCCCTACTGAGTAGCTTATACTCACCCCTGCACGGGCTATACCCGCACTACGTTGTGTTGGTTTCAGACGACGGACAACGATGATCGTGGTAAAAGCACAAGGAGCAGGACGGTACCCGGAGGTGGACCACTGGGCGGGGCGTACTCGGAGCAGACGGTTGGACCCGAGTAACTGTAGAGGCTATTTGTACCCAACCTTCAGGTGGGACTTCCAGTGGACGGCTTGATGCTGCGACTTTATTTTTCAGTTGCTGTACTCTCTTTTCAGTTGTACTTTACTTTCAGTTTGGGTTTGTATTCTGACCCACTTACTTTACCGCACTTTCTATTGTACCCAGTTTTTACTTAGTGTTTACTTCTGCTTGCTTGCTCTGTGGTGTTTGTTTACTTTACAAAGGCAATGCCTTCCCTTTTTACCGGTAATTACGCCTTGGTGCTAGTCGCCAGCCCCTGGCCTATGGTAGGCGGTCATGGGGTAGTCACGGCACGGGCCCCGAGGATGGGTTGTGACAATTTGGTATCAGAGGATTTCGGTTCTACCGCAGAACCTTGGAATCTGATCTTTCTTCTATGCGAAGAAATAGTGTTAAGAGTATTGAGTGTGGTTATCAGTCCAGGGAGACCAGTGTTGGTGCGGCGGCCGACGTATCCATACACCAGGACCCTGACTTCTGATTTCTGACTTAATGCATGAAAACATTGATTTCATGTGTGTTTCAAGTTTTCTTTGTGATTACTTTGTGTCAACTCACCAGGTATACTGTTCTGACCGTGGTGCACCTGTCTCTTTTCAGGATAGCCCCACGATGGCAGCCAGCTAGGGTTCCGAGAGTTGTGCGTGACGACATCCCACCGAGCGACGAGGCCTCGGTGCAAGGCCCTTTGACAGCAGAGGCACCGACAGTACCTCTACCCGCCGAGCCACCGATGCTACCAGCCCCAGCCGCTGACGATGCACGTCGCCTTAGTGCACTGCATGAGTTTCAGCGCCAGAGACCACCCATGTTCCATGGGGAGACGGACCCTCAGGAAGCCTAGGATTGGATGGAGGTAGTTGTACGGGTTTTCAGGTTAGTGAGGACACCAGTAGACCTCATGGTGATCCTCGCAGTGAGCCTCCTGCACGGGGCAGCAGGCAGATGGTGGAGCTTGATGCTCCAAGTTCATGACGAGGCGTCTCTCCTCTGGACAGACTTTGAGAGCCTCTTTTTCTCAGAGTTCATCCCAGCCACCTTCCGTGTGGTGCGCATCCAGGATATTCTATAGCTGCGGCAGGGCAGCTTGACGGTCGCCCGGTACTCGGTGAGATTTACCGATCTCTCGCGCTAATCGACAGACATGGTACGAGAACCATTCTTCTGGGCCCGGACCTTTGAGAAAGGATTGATGCATGAGATCAAGGCATCGCTGATCTCCCTCATAATTCCGACTAAGGCAGGGTTACTGGAGTGAGCCCTTCTGATCGAGAGCTTCCTTGCTGAGCCTACTTCAGCAGCAAGACCTACCGCAGGGCGGCACGTAGCAGAGTCTTCTACAGCAGGAAGTCGAAGGATGAATCATGGGTCCAGGAAGACCAGACCCTTAAGAAGACGACCTCAGGACACTGGCTCAGTAGTGTGGGGCACACAGCGCGAAGCCAGTCTTTTGAGAGGCAGACAGTGTTGCGCATGCGGCGGGTAGGGCCACATGGCTCGTGACTGCCCGACCAGCCGTGCAGAGGAGCAACAGACGGTTGAGGGGCCACCCAGGTAGAGGCAGAGGGTCGACCGTGGCGGTCCGCAGGGAGCAGGTGGACGATGCAGAGGAGCTGGCCGAGCAGCAGGTGGTGGGCGATGCTTTGAGGATCTACCACCACCACCACCAGGAGGTCCACCCCGACCACAGGGAGCTGGCGGGCAGAGACATGCATAGCTCCAGGCAGTGGAGGCCTACGACCACGACGCGCCCGAGATGATTCGAGGTACTATCTGTGTCTATTCCACCCTTGCTGCAGTTCTTATAGACACAGGAGCGAGTCATTATTTCATAGACGCTGCCCTTGTTCGGAGCTCGGAGATTCCGACAGAGCCGTTGGCTCGATCCTTACGGCTAGAGACTCCTACAGGAGCAGACTCGACGATTATGCACTGGTTCCGGCAGTGTGAGCTTACTCTAGGAGGCGAGATCTTTGGCTGGGATATTCTTGTAGTGGCATCAAGGCCTTACGACGTCATCTTGGGTATGGATTGGTTATCTACAGTCCATGCTCAGATTGACTGTTTTAGGCGCAAGGTGTGATGTGTATGCACCGATGGGAGCAGGTTCACCTTCACCGGAGAGAAGGGAGCCTTCGAAGCACAGGATGGACTCTCGCAGAGGAGAGGACATCCCATCACTCATCAGTTGGCTAGCCTCATCCTAGGAGTAGTTGACGTGCGGAGTCCTAGTTTTCCTGTAGTGGTGGATCAGTATGTGGACGTTTTCCCTGACGATGTTCCAGGACTACCTCCTCGCATAGAGGTAGAATTTTATATTGATCTATACCCCAGGACAGCCCCGATATCCACCCCAACATATCGGATGGCTCCCACCGAGCTTCGAGAGCTATGGGTACAGTTGGAGGACTTGCAGGGCAAGGGATTCATCCGACCCAGTGTTTCACCCTGGGCTTCCCCGATATTGTTCGCCAAGAAGGCGGACGGGAGCTTGCAACTTTGTGTCGACTATCGTCGCCTGAACCAAGTGACAGTGAGGAACGAGTATCCACTACCGAGGATTGATGACCTCTTCGATCATCTCAAGGGAGCACGGTGGTTCTCAAAGATAGACCTCAGGTTAGGCTATCATTAGCTCAGAGTTCGGGACGAGGACGTGCAGAAGATGACCTTCAGATGTTGATATGGCCACTATGAGTTTTTGGTTATTCCATTCGGCGTAACCAATGCTACAGCAGTGTTCATGGGCCTCATGAGTAGGATATTTCAGCCATACCTGGATCGATTTTTCGTGGTCTTCATTGACGACATTTTGATTTACTCGACCACTGAGGAGGAGCACGCCTACCACTTGCGGGTTGTACTAGACACACTCCAAGAGCACCGGATTTATGGAAATCTCTCAAAGTGTCAGTTCTGGATACGTGAGGTTCACTTCTTGGGACATGTCATCTCTGAGGCGGGAGTTGCGGGGGATCCTGCGAAGATCGAGGCAGTGCTAGATTGGGAGCCACCCAGGAGCATGACGGAGGTGCGAAGTTTCTTGGGACTAGCTGGATACTACCAGATATTTGTGCCAGACTTCTCCGGAGTTGCGGCGCCACTCTCAACTTTGACGAAGAAGAGGAAACCCTTTGTGTGGTCAGACAGATGTCAGAAGAGCTTACAGGAGATGAGACAGAGATTGACCAGCGCACCTATCTTGAGGCTACTGGAGGAGGGAGTTGGGTACATAGTCTACTGCGATGCATCAGGGACTGGACTCAGATGTGTCCTAATGTAGAAGCGGGTTGTGATCGCCTATGGATCACGTTAGTTGAGGTAGCATGAGCAGAACTACGCTACCCATGACCTGGAGTTAGCAACAGTGGTCTTCGCTCTGAAGATGTGGTGACACTATCTGATGGGTGAGCGCTTTATAGTCTATTCTGACCATCAGAGTCTCAGGTACATCTTCTCTCAGAAGGACCTGAACCTGAGACAATGACGATGGCTCGAGTTCCTCCAGGACTATGAATTTGATATAGTCTATACTACTGGGAAGGGGAACATAGTAGCCGATGCTCTGAGCAGGAAGATGGGCATTCAGCTACTTGGGGAGGCGACAGAGAAGCTAGCCGCTTTGCAGATATCCTTCATGGATAGAGATGGAGCAGGCTTTCTTCAGTCACTCACAGTCACTCCTCCACTGCTGCAGTGGGTCAGAGAGGCACAACGTGGGGACACCGACTGTGAGACGTGGCGTACACAAATATCCTCAGGACATGCACCTGATGGTTTCTCCTTTGGAGGAGAGCACGACGTCCTTTTTAGAGGATGTACCTTGGTACGAGTTGCTTTACGAGAGGAGGTGCTGAGGGAGTTTCACACTTCCCATTTGGAGGTACATCCTGGAGTGGCGAAGATGTACCAGGATCTTAGACGACAGTACTGGTGTCCGGGCATGAAGAAGGCTATGACAGAGTTTGTTTCTTGATGCCTCACCTGCCAGCAGGTGAAGGCAGAGCACTAGGTACCAGCAGGCTTGGTACAACCCTTGGAGGTCCCGGAGTGGAAGTGGTATGACATATCTATGGACTTCGTGACTGGACTTCCACGCACTTCCAGAGGTCACGACTCCATTTGGGTGATTATCGACCGACTCACCAAGTCGGATCACTTCTTAACCATCAGAGAGCAGG
The DNA here is from genome assembly GCA_963277665.1 of Viscum album. Lineage (NCBI taxonomy): Eukaryota > Viridiplantae > Streptophyta > Magnoliopsida > Santalales > Viscaceae > Viscum > Viscum album. The sequence continues at coordinate 2,001,811,933 of OY728135.1, read as the reverse complement.
ACTCAGTGGAGAGCTTGAGACGTCTCTACATTCAGGAGATTGTACGGCTTCATGGTGTGCCATCATCTGTCATCTCCGATCGAGATTCTCGCTTTACTTCCCGGCTTTGGAAGGGGTTGCAGGAGGCTTTTGGGACGCAGCTACGTCTGAGCACCGCCTTTCACCCTCAGACGGATGGTCAGACAGAGAGGACCATTCAGACTCTCGAGGACATGCTCCGTGCATGTGTCCTCACCATTGGTCACAGCTGGGAGGACCACCTACCCTTGGTGGAGTTCGCATACAACAACAGCTACCACTCCACCATCAGGATGGCACCATATGAGGCGTTGTACGACCGACCTTGCAGATCACCACTGTGCTGGAAAGACCCTGGGGAGTCAGCACTTGTGGGACCGGAGATGGTCCAGGCCACGATAGAGAAGGTCCAGATCATCCAGGAGCGGATGAGGACAGCTCAGAGCCGGTAGAAGTCTTATGCTGACAGGAGGCGGAGGCCACTGGAGTTCGAGGATGGTGACCACGTCTTCTTGCGGGTCTCACCTCAATGTGGATTACGGAGATTTGGCCGAGGCGACAAGTTGTATCCACGCTTCATCGGACCATTCCAGGTCCTCACCAGGATTGGTGAGGTGGATTATCTCCTGGCTCTACCACCTCAGTCGCACCGGGTGCACGATGTCTTCCATGTATCCCAGCTGAGGAGATACGTGCACGACCCGACACATATCATTGACCATGGGGAGCTGGACATTGATGATGGGGCGACTTTTGCAGAGGTCCTGGTGGAGATCGAGGATCGACAGGAGCGGGTCCAACACGGACGGTTGATTCCTCTAGTACGCATCATATGGCAGCACATGAACCTCCAGGAGATCACTTGGGAGTGGGAGGATCAGATGCGTGCTCAGTACCCACATTTGTTTCCCTAGTTTTTGATGTATCTTTACGGGGACGTAAAGCCCTGAGGTGGGAGTTATGTAAAGACCCTAAAAATTCAAGGAATTTTTTTTCTTAATTTTCTTGGGAATTTTACAAGAACGCAATTTCTGACGGTACCTAATTCCGAGGCTCGGTGTGCCTGGAATCTTTTTCCGAAGTTTATCTCGGGTACGTTCAGTGAACGAATGAGCAGGTTTTTCTAACTTTTGAACCGGTACTCGGAATCAAATTCCGAGGGCACCGATGGAATCGTAGCACCAGTATTTGCTTAGAAACACCTTTTCTGGAGTTGCGTTTGCTCGGGTGTGGTTTTTATTTTTTGAGGTTAAGTTAAGAAATAAAATAAAAGTGGTACAACCGATTTTTATTTTATTTTGATTAACTTAAGTTAAGTGGATGATGTGGGACCCACAATATCCTACCCACTTGGTAGGATATTTGTGAGGTGGGGCCCACACGAGCCCCACCGTTTCTTTTCTTCTAAGTAACGCACCCACACCCCCCTTTTAATGAAGTCAACTCTTGCGTTTAATCTGGATATTAAACGCCTCATTAATTGGGCGGTTTTAAACACCTCAATTAATTTTTCATTTTGCTTCTTTTTGAAATTCAAACGTTGGATTGTGCGTTAATAAAATAAAACAACACTTATTTTATTTGGGTTGGAACTTGTTGCGTGGAGAGGATTTGGAGAAAAGCCTTCTTCTTCGACGAAGAACGCGAAAAATGCGAAGAACGCGAAGAACACACCGATCTCCGACGAAGAACGCCAAATCCTCGGAGATCGACTACGCGACACCGTGTACCGTGACACCAGCGACGCTTCTTACGCGATGCTTCTTCCACGACGCTTCTCCGCGACGCGATGATCCTCCCTCCGCGACACCTTCTTCTGTGACGGTTATTTCCGCGACGAATCCTCGCTCATCGAATTCGACGAGGTAGAGATTTATTTTAATTGTTGTTCGTGAATTATACCGTTGCCTTTCTTCTTTTCTATTGGAGCCTCCTGTTACCGCAATAATGGGAGGGGGTCGTACCGCACGAACATGACCGACCCTCCTCTCCCTTTTGGTTGTTTGATATTGTTGCGGCACGAGCAAGGCAATGCAGTGCCGAAGCACCGCGCGGGAATTATTAAGGAAAGGGGGAGAAGCGCAGCGCCGTCGTGCCGCGCCGTTGAAGATTAACCAAAGACGCGGCGCCGTCGTGCCGTACCGTTGAAGACGAACCAAAGACGCGACACCGTCGCGCCGTGCTAGAGAACCACAAAAGCACCACGGCCGGAGCGGGGCCGCGACATAGGGGTGCGGCGCCGTCGTGCCGCGCTGGATGGACCAAGGCTGCGGCCGGTTCCGGGCCGCCGGCGTCGGAACAGAGGGACTGGCCCTTGCCGGTCTCGTGGCGGCAGCAGCCGACCTTCCAGAGCGGGCCGACCGGTCAGGGGAAAACCGGGGGTTCGTAACCCCTGGTCGGCCAGCAGGTGCGGCCCCCCACATGGGGGCCGCAGGTTCTCAACGCGGGGGGCAGCGCGCCCCCCCTTCACCGCTCGACCGTTACGGCCGAGCTGCCTGGCCGCTGGCCGCGCCCTAGCAGGCCGGACCCAGACTCGGTCTGGGTTGACCTGGTTCGGGCCGACCCTGGGGGTATTGGGCCGGGTCGGACCGGGCCCGAACCCCCTAATACCGAACCTCTTTCGGTCTGTTGCCCATAACTTGAGCTGCAGACCTCTGATCGACGCACCGTCAGTTGCGTAGCAATCGTTGGATCAAGACGGTAGTTTTGGTATATTACACTCAAGGTTTTGAAGTACTTTGGGTTCAGCCGAGTTGGTTCGTACACGAAACCAACCGGGCCCTCGGAGCGGAAACACTTATAACTTTAGCTCCGGACGTCCGATTGACGTGCCGTTGACTTTGATGGATTCCTCTAAGTGAGAAGGACCTTTTGGCTTAATCCGCTCGAGGTTTGGATGCATTTGGAGTACGGTCAGGTTGGTTTTGACTTAAAAACTAACCGGTCCCCTGGGACGAAAAAGCCAATAACTCTTAGACCGGGCGTCCGATTGACGCGCCGTCTGTGACGTTGAGTTCCTGTTGACGATACAGAACTTTTGGATACATCAACTCCGAACTATGTGTCAGTTGATGTATCAACCCCTCGGATCGTGGAGCGGACCCTCCTGAACGAGCTTGCTGTGTAAGGAAACCCAAGAGCTGGCTGCGACTGTGATGACAACGACGACTGTACAGAAATCCTCCGTGGATTCGACGGCGACGACTACAGCACTCAGCGATCCTACGTGGATCAGTGCTACCGATCCTGTGTGGGTCAGCACTCAGCGGTCCTGTGTGGGCCAGCGCCTACAGATCCTGTGTGGGTCTGATCCTGTGTGGGTCATTGCGGGGGTTAGTTACCTATCGATCCTGTGTGGGTCAGATCCTGTGTGGGTCATTGCGGGGGTTAGTACTTATCGATCCTTTGTGGGTCATTGTGGGGGTTAGTACCTATCGATCCTATGTGGGTCCGACGACTTAGATGAATCAGTGGCTATATCTGATCATCTCTATCATCATACAAAGAAGTATACCTGTGTGAGCTGAATCTTGACTTGCTTTCCTATGTGGATTCTGTTGTGCTATCCTGTGTGGATGTGATCGAACTTGGGCTCGGATGTTGGAGCGAACTGGAATTGATGACTTAGGTATATGTATGGGCATATACTTAAGTAGTGTCGGATGTTACTTCGTGATTGTATCTTTCCTTTGTGGATTATCCTTTGTGGATTCTAGGAGACCTTCAGGGGTCTCGGGGTCCCTACTGAGTAGCTTATACTCACCCCTGCATGGGCTATGCTCGCACTACATTGTGTTGGTTGCAGACAACGGACAACGATGATCGTGGTAGAGGCACGTGGAGGAGGATAGTACCCGGAGCTGGACCACTGGGCGGGGTGTACTCAGAGCGGACGACTGGACCCGAGGAACTGTGGAGGCTATCTGTACCCACCCTTCAGGTGGGACTTCTAGTGGACGGCTCGACGCTGCGGCTTTATTTTTCAGTTGCTGTACTCTCTTTTCAGTTGTACTTTGATTTTAGTTTGGGTTTGTATTCTGGCCCACTTACTTTACCGCACTTTCTATTGTACCCAGTTTTTACTTAGTGTTTACTTTTGCTTGCTTGCTCTGTGGTGGTTGTTTACTTTACAAAGGCAATGCCTTCCCTTTTTACCGGGAATTACGCCTTGGTGCTAGTCGCCAGCCCTTGTCCTATGGAATGCGGGCTTGGGGTAGTCACGGCACGGGCCCCGAGGACGGGTCATGACACCAAAGATACTTAATTTTACAACCAAAAATATTTTATGCCGATGTTAATCATAAAGAATATAATGATCACAAGCAATGGGAAATAACCCCTAGACACTAGCTCACTGTGGGTCCCAGGTATCTTGTATCTCGGTGAAAGTAACCCTCACAATATCCGTTCTCATGCACACGAGCCACTAGTAGGGATCATACCCATAACCTAGTGGTCCCCCAACATTATCATAATCATAATCATAGTTTAGTTAGTGTTTTCATCATCAAACTTTCTATGTGAAAATGGGGCTAAACCCCACAGGATCACTAGCATACTATTACACTTCCACCCACCTAGATACCCAGGTTTCCCCTTTTGTGATCAAACAAGTTATACAAGACATGAAATATAATTCGAACATGAAAATACCACTTCCAAGTCACACACACACCAAACATCCCACATTTATATCTCACAAGCCACATAATCCCCTTTTTTATCTAAATTCATTTTTAATTCATACTCACACCAAAACAACCAATAACACTTTTCACATATCTTTCATACATCAAAAAATAATTTAAAATTTTTATAAAACCTTTCAAAGATAGTGAAAATCACATAACATCCCACACAAATGTCACATAATACTCCTTTCACAAACAAAAATCATTTTTCATATCATACTCCCACAAAACATCCCACAAACGTGTTTCACACCTTTCTTATAATTTAATAAAACACTTCAACAATTTATAAAAAATTCGAATTTTTTTGACCTCTTAAATCACCACTTAACCTTTCAAAAACCCATATTATGTGAACACACTCAACAAAATAGTACATGTACATCCTTTTCCCACTTTTTTAACTCAATAAATCATTTACAATTTTCATAAAACAATCCCAAGGGGTATAACCATGTTTTTCACATAAAACCCATTTCAAAACCCTTTTTCAAGGCCAAAATCACCTCAATACTAATAAAAAATAGATTTTACATCCCTATAAAAATTTATTAAACCAATTTCAAATGTTATAAAATTACCACAAATGATACAACACAAGATACACATAGAAAACACACATTTTCAAACAAATATACAAATTTGAAACTAAAATCTTAATCAATACTACCAAATATAGTTCCCGAACCAAAAATAATGTAATAGGAGCATGATGAAAATATAAATGATGAAAATATAACTCATATTAGGATGCTTACACATAGAACCACCTACCTTTTGTGCCAAAATCTCCAAATCTTGGGGTGAAACTTCAACCACACCACTACCGTACCACATGGATGATAAATCGAGCCCTAGACCACAATATTTCACCAAAAAGACTCAAGGTTAAACCATAGGTACGAACCATATCTTCTAGACACATTATAACTCATGAAAGGGTGAAATAAACCCTAAGAAAAGGGAAAAAATCAAAGAGAGAAAGGCTTACTTGCATAATTTTGAAGTTTTTCCCATCAAATATCCCTTCAAAATTTAGTTCTAGGGGGGGGGGTGAAAGAGATTGGAGGATGTAAATGGAGTTAGGGTAAGAAACAGGGAATAATGGTGTGGATTAGGTTTATTTATGGGATGGAAAAATTGGAAAAAAGATTTTTAATGACCTGGACACCTTGAACGGTTTGGGTGCATAGTTTAGTAAACCATGCGGCCTGTTCTGGCCACCCAAAAACCTTCCATTATCCTTAAATTTTAGAGGGGTAAAAGGGAAAAACCAAGGTGAAATATAGGCCAAGGATAGGGGAGAAAAATTCCCAAAATAAAGTACTCTTTTCAACCCAAAACTCATCCAACTCATGGGTAAAAACCACCTCAACAACTTACCCCACAAGTGGTTCCACTAGGAGTGTCACTAATCCAACTCAAAAACACAAAAACATCACACCATCCCCTTGACAAAAGAGGAGTCCAAACACCATCCAATACCCCCAAGACTAAGGTCATAGATCAGAACACAAGATACACTAAGATTTCAAACCTGAAACACCCAAAAACCAAGATAAATCTAAAAACCAAAATAGGATTTGAAACAAAGAATGGAATTGAAAATATGGGTGTGATAATTCTCCCCACCATAAATATTTCCACCCTTAGAAATCCACAATAATGCCAAAAGAAAAAAACCCAAACCCAACTGATAAACCAAGATGTATTACTTTTCCAAGTTTCTCCCCCAAAGGTCAAAATACCTCTAGTGATCAATTAAGGAAGGAATAATCTCACAAACTAAAACTTACACCACTTTACTGAAACAATAAAACACATTCACAATTTATACCAAAATAAAACTCCTAAAATAATATCCAAACAAGTCTTAATAAATTTACTCAAATGAGCTACAACATCGAACATGTTTACTACTACCTTACTTTAATTAAACCGTTGGATGCTCCCTAATCCCAATGCTTACCCAAAAAAGATGTTGGTAGTTAGATAGATATAAATTAGTATAACCATCACTAAGACAAGGCCAAGGACAAATCTGAGTTACTAGTATGGGGAGACATAAATGGGCTCCCCGCCATAAGATAAAACAAAATTTTCCCAAGATAGAATTGGGACACTAACAAGGGGAGTCCCAAATGGACTCTCCAATATAAGGGGTAGAACCTCATTAGATTTTTACAAAAGGACTTACATGAGACCCATAGTGAGTATCCCCAACATAAGAACCAACCATCTCAACTAACCATCATGTGCTAACCGTGTAGATCATTTTATCTGGATGGATTCCTGGAACACAGTTATTATTAATCATGAACAAACTGTCTTCTCAACCAATCTAGACAAATTTCAAACCTTTCCCAAAAAACTCAAAGGAAACTAAATAGGGAAGTAATGACATTGGGCGATAACATGGACACATGGTCCTCCCACCTCTTTCCATCGAACATGAACGACAAAAGAAAGATGATGACACCAGAGGTTTAAACTATTACCATATTTAATAATGAGTATAAGACTTTGTACAAGGGTTTGAACGACCCTGGTATTTCCCCTAACTACACGCCAACTTCACTCTGAGACCTATGGCTGGAGCTCAAATGATTGAAGCATATTTGACATCGCAGTTAGGATTTGGAAACTCCTTAAATGAAACCTCTACTTTATGTGCCACAAAAACTATACCCTAATCCCAAATGGGTTCACCAATATATAACACATTCCGAACTCACTTTACCCTAACCTGACATTTCACTGAAACAAGGGCTTAAAATATGAACTCACATCACACCTTGTTTCTTCGGATGAGAAACAAAAGAAGGAAAGGACACATATAAACACCTTCCTCTAAAACAAAGGTTTTTATGTTTTTTACAAGGGATACATACTCCCAACATAACAGAGACTCTTATAGGATTGGATGACCTTCACCTTTATAGTCAAATGAGAACACATAATTGCAAGGCGTCACTGAACATGACCATCGTGACTGATAGAAACAAGACAAGGAAAGGGATATTATTCCAAGTCCAAAATAGCACACAATTCCGGAAAATGGAAAAAATATCATCTCTTGAACATATTTTCCACATGGGTGTCTTAACATCATCCCTCTCTTCGAAGATACCCATGAAAGACCCAGAGGCCCTCTTAGAGAACATCGAGCACTGAAAACCCTGAACTACTATCACATTTGATGACTCAGGTAACTTAAGGAACTATGGTCTCTTTCAACCTTCCACAAGAACTCTACCACTACAAGAGGATCCAAAAAACCAAGAAAGGAGAAGGTGTAAACTAAATCTCCAAATCTTGATAAAAAGATTCCTTATATTGATAAATTGGATGATATTATAAAACAAAACAATCCGGGTTGCACTTCAGTTGTGCACTAACCCTTAATGGGGGCATACCTTATCCAATGAGAGAACCCAAGGACCCAAAAAAGATGGTCCATAAGTCAAAAAGTTCCACAAACCAGATCCAAACACATGAGGGGAACCACCGTAAATGCTTCTTGAACTTTTCTCAGAAGAGACTGCTAACCAGCCCTTCAACCTAGCTTACTGACTAAACACAAATCCAAAACACCGTTCAAACAAGAGGGGTTCTTGGACTCAAAACATCCCACAAAAACAACATTTAAAAAATGACATAAGACATACCATCCCAAAATAGTCATCAAGAAATCAAGTTTTCCTTTAAAATCATGTCTTTGAAAATAAATGGTTTGGCGATTAGCGCATCCACCAATGGTTCCCCATGGGCCTCACACATGCATGTTTCCGTGCCACGCCAAGAACCCTCATCATATCTATCCACAAAATTCATCTAGTCATTCCATTAACCATCCACTATCCCATGTAACCCATGCATGTGGTTGATCACGGAAATACCAAAGGTTAAAACAAAAATTCTTAACAATTTTTGAAACCAAAACAATCAACCAATACTTCCTTTTTCTCAGACCCGCTGACCAAAAAATCAAACCCAATTTACAGCTTACAAAACTTTTCATAAAGAAACAATCATTCAAATGAAAATTCACTTTAAATATATTCACATCAATTTCAAAACAACTCATCCCATTACAACACCTTTAAATAGTTTAGATAACTCTATTGGAAACACTTTTTCAAAACCAACTTTAACAAGATTTCATGCTTTCAAAAGTGGTGTAAAAACACCATTTTACATTTCAAAATAATTATGAAAATTTAGTTCCACCATCTCAAAAATCAAACCCTTCCCTATTTATTAGAAAATAACTTTACAAAAACTTTACGCTTCTTAAAACCATGTCATTTTTTTTAAAACCAAATTTCCAAGATTTCAAAACTAAAGGACACAAGACAATGTGAGGGGTAACTAGTTTTAGTGGATCACTTGAAGATATGGTTGGAGGCCATATGACAATCACTTCACCATAAAAGAGAGTGTTATAGGGAAATATCCCTGTCCTCACATAGCTTTCTAGGCCCTCTGAGCTCATTGATACCATTAGCCTAACTCTATTTTCATTTCCCCATATCACCATCAAACTAAGAAAACCAAAGGAATCAGATGAATCCTAACTTCCCCTAGAGACTTGAATCCCATAATGAGGTGTGATGGCTAGGAACACTACCCATAACTGTAATTTCAAGTCCCAAAAATCCTAGCTCTAGACTAATCCCTACTCTTCCCCAAATAACATGACCCAAAGGCTGAACCTGAACCTCCTCTCATACCATTTTGTTATGAACTGAATCTGGTTGCCATCAAAACTGACACCTGACGCAGTCCATGACAAGTACCGAAGGGAATTAACGATCCCCATGGGATGGAACAAGTTCCCGAGTAACATATAATGAAATTTGGGAATGATTTATCCAAGTTTATAAACATAAAACAACAAACAAATCCAATATAACAAATCTGAATTTTTCAAAACAAACCATCTTTTAAAAAAAATTCAGAATTGAATTACATAATTTGAAACAATGTTTTAAGAACATTAAATAGAAATAAAACCAAAAAGAAAATCCCAAGAACCTCCACATGGCAAGAGACACCGCCCTCAATCCATCCCCACAACACTGCATCACGAAGGACCGCTAAAAACCCGAACCATTGGCACAAAAAGCTGTACCCAAATCTACGACAAAAATAACCAAGTCTACTTATACCCAAAGGTGTAATTAGGGTGTGAGAAAAATACCAGTAGGATACCAACACTAAGATATTCCATGTGATAAACATTCAAAGATGAAAATCTTCTAGTTTTTCATAAACATGAAATGCTAATAATAATTTTAAAGAGATGAAACTTTAAATGAAAACAGTTTTCAAGTGGGATACTTTAAAGAATCAAAACTTCTAAAATAAAATTCCAAATATACTGAATTTTCCATCCAAACATACCGTATTATGATGGTAATCATAAATCATCTAAGGAGCACAAGCAATGGGAAATAATCCCTAGGCACTAGCTCTTTGTGAGTCCTAGGTACCTCATATCTCAGTGAAAGTAACCATCACAATATACATTCTCATGCACATGAGCCACTACTAGGGATCATACCCATAACCTAGTGGTCCCACAACATCATCATAATCATCATCATAGTTTAGTTAGTGTTTTCATCGTCAAACTTACTATGTAAAACTAGGGCCAAACCCCATGGGATCACTAGCATACCAGTACTCATCTACCCACCTAGATACCCAAGTTTTCCCTCTTGTGCTCAAACAAGTTCCAAAACCATGAAATATAATTTGCACATGAAAATACCACTTATAAGTCACACACACACCAAATAGCCCACATGTATATCACAAAAGCCACATAATCCCCCTTTTCATCCAAATTCATTTTGAAGTCATAGTCACACCAAAACAGCCCACAACACTTTTCGCATATCTTTAACACTTCAAAAAATCCTTTTAACAATTTTATAAAACCTTTCCAAGATTGTGAAAATCACATAACATCCCACACACAAGTCACATAATACTCCTTTCACAAACAAAATTCATTTTTCACGTCATACTCCCACAAAACATCCCACAAATGTGTTTCACACCTTTCTTGCAATTTAATAAAACACTTCATCAATTTATAAAACATTCTAAAAATGTTTGATCTCCTAAATCACCACTTTACATTTCAAAAAACCATCTTAAGTGAACACACTCACCAAAAAAGTACATGTACATCCGTTTCCCACTTTTTTTAACTCAATAAATCATTTAAAATTTTCATAAAACAATCCCAAGGGGTATAACCATGTTTTTCACACAAAAACCATTTCAAAACCCTATTTCAAGGACAAAATCACACCAATACCAATACAAAACATATTTTACAGCCCTATCAACATTTATTAAACCACATTATAATGTTATCAAATTACCACAAATGATACAACAAAAGATACACATGAAAAACACACATTTTCAAACAAATATACAACTTTGAAAGTAAAAGCTTAATCAATACTACCAAAGATGGTTCCCACACCAAAAATAATGTAAGAGGAAAATGATTAAAATATAAATGAATAAAATATAACTCATATTAGTATTATTACACATGGATTCACCTACCTTTTTTGCTAAAACTCCAAATCTTGGTGCAAAACTTCAACCACACCACTGCTGCACCACAAGAGAGATAAATCAAGACCTAGAGCACAAGATTTCAACAAAAAAACTCAGGGTTAAACCCTAGGTACGAAACCAAGCTATTGGACACTTTAGAACTCATGAAAGGGTGAAATAAACCCTAAGAAAAGGGAATAAATCTAAGAGATAAAGGATTACTTTCATAATTTTGAAGTTTCCCCCATCAAATATCCCTTCAAAATTGAGTTCCAAGGGAGGGTGAGAGAGCTTGGAGGCTGTCTAGGGAGGTAGGTAACGAAATGGGGAATAATGGGGTGGATTGGTTTTATTTACAATATGAAAAAATTGGAATTTTAAAAATATTTCTAATGACTGGGACACCTTGTACGGTTTGGCTAACCGTGCGGCCAAACTGTTAAGCTTGTTTTGGACACCCAAAAACCTTCCATTATCCTCCAACTTTAGAGGATTCTAAGAGAAAAACCTACAAGGAAAGATATTCCAAGTATTGGGGAGAACAATTCCCAAAACATAGAACTCTTTTCAACCCAAAACTCATCCAACTCATGGGTACAAACCACCTCAACAACTTACCCCACAAGTGGCGCCACTAAGAGTGTCACTAATAAAATTCCAAAACACCACAACCTCACAACATCCCCTTGAAAAAAGAGGAGTCAAAATACCCTCAAATACCCCCAATACCAAGGTTATAGATCAGAACACAAGGGACAGCAAAATTTCAAACCTAGAGCACCCGAAAACCAAGAGAAAGCTAAGAACCAAAAGAGGATTTGAAACAAAGCATGGAATTGAAAATCTAGGTGTGAAAATTCTCCCCACAATAAAACTTTCCACCCTCAGAAATCCACAACAAGTCCAAAAGAAAAAAAATCAAACCCAACTGATAAACCAAGATTTACTCCTTTTCCATGTTTTTTCCTCGAAGGCCAAAACACCTCTAGTGATCAATTAAGGAAGGAATTCTCTCACAAACCAAAACTTACATAACTTTCCTGAAACAATAAAGCATATTCAAACTTTATCCCAAAAGAAAACTCCTCAAAATATATCCAAACAAGACTCAAGAAATTTACCTAAATGAGCAACAAAATCAAACATGTTTACCACTACCTTACTTTAATTAAACCGTTGGATGCTCCCTAATCCCAACGCTTACCCAAGGAAGATGTTGGTAGTTAGATAGATCAGAATGATTCTACCCATAACCAAGACAATAAAAAGGAAAGATATGAGTTACTAGTATGGGGAGACACAAATGGGCTCCCCACCATAAGAGACAACTTAAATTTTCCCGAGAAAGAATCGGAACACTAATAGGGGGAGGTACAAACAGAATCCCTGATATAAGGGATTTAACCTCATTAGATTTTTCCAAAAAGACTTATAAGAGACCCATAGTGAGTCTACCCACCATAAGAACCAACCATGTTAACCGAATAGCATATCCCAGTACAAAATGACCCCAAAATTTAAAGAGTTGGGATGTCCACATGGTTAGTCCGCAGAATTTGGGAAGTCATGCGCTAACCGTGCAAATCATTCTTTCTGCATGGATTCCTGGATCAAGGTAACTACTAATCATGCAAAAATCATGTGCTCAACCTATCTATCCAAATTTCAAATCCTTCCCCAAAAACTCAATGGAAACTAAAGGGGGAAGGAATGACATTGGGCGATAACACAGATATGAGGTCCTCCCACCTCTTTCCATCGAACATGAACAAAAAAAGAAAGATGAAGACACCAGTGGTTTAAGTTATTCCCATCTTTAAAATTGAGGATTTGAATTTGTAAAAGGGTTTGAACAACCCTGTTATTTCCCCGGACTATGCACCGAATTCACTCTAAGACCTATGGATGGAGCTCAAATGATTGAAGCATCTTTGGCCTCTCTGTTAGGATTTGTAAACCCCTTGAACGGAACCTCTCCTTTCAGTGCCATGAAAACTATAACCTGATCCTAGATGGGTTCACCAAGAAATAATACATTCCAAACTCACTTTACCCTAACCCAACATTTCACAAAAACATGGGATTAGAAGATGTACACACATCACACCTTGTTTCTTTGGATGAGAAACAACAGAAGGAAAGGACACATATAAACACCTTCCTATAAATCATAGGATTTTGAAGTTTTTTCCAAGGGATATATACTCCCAACATAACAGAGAATCTTAGAGGATTGGACGACCTTCACTTTTACAATCAAATGAGGACACTCCATCACAAGGTGTCATCGAACATGACCATTGTGACTGATATAAACAAGACAAGGAAAGGGATCTTATGCCAAGTCCCAAATAACACATGATTCCGGAAAATGACAAAAATATACTCTCTTGACTAGATTTTACACACAGGTGGCCTAACACCATCCCTTGATCCGAAGAGACTAACAAAGGACCCATAGGCCCTCTTAGAGAACATCCAGCACTGACAACCCCAAAATACTGTCACCTTTGAAGACTCAAGCAACTTAAGGAACTATGGTCTCTTTCAACCTTCCATGAGCACCGTCGTACTACAAAAGAATCCAAAAAACCAAGAAAATAAAAGGTGTAAACTCAATATCCAAATATCGAGAAAAATATTCCTTATATTGATCAACTAGAGGATCTTCCAACAATAAAACAATCCAGGTTGCACTTCAGTTGTGCACTATCCCTTAATGGGGGCGTACCATATCCAATGAGAGAACCCAAGGACCCAACCAAGCTGGTCCATTGGTCAAAAAGTTCCACAAACCAGATCCAAACACATGAGTGGAAACACTGTAAAGGCTTCCTGAACTTTTCTCAGAAGATACCACTAACCAGCCCTTCAACCCAACTTACCGACCAAATATAAACCCAAAACACCATTCAAACAAGAGGGGTTCTTGGAATCAAAACACCCCATAACAATAACATTTACAAAATCACATAATACATACCATCCAAATCAGTCATCAAGGCATCAATTTTTCGTTTAAAATTATATCTTTGAAAATAAATGGTTCAGCAGTGCGCATCCACCAATGGTACCCCATGGGCCTCACACATGCATGTTTCCATGCTACACCGGGCACCCTCCTCATATCCATCCATGAAACTCATCTATTCATGACATTAACCATCCACCATCCCTTTTAACCCCATGAATGTGGTTTCTCATGGAAATACCCAAGGATAAAACAAAAATTATTTCCAATTTTGAAAACCAAAATAGTCAACCAATACTTCCTTTTTGTCAGACCCACTAACCACAAAATCAAACCCAATTTACAGCTTAAAAAAATTTTCAGAAAGGAAAAATAATTCAAATGAAAACTCACTTTCAATATATTAAAATAAATTTCAAAACATCTCATCCCATTAAAACACCTTTCAATAGTTTAGAGAACTCTATTTGAATCACATTTTTAAAACCAACTTTAACATAATTTCCTGCTCTCCAAAGAGGTGTAAACACAACATTTTCCATTTCAAAACAATTCTGAAAAATTATTTCCACCATCTCACAAATCAAACCCTTACCTCTTTATTATAAATTATTTTTACAAAAACTTTATAATGCTTAAAACCATTCCATTTTTTTCTTTAAAACCAAACTTCCAAGATTTGAAAACTAAAGGACACAAGACAATGCGAGGGGAAACTAGTTTGGGTGGGTGACTTGGACATATGGTTGGAGGAAATATTATAATAACTTTAACATTGTATAGAGTGTTCTAGGGAAATATCCCCATCTCCACATGGCTTTATAGGCCCTACAAGATCACTGATACCATTAACCCAAATCTCCTTTCATTTTCCCAGATCATCATCAAACCAAGAAAACCAAAGTACTCAGATGAATCCTAACTTCCCCTGGAGACTTGAATCCCATCATAAGGTGTGATAGCCCAGAAAACTAACCATAACTGGAATATCAAGTCCCAACAATCCTATATATATTCTATCCCTACTCTTCCCCAAATAAGTGACCCAAAGGGTAAAACCTGAACCTCCTCTAATACCATTTTTGTCACGAACCGAATTTGTTCTCCATCAAAACTGACACCCGAGGTGGTCTGTGACAAGGGCCGAAGGTCATTCCTGATCCCCATAGGCTGGAACAAGTGCCCGGGTATCATATAATGAAATTTAGGAATGATTTAACCGATTTTATAAACATAAAACAATAAACACATCCAATATAACAAATCTGGATTTTTCAAAACAAACCATCTTTTATGAAAATTCAGAATTGAATTACATAATTTCAAATAGTGTTTGAAGAACATTACAAAGTATTAAAACCAAAAATGATAGTCCAAGAACCTCTACATGGCAAGAGGCACTACCCTCAAGACATCCCCACAACACTGCATCACAAAGGACCGCTAAAAACCCGAACCATTGGCAAAAAACAGCTATACCCAAATCTGCGACAAAAATAACCAAGTCTACTTACACCCAAAGGTGTAAGTAGTGTGTGATACAAATCCTAGTAGGATACCACCACTAATATATTCCATGTGATAAAAATTCAAATATGAAAAGTTTGTAATTTTTCACAAACATGAAATGCTAATAATAATTTTAAAGAGATGAAACTTTAAATGAAAACTGTTTTCAAGTGGGATACATTAAAGAATCAACACTTCTAAAATAAAATACCAAAGATACTGAATTTTCCATCCAAACATATCGTATGCCGGAAGTAATAATAAATTATATAATGAGCACAAGCAATGGGAAATAACCCCTAGGAACTAGCTCACTGTGGGTCCCAGGTACCTCGTATCTCAGTGAAAGTAACCATCACAATACCCGTTCTGGTGTAAACGAGCCACTAGTAGGGATCATACCCATAACCTAGTGGTCCCCCATAATTATCATAATAAACATAATCATCATCATCATCATCATCATCATAGTTTAGTTATTGTTGTCATCGTCAAACTTGCTACGTGAAACTGGGGCCAAACCCCACGGGATCACTAGCATACTAGTACACATCCACCCACTTAAATAACCGAGTTTTCCCTCTTGTGCTCAAAAAAGTTCCACAAGCCATGAAATATAATTTTCACATGAAAACAACACTTCCAAGTCAAACACACACCAAATATCTCACATGTATATCACACAATCCACATAATTATCTTTTTCATCCAAATTCATTTTGAAGTCATACTCACACCAAAACAGTCCAAAACAATTTTCAGATATCTTTCACACTTCAAAAAATACTTTAACAATTTTATAAAACCTTTCCAAGATAGTGAAAATCACATAACATCCCACACACATGTCACATAATACTCCTTTCACAAACAAAATTCATTTATCACATCATAATCCCACAAAATACCCTACAAACATGTTTCACACCTTTCTTGCAATTTAATTAAACACTTCAACAATTTATAAATCATTATAAATTTTTTTGATCTCTTAAATCACCACTTAACCTTTAAAAAACCCATCTTCGGTGATCACACTCACCAAAATAGTACATGTACATCCTTTTCTCACTTTATTCAACTCAATAAATCATTTACAATTTTCATAAAACAATCCCAAGGGGTATAACCCTATTTTGCACACAAAAACCATTTCTAAACCCTCTTTAAAGGAAAAAATCACACAAATACTAATAAAAAACAGATTTTTAATCCCTATCAACATTTATTAAACCACTTTAAAATGTTATCAAATTACCACAAACGATACAACAAAAGATACACATGGAAAACACATATTTTCAAACAAATATACAACTTTGAAACTAAAATCTTAATTAATACTACCAAAGATGGTTCCTGCACCAAAAATAATGTAAGAGGAGAATTTTGAAAATATAAATAAATCAAATATAACTCATCTTAGGATGCTTACACATGTAACCACCTACCTTTTGTGCAAAAACTCTAAATCTTAGTGCGAAACTTCAACCACACCACCGTCGCATCACAAGGGAGATAAATTGAGACCTATACCACAATATTTCACCAAAATACTCAAGTTTAAACCTTAGGTACGAACCCCAGATTCTGGACACTTTATAACCCATGAAAGGGTGAAAGAAACCCTAAGGAAATGGAAAAAATCAAAGAAAAAAAATACTTACTTTCATAATTTTGAAGTTTTATCCATCAAATATCCCTTCAAAATTGAGTTCCAAGAGAGGGTGAGAGAGTTTTGAGGTTGTACATGGAGGTAGGGAACAAAATTAGGAAGAATGGGGTAGATTAGGTTTATTTCCAGGAGGGAAAAATTGGAATTTCAAAAATATTTTTAATGACCTGAACACCTTTCACGACTTTCCTGCATGGTTTAGTAAACAGTGGGGACAAACCATGTGGCCTATTATGGCCACCCAAAAACCTTCCATTATACTCCAATTTCATTGGGTCCAGGGGTAAAACCAAGGGGGAAATATAGGCCAAGTATAGGGGAGAAAAATTCCCAAAACAAAGCACTCTTTTCAACCCAAAACTCATCCAACTCATGGGTACAAACCACCTCAACAAATTACCTCACAAGTGTTACCACCATGAGTGTCACTAATCAAAATACAATACACCACAACCTCACACCATCCCCTTGAAAAAATAGGAGGCTAACTAAAATCCAATACCCCCAAGACCAAGGTCATATATTAGAACACAAGATACATCAAAATTTCAAACCCGAAAGACCCAGAAACCAAGAGAAAGCTAAGAAATAAAAGAGTATTTGAAACAAATCATGGAATTGAAAATTTTGGTGTAAAATTCTACCCACTATAAATCTTTACACCCTTGGAAAGTCTCAACAAGGTCAAAAGAAAAAAAACCAAACCCAATTGATAAACCAAGATGTACTCCTTTTCCATATTTCTCCCCCAAAGGCCATAACACCTCCAGTGATCAATTGAGGAAGGAATACTCTCACAAACCAAAAATTAAAACAATTTCATAAAACAATCAAGAAAATTCAGACTTTATCCCAAAATAAAACTCCTCAAACACTATCTAAACAAGACTCAAGCAATTTACCCGAATGATCAACAACATAGAACAAGTTTACCACTACCTTAATTTAATCAAACCATCGAGAGCTCCCTAATCTCAATGCTTACCCAAAGAAGATGTTGGTAGTTAGATTGATCTGAATGAGTCTACCCATCACCAATCAAAGACCAAGGGAAAATACGAGTTACTTGTATGGGGAGACACAAATGGTCACCCCACCATAAGAGACAACTTAAATTTTCCCGAGACAGAATCATGATACTAACAGGGGGAGGCCTGAATGGACTCCCTTAAATAAGGGGTAGAACCTCATTAGATTTTTACAAAAGGACTTACATGAAACCCATAGTGAGTATCCCCACCATAAGAACCAACCATCTTAACTGAGTAGCATGGTACAATACAGAATTAACCCAACATTTAAAGAGTTGGGACGACCACACGGTTAGTCCATACAGTTTGGGAAGTCGTGTGCTAACTGTGTAGATCATTTTGTCTGCATGGATTCCTGGAACACGATCACTACTAATCATGCACAAACCATGCGCTCAACCTTTCTAGACAAATTTCAAACCTTTCCCCAAAAAATCAATGGAAACCAAAAGGGGAAGGAATGACATTGGGTGATAACATGGACACGAGGTCCTCCCACCTCTTTCCATCAAACATGAACAACAAAAACAAGATGACGAAACCATAGGTTTAAAACATTCCCATATTTAATA
Organism: Viscum album; assembly: GCA_963277665.1. Classification (NCBI taxonomy): domain Eukaryota; kingdom Viridiplantae; phylum Streptophyta; class Magnoliopsida; order Santalales; family Viscaceae; genus Viscum; species Viscum album. The sequence goes on along the minus strand of OY728135.1, from coordinate 2,001,792,881 downwards.
CTGAGTATAGGACTTTGTAAAAGGGTTTGAACGACCCTAGGATTTACCCTAACTATGTGCCAGCTTCACTCTGAGACCTATGGCTGGAGCTCAAATAATTAAAGAATCTTCAACCTCGCAGTTAGGCTTTGGAAAACCCCTGAACAGAACCTCTCCTTTTAGTGCCAGGAAAACTATACCCTAATCCTAGATGGGTTCACCAATATATAACACATTCCAAACTCACTTTACCATAACCTGACATTTCACTGAAAAAAGGGCTTTGAAGATGCACACACATCACACCTTATTTCTTCAAATGAGAAACAACATAAGGAAATGACACACATAAACACCTTCCTCTAAAACATAGGATTTTGAAGTTTTTTACAAGTGATACATACTCACAACATAATAAAGACTCTTAGAGAATTGTAAGACCTTCACCTTTAAAATAAAATTAGGACACATCATTACAAGGCGTTGCCAAACATGACCATTGTGACTGATAGAAACAAGACAAGGAAAGGGATCTTATTCCAAGTCCCAAACAACACATGATTTTGGAAAATGGAAACAATATCCTCTCTTGACTAGATTTTCCACACGGGTAGATTAAAATCATACCTTGCTTCGAAGAGACTGACAAAGGACCCAAAGGCCCTCTTAGAGAACATCCCTCATTGACAACCCCGAACTACTGTCACCTTTGACGACTCAGATAACTTAAGGAACTATGGTCTCTTTCAACCTTCATGAGCACTCTCCCACTACAAGAGGATCCAAAAAACCAAGAAAGTAAAAGGTGTAAACTCAATCTCCAAATCATGATAAAAAGATTCATTATATTGATAAACTAGAGGATCTTCCAATAACAAAACAATCCATATTTCACTTCAGTTGTGCCCTAACCCTTAATGGGGGAGTACCTTATCCAATGAGAGAACCCAAGGACCCAACCAATCTGGTCCATTGGTAAAAAATTTCTACAAACCAGATCCAAAAACATGAGGGGAACCACCGTAAAGGCTTCCTAAAATTTTCTTAGAAGAGACCACTAACCAGCCCTTCAACCCAGCTTACCGACCAAACACAAACCCAAAACACCATTCAAACAAGAGGGGTTCTTAGACTAAAAAAATCCCACAAAAGAAACATTTCCAAAATAACATAAGACATACCATCCCAAACTAGTCATTAAGACATCAAGTTTTCCTTTAAAATTATCTCTTTGAAAATAAATGGTTCGATTGTTAGCGCATCTACCAATGGTACCCCATGGGAGTCACACATACATGTTTCCGTGCCACACTAGGAACCCTCCTCATATCCATCCACGACACTCATCTAGTCATGACATTAACCATCCACCATACCATGTAACACCATGAATGTGGTATCTCATGAAAATACCAAAGGTTAAAGCAGAAATTATTTCCACTTTTCAAAACCAAAATAGTCAACCAATACTTCATTTTTCTCAGACCCGCTAACCACAAAATCAAACCCAATTTATAACTTAAAAAACTTTTCATAAAGGAACAATCATTAAAATTAAAACTCAGTTTCAATATATTCACATCAATTTCAAAACATCTCATCCCATTAAAATACCTTTCAATAGTTTATATTACTCTATTGGAAACACATTTTCAAAACCAACTTTAACATAATTTCCTGCTTTCAAAAGAGGTGTAAACACACCATTTTCCATTTCCAAAAAATTATGAAAATTTAGTTTCACCATATAAAAAATCAAACACTTCACTATTTATTTTAAAATAATTTTACAAAAAACCTTATTCTTCTTAAAACTATGTCATTTTTTTTCTTTAAAACCAAACTTCCAAGATTTCAAAACTAAAGGACACAAGGCAATGTGAGGGGAAACTAGTTTTGATGGGTGACTTGGAAATATGGTTAAAGGCCATATGATAATCAATTAAATGTCACAGAGTGTATTCTAGGGAAATATCCCCATCTCCAAATGGATTTCCAAGCCCTGTGAAATCACTAAGACCATTATCCCAACTCTATTTTCATTTCCCCAGAGCATTATCAAACTAAGAAAACTATAGTACTCAGATGAATGTTGACTTCCCATGGAGACTTTAATCCTCTCATGAAGTGTTCTGGTCAGGAACACTACCCATAACTTGAATTTCAAGTCCCAACAATCCTAGCTCTAGACTATCCCTACTCTTCCCAAATAACATGACCCAAAGGGTGAACATGAACCTCCTCTGATACCATTTTTGTCATGAACCGAATCTGGTTACCATCAAAACCGGCACCTAACATGGTCTGAGACAAGTCACAAAGGGATTTAAATATCCCCATGGTATGTAACAAGTGCCTGAGTATCATATAATGAAATTTGCGAACAATTTATCTGAGTTTATAAACATAAAACAACAAAAAAATCCAATATAACAAATCTGGTTTTTTCAAAACAAACTATCTTTTACAAAAAATAAGAATTGAATTACATAATTTAAAACAATGTTTGAAGACCATTAAAAAGGAATAAAACCAATGATGACAGACCAATAAACTCCAAATGTCAAGAGGCACCACCCTCAAGCCATCCCCACAACACTGTATCATGAAGGACCGCTATAAACCCAAACCATTGGCACACAAAGTTGTACCCAAATCTGCGACAAAAATAACAATGTCTACCCACACCCAAAGGTATAAGTAGGGTGTGATAAAAATACCAGTAGGATACTACCACTAATAGATTCCATGTGATAAGAATTCAATGACGAAAATCTTGCAATTTTTCAAAAACATGAAATGCTAATAATAATTTTAAAGTGATGCAACTTTAAATGAAAACACCTTTCAAGTGGGATGCTTTAAAGAATCAACACTTCTAAAATAAAATGTCAAAGATACTTAATTTTCCATACAAACATACTATATTCCAATGGTCATCATAAAGCATACAATGAGCACAAGCAATGGGAAATAACCCCTAGGCACTAGCTCACTGTGGGTCCCAGGTACCTCGTATCTCATTGAAAGTAACCATCACAATATCCGTTCTCATGCACACGATCCACTAGTAGGGATCATACCCATAACCTAGTGGTCCCCAAACATCATCATCATCATCATCATTATAGTTTAGTTAGTTTTTTCATCATCAAACTTGCTATGTGAAACTGAGGCCAAACCCCACGGGATCACTAGCATACTAGTACACGTCCACCCACCAAAATAACTAGGTTTTCCCTCTTGTGATAAAAAAGTTCCAAATGCCATGAAATATAATTTGCACATGAAAATACCACTTTCAAGTCACACACACACCAAACATCCCACATGTATATCACACAAGCCACATAATCTCCTTTTCATCCAAATTCATTTTGAAGCCATACTCACACCAAAACAACCCATAAAACTTTTCACATATCTTTCACACTTCAAAAAATCCTTTAACAATTTTATAAAACCTTTAAAAGATAGTTAAAATCACATAACATCCCACACACATGTCACATAATACTCCTTTCACAAACAAAATTCATATTTCACATCATACTCCCACAAAACAACCTACAAATTTGATTCACACCTTTCTTGAAATTTAATAAAACACTTCATAAATTTATAAAACATTATAAAAACATTTGATCTCTTAAATCAGAACTTTACCTTTCAAAAAACCTTATTAGTAGAACACACTCACCAAAACAGCACATGTACATCCTTTGCGCACTTTGTTTAAATCAATTAATCATTTAAAATTTTCATAAAACAATCCCAAGGGGTATAACCATGTTTTGAACACAAAACCCATTTCAAAAACCCCTTTAAAGGTAAAAATAAATCCAATACCAATGAAAAAAAGACTTGATAGACCTATCAAGATTTATTAAACGAATTTCAAATGTTATCAAATAACCACAAATGATACAACAAAAGATAGACATGGAAAACAAAATTTTTCAAACAAATATACAACTTTGAAACTAAAATATTAACCAATACTACCAAATATGGTTCCCGAACCAATCATAATGTAATAGGAGAATGTTGAAAATATAAATTAAGAAAAGCTAACTCATCTTAGGATGATTACACATGGAACCACTTACCTTTTGTGCCAAAAAATCCAAATCTTGGTGTGAAACTTCAACTGCACCACCGCCGCACCATAAGGGAGATAAATCAATCCCTATACCACAATATTTTACCAAAAATACTCAAGGTTAAACCCTAGGTATGAATCCTAACTTTTGGAAACTTTAGAACTCATGAAAGGGTTAAAGAAACCCTAAGAAAAGAAAATAAATCAAAGAGAGAAATACTTACTTGCATAACTTTGAAGTTTACCCCATAAAATATCCATTCAAAATTGAGTTCCAAGGGAGGGTGAGAGAGATTGGAGGCTTTCCATGGAGATAGGTTACGAAATGGGGAAGAATGGGTCAGATTAGGTTTATTTCCAGGAGGGAAAAATTGGAATTTTAAAAAGATTTTTAATGTCCTGGACACCTTTCACGGTTTGGCCGCACAGTTTAGTAAACCGTGCGGCCAAACCGTGAAACTTGTTCTAGCCACCCAAAAACATTCCATTCTACTCCAATTTTAGGGGGTCCAATGAGAAAACAAAGGGGGAAATATAGGCCAAGTATAGGGGAGAAAAATTCCCAAAACAAAGCACTCTTTTCAACCCAAAACTCACCCAACTCATGGGTACAAACCACCTCAACAACTTACCCCACAAGTGGTGCCACTAGAAGTGTCACTAATACAAATAAAAAACACCAAAAACTCAAACCATCCCTTTGAAAAAAGGTGAGGCCAACTACTATCCAATACCCATAAGACCAAGGCAATAGATCAGAACACAAGAGACACCAAAATTTCAAACCTAGAACACCCAGAAACCAAGAGAAAGCTAAGAACCAAAAGAGGATTTGAAACAAAGTATGGAATTAAAAATTCAGGTGTGAAAATTCTCCCCACCATAAAGATTTATTCCACCAAAAATCCATATAAAGTCCAAAAGAAAAAAAACCAAACCCAACTGATAAACCAAGATGTACTCCTTTGCCAAGTTTCACCCCCAATGTCCAAAACACCTCCAGTGATCAATTAATGAAGGAATACTCTCACAACCCAAAACTTACACCACTTTCCTAAAACAATCAAGCACATTAAAAATTTATCCCAAAAGAAAACTCCTCAAAAAATATCTGAACAAGACTCAGGCAATTTACCCAAACGAGCAACAACACTGAACAGGTTTACCACTAACTTACTTTAATTAAACTGTTGGGTGCTCCCTAATCCCAACACTTACCCAAATAAGATGTTGGTATTTAGATAACTTTGAATGAGTCTACCCATAACCAAGAAAAGACCAAGGATAAATATGAGTTACTAGTATAGGGAGACACAAATGGGCTCCCCACCATAAGAGACAACTTAAATTTCTCGAGACAGAATTAGGACACTAATAGGGGGAGGCCCGAACGGACTCCCCGACATAAGGGGTAGAACCTCATTATATTTTTCCAAAAGGACTTACATGAGACCCATAGAGAGTCTCCCCACCATAACAACCAACCATATTCACTGACCAACATAGGCCAGTATAGAATGAACCCAAAATTTAAAAAGTTGTGATGACCACATGGTTAGTCCGCACAGTTTGGGAAGTCATGCGCTAACCGTGTAGATCATTCTGTTTGCATGGATTCCCGGCACATGGTTACTACTAATCGTGCACAAACCATGTTCTCAACCTGTCTATCTAAATTTCAAAACTTTCCCAAAAAAATAAATGGAAACCAATGGGGAAAGGAATGACATTGGGTGATAAAATGAGCACGAGGTTCTGCCACATCTTTCCATTTAATAGAAACAAAAAAATCAAGATGAAGACTCCAGAGGTTAAAACTATTCCCATCTTTAATACTGAGGATAGGAATTTGTACAAGGGTTTGAATGACCTTGGTATTTCCCCTGACTACGCACCAACTTCACTCCGAGACCTATGTCTGGAGCTCAAATTATTGAAGCATCTTCTGCCTCGTAGTTAGGATTTAGAAATCCCCTAAACTAAACCTCTCCTTTAGGTGCCATGAAAACTATACCCTGATACCAGATGGGTTCACCAAGAGAAAACACATTCCAAACCCACTTTAAACTAACCCGACATTTCACTGAAACAAGGGATTATAAGATGCACTCACATCACACCTTGTTTCTTCGGATGATAAGCAACATAAGCAAAGGACACATATAAAAACCTTCCTCTAAAATAGAGGATTTTGAAGTTTTTTCCAATGGAGACATACTCCCCACATAACATAGACTCTCAGAGGATTGGATGACCTTCACCTTTATATTCAAATGAGGACACATCATCTCAAGGAATCACCAAACATGACCATTATGATTGTTAGAAAAAAGACACATAAAGGGATATTATTCCATGTCCCAAATAGCACATGATTCCGGAAAATGATAAAAATATCCTCCCTTGACTAGACTTTCCACACGGGTGGCTTAACATCATCCCTTTCTTCGAAGAGACTGACGAAGGACCCAGAGGCCCTCTTAGAGAACATCCAGCATTGACAACACTGAACTAATGTCACCTTTGACGACTCAGGTAACTTAAGGAACTATGGTCTATTTCAACCTTCCACGAGCACTCTCCCACTACAAGAGGATCCGCAAAACCAAGAAAGGAAAAGGTGCAAACTCAATCTCTAAATCTCTAGAAAAATATTCCTTATATTGATCAACTGTAGGATCTTTCAACAACGAAAATATGGGTTGCACTTCTGTTTTTCACTAACCCTTAATGGGGGAATACCTTATCCAATGAGAGAACCCAAAGACCCAACCAAGCTGGTCCATTGGTCAAAAAGTGCCACAAACCAGATCCAAACACATGAGGGGAACCACCCTAAAGGCTTCCTAAACTTTTCTCAGAAGATACCACTAACCATCCTTTCAACCCATCTTACTGACCAAACACAAACCCAAAACACTATTCAAATAAGAGGGGTTCATAGTCTCAAAACATCCCACAACAAAAACATTTCCAAAATCACATAATAAATACCATCACAAACTAGTCATCAAGACATCAAGTTTTCTTTTAAAATCATCTCTTTGAAAATAAATGGTTTAGCGGTTAGCACATACACCAATGGTACCCCATGGGCCTCACACATGCATGTTTCCATGCCACACCGGGAACCCTCCTCATATCCATCAACATCACTCATCCACTCATGCCATTAACCATCCACCATCCTATGAAACCCCATGCATGTGTTCACTCATATAAAAACCAAAGGTTAAAACAAAAATTATTTTCAATTTTCAAAACCAAAACAGTTAACCAATACTTCCTTTTTATCAGACCTGCTAACCACAAAATCAAACCCAATTTACAGCTTACAAAAATTTTTAGAAAGGAAAAATCATTCATATGAAAACCCACTTTTAATATATTCACACCAATTTTAAAACATATTGTCCCATTAAAACACCTTTTAATAGTTTATACAACTCTATTGGAAATACTTTTTCAAAACCTACTTTAACATAATTTCCAACTTTCAAAAGAGGTGTAAACACACCATTTTCCATTTCAAAACAATTATGAAAATTTAGTTACACCATATCACAAAACAAAACCTTATCTATTTATTATAAATTAATTTTACAAAAACTTTATGCTTCTTAAAACTGTGTCATTTTTTTCTTTAAAACCAAACTTCCAAAATTTCAAAACTAAAGGACACAAGACAATGTGAGGATAAAGTAGTTTTGATGGGTGACTTGAATATATGGTTGGAGGCCATATTACATTCACTTCACCATCACATAGAGTGTTCTAGGAAAATATCCTCTGATCCACATGTCTTTCTAGGTCCTGCGATCTCAGTGAGACCATTATCCCAACTCTCTTTTCATTTCCCCAAATCATCATCAAACCAAGAAATCAAAAGGACCCAGATGAATCATGACTTCCCCTGGAGACTTGAATCCTATCATGAGGTGTGCTAGCTAGGAACAATACCCATAACTGGAATGTAAATTCCCAACAATACTATCTCTATACTATCCCGACTCTTCCCCAAATAACATGACCCAAAGGGTAAACCCGAACATCCTATGATACCATTTTGTCACGAACCGAATCTAGTCACCATAAAAACCGGAACTGAAACAGTCCATGATAAGTCCCTAAGGGATTCCCCAATCCCCACGGGCTGGAACAAGTGCCCAGGTATCATATAATGAAATTTGGGAATGATTTACCTGAGTTTATAAACATAAAACAACAAACAAATCCAATATAACAAATCTGGATTTTTCAAAACAAACAATATTTTACAAAAATTCATAATTGAATTACATAATTTAAAACATTTTTTGAAGAACATTACAAAGGAATAAAACCAAAAAGGACATCCTAAGAACCTCCACATGGAAAGAGGAACCTCCCTCAAGACATCCCCACAAAACTACCCCACGAAGGTCCGCTAAAAACCCTAACCATTGGCACAAAAAGATGTACCCAAACTAGCAACAAAAATAACCAAGTCTACTTACACCCAAAGGTGTAAGTAGGGTGTGAGAAATAGACCAGTAGGATACCACCACTAAGAGATTCCATGTGGTAAACATTCAAATATGAAAATATTTCAATTTTTCATAAACATGAAATGATAAAAATAATTTTAAAGAGATGAAACTTTAAATGAAAACAGTTTTCAAGTGGGCTACTTTAATGAATCAAAACTTCTAAAATAAAATTCCAAATCTACTGAATTTTCTATCCAAACATACCGTATGTCGGAGGTAATCATAAATAATCTAATGAGCACAAGAAATGGGAAATAACCCATAGGAAATAGTTCATTGTGGGTCCCAGGTACCTTGTATCTCGGTGAAAGCAACCATAACAATATCCATTCTCTTGCACACGAGTCAATAATAGGGTTCATACCCACAACCTAGTGTTCCACCAACATCATCATCATCATCATCATCATAGTTTAGTTATTTTTTCCATCATCAAAATTGCTACGTGAAACTAGGGCCAAACCCCATGGGATCACTAGCATATTTGTACATGTCCACCCACCTAGATACCCGGGTTTTCCCTCTTGTGCTAAAACAAGTTCCACAAGACATGAAATATAATTTGCACATGAAAATACCACTTCCAAGTCACACACACCCCAAACAGACCATATGAATATCACATAAGCCACATAATCCCCCTTTTCATCCAAATTCATTTTGAAGTCATACTCTCACCAAAATAGCCCACAACACTTTTATCATATCTTTCACACTTCAAAAAATCCTTTAACAATTTTATAAAACCTTTAAAAGATATTGAAAATAAAATAACATCCCATACACATGTCACATAATACTCCTTTCACAAACAAAATTCATTTTTCACATCATACTCCCATAAAAAAGCCCAAAAATGTGTTTCACACCTTTATTGAAATTTAATAAAAGACTTCATAAATTTATAAAACATTATAAAAATGTTTGATCTATTAAATCACCACTTTACCTCTCAAAAACCCTTCTTAGGTGAACACACTCAACAAAACAGTACATGTACATCCTTTTCTCACTTTTTTTAACTCAATAAATCATTTACATTTTTCATAAAACAATCCCAAGGGGTATAACCATGTTTTGAACACAAAACCCATTTCAAAACCCTATTTCAAGGCCAAAATCACACCAATACCAATCCAAAACAGATTTGATAGCCCTATCAACATTTATTATACCACTTTCATATGTTATCAAATTACCTCAAATGATACAACAAAAGATACACATGGAAACCACACATTTTCAAACAAATATACAAATTTGAAACTAAAATCTTAATGAATACTACCGAATATGGTTCTCGAACCAAACATAATATAAGAGGATCATTCTGAAAATATAAATGAATCAAATCTAACTCATCTTAGGATTATTACACTTGGAACCACTTATCTTTTGTGCCAAAAAACACCAAATCTTGGTGCGAAACTTCAACTGCACCACCGCCGCACAACAAGGGAGATAAATCAATCCCTAGAACACAATATTTCACAAAAAAGACTCAAGGTTATACCCTATATACGAACCCTAGCTTATGGACACTTTATAACTCATGAAAGGGTGAAAGAAACCTTAAGGGAATAAATCAAAGAGAGAAATACTTTATTGCATAATTTTGAAGTTTCTCCCATAAAATATCCCTTCAAAATTGAGTTCCAATGGAGGGTGAGAGAGCTTGGAGATTTCACATGGAGGTAGGGAACGAAATGGGAAAGAATAGGGAGGATTAGGTTTATTTCTGGGAGGAAAAAATTTGAGATTTTAAAAAGATTTTTAATGACCTGAACACCTTGCATGGTTTGGCAGCACAGTTTAGTAAACCGTACGGCCAAACCGTGCATCCTATTATAGACACCCAAAAACATTCCATTATCTTAAAATTTTAGGGGGGACTAAGGGGAAAACCAAGGGGGAAATATAGGCCAATCACAGTGGAGAAAAATTACCAAAACAAAGCACTCTTTTCAACCCAAAACTCATCCAACTCATGGGTATAAACCACCTCAACAACTTACCCCACAATTGGTTCCACTAGAAGTGTAAATAATAAAAATAAAAAACACCAAAACCTCACACTATCCTCTTTAAAAAAGAGGAGGCCAACTACTATCCAATACCCCCAATACCAAGGTCATAGATTAGAACACAAGAGACACTAAAATTTCAAACCCAAAACACCAAAAAATCACAGTGTGTAATGCTATCTGATTTGAAGGAATCCTCATAAGTAGGAAAAATCTAGTGAATAACTCTAGATAGTCATCAACCACCTCAGGGTCTAGATTTCCCCAAAACCTAGGAGCTTTCTACCTTTGGAACTCATGCAGCACATCAGCCCGCATGCATCCTCAGCTGAAACTGCCTGTACTAGTTACTGCTCAATGGGTGGTGGTATAGTTGGTACACCACCCAGAGGTACTATATTTGGTACTTTCCCCTACACTGAGGTCTCTTCACTCAGAGGATCATCCTCGTGATCAAATAGTGGAATCCTAACTGGCTATCTTCATAAAGGAATCCTGGAATAAAAAATATGTACCACGATCAAAGAGTATATCTGGGGAGCTGAATCAAGATGGACATAGAAAACACAACCAATTTCTATATAGTTCTTATGACAATGTATTCCTTATAACCAATGTATTCCTTATAACCAATGCCTATATGTACCGAGCTGAAAGGCAAGTGATCAGAGTCTTGGTGTTTGGATACATCAGCCTCCACACCAATACTAGAGTCCCTAGACTGAAATTCATACTCGAAACATTTCTGTTTCCATGAAACCAAAACCAATCCCACAAACTCTAATCCTAAGATAGAACCAAATCCTATGATACCACTTTATCATGACCCGTCCCGATGGGACTCGAACCACGACTACCCCAAGCCCGCCTCTAATAGGCCGGGGGCTGGTGAAAAGTATCAAGTAGGCATATCACACACATGGGAGGCATTAGCCTAATGTACCTACACACACACACACACACACATCTATAAGCCCGTACAATTATAAAATGTAAAACAAATTAAACTAATGCATGTATACATATATGATCCCATAATCAGAGTATGATAATAAATTACTGAATGTGATAAAGGGGTAAAATAAAAGCCCATTTTTTTTTTAAAAAAAGTCCAACCTACTCAGAGGGAAAGAAAAATGATCAAATAAAACCACCAAAAAAAATTAGTCTTTCAAGCTCAAGATATGATCCACCAGCTCCTCATCCTACCAAGACACTATCAAAAGGGCTATTGTCTACATAAGACACAACATGTGTGAGAAGAGACCATGTAAGGATGAGTATAACAATACCCAGCAGGACACCCTAAAAAAATAAAACATGAAGCATCAAGAAAGTCATATAATAATTTTAATATAGTAATAAATAGTAACAAGAACCTATATACACTCAAGAAGTACACTACGCATCCTGGTGGTCAAAACCAAATTTCTATCCACATGATTCTACTCGCAACAATGCTTGTTTTGGGAGAACCCACTCCATTAGCCATGCTATCACTAGAGAAACTCATCCAAGAGGTAATGATCATTGTGACCCACCCAAGAAGCTCATTGGTCTATGAAGACATTGATAATAAGATAGGGAATCACACCCAAGACCACTGGAGGACACCACAGATCCAATATGGATCAATCCGCTATGTAAGGAATCATACTCCAATGATATGAAAAACCCTACTGAAACAGTCTACTAGATGGAGGATCAATGCTTTGCTTAAGGAGGTCACACTGATTACACAAACCCAACATTGGGTATAAAATGATAGAAGATCACTCTCCAGTCTCACGAAGGGACACCAAAAACTCTATATGAGACTCATCCTCTAAAGGGGATCACAATCCATAGATGTGGATGTAATTCCACATTATAACCTATAGGGGATGAACCAAGGGAACACACTCAACTGATGATGGTCTAAACTGAAGAAACAAAGGTCTCCAAACAACCTTAAAGGGGTTACATGGAGTTCACTAGGGGTACACGGTGTGTCTATCCATCCCCTTGTCTTCCCATATGGTGCGGCCTCACACATCATGTAAATATCTATATACATGGTGTGTAGTAATAGTACATGATGTATAGAGATTGACCGATACTCTACCCATGTCGCCTGGTCATGCTTGTGTACACTGGACCATGTTCAAGTACTCTAGCCATGTCTATGTACTTCAGCCTACCCATGCCTATGTAAACTCTGAGTTACATGCTGATCCACATAGAACGATCCACACATCATGTGATAGTGTTCTCATGGCGTGTGAACCTTTTATCCTCTAAGGAAACCCTAGAACTATATAGGGGGTCCCACATGACGTTTGATCCCAAATTACATTCCGTGTATCTCATAAATTTCTAGAACCCTCAGGTTCTTCCCTAGTCATCCACGCATGACACCACTGCCATAATTTAAGCTATAAATCATGAATATAAGGTCTCCCAACCTTTCTATCACCCACTCACCAAATTCCATCCTTTGATCCAATCTAAAATCAATTTGTTGAGCCAAATACATTGCCAAATAAAGTTGCTATTTTGTATCCATCATGAGAATGAAACCCTCAGTTTGATTCAATCTTATTCCTCCTTGAATCATCCATTGTCATTACCGATCCTCAAATCGCAACCTCCATCACAAGTCGTACCCACGGTATTGATCAGTTGCACCGAATAATGGTCACACAATGATCAAATACCAGGTATTTTGTCAAAATATGGGACAAAGGACTATGATGAACATGAAAATAAATGAGTGAGGAATCCATAAAAATAATATGTGAGTAATGAACCTCAAACTTTGTTCGTTCGGCCTCGATCCATTTTCAAAGAATTGAATAACGAATAGGGATAAATAAACAACAATCAATAAATAAATCCATCATAAATAAATCTATCATTGATGCACGAATCAATTATTGTTCATGGAATTGATCCAAATTATATTGGGATAAAATAACGGGATGGAATTAAACAAATAAAATTCACTAATTGGAGTTTGGATTGATCACTGATGAAGAATGGATCTGAATTTACATCGTTGGTGAGATCCACAAAATCTATTGGCACATGAACCTTGATCCGATCTGATCCAATGTCATCTGCCGACAAGCCTCTAATGAATCTTCTCTAATGGATCATCTCAACCCCTACGTTATGTGGCTAACCCTATGGTTGAGTCATAATCATGATTAAATAGAATAAGTAGGTCACTATGTCAACAAAAATAAAATAAAATAAAATAATTAATTAACTTATTTTATTAATTTTTTGTCTACAAAAACTTTTTCAAAATTGCCCGACACTGAAAAAGGTTATGTTACACCTAGTGTGAAACCCACATTCTAAACTCAATAGTGACCTCATATTTCTGATTCGGGTCCCTAATTAGGATTTATTCTCCACTTTTTTATGAAAACTTCATGCACGTGATATTAATATATTTAATATATTTCAAAAATTAATTTTGGGCACACCAAGCCATAAAATCTCATGTTGTCTTAGTAAATGGATTTGAAAATAATCTATATAGTATTCTAAAGTAATACATCAAAAAATCAGGGCCACTACACATTTTTTTAACATAATCAAATTAACCACATTTTTCCTCGATTCCAAGTGGTACCCATACCCATCAAAACTGATTCATCCCATGTCAACCATTTGAACCATTTATATTAAGGGTCATAGGTCACTGAACAAGGATAATCAGTCCATGTATCCAATCAATATTTAGAAGATCATATACAATTGTCCCAACCATATATTATAAAGTTCATAAGTCGACAAACAAGGAGCATCAATCCAAGTATCCAATTGGAATTTGGAACATTATGTCCGACCATCCCACCCAAGATGTGGATTACCATGTCTATATCCTTGGAATCAGTAGCATCAGTCCATCCTCTAAAAACTATGGTGCATCAGGATGCCTGGAGCATCAGTCATCAGTCCAACATCCCACCAGCCATATATAATATGATTGGTTTCTATAGCATTAGTTCGACACCTAAACCATGGATAAGGAATGTCGTGTCCAACATTTTAAATCATTAAATTATCAATAAATTTCATTATTACATACTTAACCTTTTTAACATATTAACATCAATGGTGAACCACTATTAATTTATTAATATTCAATTCCCTTTATCATTTCACCATTTACCAAGGTCCCATTGGACTTTAAAAATAAAACATGCCTCAACAAGACTTAACCCCTTTCACATTTAATAAAAATACTAAAAAGAAACATTATTATCAAAAATTTGGAATCCAACCTTAAAAACAAGGGTCTTCCTCTCAGGAAACCAAACAAGCTCCAAGACCTTCATATTCCATCAAAACCTTAAAAGATCTATCAAAACATTTTCAATAAATGGGAGAACACACACCCATTTAAAATCAAAATTTAAATCTCATTTAAAAACCCCTTTATAATAACCTTGAGGTTGACACCCCATTTCAAAACAATATCCATTTTAAGATATAGTTTTCCCACATTTAAAATCACAACCAAATCAAAATCTAAAGAAAACCATTTCATCATTTCGAAAGTCCTCATAGTATTTTTTTACAAAACTAAACACCTATAAAATTCCATTTTTCAAAGATGAGCACACCCCATGTGTGGCCATAGGTCCGATCTCATAACACAACATATCCAATGAGATCCTTGGAAGGTATAAGGAAAAAAATGAAAGCCCAAATCCATAAAATTAGACCAGGGGGAAACTGAACCACACAAGGTCTCTAAGGCACATAACACATACACATATAAAACAATTATCAAGGCTATACGTAAAGCTCTTAGACCTCCTACCTCATTAAAAAACCTTTCCACAACAATTCCAAAGAACGTTGGCCTTACCAAGGATATTCTAAGTCTCATCCAAACTCATCGGCATCCAAACAAGATCTTCTCAACCACCCAAGCTCTAACATCACTCAAATAATCAAAAATTAATTAATTATAAAAATTATAATCAATTAATTGATCAAAATCAAAATCAACATAATTTTAGAAAACTCACCGGGTACTCAACACATATTGAAACTCCATGAAACCACCATAGGTGGTCTACAATAGACTCCCAACACCATTTTCAGGAAAATCCATAAGAGGTGATACCATTCCAATAATTAATTAAATTAATTCGTTAGAAAAACCTAGGAAAATTCACCACAAACACATACCTTAATGAAAAGACATGAAACACCATGTAAAATCCATTTATGGATCTCCTCTATCCAAGCCAACCAAAATCCCCATCATCCCTAGTCGACTACTCCATGATTTGATGGAATTGGAATCAAATCCCTAAACCCGCACACCTAAAATTAGGAAAAACCATGGAAAGAGGGAAAGGGAAGGAGGAGGAAGAGAAATCTCACCTTAAATGTTGAAGAAACTCCATGAACACAAACCAAAATCGAAGGAGGGAGAAGGAAGAAGGGGTTTGGAAACACCCTATTTCATGTGCACCAAATGGAGGAGGAAGAGGGTGGAGTGGCTAAAAACCAATAGGGAGTATTTTGGTCATTTCCCCATTTTTAATGAAATATGACCAGCCACACAGTTTACCAAACCACACGCCAACTGTGTAGTTGGTTCTGTCCAAGACAACACTCTTTCATGGTTAAACCACATGGTTTTCCAAACTATGCACTAACCATGCACACCGTACTGGATAACTTCTGTAACTAGGTGAACGGTTTGTCTGAAATTGTGCATAGGTCGTAAAACATGTCCAGTCCCTCCTCATCCTTGCATGGTTTGCCATGAAACTCACACTATTTGTCCTTAACCATGAGGTAAACATGAAATATGACCATACTCAATTCAAAATGAACTAAAAACCTCATAAGCATCAATGTGTCGTATGGTTTCTCCTAAATTATGCACACAAAACCATGTATCCTAGCCATAATTCTCCATAATTCCTAAAAATTAACTCAAAGCCTCAAAATATCATTCAATAACCCAGGACACCTTCTAAACATCATTCCTCACCTAAAAAAAACTTTGAGGGATTCAAACTCTTGGAATTCTATTCCTAGTCTTTATTCAAAATTCGACTGTCCAATAAATGAAAATTCAAATTTCTTCAAAAATTCCCATCTCATACAAATATGGGATATTAAAACCTCATATACCATAACCCTTCTCATAACCAAGAAGTCCCAGTGGTCATCCATATATATCACCCAACCTAAGTCGGTCACTAGTTATATGCAACAGCCTCATTCCATTTTAGAATGCCTGAACACATCCAAAAACAAAACCTTCAACTCATGGAACTCAAAAATCAAAAACTCAATAAAATACTAGTTGTCAAAAAAAAACACCAATATAGAATTTACCTAATCCCATACAACAAAAACAACACTTATTTCACCATTCGACCACTTGTAGGAGCTACAGTGCTCCACAATATAAGTTTTAGCTTACAACCACCAACTTATGATGCTTGAAACCTCCACCATCAGAAAATCCAAAGGAACTCAAAATCTCACTGCCATGACATGCCTGACATAGTTCCCAACTTGCCATGCCCCAACAACTACAAGAACACCAATCATCATCGACTTCCATCCTCGTCATCAAAAACCAACTAGAATAGACACACACTTACTACCCATGCATGAACTAAGAACATACCAACTTTTCTTCAAAGGCCCAATTCAAACTTGAAATGAACCCATAATTCCCAAAATGACATTCCAGATATAGTTTTCAACCTTCTAAACCCACATTGTGTGCTAAACCAAGTCAGACTATCCTTATTTGACTTGTCCCAAAAACACCCAATTCCAACTGTCAATCCGTCACCATATTATATGATCACAATTACTTCAATCCCAAAGGAATTACACATCCACCCAAACATGCCCAAAAAAGTCCATGCCCAACCCCTAGTGGGGTTCCATAGTCAGATCCTCTACTAACTCAAAACCATAGTCATGTCCTACCACACACATCATTGCATCCAACACAAGCACCTCAAAATACCTTTTGGAAGAACTTTAATCTCGAAGACAATGCTCAAATAGATCATCTACCACAAATAATTTCCCATTATCATTCCTTAAATAATTAAATCACAAACCTCATAGATTCATCATTGGAATCACAGTGCCACCATGACCGATCCACAATCTGTTCCACACACCTTCATCCCTTCCAACAAGAGGGTCGTATCTCCATGACTGAAACATCACTTCCCACTACAGGAATGTCATTTTCAATACCTATATTAAGAAAATCCAACCACTATGGCCCATTCTACAACCATTTTGACCCAATAATTGGACATGTATATCTCACTCTAACCATAGTGACAAAAAAAACATCAACCATCACCCATTCCTAACTTACGAGAATGGTACCCACAACATTCACCAACATCTGGTCTACCATAACGGCCTTACCCATAGATGGATGATGGTGTAATTCACACCATACAACATCACTTCCACCACTCCATGAGTGCCACCTCCAAGGAGGCCATTCATAAAACCAAAAAATACCTTTAGACAACTATGAATATAGCTATTTCCTTATTATCTTACTTAGGACGATGTTAAGATACTGAGCACGATTGTCTCCAGTTTAGGAGTACACCAAGATGCTGTTGACAAATACCACCACAAATCATCCATTTACGATGTCACCTACAATCATAGGGACATGTAAAACTCATAAAAAGGACCCATGACACATTTCCTGTGAGTATCTCATCACACCCACATCGGTTCCCATCCTACTCATGAATACCTACTCAACTCAAGAACCTCGATAATACAATCTCATAATGTTCGATCCACAAATCAAATGACATAGTCTTCCACCACACACTAATGTCTCCAAGATCCCACTAAAACTTAACCATTACACATCATTGTGTAACTTAATAAACAACCTGATTTTGACACTAATGAGTTACATACCATGAAAAATCGACTCACAAGCCCTATACACCGGTTATTCCTTTCTTTCATGCCCATTTGACCCAGTACAGAGCACCCTTGATACTTTCCAAAAGAAAAAGAAACTCACTAAACCAAAACCAATTGCTCGATCACTCAAAATCCAAGTTTTGTTCCAAAAATTACACTAAGACCATTTATTCTCTTAACACATTTCTGAAGATGCATCCATATCTAACCAATCTAATCACTTAACTGGTCTTTCCATTAGAAACCACATGCACTATCAAAGAATCCACACTTCAAGTGCTTTCTATCTCAAGGTAACTAAACATATCCATGTGTCTCAGAATGAGAACATACCAAGTCTACCTCATCTGTATGGTCATCACCCAAATAAATCCCACACACCTGAAACCACACACCCTAAATCACCTCTTGTGCTCCCATTCTAGGTCATAACCTTTAGGCGCATCTTTCTTGGAAAACCGCTACCTGGGTTAAGAACCTGAATGAGCCTTCCCTTATTGAAACGAACCACCAAGATGAATATCTAGAGCACAAGTTCTCTTTCTAAAAAACAATAGACATACAATGATAATAAACCTCATACTAGGTTTCACCCTTCATGCACCACTTTCAAAAGTCCCAAAACATCCACCCGTGCGTCACACACCCAAAAACGCTCACAACTCAGCCGGACCCTCTCATAGGTTACCCTTGAAGGTAAAACATCACCAAATACCTAAATTAGAGTCACATAAATAAAATAATAATGCTCTCCCACCTAGCCCGACCAGTCAAGTCTCGTGTCAAGTCACTAGGTCTAAACACCTAGGTCTATGCCAACTCACAACAAGCCATAACTCATGGGGAATCAAACGTAACACCCGAAGGTTTTAAAAATAAATTGAAATGCATGAAACCCTGAGTCTGTATATAATGAAACTATTTTTTAAGTATATATTTGTAAAAGATCCATTAAATATAATTTTTCTGCTTCTATGATTTGAATTTTGAAAAATGAACAGACACAATTGCGATCAGTAAGTTTTTTGGAGTCTGATAGGAAAAACTTAATTTTTGGTGAATAGTAATATACCATTATGAATATAAATGTTACAATTATGAATATTAATATGAAAAAATTAATATTAAACTCACCAATTAATTTATTTCTAATAATTTATGAGACCTTGATTAAATTTTCAAGGTGTTATAAAATCAGTTATAGTTTTAAAATTGTTATTTTTGAAATAAATTATGATTATATTTAAAAATTAATTTTCTCATATTAAGAAAATTATTTTGATCAAATGGATTTATTTTTTAATTATATATGTTGAAAAATGGTTAGGGTGAATTTTTAGGATTTTTCTGAAATACTCGAATTTTTTATGAATAGTGAAATATGGTAATTTACCATATATATATATTATATGTTAAATACACTATTATTAGCATCATGGATGATTTAAAAACCCTTGGTTCGAACTAAAATTCTCTATTTACTATTTTGTGTCACATGAATCAAGACTATTCATAGTCTTGAGTAAAAATATTAAACTAATGATTAAAATAATGGAAACCCCTCCTCTCCTCCACTATAAATTCCACCCTTACCCCCCTCTTCTTCTCACATATATAAAGTTTTGAGAATTTTATAAATTATACCCAATACACTTTATAAGTCTCTTACCCACGTCCAAGACCTACTGGTCTCAACAAAAGTCCCAAAACAAAGGCCTTAAGGAGGATCTCAAGGAGAAGAGATCAAGTGGTAAAAATCCTCATTCATTTTCTTGTGTTTTATTTTCATTTTTTCTTATAATATATTAACATAACCTTATAAAAGAGGCATGAAAGATCCATAATTATATATATTCTGAATTTTTATCATTTTTATGGAAAAATTCATCACCATTCTTTCTGTCCTCTTCCTCTTATTCTAAAAATAAAAACTCCGTCCATGATGTGTCGATTTATAGACATCATGGATAACGTGTCTTCAATTTCATTTAATTACTTCAAATATGGTTGTAAAATTATTTTAATGGTTGAAAAATATTTTAAAGTTTATTATATGACCTATATTATGTTATATAATTAACTTATATGCATAATATTAAAGGTATATGATGAAACAAGTTTGTGATTATCGAAGAACCGCCAAAATGATCTAAACAAATATCACTAATGATTTATCTAATGATTCATCCTAATACCATATAAAAAAAATGATTTATGGAATAATTTAATATTATTTAAAAATATTAACACCATTTCATTCCACTTATATATTTTCTCTTCCATTCAATAAGAAAATCACGAATCGACCATGGAAATTATGTAAAGCACGCACCTAAAACAATGTAAATAGAGAAATATTATTAATAAATGGGTCAAATGATGTTATAAAATGATCATATAAGGTGTTATAAACATTATTATGATTCTTTAAAATATTAATAAAACCCTTTTGACCATTATATAAGAGGTTTAAACAAGTTCTAAGTAAGATGAACCCGAGGTAAGAGAATTCTTAACCCAATTTCCATTCTTTGGGTTAACCTTATACTTCATTAATTACGTGCTACTGAGATTATTTGTGTAATAAATTTCATTTATATTATGGTGTAATATGTGTGTTTATAGTTTATACACATAATCATTTCATTATATTAACTCCCAATTCAATTATATAATATTTGCAAGGGACTTTCCTTTAAAACTCCTCTTTTAAAATTCTATTTTATGAAATTCAAAAGAAATGTTTTTATGAAATTATTCATGTTTTATGATTATTTTATGGCTATTTGTAATTTTTTATGATAAATTGTGGGACCTATATCTCCCTCAAATTTATTGGGTATGTGTAAGTTGGAGGTCATCTGTATGGTTACTCCAAGTGTAACTACAATGGTTCCACCATAAGGTAGTCGCGAGGGTTACATTGTAAGGTAGTCATGAGGGTTACAAATCATAAGGTAACCGAAATGGTTATAATATAGGTATATAATGACCCAATATACCCTTATGGTTTTATATATTTTCTTTAATGTTTTATGTAAATATCATGTTTCACAAAGTATGTATATAGGGGTGAGAAGTATGTATTTGTGAAAATGATTTCATATGTTTATAATTATTCATAGACTAATGGTTTATTTCTTTATTTTTATATCCTTTAATTAGATTTTTATACTCATACCTTGTTTTAAATTTTTTTTCACAGGTTATAAGGATGTGTAATATAAGGAAGGAATTCAAGTTAAATGTTATGAATATTTTTTTAAGAAATCATGTTGTTGTCTTGTGTTAACAATTTTATGTTTAAGAAGAAATGGATACTGTTTTAATGGTACCAACTTTGTATGCTTGTGGATTGATATGTATGAGTTATTCCCTAACAATCTAAAACTCTAAATTGAAATGATATTTGGGAATATAAAGAAGTGAAATCTAGTTGAAATATCTTGAATATGTAATGTTTGAGGCCGGGTCCTTATATCAATCATGCACCCATACCAACATCACATGACATCAACATGTCAAAATAACCATCTATAGGGTATCGTATATAAAATCCATCACAATAAAAACCAACCACCAAAAACTAGGGAACCTGTCTTATCAAAGCATCTGCATGTTAGACCACCCCTGGAGGACCAGGATCCATACACCAACACATATAAAAGTACCTAAATGCAAACAAAAACACCCACAAATAGGGTGTCCATCATCTTTAATCATTTTCACATTAGACCACTACTTGGAGGACCTAGACATGAAACCAATCCCAAAAAAACCCACTAAGTTCTAGTAGTTATACACCTGTACCACACTAACCCACTAGGGTCACTACACCAACTATGCATGAGACCACACCACTGTCATCATCATCGAGCATCTCACCATAGATCCACAAAACCTGATATTAGAGTTAAATACATACAATCAAAGTCTATAAGGACTATAACATGTGGATCCTACGTGACTAACATGATGCACAATACACCTATTTCCTCTATAGGAAAAGAGTCAAAACTTAAGCACATGCCTCTTTCCAATGGTCCAAGATCTAGAAATCCATAATAAACCATAAAATACAAACAACATGTGCATCACCCAAAGTGAAAATAATATACAATTGTAACATCAAAAACCAAGAACATAAATCAATGATCTAGTAACCTATAATTCCTACCAAAATAGGTGTTTGTGACACAACAACCCGACATCCATCACAAGCTCTGAAAAATTTATATATATCCAGTCTACCAAACCCCAAATAGTAAAATAATAGGAAAGTAATTACTATGTTACCACTTTGTAATGTACCAACTCAGGTTCCACTAAATTGGTGCCCCAAGCCAGTTCACCACATGACCTCAAGCATGCCCCTTATGATAGATGATTCCAACTATAAATGGGGGTCTAAGATGGTACTCTGAGGAGACTATTCCCCCATATTAGAGTGTACAACCAAAATTAAATAATAAAATATCATACAAATCATATTAAATATAAATAATAAATAAATTGGAATAATATCATGCTGTAATAAAATTAAATGCAACAAAGGATCAAATTTTAATGTCATGCATATAACCAAATGCCCACTGGGATGGTTACATGACATACCAAAAATAAAATAAACAACTAGAAAGGATCCATAACACATTCGAGTCATACCCATATAGTCACTTGAAAATATCTAATCTATCCTTCCTAACCATGAAAAACTCAACATGAGTCTCATCCCAAACCCGTGCCTAGAATATACACATGAGAGTTTCTTGAGTACCTGTGTGTAGTGGAAGCCCGAGAAAGGTGTGAGTACAACTAAGTATCCCACCACCAATGGTGTATAAAGAAAATACCAGTCTAAAAAGAAGTGTATGAAGAAGTATGAATAAACCATAAATATGTAGGTAAATAAAACATGTTTTATTTTGTAACAATATACAGATTAACCACATTTCCCCCAGTTCCAAGTGGTACCCATACCCATTGAACCTAATTTGACCCATTACAATTGTGTGAACCATTTATCATAAGGTTCATATGTTAAAAAATAAGGATAATTAGTCCAAGTATCCAACCTAGATCCAAAATTTCATGTTCAACCATCACAACCATATATTATAGGGGTCACAGGTTGACATAAAAGAAGCATTAGTCCAAGTATCAAACCAAGATTTGGAACGTCATGTATAACCATCCCACCCATGACATGGATATCCATGTCCATACTCTTGGAGTCAGGAGAATAAGTCCATCCTCTAAAAACTATGGTGCACCAGAGCTCTTGGAGCATCAGTATAGCCCTCCCAAGAAAGAGGAGCATCAGTCCAACATCCCACTAACTATATATAATATTAGTGGTACCTATAGAATCAATCTGACACCTAAACCATAGAAGAGGAAAGCTATGTCCAACATCCTAAACCATTACATTATCAATCAATTCCATTATTCAAGGTTTAACATACTTTAAAATTTTAATGTATTAACATAAATGGTACACCACCATTCATTTATCAATATTCAATACCCCTTATCATTTCACCATTTACCAAGGTCCTAATGACCATTAAAACCAAAACATGACTTATAAAGGCCTATCCCATTTCACATGTCATAAAAATACTAAAACCAAGCATAATTATAAAAAATTTAGAAGCCACCCTTAAAAACATGGGTCTTTCTCTCAATAAACCAAACAAGGTCCAAGAACATCATTTTCTATCAAAACCATTAAAAGATTCATCAAAACATTTTCATCAAAGGGGTGACCACACACCCATTTCAAATCAAAATTTTAATCTCATTTGAAAACCCCTTTAGAATCACCTTGAGGTCAACACCCCATTTCAAGACAACAACCATTTTAAGACATAGTTTTACCACATTTGAAAGCACATCCGAATCAAAATAAAAATCACACTATTTAATCATTTTAAAAGGACTCATAATATTTTTTTTACAAAAATAAACACCTATAAAATTTCATTTTTCAAAGACGGGCACACTCCATGGGTGACCATAGGTCTGATCTCAAAACACTATAGATCCAATAAGATCTATGGAAGGTCTAAGGAAATAAATGAAATCCCAAATCCACCAACTTAAACCAGGGGGGACCACACCAAAAGAGGCATATAAGGAACATACCTTATACATATGTAAAACAATTATCAAGACTATGGGTAAAGATCTTAGAAAACCTACCTTATTAAAAAATATTTCCACAACAATTCAAAAAGCACAAAGACCTTACCAAGGCCAATCCAAGTATCTTACAAACTCATTGTCATCCAACCAAGCTCTCCTCATCCATACAAGCTCTAAAATTTTACTAATAATAAATAAATAATTAATTATAAGAATTATAATCAATTAATTAATCAAAAACAAAATAAATATAATGCTCGAAAACTCACTAGTTATTGAAACTCCATCCAACCATCAGATATGGTCTATAATATACTCTTGACACTATTTATGGGAAAATCCATAAGTGGTGATACCATTTTAATAATTAATAAAATTAATTAATGTAGAAAAACCTAGGAAAATTTACTGTAAACACATACCTTAACAAAACACCACACAAAAAACATTAAGAATACATCTCACGATATCCTCTACAAAATCCAACCAAAATTACCATTACACTTGGCCAATTCCACCATGATCTGGTGTAATTGGAATCAAATCCCTAAAACATCACATCCAAAATTAGGAAGAACCACAAAAAGAGGGAAAGGGAAGGAGGAGGAAGAGAAGTCCCACCTTAAATTCCAAAGAAACACCATGAAAACACCCCAAAATAAAATGCGGGAGAAGGAGGAAAGGGGTTGAAAACCCCTTGGTTTGTGTGGAAAAAATGGGGGAGGAAGAGAGTGGAGTGGATAAAAATACTGAGGGGATATTTTTTTCATTTACTCCCTTTTAATTAAATCTGGGTAGATGCATGGTTTGGACACATGGTTTTTTAAATATTATGTTTAGAACTATCCAATATAACACCCCTACATGGTTTGGCCACACGAATGGCCAAACCATATTCCAATCGTTCACACCCCATTAGACAACTTCTGTAACTAGACACATAGTTTTTCTGAAACTGTGTGTAGGCTATGCACCATTTCTAGGCCCTCATTATCCTTGTATAGTTTCCCCTTAAACCCTGCATAGTTTGTCCTTAACCTTGAGATTACCGTGAAACACAACCATTCTCAGTTCAAAATGAATTTAAAACCTCCTAAGCATCAAGGTGCCTCATGGTTTCTCCTAAACCATGCACACCAAACCATGCATGTTGTCTTGAAATCTAAAAAACTACCAGAACATAACTCTAAGTCTCAAAATCTCATACGAACACCTAGGTTACCTATTGAACATCATTTCTCACCTCAAAATATCACTTTGAGGGATTCTAACTCTCATAACTCCATTAAGAGTATTTATTCAAAATTTAACCGTCCAAAAAATGAAAATTAAAATTTATTCAGAAATTTCCATCCCGTACGAATGCGAGATATTAAAAAACTTATCAAAGTAAACTTCCTTTATTAAAAAATCATTCAAGTTTTAATGTGCATATCAAAAATTTCCACCTATCTATTTCATGAACAAAGTGATATTATAATATAATATGTTTTCATCTTAGAATTAAAATATGGATTTTTTATAATATAAAAGACACTTACTGCTCCTCCTGTAATAGTAAACAAAATTTTATGTATTTTTTAAGTATTATACATTAGTTGTGGATAGTTTCACAAATAAATATATATTTTAAACTAAACTTATAGATCCTAATATAAGAGTAAACACATAGATGGTAGTAAATTTCCTTTCATCAGGATCATCTACAAAATTTGAATCAATATATCCTCTAATTGTAAAATATGATCCTATATATCATAATATAACATCTATGGTCTCCTTGATGTATCAGTTGAAGTTGTTTTCATATAACTAACCAACTTTGTACTTTAGATTAACACTATATTAACAGTGTTTAATATTAATAAATATCTTATCACATGATGATTGTTCTTTTGTGTAAAATTAATGTGATAATATCCTTAAAGTATTTGTTTCATTGAAAGGTTATAACAATTCACTCACTATGGAGAGAACCTTAAAGTGCCATGAAAATATTCTTAAACTTATATTTTATGGATAGATGATAGTATATTACTGAACATAGATGATACATAATATCTAGGGTAATTGGATCATAAGAAATTGGGACTTATTCTCATGAAGTTCTCCTTAGGTAATGTCCAAGAGAGTAGGTTATAATAGATGAAATGCCAGTATGAATTCCACATGTTTTATATTCCATCAAATATTCATGTCTATAAACGAGTGTATTATCCCTTAGACTTGAGATTATTATTAAATCATATCATGAATCACATACTTTGATGTATTGATAAAAATAGTGACAATATATTCTCACAATGATGTGGGATATTCTGGGTGCGTCATGAGTGATATGACATTAATTAATAAGTAAATAAAAGTTATGTCCCTTTCATGTTAATGGAAGTAGGTATCTCTAGGAATTTGATGGAAATGAAATTTTATGATTAATTCCATGATGATGATAGTTTATTGAAGAGTTAATTTCTATAAAGTCAAATAAAGATATATCAAACATATAGGTTTTATGAGCATTCTTAAGAGGAAGGAGTAGCTATGGATATCCTTATCTCTTTATGGGTCATGTTGTGTTTCTATATACCCTTCTTAGCCTATGAGTTGAACTTATTTCTATCGATATGAGGGACTAGTGAGTCACACACAAAGTGTATTAATTGTTTCCACAAATTCAAATGAATTGGAGTTTAAGGCAAAGAGGGACCCATGTATGGGGACAAGTGGATGTCCAAGTGAATGTTTGCAAGTAAATTAATTAAATTATATTATTATAGTTTAAAATAATGAGAAATTAATTTATTTCTCAAGGTATTCAAAAGTTATTTAATTTTATATAGGTTAATATGAGAAATTATTATTTTTCGAATGAACATTAGATGTTCACGGTTGATTAAATAATTATGGGAGGAATGTGTAGAGTTAATGGCTCATGGTTCATCACATGGAATTTAATTATGTTAACAATGAGTGGTGAAAATATTCACAATAGACACAACATGTTTACTTAGTTATTTGAGTTATTTTGGTCTAGTTTAATAGGTTTAACTTATCCTGGGGATTATGTGAAATTTTAGAAAGTTAAACTTAACCATTTAAGAAAATTTTGATCCATGAATAAAAAATGAGTCTATTTGCGTGAATTTGGATAGTTTATATATTTTACTTCCTTATATCAATATTTTATAGAGGGAAAGATCAAGAACGAATCAATTCAAGTTTGGAGATTGATCGCATGACCTTCTGGAAATCACATGATCATTGTAAGGACTCTGATTAGCCTTGTTTTCACATGGTAATTGAAACAAATTGTTCGTGGAGATGTGGTACACACTTGGATGATCTAGAGAGAATCTAATTTGGTATCTTTGAGATATGGAATTCTAGAGAAGAGAAGATAACATTGAGATCATGTCATTCCACTAAGGTACCATTTTGATTTCATTTTCACACTTAAATTGAATTGCATGAGATCCTTAGAATGAATTGGATACATCCATACTGATCAATCATATTATGATAGATTCCTTGTAAAAAACTAAAAATTATCCCACTTTCACAGTTCCATTTCATACTCGGTTCCTTTTATAGCATTGGAATGATCGATTAATTATTTAAGTTGAAATTTTGATTAACATTTTGAGAATTCAGATATAGGGATTCGATATGATCCCAACTCCATTGATGATGCATTGATTCGAGTTTGAATGAACAAGAAACGACTGTTTTAAGATTTATTGGTTTTTTTGGAAACCAAAAATGAATATTAATATATATATAATTATATATATATATTGTTGGGAATATAACTCAAATCCTTATATGTATATATGGTATATATAAGCTATATTGTATAGAATGTAAATTATGATTTTCATTCCCATGAAATTTACGATTGTGTAAAAATGATAAATAGTTATCATTTATTGATTCTCACACAAAGACTATCATTAAAGGTATTGTTACATAAGATGTAATGTATTCAAGTTTAATCACGCAAGAGTTGCATCAGTTGGCCAAACCATTTACTTTTTCATTACATCCCATGAGTAAATAAGACTTTCCAAGGAGCATCCTTATAGATTATATATACACTAATGTGTGATGGTAATATATTTTATATATTTATGCTTGGATGAAGCTTATTCTACCCAAATCTCTATTTCATATTCCACATTTTCATATAGAGGTACTAACATACCATGAAGAAAAGGTGGATCTTATCCTAACATTGGATGATTCAGTACAACCCATTGATACACCATGAAGGTGGGATGATTTTTCCACTCAGTGATCTTTATCAAACCCATTAAATGGTGTTTTAATATGTTTCATATGAAATTTGGTGTATGATATAATTATTTATAGTAGTTATTCATTTCTGTATTTTATACACAGTTTCATATTTCTTGCATAGAGATCCTCAAACAAGGGTTTTAATTGCATCTATTGACATGATAACAAATATTAGACTCTAAAAAAACCATTCAATGACATCAGAGTGATCCATGTTTAGTTTTATGAAACTTGCGATGAAATGTTGAAAAAACTAGAAAAACAGAGCATCATTTCACTTTCTGGATCTCATTTTCATAAAAGGGTTTACCCTTACATAGCTGGGATAAATAAAGGCAACCGACAACTTACCCTTACAAAATTGGGCTACATAAAGGTAACCAAGAATTTACCATTACATAGAGTGGTCTATATAAGGGTTATCTCACCTTACCCTCATGTAGATTGGTCCACATAATGGTTACCTCTCCTTACCCTTACACAAGATTGGAAACCCATGGATTACCTTTACACGAAGGTTTCACACAAAGGTATTTTGGAATGTAACCCTTTTGTAAATGGTTTATATAAAGGTGTTACATAAGGGTATGATACTGATTACCCTTATGTGTAAAGGTAGTGCTGGGTTATAATGGGTTATGTAAGGGTAACCAGCCACTTACCCTTACGTGATACTCTTATGCAGAAGGTCTATGTAAGGGTAACCTTTTTGTTACATTTACACAAATGGTTTGCATAAAGGTAGTACCCTTATAAAACAATACTAAGAGGCCACATAAAGGTAAAATGAGACCTACCCTTACATGAAGTATTCAAGTAAATGTAATATCATCTGTACCCTTATATAGAATGATCTTCCTAAAGGTAATCATTATAATACCTTTACACATCACATAATACTTAAGCTGTGTAAAGGTAAATAGTGACTTAACTTTATACAAGGGCTTCTAGATAGTCTGCATAAGGGTAGAAGGCCTTGCCGTTACGCATAAAAGAGTGCTTGTGTATGGGGAAATATAAAATGATTTTAAAAATTGTTTTTAAATTATTAAATGGTTTATAAAATGTTTATAAATCACTATAAACGGTATTTTAGGATATTTTAATTTATAAAATATTGATATATTAATTAATTATAAATTGTTTATAATTAAATAAATATTTATGAAACATTTCCCCCAAATATTAAATGTTAATATTTGAAATACATTTTAAAAAATTATAAGGAAATTCTTATGATATAGAAATAAAAGTGTTTATTTAAAAATCATAAGAGATAATTTATAAAGGGCTATCAATTATGAAATAAGGAAAAAAATATAAATTGGTAATATTTAAATTTTTAATTGTTCATAATTAACTATTTTGAATTATTCAAAACAAAAAGGGATTTGTTTGGATATTATTTAAGCCACATAAAAATGCATTTTGATGATTGTTATGATCACAATTTAAATAATGATTAAGTATATAATATTTATATTATGTAAAATGTTTACATAATATAAATTTAATTTCAAATTGCTTATAATTCATAAAACATCATATATTTGCAATAAAAATGCCATATAATGGTAAATATGAAAGAGTTCATATTTGAATGAGTATATAAGGTTTAAATTCAAGTTTATGGAATGTTCATAATATAAAGCTAAAATTATAAAATGTTTATAATTAGTTTTTATTTATGAATTATTCATAGATATTTATCTCATGTTGAAATATTTGAATTTATTTTTTATTTAATGGTTATTCACATGAATATTCATGTTTAGTAAATTGTTTAAGAAATGTAAATATTGTTTATGATTTAGTTTAAAATATTAAACTGATTATATTATAGAGTCTTGAATTATGCGATTGAATAAAATCTATAATGAATTTAGTTTTTTATCAACCTTGACCTCAGTTTGTAATTGAAGTTATTATCTTGAAAGTAGTTGTTGAATATAGTTTGTGAATATTTGGTGTTAGAGTTATTATGAATTAAATTATCTCTTGTGAAAAGTATCCCTAAATAGAGGGACTTGGGGTTGGACTACCTACTTACCTATAGGCCTATGCCCTTTCTAGGAAAGTGAATGAGGTTGTCTATCTTTCTTTGTAGGCTTACTCATGTGGTGATTTTCAATTTCATATAATTATATTCCTTTACATGAAGTGTTTATGTACCTTATAAATATGATGCATCTGGATATGTATGAATATGTTTGAATTATATTTTTCATTAAGTAACACTATAATATCCAAATATTTTAAAAGAAGACTTTGTTTGATAACATATTGGATATGCAACACCGAGTTTAAGTGAACCATGATATACCATTAAAATATTATTATTTAATTTAACAGTTATCACCTAACTGTTTAATTGGAGGGTATGAATAGTATCAACCAAATTATGAAATATATATAAAGTAACCACTCAATACAAATTCATTTATTAATTCTTAATAAACATGTACTCAATTTTTAGTAAAGTTATTTTATTCTTGAGAAATACATTTTCTTTAAAAATGATTTTTATTGATTTTTATGAGAAAATATTATAATTAATTTATAAAAATTATAAAAATTGTATTTTATAAAAAATAAAATCATTTTTTAAATTTTAATAAAAAAATTATCTTAGGGTGAAATTTTCATATTTTTTTGAAAAGATTGATTTTTCAATGAATAATGAAAAGTACTGATTTTTATTGGAAAATATATTTTTATTTCAAGAATTTGCTTAGTTTAATTTTGTTTTAAAATATTTTAAAAGTTAAATAAGTTCTATTATATTATTAATAATCAAATTAGGTTCATTTTAATCAATTTTATGGTTGGATTTGGTGTAAAAACTTTATTATACTTAAAAATACATTTTTTCTTCTAAAAACTGTTTCTTGTTGTGTTTTATGCATTTATATTAAAAGAAATTTATTTCAATTATAAGAGTTGAATTTTATGAAATGATATTTATTTTTTTGATTCATCAATTCAAATTTAACCTATAATTATTTTATATATTTTTCTAAAGAAGTTAAAATTTTAGTAAATAGTAAAAAATACAGTTTTTTTTGAAATACAGTATCTTTTACGATATCGCTAAGAAATAAAAATAATATAAAAATTTATGAAACTTATTTAATGAATCAATAATGATAAAATAATTCAAATTTAATACTAAAATAATTCAAAACATATAAATTATAATTTATTCAATAATAAAAATGAAAATTATTTTCAGTGTCGACACAATGCTTGCACAACACTGGAAAAGTCAAATTTGGTGTTCTAAAGATAATATTTTAGAATTAATAAGTATTTAATTGAATTGGTTGTTAAATATTAAGTATTATTGATTATTGTTTTTAGTTTTATATACATTTTGGTGTTATATTACAAGGGGATTTTCCAAATGCTTGTGTAAGGCCAGAAAAGTCAAAATAATATTTTAAATTAGTTGTCATGAAATAGATGTGAGTAAAAGTACATATTTAACAAATATAAAATTTCATTATGAAATTAATTAATTAATTTTTATTATTTTAATTTATTTTTAATTTTTAGTGATGAAGTAATTACCTTAAATTCTTACGTGACACTGACGTAGTGCTTGTGCAAGCAGTAGAAAAATCAAATAATTTATTTTAAAAAACTCTAAAAATAATATTTTATGGATGATTTTATGTATCCCATGAATTTTTTAGATTAATATGACCTATTAAGGACATTTTAAATTATTATATTCAAACTAAAGTTTTTCTTTGTGTATTTAAATTGAAATTAAATGAATAGTGTCAAAAAATGACATTAATAATATTTTATGAAAATAATATTTTAAAAATCCTAAAAATAATTAAAGAGGACAAGGTGGATGATATATGGTCCAAAATGTCATCCTTTGTAAATTTATTATCCAATTTTCTCCTTATAATTAAAATTATAACCCTTTAAGAGTGACAAATATATTACTGCAGTTATGGTTAAAATAATTAACTAAGGGGTTAAACCAAAAGATATAGTTTAAAACACCACATAAACCCATACAAAGTTTATTTGATGATGGTATTTAAACCCAATAAAACCTTATATTATAATCCATGGAAATTTGGATGAATTTGGATAGATAATGACTTTATTATATTTTAATATTTTAAGATATTCCCAGAGTGCTCCTCCCCTCACTTATAAAAGGGAAAATTTACTTTACCTTATTTACACCACATTAATCCTTTTAGATAAACAAAAACTTACTAAATTATATTTAAAAACACATTATACAAATTCTATAGGTTTTGGTATCCAAAAAATACCAACCCTAGTTTCCATAAGATAATAAATTATGTATAAAAAAATAATAAATTATGGATGGGTATTATGATGGGTTAAATATTTATATATGATATTTATTATAAAATAATAAATTATGTATAAAAAATATAATGAAATTTTATTATGATTATTAAACCACAATTATCAACCCTCTTTTCTATCAAATGGAAAGTGAAAGTATCGCTCATGCGTACATACGACTTACTGTCATTACATAAAGATACAATTCATTTTTTCTCACCAAATTTTATGGATGGGTATTATGATGGGTTAAATATTTATATATGATATTTATGATAGAATTATTATTATGGAATGATAATATTATATATACCTTATAACTTTTCAACATGTTGAAAAAGGATGACTTTGCTCATGCGTACATATGGACTACCACCTCTATGAAGCAATGTGATCCTTTTTTCATTTCTGTTTTATATGGATGGTAATAAGGATAGATTTGATGAATATATATGATTTAAATTTTATAATAATAATTATTAAAAGTTTAATTATTATTTACTTTTCTTTTGTTCCATCCATTGAAAAGTGAAAACAAAGTTCAAACGTACGTACGACCTACCATCTCCATGAATAGTGTAATTTATTTTTCTATCTCCATATTTAATGGATAACTATAAATACATATATAATGAATATATATTATATGAATATCATTTATAACATTCTATATATGATTGAACCATGATAAAAATAAAAGGATTGAAACTACCAAACTAAAATATACATGAAAAATGAAGTAGTTATTACCCAAAATAATGATTTTAACAAAGAATTGTTAATAAATGGGTGATAAAATATTATAATTTAATAATGTATGGTATTGTATATATTATTATGTTTTTGGAATATATGTATAATAAATATATATTTATTATACAATAGGTTATAACATGTATAAAGGAAGTCGAACTTGAGGTAAGGGTTTCTCATCTCACTTTTAATTTTGTGAGACATATTCCATATTCACCACTTATTTATTTTATGTGATGTATATACTCCCTTTTATATGCTATATTATTAATATTTTATATTCATGGTATTTAATGTTTCATTTGAATTTATTCTTTCACAGGAATTATGATTCAGATGTTACAAAGTGGTAAGAGTGTATTTCACAATCTCATCGTTATTCAAGATTGATAACATTTATGTATCCATTGGGGGAATTATTTGATTTTTCTATATTAAAACCAATATATTTTATTCTACTGCGGTTATTTATATAATTTTAATTTTTTTCCTTTCATTTTTCTCTCTTTAATTACTCAAGATACCTAAATAATTTCTTTAAGGAAAACTAACTTTGTTTTTCTACTCGGTCGAAAATATTTTTCTTCCATATCCATATTTTTTTAAAAATATTTTAAATAATGTTTTTATTAATCTACCATGATTTATTAAATTCATTTTATCCATGTTTTAATTTTAAAAAAATGTTTTAAATCAAATCTTCCCATCATTTCTTGAATGAGGTACTTTTTAACCTTTCTTAAAAAAGTTTGAATGGAATGTTTTTTTAACTTATATGGTATGAATAGAATTTCCCAATATCATAAACAATTAATTTTTAAAAGATTAATTTTCATGTTTTGATGGTTTTTTCAAATAAAATTTTCCCAAATATTCATGATTTGTTTTGTTTTCAAAATTGATTTTCAAAGTAAAATGGGTATTTTCCTCAATAAAATTTTTAACGATATTTTTATGATATTTCAATTTATCAATGGGAAAAAACCTTTATTTTACTTATGAACCATTAAGGATATGTTGTAATGATACTATCCTTATTTTTTCTCTAGATGGTTTATGATCAGTCTAATTGGGGGAAATATTAAATTTCATATGCTGGTTTTTCAACATGAATATTTATATTGATTATGTATTAAATTTTTATTCTCCCCTTTCACATGATGAATGAATTGGACTTATAAAGTGTTGGGTGGGGCCCACTATAGACCCTTTATGCATCAATAGATCTCATGAGACACACTGGTTTGGGTATTTGGCTGATGTCTTACCCATTTATGTAAGATTTCTTGGAACAAGGCCTTAATGATATGTTTATAACATCCATAATTTTTCATTCCAGTATCATGATATTAGTTATATATGTCTATGTGATTATTTAAATAGTTATAATATCCATGGATATGTTTCAATCCCATGTGATTAGTTATGTGGCATTATTTGATCATCATTTATTCCTACTATATTATTCTTTACGCTCAAGTTATTGATTTAATGGAATGTGTTTTTAGTTATTTACCTTTCTATATTGATTATTATTTATTTAATCATGATATATTATATGGTACTTAACCCTTACTTAGATTTTGAGATCACCCTTGTTTTGTTTCATTTCCCTAGGATATGAAGAAGAAATCTTTGAATGAGTTCAAGGATGCAGAATATTTACTTTCACTATGTTATGTATTTTATGTTTGCAAATGTAATTTGATATTCATGTATGTATCTTGTTTACAAAGACAACTAAAATATTTAGTCCGTTGGTATGTGATTTCTTGTATATGGTTCCAATATAATAAAGTAACCACCAGCTCTAGGCTACTGGGGCTGAGGTCTTTACAAAAACAAACTTGTGGGTTGTATAAAGGGAAACACATCAATATGGTTTGAACATATTAGTTTGGTGGAGCTAATATGATTCCAAACTAAAATACTAGAAGCATGCATACATAAAATGGAATAATAGGAGATAATATGGTGATATTAAAAATCCCCTTAAAACAATAAGTGTTAGATTCCTTACAAAGTGATACTTTTCAAGACCTCGATCACCATATGAGAAGTTTTATGTCATATTCAGGTGCCCCTAGATTATCTTGTGTAAGGTGAGCAAGTAATAAGTGACACAGGATTATCTTGATGGGTTGTTTTGTTCCATATCCGGGTACCCCTAGATTTTCCTTGATTAGCTTGTTTTTGGAATTTTCTTTGGGTAACCCTTAGATGGGAATCCCTAAAAATTAGGATACTAGAGGAATATAGTTGAGGTTATCGATATTATAGATTAGAAAAAGGTTTGTATACTCAAATACCCAAGAATCATATATGATATGATTGGGATGATTATCTATATAAATTCTTAATTATTAAGATGAATACCCTAGAAGAATCATTGCTTAGTGAAATATAGATCTTGACTCACTAATGGATATGATAATTTTAAAAAGGGTTCATCATTTTTGTGGGATACCATTTGAAAAAGTCCTTATTAAATGGTTGATAATACATGAAACTCAACTGATAAAAGATTATGTTGTAGATAAATATCATAATCATCATCAAACAAAACTTTATAGTCAATACTTTAAATAAGAATCTTAATGTAAGATACTCCAAAGACTAGAAACTTAAGATATGTTCTTAAGTAATATTGGTGATTTAAGAAAAATTATTAAGAAAAATTATATATGTCATAACAGTTCCTTCCTTAGTAACCAAGTTTTTAAATTATTCAACAAGTGAACCTAGATATTTATGGAAGCATATAATGATTCATTCAAGGTTTTAAAGGCATTAAATGATAAATTACCAAAGTAATATTAGTCTCTACTCATGTACTCAATATTATTGGGTATGTCTATTTTAGTATAATATACTCAATATGATTGGGTATGTCAAATGATATTCAATATGAATTAATATGCTAAATGGCTCAGTGATACTAAAGGTTTCCTAGAATATTTAATGGTTATATAAATCAATTATATAATTATAAAATAGATATAATATCAACTTTATATTTTACAATTTTTTGTAAATATATATAAGTTCATAAAATGAATATAATTTAAGTTTGGAGCTTGAAGGCTATTTTCAAGTAATAAAGAAAAGAAGTTTCTACATTGATAACTTAAATGCTTCAAGATTGGATAAACTTGTCATAAGATGTGTATTAAATCATTTTTATCATGGGAAAATCAAGAAAATAATTATTGTTTAATAAAATGAGATAGGGTGTTTTTGATACACATAGTTATGATTTGTTCAACTCTATAACATGCTTTAAGGAGATACTAAAAATGGTTTTTTCTTGTTAAGTAATTGATCATATTTTCATCTATAGAAATGTTTTTAAAATATGATTCAATTTAAATAATGTTTACTTCATATTATAAAAATGTTGGGAATATATATTAACTATGAATATGATTTATAGGTTATAAAGTACTGTATAAATAGTACAAGTATATAAAATTTCAATCTGTATGAAGAAAATTTGGTTGAAAAGTTCCACAATTTTTCTTCAATAATTCAATCAAGGTTATTGAAACTTAGGGTTTTTATGAAGGAGGAATAATAATTCAATATTATTATACTATCTAATATATACCTAAAAAAGTTTTTGAAAATCTACTGAATTTCTATGTTAGGTATGGATGTAATAAAAATTAATCCTTTGAATTTTAAAGGTATGCGACATCGAATGAATATTTTACAAAGTATTTTAAATATAAAGGATTCAAAAATCAAAAGGAATAATTGATTCATCTTGTAGTTTATATTCGTTAGATGAATTAAATAGTTATTACATCAAGGATTTGAATGTAAGATATTTTACCAATCAAAAATAAATATAAGTAAAATATGTATATCTTCATCTCATTTCCATTATGTTATAAGAGAAGTTGTTCAATTAAAAATTGTATTTGTGAACAAGTATGAGATGATTAATTTTATACACATGGTTTATGATTCATCAATTTGTATAATTTTTTTTATAAGAATATATGGATAAAAGTGTTTTATACAAGATAAAATTTTTATACAAGTATTTTTTAAAATATGTGGGAATGTATTCCCACCACTCATATATTATATATTTTTATAAAGTATTCTTTTTAAATGAAAAATGTTTCAAACCCATAGAATACCATATATGATATGGAAATAATAATTTATTTGTTAAATATTCAAACTTAAAGGAAATAAATGTTATTTCTTGACACAAAAGGTTTTTTTATCTTAGTAAGATATTCTAAAAACAATATAGTGTCTAAGAGGATAGTGGGATCATGTTTGGACTTATAGAAGTTTAAAATTAACAAAATAATGACAACACCAGTCTTAAGTTAGAGTGTTTCCCATTTAGTATTATAAAATGTTTAGGATTTGTGATAGTAAATAAAAATGTGAAGTGTTACATTTAGTTACCATTTAGAAAGTGGATATCTATATTATACCATTTTAATATAAAGTGTTTTTCTCTTAATATACTAAAATAATTTAGGATATGCGATGATAAATAAATATTTAAAGAGATATATTTAGTTATCATGAAAAATTAAAGACATTATTTATTAAAGGATTATACCAATCAAAATGAAAATTCAATTACAATTGACACACTAAATGAGTTTAGGGTATGAAGGTAAAGGGATATGTAAAGAGTTACATTAGTTACCATAAAAAAGTGTTTTTTAATTTATCTTAAAAGTGTTTATGAGGATTTTTTAAAAATAATATAAGTAGTTATATTATTTTAAGAATTTTTTTTGATGGAATAGGGTTCCAAGGATAATGATTATGAACATATATTGAGTTCCAATTAGACAAAAAAAGTTTAAAATGTAACATTTGAGGTTATGAATTTAATAAGTTTGAATATGTTTGAAAATTTTAATAATTTGGAATATGATTTCTAAATATCACCATTTTTCAATCTAGCTTTATTTATAGATATTTATCACTAAAGTGTCAGTGGGAATTTTTTATCAGATGGAAACATATAGATGTGGCATGGATTACATATGATCTAATGTATTAACAAAATCTAGAAAGTATAGCAAACATAAGGATGATCTGACAATTTATCATATATGATATGCTAACTGGTGCTTATGTTTGGTTTGTTAAATATTTTTAATTAGTTTAATAATATTAAAATGGATCATATCAAAGGAAACCCCCATTTTAGGATTCTTTCACATTGGATACATAAATGTATATATAGATATACATTTCATAATTTGAAATGATAATTAACATCATAAAGTATGAATTTGAGTTATCCCTAACTGATGTTTATTGTAAAGTATTATACATAGGGACAAAATTTAAAGGTTAGGATGAGTAGTATTCTTATATAGAGATTAAAAATATTCTCATGAGGTGTAAGAAAAAGAATAATATTATTTGTGTGTGTTGGATAACCCCCTGAGTATACAACATACATTGTCATACAAATGTCCTTGGTATACTAGAAGTGCAAGGATCATATTTGAGTTCCCACTACCTAAGGTTGGTGAAATAACTAACATGATAACATTTATACTTTGATACCCTACGCATAAAAATCTATATATTTACTTAGCTAATATGGGGATGGTTGGGTATGTTACTAATCATGTCTTTGGTTAGAGGTTAACCAATATGGGACTTTCCCTCTCGTATGATGAGTATGACATTATGACCCTCATTTGAGATAGGCTATGGGAGTGTAAAATCATAACTATATATTATATATATATATATCCATATAATGGAAATGTGATGTGATTATCCAGAAGGATGAATGACATGTGATGAATTCCTTGATTAATCCAGTATATACTCTAAGAATCGAGAATAGATGATTTGGCTATATGGAATTGGAATGATTTGTGTCCCATAGTCACTTGATGTATTAGACAAATGGAAAATATAAGAATTCATGTTTACATATGATAAAAATTTGTGGACATTGGTAAAGTGATACATGTATTTGATGGAGATCATTTCACGTCCCTTTATATCTTAAGTATAATTGATTCTTTAATAGATTCCACTATTTACTTACATTTTATAGATTCATAGATTCATATTTTTGTCAACTCTATAAAGTCCTGAGGGGTCACAATTTGTGTTTAGATGAAAGGGGATTTATTTTAACCTATATAGCTATTCTAAAAGTGTTTTATAGTTAATACAAAAGTGTTTTAGATGGGTATTCACAAGGTATTTCATAGATTTAATACAAGGTGAATTTGATGCTAACTTTGAAAAAGTGTTTTGGAAAATATCTAAAAGTAGTTTTTTATATTATTTCACAAGTTATTTTATATGATACAATATAAGGTGAAATGTCATAGAGTCTATTAGGATTTAGTAAAAATTGGATATTGGTGGCAATATTCCCTAAATACTTATATTTATATATGATATATATAAGAAATATTGTATTGGATGAAAATTATGATTTACATGACCATTCACTTTATAATTATTAAAAAATGATAAATAGTTATGATTTATTGATTATATCACAAAGACTATCACTAAAGAAATTATTACATAAGATATAATTCTTGAGAGTTTATTCATACAAGAGTTTCATGAGTTGACTGATGTAATGACCCAAAGATTTATAAATTAAATTCCATTTTCAAATGAATAAATTCATTATTAAATAATTTATAAGAAAACACATACGCTACTATAGTTATTTTTGATCATTATATGTTATACCTATCAAATTTAAAAGACCATTACACATCATAAACATTGATAATATATCTATTGCACATTGATCATTATTATTAGTATATATTAAGGGTTATGATAAATATAATTGACACACATGAAAGAAGTGATGATATCGACCAATAGGATCATACCCTATGAAGCCTATTTATTAGATCTTCTAAGGGATATAGTATCACTGGTCTTTTACCTTGACCAATCCCAATCCAATATCTATCAACTAAATCATGGGTGAATTTTTTTTTGAGAGAAGTTCAAACTCATTGAGATCATGACCCAAACCATGTTCACCGAACCAACCCAATATAATCTCACCATCGCACAACTTACCCTTAGGTAATTCATTGGTGTAATAAAGGTCTATGTATCTAGACCCTAACAACATGAATTTTTACATTTTTATAATTATTATACTTATATTTTATTACATTATAATGATTAAATAATAAGTTTGATAAAAAATAGATTTTGATATGATGAAACACAAATGGTATTTTTGGAAAATCTATAGTTTCAATCAAAACACACTTTTTGATGAATTAAATAAGTTTTCAAATAAATTGTAATTTAATAAAATATTATTAATAAATAATATTTATTAAATATAAATGATAATATAATTTTATGAAATTAAATTTAAATTTTATAAGGGTCATAAAATTTTTTATTGTCCAAATAACTAATATTTTCAATAAATGGATATTTTGATTTAAAAGTATAAATTATCACATTTATTGAATTATTTTTATAAAATAAATATTATTTTTGAAACTATTACATATAAATTATCCAATGTTTATTTTTTCATAATTTTCCGAGGTAGATGATTTTTTGGGTAAAAATTAAATACGGTATAAATATAAGGTGCTTATTAAGGAATAATAATGACCCAAAAGTGATGTAATATATTCCATAAAAATTATCCATGACAAAATATATATTTACACTTTAAAATAATTCATTTTTCAAGTAATTTTATTAATTTTATAAATCCTTAATGAATCATCCAAAACCTATATTATATTTTAAGGTTTTAAAAGTAATTATTTATAAACATGACTTAATTACACATCACCAAGGTATTATTTTAATGTTACATTATAATATAATGAAATCCACTCCTATTTTTTAGAAACCAATGGAAAAAACTTTGTTAAGGTTTCTGGTTTTGATTACTTTATCATATAGAGTCCAAAATCAATGTTTAGAAATTAATAAAGAATTTCCATATCTTTTTCTATATAAAACCACCCAAAATACCATTTATCTTTACTAAAAACTCTTTAATAATAAAGTTACTCTACCCTTAACTC
The DNA here is from genome assembly GCA_963277665.1 of Viscum album. Lineage (NCBI taxonomy): Eukaryota > Viridiplantae > Streptophyta > Magnoliopsida > Santalales > Viscaceae > Viscum > Viscum album. Next base: position 2,001,750,706 of record OY728135.1, on the reverse strand, counting down.
TCTATAGTTCTCCAATGGTTCCTTGAATATCTTATGAAGCATATCCCGAGATTTAAGAAGCACCCTCTAAAGGTAAGGGATCCTCTCCTTCTCCCCTTTATTCCAGAACCTTCTTTATATTATGCCCTTTAATTTCTAATTATTAACGTCGAGTTATTTTATTAAATCTCTATATTACTAAACTTATTATTTCCAAGTGATTATATACCCATTTCACTGTCATCAAACCCTCCTATGAATCTTTATGCATCATTGTTATGATGCTGAAATTATCCTGTGATATTTCATGCCAAATAATTATATAGTAAATACCCATACCCATTTTAACTCAAGGTTATTCACCTAGATGTGATTATAATTAATTTATTTAGTAATTATATATATGTATCTCACACTCCTTAATCATGGGTTTAAAACTTATGAAAGACATACTTATATTGTATGATCTATGCGGAAAACTTATGCATGTATATGATATGAATGTAATGGATGGGACTAGAATTATATAGACCTCTAATGAATTGGGTAATGTTTTTATCTCATGAAAATTATGCATGGTATTAATTAGTGAACCTAATCCATTATGGTACATTTTCTACCATGTGATGTTGTCTTTTAAGTTAGCCTTAACTTATGCTTATGTCATGTTTTATGTTGTTTCCACATACCTATGTTTCCTTGATGTTATCATGTTATATCATGCCTCATTATTCAAGATTATGATTCTAACCATTTTTATATCATTTATATTTCCACTGAATCTCATGTATTACTATCATCATGTTATTATTTTATTATTCCCTTATTTGGATTTATAGCTCACCCATTTCATATGCACATCCCTAGGTTATCCCGTGTAGTTTTAGAAGATCCATGGAATATAAAAAAAATGTTATGGAGTTTTTAAATAATGTTAATGTATTTATTTTTCAATTTTTTATATTATGTACCTAATTAAACAAATACACCAAGCCTCATGATCTTCTGGGTTTGTATTAAGTGTATCTTTATGTAATAAATCATGAATTATTGTGTATTAAAATATGGATTGTCATAGTTGGTATCAGAGAAAAGTATAGTTATTTTTGAGGATTAGGATTATAAAATTTTAGTGAAAGCCTTAGTGATATGTCTAAACATAGGGAAATATACCAAAATTTTGGTAAATTATAGAGTAAGTGGTTTTCAAGAAAATACATCCTTGTATGGATACTACAAGTTGATACAGCTCTGGAACAGTTGTACTTAGGGGTAATAACATCGAAAAGGATGCATTGAGATGGACTTGATAATCACCCAGATCCCAACCACAGACCTTGCTGCACACCTAGTTTGAAACATTTGGTGGGATATGCTTTGGTAAATTCACAATCTCATTACTAACCATTATTAAGGAAACAAAAATGCCCATAAAGCTTTATGTTAGGAAATAGATCATGGATAAAAGATATTGAAATCTTGAAATTCATAGGTTAAATAATGTATGAGTTATCCTCTTAAGGATCATGGTTTATCATTTATGACTTTAATAGTTTTGAAAATTTTCATCCCTAATTTCCCCTTTGTTCTAGTCAATGGCTTAAAATAGCATAAACTGAGTCAATAACCAATGTGAGGGGAAATGTGATGACTAACCATGTGAGATGTCCAAATTGATGGGAGAAAGATTTGGGAAATTCATGATAATACTATCTCAATCAACTCATGTTTTGAATTCAAACTTGAATCAAGAGGAATTCCTGAATACCCATAAGAAAGAATAAGTTTCAATTGATAACTTTATATGAAAAAGGCATCTAAATTTCAGGGGATATACCAATACCTTAATCATGGTACAATTGATCAAATCTATTAAAAAGATCTTCTCCATCCTTTAATTCTCTAAGAAATATAAGGTTATACTGACTGTTCATTGTATAGAAGGAGAAGATGATCAATGGTGGAAGTTGGTAAAAAATATGAAGCTCGAGGAGGATATTGAAGTGATGATGTAACACCCCGACCCATCTAGATCGGAGCCAGTGTATTAATTGTTATATTGGAATGGTTATAAGGAATTAAAATACTGAATAAACGACCAGTTTAGTAGTGTTTAAAAAACTAGATACATATATGTAATTCAAATTACATTGGAAAAGGTTACAAAAAACAATACATAACAAAAACTAAAAACTGCATCCAAAAAAAACTCAATAAATGATTTCCTCTTCATCACCTGTAGAAGGTAAAAAAATTAAAGGGGTGATCTCAAATGCTTAGTAAGGGTTACAAATAGCGGAAGAATGAATCAATAATAATTTAATCATAAAAAATTTGACATAATCAATATGGCATGGTGAATGCATGAAAACTAACGCCATTAATAAACTGAGAATGAAACTGCATCCATAGATTTTGTCATAGTGAAAACCTCATGGATAGTAATAAATGATAATGAATAAATAGAATTATTATTAATTGTACATCATGTATTTGGAACATGATACCATAATACCATTAAAACGGTTTAGTTCTGTGGGTAGAAACTTGTCTGATTTTTGGAAACAAACTCGAAGGGTTTGTCGCCAACTAATTTGTCTCATGAGACCTACCAATGCATCGAGGGGCTATAGCAGGCCCCAACCACAAAAAAAGTCCAAATAACTCTTTATTCATATATTTAGTACAAGTAAAATGTGCCTTATCAATATCCATATAGAGTTGAGAATACAGATTCATCAATATTTCCAGAGTTAAAATAAATATCTAAATTAACACCATATGTAAAAAGGGGTATATGACTTAAGATAATAATCATATCCATGAAACTAGAATATGGATATATAATATATTTAAAATTTAAAATGAATAATGATCTAAAATGGGCAGTAGGTACACAACATAGTAATTATTAGGTTCACAATACAAAGTAAGTCACAATGAAATGGAAAATTGACACAAAGCCCATTACCACATTGTAATCAACCATTTCATGTGATCAATAATTAATAATAATCAAATGAATAATTTAATACCATTAAAATAAATATAATCATGATATTATATATAAAATGTTAGTACACATACACCACATGCAAGAAATAAGTGGAAAACAATGGAAATATCACAGAATTAAAAGTGTGATAAGAAACCCCTTACCTTATGCTCGAGTGTGTTCTTCGTTTATTTTAATGACCTGAATAATAAAATTTACCTTCATTAATTAATAATTAAAAAACCTCCTATATATTAAATTGATTTAGTATAACCTTATTAGGTTCATTCATGGACCTTTTTATGGGTTTAAGAGGTTCAATTTTATTGTTTTGGAAGCATTTTCTTCCTTGGTTTTCTTGATCAGTTTACTTGTATTCATGAATGGAAGTTCATTTTATGTGTGGTTAAATATCCAAAATTGTTAATATATCTTATTAATGATATTTCAGATATATAAATGATCTTATAATGATTTTGGGTTATATACCAAGATGATGAATCATTAGTTAAAAGTTAATTACAAACATTTGGATTAACTTGGCAGTTTTGTTCATAATGAACTTGTTTTGTATTATTACATTATATTATGAGTGTGTAAGGATTAAAAAAATTAATGAGATTAAATACATACATTCTGATCTGGTTCAACCATAAAAATGGTTTCATGACCCAAGTTTAACATGGTAATGAAAATTGAGAACCCGTCGTCCTTAAATGTGATAAATTAACACATCTCAGACAGAGTTTTCATTTTTAGTATAAGAGGAGGGGGAAAGAGAGATGATGATGAAATATTAGATTATCATAATATAATTACATTTCATGTAAGGTACTGTAATTACCATATCATTTTTATGAGGGAATATGAGGAATGAAGTATAAAATAAAGGAACTCAAAAGAAAAGAAAAATTGAGAAATCTCTCACAAAAATTTGGCAACCTAACGATGTCACTTAAAATTTCATAAATTAATTTGATGAGAGAAAGGGGGTATCTCATCACTCTTACATAATATAGACATAAAGGGTATATTTAATGACATATCTCAACATAATCCAATTTAAAATAAAAGAGAAAACATAAAATGAAATCTTTAAGAAAAGAGAAGGGTGGTAGATTCTCTTACCTTAAAGAGTAATTCCCAAAACTTGAAGGTTGGGACCTTGGGGGTTTGAGAACACCTTGGGAGGACTCCTAGGGAGGTAATACTACCATATATTCTAGGATAATTATTTTTGAATCAAAGAAAACGAAGGGGGTGAGTGGGTATTTATAGTAAATGAGATGAAGTTTTTTATTAATTAAAAGGGACACCTCATTAGTGGTTTTTGCAAAACCATGGGCTTTCCCATGGTATTTTTCCATGGTTTTAGCCACTTGGGACACCTCATGTAACATGTTACTGTACAAAATTCAACCATCCTTTTATATTAATTATTATATCATTACGATGTCATTAAACTACCGAAAAACTCAAAACTGTATTTTTATTATTCACAAAAATTCAAGTATTTTGGGAAAATACCAAAAATTAACCCTAACCATATTTTGACGTGTAGAATTAAAAAATGAACTCAATTTTTTGAAAATAAATTTCTAAGTATTTTTAATTTAATTTTTAAATAAAATCATACTTTATTCAAAAATAACAATTTTAAAGGTATAATTAGTTTTATATCACATTGAAAAATTAATTAAGATCTCATTATCTTATCACCTTAAGAAAATAAAATATTATCATTATTTACTATTAATAAGGGTCATATTACTATTCATATTACTATTCATAAGGATATGTTACTATTCATCAAAAAATCAAGTTGGTTATATCAGACTCTAAATGACTTACTTGTCACAACTCTAGATGACCGTTTTTTGAAATTAAAAACATAGAAGTGGAAAATTTATGTTTAATGGATAGGTTATTACTATCTCCTAAATAAAAAAGTGTTGTTTCAAAGGAGCACAGTTCTTTATGAAATATAGGCTATGAATAGAATATATTTAAGAGAATCATACCATAAAATGTTTGGGGTGTTATATTATTCCCTTCTTTGAAAATTTCATCCTCAAAATTTTATGTATAAAGACCACGAAAAAGATATGATTGGTTCTTTTTCATAACATCCTTAGGTTTCCATGTTGCTTCCTCCATATTCTGGTTTCTCCAAAGAAACTTTACTAGACACGTTGTCCAATTTCTCAATACCTGCTCCCCTGTGTCAAGAATCTCGATAGGCTCTTCACAGTATGACAAATCAGGTTCTAGTTCTATTTATTCATAGGTGAGTACATGCATTAGTTCTGGAATGTATTTCTTCAATAAGGACACATAGAACACGTTATGGACTTTGGAGAGACTTGTCGGCATTGCTAAATGGTAATATACAGCTCTGATTCTTTCTATAATTTCAAATGGTCCAATGTACCTAGGTCTCAATTTCACTTTCTTACTGAACCTTAAGACACCCTTACATGGAGATACATTCAGAAAGACATGATATCCCACTTGTAATTCCAAATCCTTTCTCCAGTTTTCAACATAACTCTACTGCCTACTTTGGGATGCTTTAACATGGCCTTGGATTGTCTTCACCTTTACCATGGTCTCTTCAATAAGTTCTGTGCCTATAAGTTTCCTCTTACCAACTTCATCCCAATAAGTTGGAGCTTGATATCTCTTTCCATATAATGCTTCATATGAGGCCATTTGAATACTAGAATGGAAACTATTTTTGTAGGAAAATTCCACCAAAGTAAAGTATTGATCCCACATAGCTTGAAAGTCCAGAGAGCATGATCTCAACATGTCTTCCAGAGTTTGAATAGTTCTTTCAGATTGTCCATCAGTTTGGGGGTGATAAGCAGTACTCATACGAAGCTCAGTATTCAAAGCCTTCTAGAGAATTTTCTAGAATTTTGATGTAAATTGGGGATCTCGATCGAGTAAAATTGATATAGGTTCACCATGAAGTCTTACGACTTCATTAATATAAAGTCTTTCCAGGCGCTCAAGTGGTAAATCCTCTCTTATAAGAAGGAAATGTGCTGATTTTGTGAGAGGATCAACAATTACCCATATTGCATCATTCCTTCTAGGTGTCCTCAGTAGTCTGATGAAAAAATCCATTGTAATTTTATCCCACTTCCACATTGTAATAAGTAGAGGTTTCATCACTCCTCTAGGATGTTGTCTCTATGCCTTCACTTGTTGACAGACTAGACACCTTGACACGTAGTCAGCAATTTCCCGCTTCATATTATCCCACCAAAAATATTCCTTCAAATATATATACATCTTTGTGCTACCTGAGTGTATAGAAAAAATTGAGTTTTGAGCATCATCTAATAGTTCTTTTTTTAGCTTAGGTACTGATGGAACACATAACCTATTACTAAAATTTAGAACTCCTTCCTCATACAAAAAGTCTTCCATTCTCCCATCCTTAACAACAATAATTTTCTTGTGCATATTTTCATCATCAGATTGAGAGATTCTTATCTTCTCTAGTAAAGATGGTTTAGCAATCATTTGAAAGAGGAAAGATGTTTCCCTTTCCTTAATAATTACCATATCCATCTTTAGTAGATCCATGAATATAGGATCTCTCTCAATCCTCATTTGAGTCAGAAGTCCATGATATTTCCTTCTTAATGCATCTTCCACCTTATTTTCCTTTCCTAGGTGGTAGTGTATTGAACAATCGTAATCTTTGAGTAACTCTAACCATATCCTTTAACACATGTTGAGTTCTTTTTGTGTGAAAATGTATTTCAAACTCTTGTGATCTGTGTATATATCACATTTTCATTGTAAAGATAATGTCTTCATATTTTCAGAGAAAATATTACAGCTGCTAACTCAAGATCATGTGTTGAAGAATTTTTCTCATGTGTATTCAACTGACTTGATGAATAAACAATAATTTTATCATTTTTCATAAGGATTCAACCCGACCCATTCTTTGAGCCATCACTGTATATTACAAATTCATCATTTCTAGATAGAAGAGTCAAAAATTGGATCATTGAACAATCTTATTTTCAATTCTTCAAAGCATTATGTACATTCTTTCATCCACACAAACTTAACTTATTTACGTGTGAGATTGGTCATTGGGTTGGCTAAATGGGTGAATTTCTAAATGAAATTCCGATAATAACCGAATAAACCAATAAAACTATGTACCTCAGTTATGTTCGTTGGAGTGTGCTGTTCTTGCAAAACCTTTATCTTCATAGGATCTATAGATATTCCATCCTTAGAGACAATGTGTCCCAGAAAGGAAACTTATTGGAGCCAAAAATCACACTTGCTAAACTTCCCATATACTTCATTTCTTCTAAGAGTTTTCAGAATAGTGTGCAAGTGATTTTCATGATCTTTATAGATTTTAGAGTATAAAATTTTAGAGTATACAAGGATATCATCAATAAACACCACTTCAAAGTCATCAAGATATTCCTTGAAAACTCTATTCATAAGATCCATGAAAACAAATGGTGCATTAGTCAGTCCAAAAGGCATTATTGTAAACTCGTAATGTCCCTAACTGGTTCAAAATGATGTTTTTGGAATTTCTTCCTTCCTCACAAGCAACTGATGATATCCTGATTAAAGATAAATCTTTGAAAAATATTTTTCTCCATAAAGTTGGTCAAATAAATCATCAATTCATGGTAAATAATACTTATTATTTATTATAATAGTATTGATTTCTCCGCAATTAATGCACAAACTCATAGAACTATCTTTCTTCTTAACGAAAAGAACAGGGGATCCCCATGGAGAAACACTAGGAAGAATAAATCCTCTATAACTCAATTCCTCTAGTTGTTTATTTAGCTCCACTAACTCCACAATGACCATTCTATAAGGGGTCTTTGATATGGTCCTTGAACCAAGAATTAAGTCAATGGAAAACTCAATTTCCTTCTTTATAGGATGTCCATGTAAATCCTCTAGAAATACATCAACATATTATTGTACTACATGAACATCTTCAATTTGAAGATTTCTTTCCTCTCCCATCGATATTGGGTTCTCTTACTCTTCAATAATTGAATTTAGTAGAGCTACTGGGGGTTGATCTAGATAAGAATCAGTTTGCGAGGTTTCTGCTCTAAAAATTAGGGATTATACACCATTTTCAAATATTGTAACTTCCTTATTATTACAATAAGTCTTTGAATCATAGTTTGACTGCCAATTCATACTGAGAATTATATCAAAATCAGTCATTGGTATGATGATAAGGTTAACCACTAAATCATTTTTATGTGTCATGAGGGGGACTAATTGACATGCCTTTTTTGCAATGATGCATCCCCTAATAGTTTTGAATGATAACTCCTTTATTAAATAAAATTGGACATGTCTAATTTTCTTTGAAAATTGGGAAGATATAAATGAATGTGATGATCTAGAATCAAATAAAGTGTTGGCTATGTTTGAAGAAATAATTAAAGTACCTGCCACCACATCATTAGGAACTTCAACCTCTATGTTTGTAATCACATAAGCTCTCCCTTTCTCTCATGGCCTTTTCTGAGGAAAGTTTCCTTGGTGCTTAGGACACTCATTTTCATAGTGTCCCATATATCTAAAATTGTATCATTGAATATAATTAAATTGTTTCTTCCCCTTGCATTCATTAGATAGATGACCCTTTTCTTCACACTTATAGCAGACTCCCATGCCTTTCAAGCATTTCTCGAGATGATTCTTCCCACAGTTCTCGCATAATGGGAATTTCTTCATTCCCTTATTCTTATTTTTCACTTCACCTTTCCCTTGGTTATTAGAGTGCTTCTTTTTATCTTTGTTTCCCTTGAAAAAATTTGATCTAGAAAATTCCTTCTCTATTTTGATGGCACTTGATACAATTTCATCATATGATGAAAATGTTTGAGAAGCCAGTGCCCTTTGAAGACTTGGATTAAGACCTTCAAAGAAATGATCAATCTTGTCAGCCGAGTCATGAACGTAATCTATAACATACTTAGCTATCCTTGTGAAGGTAGCCTCATATTCTGCAACACTGTGTTCTTCCCTTTTCTTGAAGCCAAATAATTTCCTCTTCATTTTGGTTTTTTGCTCACAAGAGAAGTATTTTTCAAAGAATATTTCCTTAAAATTCCTCCATTAAATATCTTCCATTTCTTTTTCCTCAGTGGTATTATGAATCAAGGACCACCATTGATCAGCATCACCCTTGAGACAATATACCTCCAGCACTACATTTTCATTTTCATTGCATCTTAATGCCATGAATATCTTTTCAAGGGACTTGATACACTGCTTAGAAACCACTGGATTAGTAGTCCCACTAAAATATTGGGGCTTCTGTCACATGAAACAATACAACACAAGTGTATCATGGTTATTCATCAAAACCTGAGTAAGTTGTCCCAATATGGTCATGATCTGATCTGCTCCAACATTAACTATGTTGACTTACTCAGTGGGGAAATACCTACATTTCTCAAAAGTTTTGATTCCCCTTCTTCCATCATGCACCATATCTAAATAATGACATACACTAGATTAGGTTATGAACCTCAAATAGAAAATCACTTAACATAGATTAAAATTATATGCATAACTAATCTCATAAACATGGTTTCTATGAGGAAAATTTACATTAAAATCCTTCATAATGGATTGTAAAGAAAATGTGAATTATCCTAAGAATATCCCCCATGAGTTTCAATACCAAGAGTGCAGAAAGGCCCATTGTTATGTACCAGGATACCCCGAGTAATTCTGGAAAATCCTTGTCGGAGTTTTCACTTCTAGGTACATTTATGCCAGAGCCATATCTACCTGTTTGTATCCAGAAATGGATGCATTTTCTAGAAAGATTCACATAATCTATTCCTTACCAAAATACTAGGATGTTATTGTAAGTTTATCCTAATATACTACATTAGGGATTATTTCCATAATCTATAATTTCTAATCTTGTTTCCATGTTTACTACTAAACTTCCTCAGATACCAACTGTAACACCCCGACCCCTCTAGACCAAAGCCGGTGCATTACTTGTTATATTCGTATGGTTAGAAGGAATGAAAATCCCAAAGGAATGATCAGATTAGTAGTCTTAAAGATACTAGATACATATATGTAACTCAAATTACATTAGAAAAGGTTACAAAATACAATACATAACAAAAACTAAAAACTACATCCACAGAAACTCAATAAATGATCTCCTCTTAATCACTTGTTGAAGGTAAACAAATTAAAGGGGTGAGATCAAATGCTCAGTAAGGGTTAAAAATAGTTTAGCATGAATCAATAATAATTTAATCATAAATAGTTTGACATAATCAATATGGCATGGTGAATAAATGAATACTCACACCCTTAATAAACTGAGAATGAAACTACATCCATAGATTTTTTCATTCTGAAAACCTCATGGATAGTAATAACTGATAATGAATAAATAAAATGATTATTAATTGGACATCATATATCTGGAACATGATACCATAATATCGTTAAAATGGTTTAGTTTTGTGGGTAGAAACCCATTTTATTTTTGGAAGCAAACTTGAAGGGTTTGTCGCCAACTGATTTGTCTCATGAGACCTACCGATGTATCGAGGGGATATAGCGGGCCCCAACCACCACTGAAATTCCAAAGCATTAATTATTCATAGATTTAATACAAGTAAAATATGCCTTCTCAATATCCATATAGAGTTTAGAATACAGATTCATCAATATTTACAGAGTTAAAATAACTTTCCAAATTAACACCAAATGTAAAAAGGGGTATACGACTTAAGAAAATAATCATATCCATGAAACCAAAATATGGATATATAATATATTTAAATTTTAAAATGAATAATTATCTTAAATGGGAAGTAGGTACACCACATAAGAATTATTATTTGTACAATACAAAGTAGGAAATGAAAAATTGACACAAATCCCATTACCATATTGTAATCAACCATTTGGTGTGACCAAGAATTAATAATAAAGTGAATAATTGAATACCATGAAAATAAATAGAATCATGATATTATATATCAAATTTCAGTATGAATACACCACATTCAAGAAATAAGTGGCGGAAAATGGAAATCTCCCAGAATTAAAAGTGAGATAAGAAACCCCTTACTGTTTGCTCAAGTGTGATCTTCGTTTGTTTTAATGACCTGAATAATAAAATTTAGCTTCATTAATTAATAATTCCATAACCTCATATAAATTTAATTGATTTATTATAACCTTATTAGGTTCATTCATGGCTATTTTTATGGGTTTAAATGGTTCAATTTTATTGTGTTGGAAGTATTTTCTTCCTTGGTTTTCTTGATTGGTTTACTTGTATTCATGAAAGGAAGTTCATTTGATGTGTGGTTAAACATATATAATTTTTAATATATATTATTAATGATATTTAATAGATATAAATTATCTTATAATTATTTTTGGTTATATACCAAAATTATGAATCATTAGTTAAAAGTTAATTACAAACGTTTGGATTAACTTGGCAGTTTTGTTCATAATGAACTTGTTTTGTATTATTATTTTATATTATGAGTGTGTAAGGATTACATAAAATTAATGATATGAAATACATATATTCTGATCTGGTTAAACCATAAAAATGGTTTCATTACCATAATTTAACATGATAATGAAAATCGAGAACTCGCCGTCCTTGAATGTGATAAATTAACACATCTCAGACGGTGTTTTCATTTTTAGTATAAGAGGAGGGGGAAAGAGAGATAATGATTAAATATTCTATTAGAACAATATAATTACTATTCATGTAATGTAATGAAATTATCATAGCATTTGGATGAGGGGAGATGAGGAATGAAGTATAAAAGTAAGGAACTCAAAATAGAAGAGAAATTGAGAAATTTCTCATGCAAATTCGGTAGCCTAACAACGTCACTTAAAATTTCATAAAATAGTTTGATGAGAGAAAAGGGGTATCTCATAACTGTTACATTATATAGACATAAAGGGGATATGTAATGACATATCACAACATAATCCAATTGAAAATAAAAGAGAAAACATAAAATGAAAGCTTTAAGAAAAGATAAGGGTGGTAGATTCTCTTACCTTGAAGAGTAATTCCCAAAACTTGATGGTTGGGACCTTGGGGGTTTGAGGACACATTGAGAGGAATCCTAGGGAGGTAATACTACCAAATCTTAGAGGATAATGATTTTTTAATGAAATAAAATGAAGGGGGTGAGTGGGTATTTATAGTAAATGAGAGGGAGTTTTTTATTAATTAAAATGGACACTTCATTAGTGGGTTTTGCATAACCATGGGTTTCTTATGGTATTTTCCCATGGTTTTAGCCACTTGGGACACATCATGTAACATGTTACAGTAAAAAAGTCTACAAGACTTTTATATTAATTATTATATCATTATGATGTCATTAAACTACTGAAAAACTCAAAACTGTATTTTTACTATTCACGAAAAATTCAAGTATTTTAGAAAAATCCAAAAAATTCACCCTAACCATTTTCAATGTATAGAATTAAAAAATGAAATAAATTTTTGGAAAATAGTTTTCTAAGTATTTTTAATTTAATTTTAAAATAAAATCATACTTTATTCAAAAATAAAAATTTTAAAGGTACAATTAGTTTTATATCACATTGAAAAACTAATTAAGATCTCATTATCTTATTACCTTAAGAAAATAAAATATTATTATTATTTACCATTCATAAGGGTCATATTACAATTCATATTACTATTCATAAGGGTATGTTTCTATTCATAAAATAATCAAGTTGGTTCTATCAGACTCTAAATGACTTATAGGTCATAACTCTAGATGACCGTTTTTCGAAATTCAAAACATAGAAGTGGAATATTTATGTTTAATGGCTAGGTTATGACTATCTCCTAAATAACAAAGTTTTGTTTCAAAGGAACACAATTCTTTATGAAATATAGGCTATGAATAAAAATATATTTAAGAGAATCATACCATAAAATGTTTGGGGTGTTATAGATAGAGTGGAATGAATTTTAGAAAATTATTTTCAATAAATATTTCATTCAGAATATAAACTTAAAATAGAGAGGTATTTCCTTTTAAAAAAGAAAAAAATATGAAGAATCCATCAAGGTATTTGGGTAAAACTTCACAGGACTTACACAATTTTCCTATGGATTTTCCCCTAAAAGTAAATTTGAACACTTCTTCGGTGGGATAAATCTAGGTCTACAAAAATCTTTGGTGATTCAGTAATTTGATAGTTATTAGGAAATTATCCAATGTTCCATCAAAGTCTAAATGAAGATCAAGAAATATCTAGGGTCTCATGGGTCTAGAGATAAGAAGTAGAGAATATATTTTAATCATGGTAGTGTTATGGAGAAAACTCATAATGGATAGAAATTCCAACACCCCACTTATACAAAGTGTGGAAAGAATCATCTTAGAAATTACCTAAAGGGGAAAATGAATTAATTTTAGTGGAGTAAGGAAGGATACCTAGCTAACGATTTCCAATAGAAGAAATAGACCAATATGATGGAAGAAAGGAATACTCTATATAACCCTCAACCTATTTTCTATTGTTTCAACTACAAGGAATAATGTCACTATGTGAATCAATTCACTAAGCCAAGGGTTTTCTATGATAACTCATACTGACAACCTCTAAGGCCTAGAGATAAAGGGTGAGCCTATGTCATTACAACTGCTAGGGTGATCTTGACAATAAATTTATGATTGGTATGCTAGTTACTCATTCAAGGATAAAAAATATACTATTTGATTCTGGTTCTACACATTCTTCCAAATCACACCATTTTAGTATAATTATTCAAATACTACCTCCAAACATGGAAGTCAAGTTATTGATAAAGATGTTAAATAGTTCAATTATTGCATCCCATGAATTTAACTCATCCCCTATCCAAATTTGTAGGATTAATTTCCCAGAAAACATTGCGATACTCTATTTAGTAGAATTAGATTCTATTTTGGGCATGGATTGGCTTTACTTGTATAGATCTAATATAAATTGTAGAGAGAAGGAAATAAACCTTTGTATTGAAAATTTCCCTTTGTTTTTATACAAGTGCAAGAAGAAGGATAAATATTATATGGTATCATCATATCAAGCATGTATAGTATTTTCTTATGATCAAGTTTATCTATCTTAATTTATTGATACTAAAGAAAATATCATCCTTGATGACATTCCCATTATAGGGGAATTCACAGATGTGTTTCCTGAAGAATTTCATAATCTTCATCCTAGTTGAGTGGTTGAGTTCTTGATTGAACTTAGACCTAGATATTCTAAAATATCAAAGACTCTATATAGAATCATCATTATTGAATTTGAGGAACTAAAGAATCAATTAATAGAGAATATAGATAATAGGTCCATATGCCCAAGTGATTCATCATGGGGTGCACCGGTCCTTTTTATCAAGAATAAGGATGGGTCAATGCACCTCTTCATTGATTATAATGAGCTCAATAAGACCATGATAAAGAAAACATATCCTCTACCATGGATTGATGAATTATTTAATCAACTACTTGGAGACCAATACTTCTCCAAGGTAGTTCATTGGTCAAGATATTACCAAGTAAATGTGAAGAAGGAGGATATCCCCAAGACTACTTCTCGTACAAGGTATGGGTGCTACGAGTTCATAGTTCATTGGTCAAGATATTATATATAAATCATGTTTTACATTCTGGATGTAAGTAATCATGATCTAAGTAATCATATGAATAATTACAAGTTAAAACACGAACGTCAAATGAAATGATTTTACCCAAAACGCTGCTTTAACATGGAATTTACAAAAGAACGGGTAATATAAAGTCATAAGTGAAACATATATGATATAATAACAATGAATATGATTCTGTAATAAGTAAATGACATTATTTAAATCATTATACAGGAGGTTCGGATACATACGAATCATATCAGACCTAAGGTAAGGGATAATTGCGCAAATCTCATTTTTATCCAAGATTGCTTATTCGTAAGTATTTACTGGGGTTATTGCTATCATCCATGTCCATGTTTTATAAAAGTGTATTTATTTATGTTTAATGTCATTTTTACCCATTTTTACTTTTACTACATGGTATGTAAGGAATCTTTCTTTTGTTTACGTTACAAGGTACTTTTTTACTTTTCTGATAAAAGTACGAGAAAAATGTTTTTTTAACTTATTCGGCACGAACGTATTTTTATGGTTTTATAAAACCTTATTTTCATGAATATTCCTCCAAAATATTTCATTAATATTTTCAACAAAATCCTTTTCTTTTAAAATTGGATGTCATTTTGTGAAAAGAAAATGATTTTGAAGAAGAAAATATATTTTCCTCAAGAATTCATTTCATGTGTTTTATCAAAACCATTTTTCATCTAAGATGACATTATTTCATATGTGTATGTTTCAAGTATCATGTCTCTATGGTTTAAATGGTTTCACTTTTATTATTATGAAATGATATCCATTTCTTTTATATGGATTATGTGATGATGGGATGATGTTTATGAAACCTATTTTATTCGTTGGGTTATTTTGAATAATGTATGTTTATTTTGTGGCACAAGTAAGAAAGATTTCATTATGAGATGGGTGGGACCTATATATCCCTCCAATTAATGGGTAAAGATTTATATCTCATGAGATAGACTTGGCTGTAATGACAAGTTAAACCGGTTCAGTAATACAGGACTTGAACGAGGAGTGAACTCGATTTAGAAAGGAACTTTGTCCACTAAGATGGTCTTGGCAGCAATGCCTTGGCTACTATGGAAATCATAACAAGTGCTGAATGGTTTCCACAATTACATGTTTTATTCCCATTCTATTTTATCATGATTGATGTTCCTTTATGATAAATTCCTTACTTACTTCCAAGATTTATGTCTTTGCTCGAGGTTTTATGGTTTAGATTTCATGTTCAAGTTTTTGCATTCAAATGTTTATGGATTGTTTTATGTTCTCTATGTTTTCCCTTACTGAGCATTTGAGCTCACCCTTTTTATGTTTTATTTTCCCCAGGAAATAAAGAAAGGTTTTATGTAAGGAAACGAAAAGGGGAAGATCGTTATGAGAGATGTTGAAGATCTTTCAACATGATTAGATGTTTATATTCAGAGTTTCCAAAGACACTAAACTATTACGGTCCTTATGTGTCTGTTTTTGTTATGTATTAAGTATTCCACAAAATTAATGTAATGTCCATGTATGTCAAGCTTCGGGTCTCTACAAAACCGCTTCATCTCATCACTAAAAGACAAAATGTTGTTACCGCCATAGAAAGGCCATGACCATACTTCACAAGACATTAAGAACACTAATCAGAAAAACCACGCCTTGTCACCTCTAACCTCTTCTACTTGACACCATCATGATACCTTCACCATCATCACAATATATCACAGACTTGAATTCATCAACGATAGGTTCAACACCAAAAAACAAAATTTGATTCAAATACATGACCAAATACAAACCACCAACATCATCATCGCTGCTGTTCAAACATACCACCAAAATGACAAAATATATCCACAGAAACCACAAACCTGACATCTTTCCACAAACAACCAACACTAGAAAATTAGACCACCGATAAAAATAAAATACCGCTATCAAGAAATAATACAAACATACAAATAGGGAAAATTCCTAAAAAAAGTCTAAGAATGGAACCTTGAAGAAGTCCGAGGATGAATCCCAAATAGGAACCTCAATGACCACAAACCGTATAAACCAAAACCCAGTGTACCAATCGCTCCAGCTCCGACCTGGAGAGAAGCGGTGGAACCCCAGGTCAGAGTGGGTTTGGGTAGCTGATGAAGAAAGACTGACTCGGGAAATATATGGAAATCCAACAACCACTAAATCACAATCCCAAAGTCTCATAAAAACTCCACACCATCCCCCATCTAAAGAGGTATAAAGAAATTTAATACCAGAGTAGGTTAAGGTGGAAGAGGGTAACCAAAACACAAACCTTTGATAGAAGAAAAAAGAGAACCATGGAAGAAATTCCACAGTTGAAAGCACCATATGGTAAGAGAAAAGAAAAGGGGATAAGCCAAGAGTGTAGCAGAGAAGCCAAGGGTGAAATCTGAAACCCTAGAGGAAAGGAGAATACAATCATTAAGAACACCCTCTGTGGAGAGCGTGAAGAGTGCCTGTTAGCAGTGGGTGGATGAATTTTTTTACACTCCAGGTACACCCTTCATATTCATAACATGTACAAGAATATATGTTCCAAAATAGGAATATAAACTATATATAAATAATAATCATGATAAAATCCATGAAAAGAAAGTGGGTTTCATTATATCATCTCAAAATATAATCAAAGGATATATTATAATGATTCCTAAGAGAATAAGTAATCATGTCATATTGTATGTTAATATTTGAATAATAAATCAAATTTCTTTAACATGGAGTTCTAATCTAGAATAATCCATGAGGAGTATTAGAAAAGAAAGGATAAAAAGAAACCACTTAGGTGACGCTTTATGAAATGGGTAAAGGATATTATAAAGAAGGAAAAATATTATTATTTATATTTAAACTATAATTGAACTAGGAGGGTTTTCCATAAAAATAATAATATTTTCTTAAACTATTCATGGTTAAAAAACATTTTATAGGGGTGGTATTTGACATGAAATAAGAAATTATGAAGTTCCCTCAAATCTAGTTTACTTAAAATAGAGAATCATGAAGGGAACCTAAAACATGTATTATCCCCCAAAAATAAAGGCAAAGTAAACTTGGTATATATTCAAGGAATGTATATACTAAATATGGATGAATTACATGATAATAATATAGAGTAAAATGGAGAAAAATAACAAGAATGTGTAACCCAAAAGTAAAGAGGGTGGTTCATAAGATCCCTTACCTCGGTTAATGATTCACTATGTGAACACACTTAAATTCCTAGAAAATAAAATTATGTTTATTAAAAAAATTCTTAAGAAATTTTTCATATAATTAATTTTATAATTTTTATTTATTATAACATTTTATTAATTTATTGAATAGTTTCACTTATGCCAGTTACTTTAGGTGGTTTAGTCAGTTTATCTGAAAGTTCCTTGGCATATTGAATATGGTCAAAAGTTTTGTAAAATATATTCATAATATAAATAATTATATATCTTTATGTATTTTATTATTAAATTAGAAAAAAATTTATGCATTTTTATAGGTTTTCCTAAAACAGACTCAAAATAAGAAAGGTGATTCGATATGTTCATTTTAAGTGGTTAAGTTTAATATTACCATTTATTGTTAATATCACATACACAATTTCAAATATTATCTTTATAGAATATTAATAGTTTCATAACTATCATTTTTATACAATAAATAAATTTTTTATGATAACCATGTTGGTGAGTAGTGGGAAAATGAAATACATCATTCTGTGGAGATGGTAGTCCACACGTACACAAAGGACACTTTCATTTCCATAGAATGAGAGAGGGTAGAAAAATAAAATAATTATCATTTGAAAATCTTAATAATGTTATATTTTTTTTCATTAAATAACCCTTTTGGACTAACCATGTAAGGTGGTTGTGAAAAGTAGATGACATCATTCATGGAGGCAGTTGTCAGCACAAACACATGACGTCTTCATTTTTTGAATGGTTTTGGATGAAGGTAAGAAAGTGATATTCCATTAGTATCATAACATAAATAATACTAATAATTATCATGATATAATAATTTTATGGATATAAAATATTTGAATAGGAAGAATTTTAAGGGAACTAAGAGATCTCGGTTCAGAGAATTACCTCTCCCTTTGGATATTCTCCCTTGTGTAACACCTTAAGACACCTTAACTTAGAATTTTGGAAATAAAAATACTTCTAGGAAATGTAGAGATAGTTTAGGAGATTTTATTTAAGAGTTTTGGTAGAGATAATGTTTTTTAATGGATGGATAAATGTGGTGGAAGTGGTCTCCTTTTATAAGTGATGAAAATTATACTTTTATAAACACCCATTACTATTGTTTTCAATGATTTCATGACACTATTAATGGGTAAATAACTCCAAAATAGAAAATAATTTATTGGGGGATGATTTAAGGTAGATAATACTTCCATCATTCATTGTTTCCACGTTTTAAACATGTTTTTATTATTTTACCATTGGGTTTTTAAAATTTTACATTTTTGGGTTTTATCAAAATAATTTATATTTTATTAAAAATATAAGGTAACCCATATTAATTATTTTTTATTGTATAAACCTAAATTTAATCTATATATATTATAATTCAGTTATTAAAGAATATAAAATTATCTTTTAAATTAAAATAATTAATATATAAAAAACCGTTTTGTAGAAAAATATTACTTTTACCATTGAGTGTTCTTAATCTTATTTAGTATTGATTATCAATTGAATGAGTGGTGATATATTTATATTTATGTTTAAAAATTAAATTTTATTCATTTTTTAGAATATATTAATTTATTTTATTAGATAGAAATTACACAATGTTAATAAAATAATTCTTTGAAATAACAGTTTTATAGTTATCGCGGTAATTAAATTTAATCCTAGTAATCTAATTTTTATACCTAAAAATGAAATTTACCTCATTAAATAATATAAAAAATACTTATCATAATTAAAAAAAATCCATTTTCTAGTTTTAATTTCTACAATTTATGAAAATTAATTTGTAATATAATCGAATAAAAATAGTTTTTAGAGTAAAATATTACTTTTGTTCCCAAAAAGTTAAACATAGGTTTTATAAATTAAAAATAGTATTTTAAAATGATTTATTTTGATCTATAAATATATAATTTTATATAAAAATGTTTCAAAAACTTTTAAATCATTATTGTATTATGATAATGTTATAAAAGTGAGGGTATTATCAAAATCGGTAGTTTTCACTATTCACCTAGAAATCAATTATTTTTGAAAATTCCCAAAAATTTATCCCCAGATAATATTTTTATTTTAAGCCAAAAAATAAATTTAATTTTCTCAAAATAAAATTCAATAATTTTAGAATTAAACTTTTAAATAAAATCATAAAATATAATGAAAAACTATTTTTACAAGAAAATATTTTTTCAAAGTATTAACTATTCTTATACTTATTTCCTATCAATTACTAATAAATTTAGAGTTATTATATTAAAAATATAAAAAATATTTATTATTCATGTAAAAAATATACTTTATCTTTAATATATTTAGTTTCTTAAAATAAAGGGCATAAATTTTTTTTATAGAAAAAATACATTTTTAAACAAAAGGTGATCGTATTAGTTATCAAGCTACACTAATTGAATTTTATCAATTTATTAGTATTAAAAATGATATTTATTTATACATATATTTCATAAAGAGGTTAACTCTATTTATACCTTCTAACTTAATAACTACATTATAAAAGTTATGTAATGTTATGCTTTTTTTGTTTCGATGTTGCATGTGAAGAAAACTATTAATCCTGGTATTTTTTAAAGTGTAAAAATATTAATACTAAGATATTGTGGTTTTAAAATATGGATAAATAGTTATCCATTAATCCAATAATATCATCCTTATTTTCTAGTGTCTCTGTATTCATCTATAGTTACAAGATTAACACTATAGAGAAGCTGCTCAAGAATCTTTTGACTGTTCTGCGCTGGGTAGATAAGGGTTGGTGGGAACATGGTTCCTCACCCTTTACGGTGAATGAATTAAAAGAAAATGTAGAAAATATGATCACTAGTTCAGTTTCTATGATTCCTTTACAACATATTTCAAATAAATAAATTATTCATAGACATTATGGTGAACATGAGGCTATTTGCTTCTCATATGGCCAGAAAGGTCACTGGAAGAGAAACTGTAATGGATTAAAGAAGAGAAAATATATAGAATATACTTCATGAATATTAATCATTGTATGTAATTTTTCTATTTAGATTATTGTTTAATAAATAAAATATGGTTTTCATAATTTTTTATTCAAATACAAGAACCAATGAAGTTTAGAAACATTATAAGAAGTAATATGAATTCTATTTGTAGCTAATAAAGGGTCATTCCTATTTCAATAATGAGAATCATACAAAATTTTATTTCCAAGGGGATTTATTCTTGTAAAACTATTATTTTTTTATTGAGTTCTACCTAAACATTTCTCTTAGTGTCTACTTAGATATACTGAGACATTATCTATTTTGAAATAAATGTTGTTCTGGTAATTTATATTTTATAGTTTAAGTAATAGATGAATCATGGATATCTAGTATTAGAAATGATTTATGAATATAAAATATAAGAAATATATCAAATAGTTTAAAGATAATTTATTTTTCAAGTAAAAATAAAATTAGTTGTCAAGGATATCCCCATAAGGGTGTTTAGAATTTATTAATATGAAACTCTCAGTTATTATCAATATAATTAATAAGTTTTAGATAAATAAACCTTTTGAGGTAAAGGCAAGTCATAAATATTATAGAGTTAGTTTGACATTTCCTTGGAAACTATTCTAAGGACAAGCTAGAGGTAAAATTTGATTCATTGAATTAATTACTTTATCTATTTTTGAAATTAAAATACAATTCATATGATTTTTAACTTAAATGTTATTTTAGTTATTGTGTTTTTATATATTGAAATTCGGGTAATAAAGAAACTAGAAATTGTAATAAGGTTTATAAAAATCTAGCAGTTTTAACTTTATTGATTGATTACATTCACAAGATTCAAGAGAAGTATGTTGAAGGTTCCGGGCGCAGCGGAAGCGCATGGGTGGATGTGCCCACTTAGCTTTTTGTCATTAACAATGATCAATCTGGGATCAATACGACAATAAACGCCAGTCTCCATGGATCAAATCACAGAAAAAGACAAAGAAGAAGGATTGTTCCAGAACCGCAAAATAAGATCGTTACAGGTTGATTATAATTGATTTAGTCATTTTAAAATAAATACCTTTTGGGTGTTCTTTCTTCTTTGATGTTCTTGATCATGTTCCTATGTGATTCGTCGTTGCGTCGTAGAAGCCAAGTGTAGACTTCCTCTAGCGGTGATCTACACGTGTACCTCATATCTGGGGACATCGCCAAAGGAGTCTCCGGGTGCTAGCGTGGAGAAACATTTGCTTTCATTGTCCGCCTTAGATCGTCTTGATCCGATGGAAGAGAATATGTCTAAGTCTTGAGAGCGTTCTTGGAGGAAGAAGTTCTTTCGGCCTTGAAAGAATTCTCCAGAATTGTTGTGCACAACGATTCTCTTAGATGTGGGAAAAGAGTTGGGGTTGTGAGGATATTTATAATCGGGTTTGAGGTTATAGAGTTATGACAATAAATAAACGCGTTACACGTTTTATTTATTTCATTAACTCCCTTTTGAAAACCCCATGTCGAGTCATTAATTCCTTGACATGCACCCACACTGATTATAATAAATATAATTTAATAAAACGATATTTCCTCAAAATCCTGACTGAAAAAACTACACGGTGTGTATTAATAAATACACGGCGTGTACTTGTTTTTCATTGAAAACTACATGACGTGTACATTCAATGTACACAACATGTATATCTTGTTTTCATTTATTCATTTCCTTTTCAAAATGAAAAACTACACGACGTGTATATTTAATAATATATGGCGTGTACTTTTTCAAAATAAAACTACACGGCGTGTAATAAATGATACAGGACGTGTAATTGTTTTATTTTATTCTTCCTCCAGCATTAAAATGATTTAGGCTTCCTTGAATAATTATTAAACCACGTACGAGAATAATCTTTATTCTACTTGAGATACTTGAATACACTTAGTGTGTGACCCTCTAGGCCTCTTTCTCGTTGGTATTAGGCGGACTTGCCTAAAGTCCAAGATTAATGTCTAGCAACGGGTCAAGGAACCCAAGAGAAAGAAGTTGACACCACATTGACGTATCACCTCATACGAACACTTACTGTGTAATTTAATCCCTTTGTCTTAATATCTCATCAAGCAGGTTTCATGGAAGTTTCATAAACCTATATGCTTGATCCGTTGTTCTTTGACCGCCAGAAATAAACTCGTCGTTTACACCGTGGCCATGGAATTTAATGCGACAGTTCTATTTCAATCAAAGGGACGAGATATCAACTTCCATAAATGGAAGGGACAAATCCTTCCTCGACTTATCTATTAACAACATGTCACTCATGACGCACCCAACATACCCTACTTCCCGCTAACTGCCTACGTGATAGTTTTCGTCAGTAAATCTAAGTGCGCGAGTCATGACATGAGTTAATGATAATCTTCGAGTCTAAGGACCATTACACACGTTCGCAGATAGTAATATCCGATGACACCAAGACATGCAGAATTACTACTGGCGGGTCTGTTCTCATAATCTCCCATCTTGGAGATTACCAAGTATGAACTCCCTGAGAGAGAGTCTCGTCTTCTTACGAGTACTCACACATGACAGTCTATATACTATGTGACCTATCATAGTATGTCATCCAACCCGAGAACTTTATTTAAGAATATTTTTATAGCATTTCAAGATTCTCATTATAGCGGGGATCTTCCATGACCTTATTAATGCAAAAAATATTCCAGGAAATTATTATATTATAGTCATGTAGAGCAATGAACAATATATAATAAGTGAACATTCATGTAATCAAAGTACAAAATAGTTGGTTCTCAGAAAACCTACCCTTACAAACTCCCACTTGGACTAGAGACAACTGCCTATGACTTTTAATCTGCTAGACCTCACATGATGATCGTGTTTATGCTGAGTCAAGGCTTTAGTCAAGGGGTCCTCCACGTTGTCTTTCGTGGAAATACTGCTCACTGCAAATTCACCTCTCTGAGAAAAATCCCTCAAGAGATGATACTTCCGAAGTATGTTCTTTGTCCGCTGATGTGACCTTGGATCTTTTGCAAGTGCCACCGCTGCAGTATTATCACAATATAGTGTGATAGGATCTTTATTGCTCGGTACAACATCCAGCTCTTGGATGAAGCTTCACATCCATGCTACTTCTTTAGATGCCTCAGAAGCTACAATATACTCAGACTCTGCTGTATAATCTGCCACCACACTTTGTTTTGAGCTCTTCCAGCTCACTGCACCTCCATTAAAACTGAAGATGTATCCAGTCTGTGACTTCATGTCATCTTGATCAGTTTGGAAACTAGCATCTACATTTCCTCTGATGACTATTTCCTCATATCCTCCATAAAACAGGAACATATCCTTAGTACACCTCAGATACTTAAGGATAGTCTTGACTGTCATCCAATGGTGGTCTCTTGGATTAGCTTGATATCTGCCTACCGCACTTAATGCATAAGCAACATCTAGCCTTGTACATAGCATAACATACATGACTGACCCAATCACGGATGCGTAAGATATCCTTACCATTTTCGTTCTTTCCTCATGTTTCAGAGGACACATTTTCTTGGAAGGATGAATGCCATGTGACACTGGGAACAATCCCCTCTTGGACTGTTCCATACTGAATCTCTTCAATATCTTGTCAATGTATGTACTTTGACTCAGGCCCAGCATTCTCTTGGATCTATCACGATGGATCTTGATCCCTAGAATATATGTTGCCTTTCCCAAGTCTTTCATGTAGAAGAATTTATGAAACCATGCCTTAACTGACTGTAATACAGGTACTTCATTTCCAATTAGTAATATGTCATCAACATATACTATTAGAAAAACGATTGCACTTCCAATAAACCTTTTGTAGACACAAGGCTCACATTCATCCTTAACAAAGCCAAATTCCATTACGACTTCATAAAAATGAATTTTCCATGACCTTGATGCTTGCTTTAATCCATAAATGGATTTCTGCAACTTACATACCTTGTTGGCATCCTTTGGAGTCACAAACCCTTCAGGTTGTGTCATGTAGACATCTTCCGGGAGGTTCCCGTTAAGGAAATATGTTTTGACATCCATTTCCAAAATTTCATAGTCATGGTAAGCAGAAATGGACAATAGAATTCTGATGAATTTCAGCATCGCAACCGGTGAAAATGTTTCATCATAGTCAATTCCTTGATGCTGTCTAAAACCTTTTGCAACCAGTCGTGCCTTCTAGGTGATGAATTGCCCCTCCATGTCCAGTTTCTTCTTGAATACCCATTTATTACCAATAGGATTTACATCAACTGGATGATCTACCAAAATCCAGACTTGGTTTTGGTACATGGAATCCATTTCAGAATTCATGGATTCTTGCCACTTGGCAACATCTCTGCCTTCAACTGCTTCCTTGTAGGTAAGAGGATCATCGTTATCAACCAATAATGAGTCACCATCCTCGGTGACAAGAAAACAATATCTTTCTAGTTCTCTTACCTCTCTTGTGCTCCTATGTAGTTCTTGTGTCTCTAGAATAGATTGTTCTTCCACGGGGCTTTGTGGAATCTGTTATTGTACAATCT
Source organism: Viscum album (assembly GCA_963277665.1). Taxonomy (NCBI): domain Eukaryota; kingdom Viridiplantae; phylum Streptophyta; class Magnoliopsida; order Santalales; family Viscaceae; genus Viscum; species Viscum album. The sequence goes on along the minus strand of OY728135.1, from coordinate 2,001,725,230 downwards.
CATTTGTATCTTGAGTCTCAACTTCATTGAAGTCTATCTCGCTCCCACTATCTCTTTTTGAGATGTGCTCCCTCTCAAGGAATATTTCATGTATTGCCACTGTAACATTTTTGTCTGAGGGGTTTTATAGGTAATATCCCCTTGTTTCCTTGATATATCCTATAAAGATACACTTTGTGCCTTGGGGTGAAAGTTTGTTACCTGAAGAGGCCTTAAAAAATGCTTCGCTACCCCACACATGTAAATTCGATAACATGGATTTGTGTCCACTCCATAACTCGTATGGAATACCATTTATCGATTTAGTTGGTACTTGGTTTAGTATGTGTGCTGCTGTTTGTAATGCATATCCCCAAAAGGATAATGGAAGACTCGCATGACTCATCATTGATCTCCCCATGTCCAACAGGGTGCGGTTCCTCCTTTCTCTTACACCATTCCACTGTGGCGTGTAAGGAGGAGTGAGTTGAGATATAATCCCAAACTCCCGTAAGAAATCAATGAAGTCCTTATTAAGATATTCTCCTCCTCTATCTGAGTGGAGTTTCTTAATCTTCTTACCAAGCTGGTTCTCAACTTCATTCTTGTATTCTTTGAATCGATCAAAAGAAACTGACTTATACCTCATTAAGTAGATATATCCATATCTACTAAAATCATCAGTAAAATTTATGAAGTATGAGAACCCACCCCTTGCCTCAACTAGAAATGGCCCACACACATCTGTGTGAACTAATTGTAGAAGCTCTTTATCTCTTTCACCTTTCCCACTAAATGGGATTTGGTCATTTTTCCTTGTAGAAACGCATGACATACACCAAGTGGTTTTAGTTCGAAAGAATATAAATACCCATCTTGATGTAATTTTGTCAAACGTTTCTCATTGACATGACCTAGCTGGTGATGCCAAAGTTGGGTGTGGTATGAGTCATGTGAATTAACTTTGTCATCGATTTCCATTAATTGGTTTGTGTAGTCTAACACATAAAGGCCGTTATATAAATGTGCCCTACCAAAACAAATGCTATCTTTATAAAATTAGAAACATCCACTTCCAAACTTGAAGATGAATCCATCAGTATATAATCTGGATACTGAAATAATGTTTTTGGTTACAGAGGGTACATAATAACATCATTTCAAAACCAAGACCATCCCTGTAGGTAATGTGATATGGTATTCTCCGATAGCTACAACAACGAGTCTGGCTCCGTTGGCTGCTCGTAGATCTACCTCCCCTCGATCAGTCTTCTTGAATCTACTTGGTTACTATATTTGGATACAGATGTGAGCACCACAAGCAGTATATAATACCCAATTTGTAGAAAAAAATATATTTCATTTGATAACAAACGCACCTGAAGCTTCCCCTTGCTTCCTAGGCTGGGTGCAGTTTTTCTTCCAGTGGCCCTTCTTGCCACATGCGAAACAAACAACCTCCTGTTCTCTTGCCTCCCCTTTGATCTTCTTTTTCTTGGAAGGCCTTGAAGAAGCTTTGGGATTAAAGCACTTTGCCTTCACTTTCCTTTTATTCACCATAAGGAAAAAATGTTTTTCACGCTTCATGTCATTATCTACTTGGTGAATAAGGAAAAGAAGATCATATAGATACTTCTCAATGTTGTTCATGTTGAAATTAACAAAAAAGTTCGAGAATCTCTTGGGGAGTGATGCAAGAATGAGATTAGTGCCCAGTTCTTCAGGGAGTTTAAACCCTAGAACCTCCAAGCGCTCAATGTAGCCAATGATCTTGACTACATAAGGCCCAGCTGGGGAACCCTCTCTAAGCATGATCTGAAATAGAGCCTTGGAGATCTCAAACCTTTCTTGTATTTCTCTCTCCTGGTATAGACCACAGAGGTACTCAAGCATACTATAGGCATCCATGTCTTCATGAGCTCACTAGACATCGATGATAACATAAAACATTGAACATCAATAGAGTCATTCAAATGTTGATCATAGATCAGGAAATCTTCATCACTCACCCCTGGGGTAGGAGAATCAGGATGTGAGGACTCCAGCATGTAAAACTTTCATTCATGGCGTAGGATAACCCGAAGGAACCTAAACCACTCCTGAAAGTTACTACCAGTGAGGATATTGTCTTTATCCAGAATTGATCACAGAGAAAATGTGGTTGACGAGTTTGTCATTTCGATTCTACAAATTGAAAGAGAAGATTTATCAGTACTTTCTTAATTAAATTTTATGAAAAATAATAAATGAATTTATTAATTCTCTCACTATTTTATCAAGTCCCAATGGCCCTCACCATTGAACTCAGAATGTCCAGTTTCTTTGACATTCTAGTGGAAAGGATCCATATTCCCCTTCTCATAACCCCAACAAGGGTTGTTCAAGCTATTTGAAGGTATTTAGGTAGGAAGGTCTTTTCCAACCGTGAGCTTACAGTTCCTTGATCTGTTGAGTGGACTCCCCAATCCTGAAATCCTGACTTGTATTTCCTCAACTCTTGCCTCCAATATTACACCAATTATAGCAAGGGATACTTCTCTTGATGTAATATGGTTAAGTCAACCCAAAACATTTCATAAGGGATTACTTTATAAAAGTAAGTTTCCCAACAAGGGCTGGTCAAACACATAGTTTTATCGAGTCTTTCCCTTAATCAGGTAATAGAAGGCTTGGTCTGACTTAATATGGTATTTGAGGGATTTTATCCTTTATGTGTAGTTTTTCATTATCACATTCTTGTTAATATTAATTGATGCTTGCTTAACTGATTAACCATGTTCTGATAATGTTTACGCATAGTACGGTTTTTATTTTACTCCACCTTTGCATGCTTGTTTATTTCATTAATCATGTGATCACGACAACAAATACATAATAAATAAACCATGAAATTAGACAGAAATAAAATAATATGGCATGATCATGAGATTCTATTGGTTAGCTTATCTAGGGGTTTGATAAGCTAACCCTGACCTAGGAAAAAACACCTTGAACTGATGGTTCGTGTTTTGCAGCTCCCACATGTCCACCTTTGTATCTTCTTGGGTTAGTTTCGCCTCATATTCGGATTTCGAACCATCTCCTCCAGCTTGGGAGATCCTCCATTACATGGGTTTACATTAAAGAAACCATGGGCACACATGCCCTACATTTTATTGGAAGAAGGCTCATAGGCCAAAAAATTTAAATTTTAACAAATTTAAATGAAACCATACACACATACAAAGGGTCTTTGGTCTAGCTCATGATCATCCATAGCATGCAACGAAATTTACGCATATTTAGAATTAAAATTCTTTTAATTTTTATTTCATTTAAGATAAGTCATACTCAAATTCAATTAATTATGATCTTATAATTAATCAATTCTTTATCTTAAATTAATTTCTGAATTTCCTTGAGATTCTTCTCATCCATATTCCGTGTACAAGTCTTTGTACATTGGAGGAAACATGGTGAAATTCCATTTTTGGAAAGTACACAGCGTGTAGTTTATAATTAAACGACGTGTATTTCTTTTCACTCTTTATCCAAAGTACACACCGGGGGCTTTGGCATGTTTTTTGTACTTTGTAAATTTTGGAGTACATGACGTGTAGATAAATCGTACATGGTGTGTACTTCCTTGTTACGCGGTAACCAGCCTGGTGATCCCTTGTATGCGGTACGCGGCTTATCCTTGTACACAGTTTCACCTGGGCCGGAACGGATTATACGGCGTGTTGCTCCAACATACACGTCGTGTATTCTGGTTTCCACGCGCCGTTCAATTTTGGTCAACACGGCGTGATTAATACTTAGGCATAATCAATTCACATGACGTGGTTTAGCAGACCAGTACCGGTTCGTTGAACCTAAGTACACGACGTGTAGTTTTAATTACACGCCGTGTAATACAATGTTGTACAGACAGAAAGAGCGTCTCATCTGGATGATTTATTCATTTTTATTTTAATAAAAAATTAAAATTAAAAGTCCGTTTCTATGATATGAATCGAGAAACTAAGGAGGAAGAATAGATATCATTTATTCAGATTTATAGAACAATTTATTTCGAATTGAATCAAATATAAATGCGTAAATTATCAACGAAAATTAAATAATTATAATCAACATTGTAACCTACCTCTGATACCATTTTAAGGTTCTAGGCGCAACAGAAGCATGTGGGTGGTTGTACCCACTTAGATTTTTTTCATTAACAATGATCAATCCGGGATCAATACGATGATAAATGCCAGTCTCCATGGATCGAATCACAGAAAAAGACAAAGAAGAAGGTTTTTCATGGAACTGCAAAGTAGGATCATTACAGGTTGATTATAATTAATTTAATCAATTGAAAATAAATAACTTTTGGGTGTTCTTTCTTCGTTGATGTTATTGATCACGTTCCGATGTGATTCGTCATTGCGTCATAGAAGCCAAGTGTAGACTTCCTCCAGCAGTGATCCACACTTGTACCTCGTATCTCGGGACGTCGCCAAAGGAGTCTCCGGGTGCTAGCATGGAGAAACCTTTGCTTTCATTTTCCTCCTTAGATCGTCTTGATTCGATGGAAGAGGATCTATCTCGATCTTGAGAGAATTCTTGGAGGAATAGGTTCTTTCAGCCTTGAAATAATTCTCTAGAATTGTTGTGCACAACGATTCTCTTAGGTGTGGGAAAAGAGTTGGGGTTGTGAGGATATTTATAATTAGGTTTGAGGTTGTAGAGTTATGAAAATAAATAAAAAAGTTATGTGTTTTATTTATTTCATTAACTCCCTTTTTAAAACCCCATGTTGAGTCATTAATTCCTTGACATGCGCCCACACTGATTATAATAAATATCACTTAATAAAACAATATTTCCTCAAAAACCCGACTGGAAAAACTACACGGCGTGTATTAATAAATACATGGCGTGTACTTGTTTTTAATTGAAAACTACACGGTGTGTACATTCAATGTACATGGAATGCATATCTTGTTTTCATTTATTCATTTTCTTTCCAAAATGAAAAACTACATGGCGTGTATATTTAATAATACATGGCGTGTACTTTTTCAAAATAAAACTACACGATGTGTAATAAATGATACACGGCGTGTACCTGTTTTATTTTATTCTTCCTCCAACATTAAAATGATTTAGGCTTTCTTGAATAATTATTAAACCACATACGAGAATAATCTTTATTCTACTTGAGATACTTGAATACACTTAGTGTGTGACCCTCTAGGCCTCTTTCTCGTTGGCATTAGGCGGACTTGCCTAAAGTCCAAGATTACTGTCTAGCAACGGGTCAAGGCACCCAAGAGAAACAAGTTAACACCGCATTGACGTATCACCTCATATGAACGCTTACTGTGTAATTTAATCCCTTTTTCTCAATATCTAATCAAGTAGGTTTCATGGAAGTGTCATAAACCTATATGCTTGATCCTTCATTCTTTGACTACCTGAAATAAACTCATCGTTTACACCATAGCCATGGAATTTAATGCAACAGTTCTATTTCAATCAAAGGGATGAGATATCAACTTCCATAAATGGATGGGATAAATCATTCGTCAACTTATCCATTAACAACATGTCACTCATGATGCACCCAACGTACCCTACTTTCCGCCAACTGTCTACGTGATGGTTTTCATCAGTAAATCTAAGTGCGTGAGTCATGACATGATTTAATGATAATATTCCAGTATAAGGACCATTACACACGTTCGTAGATAGTAATATCCGATGACACCAAGACATACGGAATTACTAATGGTGGGTCTGTTCTCATAATCTCCCATCTTGGAGATTACCAAGTGCGAACTCAATGAGAGAGAGTCTCGTCTTCTTATGAGTACTCGCACATGACGGTCTATATACTATGTGTCCTATCATAGTATGTCATCCAACTACAGAACTTTATTTATGAATATTGTTATATCATTTCAAGGTTCTCATCATAGCATGGATCTTCCATGACCTTATTAATGCAACAAATATTCCAGCACATTATTATATTATAGTCATGCAGAACAATGAACAATATATAATAAGTGAACATTCATTTAATCAAAGTACAAAAAAGTTGGTTCTCAGGACACCTACCCTAACATATGGTAGTGTTGAATTAAATCATTGTTAGATTAAGTGAAATGGTAAGTTTATTGGTATGTGATGATTCTTCCATATATTATATTACAACTAACACTGAGATATGGATAATTATACTAATGAAGTTTTTTACAATGATGCCTCAACATAGATACACAACCACGAGTGTTGAAAGATTGAGAGATAACTAAAAAAATATTGAAATCACTTTAATTATTCAACAATCTATTGACTTAGTATGTCCAATTATTTTACTTTTGTAGTGATTAATTAGAGATAAATCTTATGAGACTTTATTTTAAATCCCTTAGTATTTCTCTTTTAATTGTTCTTTTAATTATATTGCATGATTGAGGGATTTCAGGTATATGAAGACATAAGATTTACTAATCCTATATGATCAATGGATTTTTTAGATAACAAGATAGAGTATTTAGGGATATAATACTATACCTAATAATAGATTAAGTTAAATAATTCAAAGTATAGGAAGACATAACTTATGATAGGTTTTAAAATTGGGGATACCTTCTGATAGGTTTAAAATCTTGTATACCTAAAGTTAGGCCTACAGAATTCCTTAACACTAAGGGTAGTGCATTTGGTTTTATAATATCCATTTAAAGGATTGTTTTTTATTAAATTATTATCTATGATTTTTTGTAAACTTCTGTTGTATTCAGTTTTTGAATTTTTACTAGTTTAAATATTATATTTACACTATTCAATTTCTTACTATCAGATGTTAATGAACTCATGATAAACATATTTCCACTATGCTTACTATATTGATTACAATACATATTTTTACTGCATGCATTTTTTTCCTAATATTTAAGTTGATCGGTATTTCATACATATGATTAAATTAAAACCTAAGGGTTGGAAAATTTTTAGATTAATTTTAAAACTACAATTCACCCCCCTCTTGTAGACTACCTGTATTAAATCATTGGGACAACATTTGGTATTAAAGTAAGTTTCTATTTGTTTTTTAATTTCTATTAGTTTATTATATTTTCATTTTAGTTTCCTTACACTAACTTTGTTGGTAGAGGAAATTCTTATTGTAAGGACATATTTTCTGGTAATAACACATGAAAATTTAAATCCAACCAAGCCACCTATTTTTTGATGAAATATATTATGATTTCTAGAAAGACTATATGAATTATTTTATTATTAACACCAAATTCAAAAAATTTATTAAGTTGAATGAAAAATATAATGTTCTAGAGAAATATATTTTTCTTTGTTTCTGATAATTAATAGATGAAATACCAAGTAAATCATAATGTTTGTAATACTTTGGTATATTTGACCAGGAATGTTTATAGCTAGATATCATCCTATGAAATGTTGAATGAAATTTGGAAGAAAATAGAAATTACTTATTTTGGAACTTCCAAGGTTTTGGAAGCATAAAGAGATATGTTGAGAGCATATTATCAAGACTTTGATTTTCTTCTTGGTGAAATAGTAACACAAATGCATCAATATTTTACAAATATTATAAATTGTTTATAATTTTTAGGAAAGAAAGAGCTATTGAAGGATTAGTTTATCAAAAATATTATTGCTATATTTCTAAAATAATTGGAGTCAAGGAGTAGATGAATATATGAAACTAATAACTTTACTAATTTAATTTTGAATGACTTAAATAGTACAATAATTTAGTATGAGATAAGATTAAAGAGATATGTTTAGAAATAGAAGAGGAAAAATGGAATGGAATTTTCTTCAAATAACCCTACTTTTGATACTTTTCCTTCTTCTATTAAAGATTCTAAAAATCCAATTTCTAATAGAAATAAAAGTAAATATTATTATCAAAGTAGTTTGATCGAAACTAAAAATAAACTTTCCTATATTTTTTGAAGAATGAATAAACCTGTTAGTAATAATAACTTTTGATATACCCATTGAAAAGATAGAAAAGGTTAATATGATAGTAACGAGCCTACAAAATATATATTCTATGAATGTAAGAAGATAAGCCATATCAGACCATATTGTCCCAAATTGAAGAGGAGAGATAGAAATTCAAAGGGATATTATAAGATAAAAGGGAAGACGAGGAAACTGATCATAACATACATAAATATTACATTATTTTAGATAAATATTCAATCCATATCATAAATACACATATCTGAGGACCATAAAGGTTTAGTTTTTTTAGAGACTAGATACATAAATATCATATTTAATAAAAGATATTCAATATGTTCTAGAAAGTTATTCTATCATAGTAGTCTTCTTAGACATACCCTACTTAAAAAATTTATTTATGACCTGGGGAAAATTGAAACATTATAAAGGCTGAACTCCAATGATCAGTAAGGGTAAACATAGAAGATATCAATCAATGATCATAAGAGATCATAAGGTCTTGATAGCATGATCATAATATACGAAAGTCAAACATAATCAATTAAATATAATTAATCACGAGTCATGGAATAATGATTTTTCATAACAAAATTAAAAAGTGATAAGAGTGAAAAATAATTAATAATCAATCACGATCCAGGAGAGTATATCATAAACATTGGAATATTGAACAAGATTAAAATTATAACACTTTGAACATGTATAACTAGTAACATGTTCACTCATTAAATCAAGGATATGAAATTTGGTCCTCACATAAACTTATGAACATGAAACTAGGTCTACACATAAACTTATGGGCATGAAACTATGTCCACACATAATGTTGTGAACATGAAATTAGTCTCACACATAACATAGTTATCTATTGAGTTATCCATATTTACCAAATTAATTTTTTTTCTATAATGGACCCACACATCGCATAACCTTAATAAGTAAATGTTCCACAAGATCATAGAAAATTTATAAATTCATTATATCATAACCTGTGTAAATGAAATCGGTTTCATTCCATCATTTTCTCATAGAATAACCTATGGAAAAGAAATGAGTTTCATAGTATCATACTTTAATCATCATCATCATAAGATATATAGAAAAAGAAAGTGTATGGAATCATAAGATCATATCCCGAGTGAATCATAAAAACCATTAAATTATGACGACATATATGAAAAATACTTTTAACATATCATTTGAACCTTTATTTGAAAACATGTGGAAAATGTCCTTTTCTTTTGATAAATTTTTAATTAAAAACTATCATAATATTGAGAAAATAATTTTCATTGAAAATAAACATGGAAAATTTTAAATTAATCTTTAAATAAAAAATGATCATGATGGTGGGAAAATATTTTCATGTTGTACATGTTAAAAAAAATTCATTTCACACCTTTTGTAAAAAATCATAAAAAACCGCTTCGGGAAACATTGAAAAATTACTTTTTGAAACCTCTGAAAATAAATTAAAATATTTTTTAAAATGAGTTTAAACATTAATTGGATCATAGAAAATAATATTATTGAATTTTTTTAAAAAACATCAACATAAAAGAAAGATTTCATCGACCAAAGAAGAAATATGGTCGGTTTTTCTTAAAAAATATTTTATTAATTATTTTAAGTACCAAAGAGAGGAAAATGGTATTGATATTTAATAATTTTAGGAATAAATATATTAGAATATAATATATTTGTTTTAAGGGATAAGATCTATATAATTCCCCTCATTAAAAATTTAGCTTAGACAATCCCGAAAAGAAATGAGATTGTAACATAAATCCCTTTTCTCAAGTCTCATACTACTTATTATGACTTTAAACCTCATGTATAATAAAAATATAATTATATTAAATCTATTATAGAACCATATTAATACATATAATTCCATATATTATTTACTTAGAACATCTTTCCATTCATTTATTAATAATTCTTTATTAAAATCACTATTCACAGTGATAACTATTTCATTTTTCATGCATGTTTCGATTAAGAAGTTCAGGTTATTATTATTTGATCATGGTTACATCACCTAAATAATTTTAATCATGTAATAAGTATAATATTTAACCATTATATACACTTTTATAAATGTTCATATTTGGTGATGAAAAATGAACAACATCGCTTCATGGAGAAGATAATTCATATGTACACACGAGTGGTGTTTTCAGTTTTTGATGGATGGATGGAAGAAAGGTAAATAATAAATCAAAATTAAAGATTCATTATTATATCACAAATATAATATATATAGATTAAATCTATCCTTATTATCTTCCATGTATAGTGAAAATGAAAAATGAATCAAATTGCTTCATGGAGGTGGTAGTCCACACATATGCACGTGCGACATTATTGTTTTCCAAAAAATGAGAAGGTAAGAAGGTAGATAAGATATTTTAAGTCTAGATGAATAATTATTTCATAAATATCATATATAAACATCAAATCCATCATAATAACCAACTATGAAATACGACGATGGAAAATGAATCATATTGTTATGTGGAGGCAGTGGTTCACATGTACGCATGAGGGATACTTTCATTTATTATTTGATGGAAAGAAAGTGGATAATGATTTTAAAATAATAATAATAAAATATTAGTATATTTATTATACTATATTAATATTTTTATTATTAATAAAATAGATTTATAGGAAGTATAAGAAAAAATAATATTTAAAAGAGTCGGGTAATATGGTTACCTCTTCTTTGAGAGACCTACTTTGGATTACATATTAAGCCATATTAGGTTGGTATTAAGTGAAAAAAGATCCAGGATAAAGGGAAGAAATATATAAAGGCATCAGTTTATGGATTGTCTGATCTATAGTGCTCAAACTTTGTTAATAAAGGAGAAGAGGTGGTGTCCATTTATAAGTGAGGAAAATGGGAATTACTTAAAATATTTAAATATAATATATTTCACAATAATTCAAAGTGTAAAAAAGGAACCCAAAATTATTATATAATTTTTTATAGTCTCTAAATAAATTCAACCAATCACATTTATAAAAATCATGGAGTCTTTTTAATTTTATATCTTAGTTAGACCACTTTAAACCCATTTTAACCTTAATTGTGATAACATAACTTTTTAATATGAAAACATAATTTTATGAAAAAAATAAAAGGGTCCTTATAAAAAAACAGGGAAATGATGATTCAAATTTTTTTATCCATTTTATCATATTCAATTTCAATAGGTATAAGAAATTACTTTTATTATAAGAACACAAAACTCATGAAAAACATTTTTTTAGGAAAATACCTGATTTAAGCGTAAAAATAATTTTACATTGAAATAAATTGAAAATTTGATTTAAATGAGTTTTGTTGGATAAATTATTTAAAAATTAAGTTTTTTAGAAATTTGGATCATGAAAAAACCAAATTTAACCTTCAAACCACACCATTAAATGTAATGACCCAAAAGAAGTTTTAAATTTTAATTAAATATAACTTAGTTTCAAAAAAGTCAATCTTGTGTCCCAAAATTAAAAATAACATTTTAAAAGTAATATTTTAATCTATAATAATGTATTTGGCTGATAAAAATGTTTTAAAATTTATTAAGTCATGATTACATCATAGTAATGTCATAAAAGTGATAGTATTTAAAAAATCGATATTTTTCACTATTCACTCAAAAATCAATCTTTTCAGATAATTTTCAAAAATAATTCTTAATATTGTTATGAAATGATGATTTAAAAAATAATATCAATTTTTAAATAAAATTTATAAAATTTGCATAAAATTATTATTTCTATGCCCAAATCACAATAAAAACCATTTTTGAAGAGTATATTTTTGAATCATAAAATGTCTTTACTGAAAATTGAGTAATTATTTATTATGAATTAATAAATAAATTTGTATTATATAAGACATTAATAAATATTTTTTATAATTTTGTTATTCCTATTTACACCATCAATTTAAATATTAGTTTATAATGATCGCATTTAAATAATAATATTTTTTATAGTATATCTTAGTTTGCTTAAAGATTGGTGCTGTGTGTTAAGAAAATATCAAGGACATATAATTTATAAATAGATATTATATTCTAAAATATATGGGTGTTATATTATATCCACTTATAAGAATTTATCACTTGAAATTTAACTACTCATATACAGAAAATGAGGATACCTCTGCCTCATCACATTCTCAAGCTACAATGTAACTTTTTTAAATTTATGGTTTTGCCGTAAAACATTAACCAAGTGAGTGGTCTAGTTTTACAAAACATTCTCTCTATGATCTAGAATCTCTACCATTTTTTCCCTATAAGAATGATCATGCTCTAGTGGTACAACTTCTAAATTTACTATATGCGATGGATCAGGTATGCACATCCTCAAAATATATATATATATAGAACACATAATGAACTTGAGAGAGGTTAATTGGAATCACTAAGTGATAAGAAACCATTTCAATCCAATCAAGAATATAAAAAGGGATGATGTATATAGATCTCAAATTTCTCTTTTTTTTAAATATCATAACATTTTTCCACAAAGATATCTATATAAACACCTTGTCACTAACGTATAACTCTAGACCTCCCCAATGATTGTCAGTATAACTTTTCTATCAATTATAAGCTATCCTGATGTGATGTTAAATAGTTATAACCTTATCTATAATATCCTAAACTAGATCAAGTACCAATATATTTCATTATAAAACTTTATCCCAACATGTTGGAATTCTACATTTCCTTCCATGGAGGGATTCATAAGGATCTATCTGAATTATTGAGTGAAAACTGTTGTTGTAAGAAATTTCACTAAAGGAAAGTGTTGATCCGAAACACCTTTAAAATCCATAGAAAAATATCTCAGCATATCCTCTAGTGTCTGAATGGTTCTCCCAGACTATCCATATATTATAGAATGATAAGAATTATTGAAACTCAACTTTGTATCTAGAGCTTTCTAAAGGCTTCTCTAGAACTTTGAGGTAAACCTTGGATCTCGATAATATATGATATAATGTGGTACTCCATGAAAACTTACCACTTCATTAATTTATATAATAGAAATATTATCAAGAGAAAAATATTCTCTAATGGTAATAAATTATTATGATTTAATAAGGAAATCAAATACAACCCAAATACCATTATGGCCTTTTTATGTTTTGGGGATTCCAATGATGAAATACATGGTGATGATTTCACATTTCTATTCTTGTATGGGTAATGTTTGTAACATCACCTTAGACTTATGTGTATCATCCTTATCATACTATCATACCAAGAAACAAGATACATACTCTAAAATATCTCTCTTTTTGTTTTCACACTAGAAATACTCTTTCATATCTCTATATATCTTTATACTTCCATGATGAATAGAGAATGATGAACTATGAGCTAATTACAATAGTTCATTATTCATGTTTGGTATTGATGGGATACATACTTAGTTATTTAAACTTATCATGATATCATAATCATGGTTTAACTAATGAAAATTCTTCACCTTCTTCTAGAGTTCCACATCTTCCTCACGTGCCTTCTGAATGCTCACATGATGGGTGGTTAAAAATTTATCCAAGAAAGATAATATTTTCCCCTTAATTCATGATTTCAAGACCTATATTCTACATATCCATAGAATTAGATCACTTTCAACCCTCATCATAGACATGCTATCATGGTCTATCTGACTTATATCATCAATCAACTTGTTCACCTTTCCAGGGGGTAATGTTTTGAGAAGTTATAATATTGAATCCACTCCAACCATATCCTTTGGTGTATGTTTAACTCTTTTTATATGAATATATAATTCAAGATTTTATGATCATTATATATATTACAAATATCACTATAAATATAATTCCTCCATATTTTCAATGAAACAAATTACTACTTCCAAATCAAAATCATGACTTGGGTAATTTTACTTATGATTTTTTATTATCATGAGGAATAAGCTATCATCATATCATTATTAATAATAACATATCCTAATACATTCTTTGATATATCACTATTGATCATAAACCCTTCCCTAATATAGGGTAATATGTGTACTAGTTCACTAACTAAACTCATTTTTGATTCCTTGAAATTCTCCTCACATTTATCTATCCACATGAACTTGGACCCCCTTTCATGCCAACTTGGTTTGTGGATTTGATATATATGATAAATTTATCACAAATAATTGGTAGTATCATGAGAACCCAAGAAAACTACATATCTTGATCATCATGGTTGGTCTAGTCCATTTCTCAATAACTTTTGTCTTTGGAGGATCCAATGATATACCCTCACTTGTGATTATATGACCCAATAATGAAACTTTCTCAGTCTATAATTAACACTTAGTATATTTATCATAAAACCTATCCTTACTCAGGGTATTTAGTAAAATCCTAAAATGTTCTTCATGATCTTCCTTTACCTTCAAATATATAAGAATATCATCTATAAAGACCAAAAAAAAAATAATCAATGAAATCATTAAATACATTATTCATCAAATCTGTAAAGATAACATGATCACTAGTAGGTCCAAATGGAATTACTATAAATTCATAATAACCATACCTTATATGAAAGGGTGTTTTGGGTATATACTCATTATTTACCCTTAGATGCTGATATTCAAATTAAATATAAATCTTAGAAAAATATCAAACTTCTCATAATTGATAAAATAGATCATCGATATGGGGTAAAAAATAATTGTTCTTAATAGTGATCTTATTATGTTATTTATAATCAATGAAAAGATACATTGATTCATTTTTTTCTTAACAAAAAGAACAGGTGCTCCCCATAATGAATCACTGGTCTAAATTTATCTCTTATCTAGATTATCATAGAGTTGATTCTTCAATTCCTATAACTCAATTGAGTCTATTATATATATATTATTTGAAATAGGTGTAGCATTAGGGATGGTTTCTATTAAAAACTTAACTTCATGATTTATGGGAATAATTGGAAAGTCCTTAGGAAGTACATCTGAATATTCTAAAAAAATGACCATGTATTCAATGTTGAGTTTCTCCCCAACCATTTGAGATTAATATTCCTCATAAATAGCTAGCAAAATCTATATTATGATATTAATTACTGTTGGGAGTTTAGGTTCATCCTCACACCAATAGAAGATAAAAGGTTTATTTGGAATATCAAATGTGAATTCCCTTACTTATAAATTGAAATGGGATATATAATAAGAGACCCAATATATGACCAAAATAACATCAAATTCAACTAGAGGAATAATAACAAGATTTACATGAAGCATATTCCCAAAAAATTCGATCGAAAAAGAACTATAGTGTTGATATATGATAATCGTACCATTAAGAGTTTTCACTAAAAACTAAATATCTAATATTTGAGGTAGTGATGTGATACGATTAATTTTTTTAGATATAAAAGAGTGGATGAAACATGAATAAAATAAAACATTTAAAATTATAGAGTGGATGATAATCATACCTTTCACCATGTCATTATCCTAACCCACTTTAGCAGTTGTGATTAAAAATTCATTCATTTTTTTCTTTTGAATTTAGAGGTTTCTGAGGATTATTATACAAATTAGACCTTTGATAAGGGTTTTTTTTCATAATTCACAATATTATTTCATCTAAATCACTAAAGTGTGGGTTGAATATTCATTTGAGATTTCTATCTATTCATTTCATTGACTGACATCTCCACATCACTTTGAATGTTTTTACTCAGTGTACATTCCTCCCACACTTGAAACATATTCTTGTTCCTTTGAGGAAATTACCTCTTTGAATTTTCCCACATTTTTGGCATGTAGGTTCTCGAAAATTATTACCTCCATGTGAAATACCCCTATATATTCTATGAAAGTCTATATTCTTTTCTAATCACTAGAACCATTAAAATGAGTGTTTCTAGCTTCTATTTCTACTTTGGGTGCATGTCTAAAAATCTTTTCATAGATTCCAAAGTTCCTTATATATAATTATTTTTAAAGACTGAGTTTCAAACAACCAAATAAATGATCAATAATTATTTCTAGGTCATTGATAAAACTAGAATCATACCTTTCAAGTCTTGTAAAGTTTAATTAATAGGTACCAACTGATTCATAATCCTTCTTCTTCAACTCTTGAAAGTCCTTATCCATTTAAGTATGAAGAGTTAGGGGAAAGTAATTAGTGAAAAATACTTTCTTAGACTCCTCCCATTACATGGAGTTTATTTATTACACATTTATTATATTATTTATAAGATTAAACCATTGATTCACTTCAACTTCTAAGTTATAGAATTATAAGACATCTTTATCATGGTTTAAGAACTATAGAATGGAAAATATATTGTCTATAGAATTTATCCATTTTTTGTAACTAGTGTATTAGAATACCTATATAAATAGGATGTAAATTATCATATAAATGATTCAACAACACATTTATTCCTCCTAGGTGAATTTAGAGGCTCAACATTATCCACATTACTACTCATAACTTGAGAGAATTGAGTAGGAATGGTCACAAGATATTTCATCATAGATCCTAATCCATTTGGTTTCTTATGAGTAAGTTCATTTCATTGGATGTCATTATTATTGTTCATATGATTCCTTCTGGTTCCAACCATTGATTAAAACCAAAAAAATAGTGTAAACATCAAGATACAATAATCAGAGTGAATAATATTTTATTCATGGAAACCATTTTTGATATGTCCTAAATTATTAAACCTTCTTATTAACCTATGAAACTTTAGGTTTAACTTATTTCATCCTTGGTCATCATCTATTTAAATCCATTTTAATGGATCATAAAGATAATGTGAATTGAACAAATAATATCCCTTGAGAGTTTATAGCCTAGTGAACATTATTAAAACCACTCATAATGCACTGTTGATAATCAAGTTAATACCTAATCTGATCCTTTTAGAATTTTTACCCCTATGAGTATCTGTGTTATAGCTGTATCCACTTTCTAGTATCTAGATGAGGATGTATTTTCTAGAAAAACACACAATTTATACTTTACCAAAACTTTAGGATATCATCATATAGTTAGACTTGTTACTAGGATTTTAAAAAAAATTTATAATCCTAATATCTAGAAACAACTAAACCCTACTTTTATACCAACTAAGGATACTTGATCATAACCTATATAAATATTACATAATTTTGGATAAATAATCAGTACACATCAGAAATATAAATGACTTAGGGCTATAAAGGTTTAGTGTATTTTTAGAATAGACACATAAACATATTATTTCATAAAGGATCTACAATATCTCCAAGAAAGTTCATATATCATAATAATCTTCTTAGAAATACCCATAATTAAGACCTTTCTTCATAACCTGGGGAAAATGGAAACATAAGAAAGGGTGAGATCAGATTCGTAGTAAGGGTAAAAATAAGAGATATCATTCAATGATCATAAGTGAGAGTAAGGGTATAATAAAATGATAATAACATAATAATGTCATACCCAACCAATTAAATATCATTAATCATGAGTCATGACATAAGGTTTTTTCGTAACAAAAGATAAAATTCATAATAGTATGAAATCATCAATAATAAATTGTGAGCCATGAGAGCATATCATAAACATAGTTATGAGACACAAACATAATCATATAACATTGTGAGAATTTATAAATTATAACATGTTTACTCATTAAATTAGGGACATGAAATCAGGTCCTCATATAAGATTATGGATATGAAAACGAATCTACACATAAACTTATAGATATGAAACTATGTCCATGCATACTATTGTGAACAAAAAATTAGGTTTACATATAACAAAGTTATATCATGAGTTATCCGTATTTTCCCAATGTATTATAAGGATATAACAGAACCACACATCATATAACCTTAAACCATAAATTTTACACAAGTTCATAAAAATATTCATCAATTCAACATATAATAATCTATTGAATGGAAATGGGCTTCATTCCATCATTCCATCATAGAATAATACATGGAAAATAAATGGGTTTCACTGTATCATACTTGATTAATAATCATATATTAAATTTAGATAAATAAAGCGAATGATATCATAAGATCATATCCCTAATATATCAAATAAACCCTTAAAGGATATTGACATAAATAAAAAATACATTTGAAATATTATCTGTACCTTTCTTTGAAAAATTGAAGAAAATATCCTTATCTTTTGATAAAATTTTAAGTAAAAATTCATAGAATATTGATAAAATAATTTTCTTTGAAAATAACTATATAAAATTTTAAATAAATCTTCAAATCAAATAACTGTTAAGATTTTATGAGAATCTATTCATGTCTAATATGTTAAAAAAATATTCCTTTCAAACTTTTTGTAAAATGTAATAAATAAACATTTTGAAAAAAATTAAAAAAATCAAATTTTAAACCTTATAAAATACATTAAAATATGGTTGAAAATGACTATAAACATTAATCATATCATTGGAAAGAAAATTCTTAAAAACATTTTAAAGAAAATGGGCATGAAAGAAAAATTTATCCGGCTAAAGAGGCAATAAAGTTATTTTTTATTAAAAACATTTTCTTAATCATTTTAAGTACTAAAGAGAGGAAAATGGTACTAATTGATTAGAATTATAGTAAAATATATATGATAAGAAAATATATTGGTTTTAAAGGATAATATCCATATAATTTCCCTCAATAAAAATTTATCACAAACAACCCCATAAAGAAATGTGATTGTAACATAAATCCCTTACCTCAAGTATCATCTTAATTTGTATGGGTTCGAAACTCTTTTATAATAAATATATATTTATTATATATATATATATATTATAGAACCATATTAATATATATCATATCATATATGATTTACTTATAACATATTATTACCCATTTATTAATTATTATTTATAAAATTATTATCTTGGCTGATAACTGTATCGTTTTTCATGCATGTTTTAGTTAAAAAGTCCCCATCATTATACTTTTATCATGGTTAAATTATCTCCAAAATATTAATCATTTCATAATTATCATATTTAGACATTATGTACACTTTTATAACTATTCATATAAATTGGTGATGAAAAATAAATTACATCACTTCATGGAGATGATAATCTGTACATACACATGAGTGATGTTTCCATTTTATAATGGATGGAACAAAAAAAGGTAAATTATAATTAAAATTTATATAATAAATATTATATCATAAATATCACATATATTTATTAAATATATCCTTATTACTAGTCATTTAAAGTGAATATGTAAAACAAATCACTTCGCTTCGTAGAGGTGGTAGTCTACACATATGCATGAGTGGAGTTATTATTTTTCAATAGATGTGAAGTTAAAAAGGTAGATAAGATACTATAATTATAGAAGAATAATTATTTCATAAATATCATATATAAATATTTAATCCATCATAATTACCAACCATAAAATATGGTGATGGAAAATGAATCATATTACTACATGGAGGCAGTAGTCCACATATATGCAGAAATGATACTTTCATTTCTAATTTTATGGAAAAGAGGTGAAATATGGTTATGAAATAATAATAAAATATCTATATATTTATGATACTTGATTTATCATGTGAGTAAGTATACAAAAGATTTATAGGAATTATAAGAATAAATAAACTTTGAAATAATTGGGTAAGAGGATTACCTCTTCTTTGAGAGACCCCTTCGGCTAACACATTAAGCATTCTTAGGATGGTCCCAAGGGAATAAAAAAAATATCTAAGACTAATTTAAGGATTCTAGGAAGGTGTTTTTAGGTATTTTTGGAGATATATTTCTCAAATATTTTGAATAAAGAGAAGAAGAGGCCCCTTTTATAAGTGAGAGAAAAAACACACTAAGAATTACTTAAAATAATTTAAATTAAATATATATCATAATCACGTCAAGTTGAACCACAGATACCAAAATTCATATATAATATGTTATAGGGTCAAAAATAAACTCAAAAACTAACATTTATACAAGTTTTTGACACGTTTTAACCTTTATATTCTAGTTAAATCACTTTAAACCCATTTAAACCTTCACCATGACAACTTAAATTTTTTACAGAGATAAATTAATTATATGACCAAAAATAAAAGGGGAATTATAAAAAAAAATTACATAATGATTATAAATTCAGAATCTATTTTATCCTATTCAATTTATATAGTTGGGAGATATTACTTTTAATATAAGAATATAAAAATCATGAAAAACAATTTTTAGGAAAATACTCAATTTAAGTGTAAAAATAATTTACCTTGAAATAGCGGAAAAAATTAATTTATAATTTTTTGGTTAAATAATAAAAAATAATTGGTTTTTAGAATTTTGGATCCATTCAAAACTAAATGGAACCTTTAAACCATACCGTAAAATGCAATGACCAAAAAATAGTTTTAACTTTGAAAACTATATAACTTATGTTCACAAAAGTCAAACTTGGATCCCCAAATTTTAAAATTGATTTAGAATATTTATTATTTTATATAAAATATATTTGTTTGATTCAAAGGTTTTAAAATTTATTAATTAATGCTTACATTATAATAATGTCCTAAAAGTGATAGTATTTGAGAAATATGTATTTTTCCCCATTCATTGAAAAATCAATCTTTTTATATAATTATAAAAAATTCATCCTAAGACTATTATGACCTAATAATTTAAAAATTATATCCATTTTTTTAAATAAAATTTATAAAATTAATTTAAATTAATTATAATATTAGAGTACAAAATTCAATAAAACCCATTTTGAAGAAAATATATTTTTGAAGCATAAAATGAATTTATTGAAAATTAGACACTTATTTATTATGTATTAATAAATATATTTTAAATATATACAACCTTTATACATGTTTTTCATAATTTGGTTATTCCTATTCATACCTCCAATTTAACAGATAGGTTATCATGACCACATTTTAATAATAATATTTTTAAAGTAGATCACCATTCTCTTAAATCTTAGTGTTTCCTATTAAGTAAGATATTGAAGAAATAAAATTAATAAAAAGAAATTATATTCTAAAATATTGGGGTGTTATAGAACAAGTTATTAAAATATTTGGACACATGGAGTGATAGTGAGGGTGATACATCTTCTTATATTACATCAAAATAAATAGGAAATGATGGTTATAAAATTAATAGATTTTATATAGATTTTCAAAAAGATAAAAAATGTCGCATGGATTGGGTAACTGATGAATGTTTGAAAAATTTACCTCTTGATTCAAAATTTACTTTTACTTTTGAATATGATTATTCAAATTCCTTGGATGATGAAAAATAAAATCCATCAGATGATAAAAGAGTTAATTCATCATAAGATGAGGATGCTTCACCTAATTTTAATGAAATGGTTAGATATATTAATCTAATATAAAAAAATAAGAAGCTGAAAAATAACTATGATTTTCTAAAATTATTCTTATTAAATATAATTAGAAAATTTTAATGATAATTTCTAAAGTTTCAAAATATTCATCAGAATTAGTTTCTTAATCTAATTTAGAATCAAATCTAGATGATCATAATTTTATTTTTAAATTAAAATGTGAAGTTAGAAGTTTAAAGAAACCCCTATCTAATTTTAATTCTATTGAATAAAATTTTTCTAATGTTTTTAAAGAAATTAAAACCTCTAGAACTTCTAATGGAGTTGGTTTTATTACTAATAAATATCGTTTTCAATAAACTATTTTTTACCTAAAATTGAACCCTTCTGCACAAAATGTTAAATAGGTGGTCACGAGAATAATTTTTTTCTTTAAAACAAGTTAAATATTTTTATTTTCATAAATATTTTAAATCTAAATAATTAACAACCTTTTTAACATATAATATTTGGGTAAATTTGTTTCTTAATTTTTTGATAACATAACTAGAACAAAGGATGTTTGGGTTCCTAGAACTTAGTTTTTATCCTTTTTAGGAAAATTGGTCGAGTTATCGAAACAGAAACAAATGATACATTTATTTTTGTTATCATTAATACATGACTAGAGGAAAAACTGACCTCTAGAATTTAATTTTTTTTAATGAAGTATGAGTCACCTTTAGAGACAACACATAAAGTAAAATCATCAGAATTGGAAATATTTCCTTTCTAAAAAAAGTTAAATTCAAACATTTTATATGTTTTAGGTATTAAGAATATTGTTATCATCATTAGTCAATTATGCGATGAAGGTTATATTGTGAACTTCTAAAATCTAAGTCTCAACTTCCAAATATTTATATTTAGTGCACATAGATTTATTTGGACCTATAAAAACTAGAACTATTTAAGGAAAACCCTATGTACATGTATTCATTGATGATTAAACGAGAATTATTTTTTCATAATTTTTTTAATATTCATAAACATTTTACCTTTTTTAAAAATTTCATTTTAAATGAGAAAAACCTACCTTTGATTACTACCCTGAGTGATCATGGTGGTGAGTTTTTTAACTATGAGTATGAAACATTTTTTAGTAATAAAGGCATTTATCGTAATTTTTTATCATCTAGAACACCACAAGAAAATAGTGAATTTGAAGGAAAAAATATAATTATTCAGGAAATTATTCTAACTTTTCTAAGTGAGTATTCTATTGCAATATATTTTTTGGTTGAGGCTATAAGTACTAACCGTTATACTATAAATTGAGTATTACTCAGAATTTTTTTTAATAAAACTCTATATAAGTTATGAAAAGGAAGAAATCCAAAACATTATTACTATATAGTCTTTGGGTTTAAAGTATTCATCATGACTACTAAATATCAATTACACAAATTTGACACTAAATATTCTTAAATAATCTTTGTTGGTTACTCTAAAACCTGTAAGGCTTATCATGTTTTTAATAAAATAAAAAACACCAGTTCATATGAAGTTTGATTAAATTGATCCTTTTGTTTTAATAAAAACTTCAAAAGTTTATCCCCCAAATAATGTTTTTGAAAAATATCCTATCAGTTAACCTGAATTTGAATCACAAATATCAATACTAAACTATCCATAAGTAAGATAATCATATTTTCAATATCCATAAATCATTTCAACAAAAGATAAATATTCAATTATCAAGGATCAAATTATCACTTTACCTAAAAACCAATCATTCTCAAGGAGTCATTATATTGATAACATTACTAGTGATATAAGTCAACCAGTTAAAAATATAATTTCCCTAAGTAATAAATGTGATCATCTTGATTTATTATCACAATTAGAACTTAAAATGGATAATGATACCTTAGGTTATAAAATTTAGATAAGGGAAATTCAAGAATAGCTCAATAAATTTGAAAGGAATCAAGTTTAGACCCAAGTTGAATGACCTAAAAATCACCCAATAATTGGAGTGAAATGGTATTTTAGAAATAAATGTGATGAAAATAGTGCTATTATTAGAAATAAAGTAATACTTGTTTCTAAGGGTTATTGTAAATAATAATTCATAGATTATGGTGAAACATTTTCTTTGATTATAAGATTAGAATCTATTTAAATCCTTATATTATTTGTAGAAAATCCTAATTTTACTTTATTTCAAATGGATGTTAGAAGTTATTTTCTTAATATATAAATTTATGAGGAAGTTTATATTGAATAACCTTCTTATTTTAAAGACACAATTTTTTTGAAAATGTATTTAAACCTACTAAATATCTCTATATAATTAAAAAATATCTAATATCTTGGTATAATAAATTTAATGGATATTTACTCCAAAATAATATTTTTAAATGAAGTGTTGATCTAACCCTTTTTATAAATAAAATTTTTAAAGACACCATCATTATTTAAATTTATATTGATGTCATTATTTTTGGTTCAAACTCAAAAATTTTTTTGATAGTTTTTTGGAACTTATAAAAATGAGTTTTAAATGATAATAATAGTTGAAATCATTTTTTTCCTTGGTTTTCAAATTTATTAGAAACTAGAGGGAAATATTTTAACTCAACATAAATATATCAAATACTTACTCATATATTTTTTGGTTTTGAAAATGTTTCAAGTATAAGTACTTCGGTAGAAACTTATATAAAACTTGACATTAATGAATCTATTAAAATGGTAGATCAAAAACATTAAAAAATTATGATAATAATTTTAATATATCTTATATTAAGTTAGTCAGAAATTATGTTTTCAGTATATTTATGTGTTAGATTTCAAGATAATACGAAGAAATCACATTTAAAAGTAGTAAAATGTATTTTATTTTACCAAAAAATAGATTTATATTTTGGTTTATTTTATTCTTTTGGAAATGATTTTGATCTAAAAATTTACTCTATTATTGTGTTTGGAATATATAAATTAGATAAAAAAGTACTTATATAACTTGTAATTTTTTAGGAGAAAATTTTGTTTTGTGGTTTATCAAGAATAAAAATTCTCTAGTTATCTACATTGTTGAAGCCAAATATATAGAATTTGGGAGTTGTTGTGCTCAAGTTTTGTGGATGAAACACACACTTATAGGTTTTGGTTTGAGTTTCACTTGAGCTGTAATCCTTTGTGATTATACTAGTTATAAGGACCCGGCCTTAAACATTACATAATCTTGAATTAAATTAATAATTCACATTGATGATCTTTTCTGGTTTAGAGTTTTAGAGAATTATGCAATAACTATTACATAACAACTTGAAAATTACATGTAGACACTACTACTGAGTATCCATTTTTCATAAAATAAAAACTCTTTAAATAAAATAGAGACATGTCTAGTTCCATGTTTTAGACAACATGACTTTTCCTTATTCTCATCCTTGACCCTATTCATCTTTATGTCCTGTGAAAAACATTTCAAAACTTGGTATGAGCCTAAAAAGCTCATTAAGGGTTATAAAATAATGAAAATAATCATTATCCCATTAATAAATACAAATCTATGAAACCAAACTTTTCAATCATAACATACCTCATGAAATCATAAGATTTATGAATAATATAAAGAAATCATAAATCATAAAGGTAACTTATGGAATTCATAACATACATACATTGTAGCTATCACAACTACATAGGGGGTAACATTTTGAATACCCATCATAGTATATTCCCTAAATCTCTTAGGATAAACATTAAAGCTTACCTCCATCCCATTACCGAATGCATTGGAGAGCTATATCGGGCTCACCCACCCTAGGTTTATCACGGAACCTCCCGTATACGTAAACAATGCCCAATAACCATAAAGTATTCATAACACATAAACCAATCATAAAGGAAAGATAAAATTTCCACACTATAATCAAAATATATCATTTCAAGGTATTTACATAATCAAGGCTTTATCAAACCATTTTCAAAACCATTTAAAACATTTAATAAAGATATTTTTGAATAAAAGTGTCCCATACCACTTTGAATCTTTTAAAAGAATTATAATTTGAAAACATTAATGTCCACATAATTAAATAAATCCTAAAAACCATTTTTTAAAACATGTACATTAATGAGAAATATTTAGAAGAATAAATCTTTAAAAAATTTAAAACGATATTTTAGTTAAAGAGTTTTTAACAAAATGAAAGACGCTTGAATACAAATAATTGAGAAATAAAATTTAATCATAACTTTATAATATCACGAGAATAAAGGTATTCATGATATAATATACCAAAGGACATAATATACACCATATAAGAGTGGATTAGTGCATAACAACAATCAAGTCTCGATGGAATGTAAATTGAGACAAAATCCATTATAAAAATGGTATCCTTAGATAAATGATAAATAAATTACATAATAATGTGTGGAAAATATAAATACACTCAATATTATTGGATATTCAGTGTAAATAAATCATAGTATATTCACACATGTTCTTTTTAAGAAAAAACTGATGACTTGGATGTTTAACTCAATGAATGGAATTTGAGTTAGAATTATTCTTATCAAGTTCATATCAATGAATTGAGAATTTATAAATGGGGTGATTATGTGTATCAAAAGTATATCCACACAAAGGGGAGTGTAAATTAAAACCTAAATAAATAAACAATGATTCCACACATAATCATAACATGACATAATTATGAATTAGATGATTAACCCAAGGAATGAAATTTGGGTTAAAAAGTCCCCTTACTGATTTGGTAACTTACAAAACATAAACCACATGAAAGAAGGATCAATTAATGAATATGTAAATACCTATAAATGAAATTATATTACAAAAAGTGTACAATCATGGGTAGTACATATACCACACAAAGGAAATAGCGACAAATATAGCATCAATCTCACAGGAATAAAAAGTGAAATAAAACCCTTTACCACATTGTAATAAATTGAGTTGTATAACCAAAATTTAATAACCACCAAATGAATCATATAATAACATGAATATAAAGATAATCATGATAATATATATAAAATGGAAGTACACAATAAACCATATGCAATGAATAAGTGGCGAACAATGGAAATCTCAAGGAATTAAAAGTGAGATAAGAAATCCCTTACCTTGTGTCCGTATTGACTTGTTTGTTCCTTGTTGTCACTGAATAATAAAATTAAGTTAATTTATACTTGATTAAGAACATTTTTCAAGTTTATTATTAATTTTATATCAATTATTACTATGTTATAATCATTATGTAATCATTTAAGTTTATAATGGTCGTTTGGTCGATATTTGGTACTTGAGTCAATAATGGACTTATTATAATTACAAGTTGTCCTTGTGGTCAATATTCCATTATCTCCAGAATTTTATTAATGATTTAGATATCATATATATAATATATATACAGTATATATATGTATTTATAATATTACATAACATTTAGAGGTAAGAAATGAAATGCACCATTCATGGAGACGGTAAACAGTACGTACGCATGAATGCTATTTTCATTTCTATCTCATATTTAATGGAATTAAAACATAATGATACATATGTATATTATAATTCCAGTATAATATCATATATAATTTCAGTAACTACATCCTTTATACTTCCCACATAAGGCATGAATGAGTCATATCACTTTGAGGGGGCGGTAGTACTCACTTCCTCAAATGAATTTATCGCGTTTACCCATTATGGAAACCATAAAGGTATGTTATAAATGGAAAATACAGGAGCATAAAGAAAACATAAACATAATATATATCATATATAAATACAGTTCCATCATGATGGCCACCATGAGAGGAGGTATGAGATAATCGAACAATCATCATTTCATGAGGCGTTAGTTTTCCATCCACAGAAACAGTATGTTATTCACCCATTAGATGGAGGTGTGTGTAAGTGTAGTTAGAATAATTCTAATAAAAACATCCTAGTATATTTAGGATACTTTTTCGTTTATAAAATAAAGGAACAAAAAGAGTTTATGGGTGGGATAAGTAAAATAAAATAAAATAAAACAAAAGAATTTAAGAGAAACTGTTACCTTTAATTTGGGTAACTCCCTTTGGTATGAACCAAAAGGGTTTCTTGAAGTGCTTTATACCTAAGTTAAGGATTCTAGGAGGGGGATAAGGATGTAGGGAGATTAATTGGGAAGCGTTTGGACGATCCAAAAGGCTTGAGAGGTGTGAGGAATTGGTTATAAGTGAGGGATTTTTATAAGGGGGAGGAGGGTCTCTTTAGGAAATTGTGATAATATTATTTTATTATATAATGATATTAGGTTTCTAAAGGTCCAAAACTCATTAAGGTAGAATATAAAATGACTCATGTTCTAAATAAATTCATCCAATAAGAATTGGACAGGTTTTTAATGTTATTTTAATATTTATAATCTTATTTATTTAAATCATTTATTAATGAGGTAAACACTGCATCATTATTGTGTCATAATTAATTTAATTTATTCAATGTATAAAAATTATAAAACAAATACCATGATGTAGTAAATTTTTTTATATTTCAAATTAATAATTATAGTTGAAAAAATAACTTATATACCACCATGTAATAATTAATTTACAAAGAGATATTTTTTTACGTCATTTTACCTTTACTTTAAGTTTATTAAAATAAAGTGTCATTATCATTCATAAGTGGATCCATGGGGTACCAAAATCGACCCAAGGATTCCCATGGTATTCCATTACTTATCAAATAAGTTTAGAACAAGTTTTAAGGTAATTTTTAATTATTATAATATTCTTTTTACCTTGAATTACCCTATTTACCTTTAACCGCGGTAAATAAAAATCAAAGTTACTATTCACCAAAAATTATTTTCATCTTATTGAACCAAATTTTAATTACTAATAAAAACCATGTATGTCATATTTTTGAAATTCAATTCACAGAAGTGGTAAAATTTCATTTAAATGAAAAAAATAGTTTTTTAACTACTACTAAGTGGTTTCACTATTCATCAAAAATTGAAGTTTTTCAGAAAACTACCAAAAATTCAGCCTAAGATATATTTGATATTATGAATTTAAAAATGAGGTATATTTTACTAAATTATAAACATATAAGTTTCATTAATTAATTTAAAATTAATTCCCATTATCAAAACAAATAGCGTGTTTTTATGAAACAATAACTATCAAAAGATTGATACTTTTTTATATCTAATTTCCAAGTGAAATTAATTCTAATGACCAAAATTGGATTAAATGGTAAACACATATTATTATTACACTTTAAAACCAATTAAAAATATAATATAACCATATAAATAAATTAGATTAAAAGGAAGTTTTGAATTAAAATACAGTATTTTCACTATTCATTAAAAATTGAATTTTATCAGAAAAAATACCAAAAAATGACCCCAAGTAAATTTTGGTGTCCCAATTATAAAGAAGAATTTTATTTTGTCAAATAGAACGTATAAAAGTGACCAAAACTATATTTAAAGAGGGTTCTCTCTTAAAAGGTGATAAATCGACCTTTTAAAGTATTTATGTTTAAAATTAGATTCATTCACATTTTAAGCCACTAAATTTTATTAGATAAAAGTAAAAACATTTAACAAACATGTATAATCATGTTTTAGTTAGTTCTATTCATTCCTGCCAATACAATGACTAGGTGTTAACTACCATTTAAAATAATAATATTATATTATTAGTGAGCAATGTAAGATTTCAAAGAAACCTGTTTTTGCGTATCGGGTAAGCCATTGAATATAGCATCCCCTTTAAAGTAAAATTAATAATTAATTTAAAAATATTATTAAATATGAAAATGTCATATTCTTTATTTACCTGGGATGTTACACTAGTTCTATAAGTTTTTCTAGAAATCCTGAATATCATTCATAAGAAAAACACATTGATGTTGAGAACCATTTTATTAGATATCACACTTATAAAAGAGATATAATCCTTGAATTTATTAGAATGGGAAATAAGCTTGCTGATAATTTTAAAAACCTCAAAATTTTGATGTATTTGAATATATTAAACAGAATTTTGGAATGATAAACCTAAAGTGATCTTAAATTCAACTCATATTCAAACGGTCCCTTAACATTGAAAAAATACACAACTATGTGGTATGAATTTTTTATTCCAATGGTTTTTTATTTTTTTTTTTCATTTTTTCATTTCTATTTCATTGATTTTCCATTTTATTAATTTTTTATTTCATCAGTTTTATATCTAATTAAATTTATGAATTAACAAGAAAAGATATGTTAGAATATTATCAAGGACAAGGTAATATATATATACATATTCTTTGAACATACTAAACATATTCATTAATATGATAACAACTAAATTAAACTCCTAAAATGTAATATACCTTAAATTTTTATTTGTAATAATTAATTTTTATAGAGAGAGTATTTATTTTTATATTTTTTGTGATAAAATTTTAATGGAAGGAAAATTATATTTTTGTATGAAGAAATTATAAATTTAATTATTAAATAGAATTCATATTATATATGCTTTGGAAATATATTTTTATGGAATCATTCTAGAGCACTCATTCAATACATGAAAGATATTTTGATAATAGTAATTCCAAATCACCACATAAGGGCTACAATCTGAATAGTTTTTTCCAAATTATAATTTCCTGTATATTTTAATTCTCTATTATATATCAAAATTAATTTCAATGTATGTATATCCCATATAATTTATTAGAAGAATATTGAATGGCTATATGTGAAGCTAAAAGTTCCTCTCGATAAAATAGCCAAATCATCGGAATTTTCTAAATCATTATCATGAATAAATTATGAAGAAGGTGAAGTTAAAAGTTTAAAAATTAAAAAATATGTCAAAAATTATAAATATATTCCTAATAAGACCTTATATTCTATTAGAGAAGATAAATCTCAATATATGAACACATCATACATGGAGATATTTTCAAATAGGAAGTCATGGTTCAAATTGAGTATATATTGAAAAATTTTATGACATAAACCTTGTAAAAAATATTTGTTAAATATCTAAAAGCTAAAAAAGAATCAAAATAAACTAAAATATATTTTTGGTAAATTCCTAAGAGTGTTAAATTTATAATTTTTAATTATATTTTTCCATTCATTGTATTCTTATTTTTTAATATTTTATTGAAAAACTTGTATCTATTTTACTGATCCTTTTGTATCTTTTTTGAAATTCATAAATGGGGATAAATTTATGAAAAACATGAGAAAAGTCAAGGGGGAGATAATCATGAAGTTTTTTTTCCATTATTCAAATATTATATTTTATTTATAACTAATGAGTTTATTTTTAAAATAATCTAAACAGAAGAAGGGAGAAATTCACTCGACTATTCATATGTAGTCTTCTTTAAAATTAAATTAAACATTTCAATTTTACTTCCTCGTTTCATTATTTCAAAAAATTTGGAGATTATTGAGTCATTAAATTACTTTATTCATTTTATAAGTCACAATATAGTTCACATGGACTTGTTTTGACTTTATCTTTGGGTTTGTTATTGTGCTTGTGTAAAATTAATTTTTGGTAACTAAAAAAATGGAGAGATTTATATGGTTTGTGAAAATAAAATAGTATTAAATATCATGATAGATTACATTCACCGAATTAAATTTCATTGTTGCGGTTTTGGGTTATCTCATTGGTAGATAAAGAAATACAATAAATTCATCAGTATATTGTTAAGAAACTTCTGATTTTGTTACAAATAACTCCGAGATTTGTGTAATTTAACCATTTTTTTATTACAACCAATCCAATAAATAGATCCACAACCTCAAGCCTCATAATAGAGAGATATATATAAATCAATAAATCTCATAATAGATTAAAGTCTTCAACAACTTGTTAGCTTAGTTTGTTTTTGATTGTTTTAATTTCCGAGTTCTTACTAAGTGCTATGCCTTGTGAAGAATTATTATAAATCTATTATTATTTTTATTGTAATTTTTATTTTACCAATCATTTATTATAGAGGTCTTATAAGGATAGGAATATAGTGGATTTTTTGATCCTGTGTAGTTGATGAGTTCTGAGTATTGTAAGATAGAGTGTTCAAGGCTAAAACACTATACCTATTGATAGGTTAAGTTTAGGGCTTATGAGGATTAGAAAACATACCATATGATATGTTTTAAAATTGGGGATACCTTCCCAGGTTTAAAATTAGGGACACCTAAAGTCAGTTCTACAGTATTCCTTCCTGATATGGTTAAGTTGTGTGTTTTTATAATATCCTTTTAAATGAGTATTCAGTTTTTTAACTGATTCTCTATACATTTTTTAAACTTATTCTATATTTGGATTTTGAATTTACACTAGTTTAAATATTCTATTTTTATTTTTTTATTTTTTTACCACTATATTTTCATAAAATTATGAAAATCATATTTCCACCATTCTTACTATATTTTTCATAGTTTATATTTATACTACATACATTGTTTTTATTCCGATTGTTGAGTTGATCGGTATTTCATAAATTTGGTCAATTTAAAACTTGATGGATAGAAAATTATTAGTTAAAATTTTAAGACTATAATTCACCCCCTCTTATATATTAATTTCATTAAATCATTGGGAAAACCATAAATTCATACACTTTATTATATTTCAAGAAAATAGTTTATGAATATAAAATTGAAGTAATAAATACACTTGGTAAGAAGATATAGGATCCTCCATGCAGGTTTTTAGATTATATCATGACCTAGTATTCATAGATCACTTGAATATAGAGTTATAGTTTTCTTAAACTCACATTACCTTATACACATCATAATTATGATGGTAGTACAAGGTTGTTTGATGAGTAGTCTTATATGTGTTGTTTTTCTTCCATACTCTTTCAATAGATAATTCAAAAATAACATCATACATATTACAAATTTATTGACTTCTGGATATCATATTTTTTCCAATATTATGGGATTCCATTATGTCACAATATCAGGTGTTTAATAGTAACCATTTTTTAAATATGTATTATGTTTCAAACCTACAAAAAATAAACAAAAAGTGTATCTCTGTTAATTATCATATATATATACTTAGGATAAAAAATTCTTTAAGATAGATAAATATTGGTTAAAACCAACTATACTTATATGAGGGAATCACATCTATTTTATATAGTGGGATAATTCTAGAATTTAGTGAAATCTAGTCCCCATTGTAGGATCGAAATAGTGATGTAGATGCTCAATTTACAAGAGGGGGGGTGAATTGTAAACTTTAAAAATTCCTTTGGAACCTTTAAAGTTAGTTACAAACAACTATGTTTTCCTTGAGCAAAGGAAAGGACTAAGTTTAACAAAGTCAAACTAAGAAAATTCACAACACCTCTAACACCGAATGCAACCTTGGAAAGAGATTCCGAAAGTAGGTTCCGGAAATGTGGTTCCGGAAATTGAAACTTAATAAAAGATTACAATATGAGATTCTACCTTAAAGCATATAGAATCTAAATGAAACAGAGTACAAGTAAGGAAGTATAATAAAGTTATACTTTCCTTACAATACAAGATGCAGCGGAAATTAAACAAGTAGTTAAACTACAAGTAACAAGATATAAGTCTTTTAACCCAAAGAGAAGGGTATCCAACAAACTTGGATAAAGGTCCCTTGATTTATACTTTCAAGAAAGTTTGTCTTACCCACACTAGGGTAATCCCTCAATATGAAGATCAGAGTGTCTCTGTCTTACTATCCCCGCAAGCCCTCAACTTAAAGGTAGTTGGAAACCTCTGTCTTCCTCAGCAAGGAAGCCCCTGAACTTCAAGGTAGTCGACAACCTCTGTCTTCCTATCCCCGGAAGTCCTCGAATGTAATCACCAACATTCAGAGTCGCACGAAGCTTTGAGAGTTAATAAGAGCCTCTCTCTCTAGAAATCACTTCAAGCATGTAATCACATGAGTCAAAGATCTGTCAGCTTTTCAGCTCTGAGCTCTTTCAAATGAGCTCCTATTTATAGGAAAATTTCCAACGGTCGTCTCCTTCTTCCAACAGTCATATTTTCCATGAAATTCGGAAGGACCTGTACACGTGTAACTCAACAAATGGTTAATAAGAAACATAATAGATGACATCGTTTTATAACAAACTTTGTATAACTGAATGTACGACATCGTTTTGGAATGAAGCATATGTAAGTAAATGCTATTTAATAGTTCGGAGTGTAAGAAAGTCAAAGGTTCAGAGTCTAACCAAAATGAAGTTCGGATTCTATGTTAAGAAATGATCAGATTCTATTTTATAGGAAATCAGAGTCTGGTTTCATCAGAGATCGGATTCTAAATCTGTAGAGTTCGGAGTCGAACTGCTTAAAAGTTTGGAGTCGAACTTCTTAAGAGTTCGGAGTCGAACTTCTTAAGAGTTCGGAGTCGAACTTCTTAAGAGTTCGGAGTCGAACTTCTTAAGAGTTCGGTGTCGAACTTCTTAAGAGTTCGTAGTCGAACATCTTAAGAGTTCGGAGTCGAACTTCTTAAGAGTTTGGAGTCAAACTTCTTAAGAGTTTGAATTAGAACTGCTTCAGAGTTTGGAGCCCAGAATTCGGATTAAAACTATATTACAGATCACATCCATGATTCGGATCCTAAAAACAGAATGCTCCAACATTTCATTATAAGGCTCTGAAAATTTGGTTTTGATTCCGGTTTTTGATTTTAAGGGAAAAATAGCTATGTATAAGAAAATCTATGTTAAGGTAAATTTTTGTAAGGAAGTAAATTTCCCCTTTTTGAGTAATAATAATATTTGCTTAAGTATAAGGTGTTTGTGATTTTCAAAATAAGAAGGAATGGAAAAGTCATAAGTAAAACCTTATTGACTCAACACCCATATACATATAAGTTAGAATAAGAACACTAAACTCCATAAGTTTATATGGGTGGAATTCTTCAAGAGACACATTCTATGAAGGAATGATAAAACCATAGAACTGGTTTTATATTCACCTATATATGAAATATTTTTTTGGTATTAATAATGAATCATACAAGGATTAGTAAGTTGTATAAATTTATGAATGAAAAGTTTTTATAAATTCAAATATGGATTCCACATATCAAAATTTAGTTATGAATTTTAGAAGTTTCTCTAGTTGATGAAAAGCCATTGGTGGGTATTAAAGAGAAACTAGAAATGGGTGGTACAAGCATGGTACCAATAGGGATTTATGGGTTATTCCATGTAATTATGATACAATCAATTTGAGTTATACTTATGAAATAAACTTTTTAAGATACTCATATTGATCATTGGATTTCAAGAGCATTTTCCAAGGAGGAAACATTATGGAACATGTATATACAACATGACCAGAAAGGGTTGGAGAAACAAAATAAATATAGTAATATATGAAAGTTTTTGGGACCTTTTTGTGGATTAAATAAATAATAATAATCCTAAATATCATAATGTTTTCTAGGTGTCTATAATAGGTAGTGGGTGTGGTATTATTTTCTGATGTGAAGGCTATCATGGGTCTTGCATTGAAAATTTTGAAAACCTAGAATACAACCTAGTGGATGACCATGGTTATCTCTAGAGGTGATAAACTTGGAGAATCACTAATCTAGAACTTATGATTATTTTTAATTAATTTTCTATTATTTTAAAAGAAATACTATAATGAGAACTTTTTTGGTTTCTTTTTTGTTTTTACGAAATTTAAAAAAACTTAGGGTGAAAGGGAATGTATCCAGGTTTGATCACAAGGGTCTTTCATTGTCTGGGAGTTATTCTTACCCTACAATAAAGTCACAATCAATCATCTATTTCTACCATCTATTAAAATTTATTTATTTAACATATATTAGAAATCTCCCTCTATATATCTATCTCTACTTCTCAATAGTGAAGAGGCATTAAAAACACTCAACTGAGGCATCCACTATCCCAACACCCAAATCTAATAATATGATATCAATCCCTCAATACACACAATTCTAATCATATGCAGTGTTAACTAAGATATGTGAGGGATAAGTTCTTTTATATATGGATTAATTTTCTTAAAAATGGTAAGAATAGATGATGATCGTCTATCCACTTCCCTCCCATTCACTAAGGATAAGAGAGAGAAATGAAGAAGTGAAAAGAATGGATGGATAATTACCATGCGATCTTCCCTAAGGTCCTATCCCTCAAGTTAGTTCTCCATAATCATGGATTTAGAGATACTTATATAAGAGAGGGTTATGGGAAACATGATTAATAGAAAATAAATTATAATAAAAATATAGAAAATAAAAATATAGAATTTCTTGTTATAATTAAGTCTAGGATGAAGTCCAAAGACCAAATTCTTTGATAAATTTGGGGGGTGGTGGTGTGGGGGAATATTTATAAGTATTAACACATTCTTCATTAAATATCCTAAAATTTATCATTTATATCTCCCATGATCCATTCTTCTAATTATCTTCACTATCTAGGTAGAGGGATGATGATCCTTCTAGTAATAACATCTTGAATATACACTTGTATTAGAATCCTTCCCCTAATCACTTCAACTCATTCCTTTTATAGATGTAAATCATGTGAAATAGTGGAGACTTCTTCCCAATTTGGGTAGATAGAAAAGTGTGATATTGTTTTTTAATATATACCTACTTATTTTGGGAGTTTTTAGTTTTAAATCCATATTGGTGACCTTACATGAGTTTTAATTTTATTAACATGACATTTATGTATCCCTTAGACCTTTGTGGTGCCCTAATGTAGCTTGGTGAAAGCGGTTACAACATTTACATAACAGTAAATTACCTTGAGGTAGCCCTTTGGAATAAAATCCAAACTTAGTGTAGTTTGATTGTAAATTACCTTTATTTAGTGCTCATCTTTGACCTTAATGTAGCTGAGGTTCATGGATATACTCTGATATAACAACTTTAGTACCCTTACTTAGACGTTAACATCTATGGAGGTACCCTTACATTTCTCCCACCCACATATATTACCTTGATGCGTGGGATCTATGAACATTACAGAGTGGAGCGAACATAGTTGTTTGCATGAAATGACATTCATTTTACCTTTACACAACCTTTGAAATCTAAGTGGTACCTTTATGTAGTGTATGTTAATTACCCTTATAAATCCAATTCTATTCAAGTGAAGGTAACTCAAAATCTACAAGAAAACATGGAAAAAACACAATTTCAAAGGAGTCATTATATAGATTAATTATAGAATAGTTTAAACAATTTTAAATCATTAATATTATTATATTAATAGTTTAATAAAAAAAATCAAAAAATAAATGTTTGGATTTCAATTAATTCCAAGAAATGAATTTTTTTAAAAAAAAGATTAAATCCATTTACCAAATCAATTCCAGATTCTCAAAAGTAATAAAAATCAATTTATTTACTTAGATTTATATGATATAGGGGGTTAAATTATAATGAAAAGAAATAAAAAATTTGGGAAATATTAGCTCTCATCACTCCCCTACACTTACACTACTAAAATATTGATAAATAAAAAGAATTTAAACTATTAAAAATATTTTCTCCACCTAGTTTCAAATACAAAAACCAAAATTGATGGAAAACAAAAATTCACCCATTACATGAATATTTCATTACTTTTATATGAATTGATAATATTTTCTCACTTAAATCATTCTAAATATATTGTTATAAGAGTGACAATTTATATTTTAGTGGAATTGAAATTTTAATTAGGGGAACTTTTAAAAATCACTCTCCCCTAAGTTCTTTATAGCAATGATCCATTTTCCACTTCCTTGATATAAGTAAAATTATATTATTATAATTCAATTACCCCTTTATTCATTTGGATTTAATATTATCCTCACTTGAATCTATTTATTCTTGATAATTATACTCTAATTTTAATTTTTCCCACCCATGTGTTGTGCAAGGAACTTATTGAATTTATAGAGGGATTTTACTACTCACACACTTATTGCATAACTATCTTAGAACATCTTTGTGGGATCACAATTTACCTTTTTACTCTATTTTCAAAGGAATTATATGAATATATTTTGAGTTGTCCCCCTATAGTGTTCTTTTTCACAAAGATTAATTTTACTAGGTTCATGTTTGAAATTATTATTTCTTTATGTTATAATTTAAATTCCACTTAAATAATTCATGTCAAACTCCCTTCCCTAGTTTCAAAATAGATTTTAAATAAAAATACAAACAAATACACACAAAAATCATCCAATTTTAGTAATTTCAAAATTATTGAATCCTAAAAAAATAGCATGCATTTATCCACTGGTAATGAAAAACTTGAAACTAACATTTTCTAGCCTAAAAAATAGTGAAAATAAAAAATAGAAAAGAGAAATAATTAGTAGAAATTATTTATAGTTTTTTAAAAATAAGCCTTAAAAATATTTTAAACTACTATTAAATAGGTTTTTATTCCCCCCACACCTATCCAACACTACTTAATTGAGGATCAATTGATTTCATAAATAACAGCAGTAAAACAATCATAAACGAAAGAACACAACCTGGTTTTTATTATTATCAGCATGTTTTAGTTAAACTCTTCACCATGTGTGTTGTAAATAACATTGATCTTGCATCCTAGTTTATTTTCACTTGAAAAAATACAAGAAAAATAAAATAAAACTAATAAATATTTATTGAATATATTAAGTAGAAAGAAATATTGGTTTTACCCCCCAAGTAGGTATTAGGTTTTTACTACACTTAGTGGATAGTTTTAGTTATTAACCCTATTCTGATGGTGTTTCTATAATAAAAACCATCATATATTATTTTAACCAATTTCTATGTGTGGAAAATGGTTTTTTAAAACCCCCCTAATAGATTAAAATAGTCCCAACCCCTAAATATATAATCATATATAGAGATTAGGTGGGAGTAATATGTAAGGGTACTCCCTATTGTTTACAACATCCTTATCCAGTTGTTGTTCATGGTGATGATTAGGAGGTAGTGTATTCTCCACAGGTTCCAAATATTCTTCTTTATCATCATCCACCTCTTAGGTGTAATTTCATTCACTATATAGGGATAATTATATACTTTTTCCCTTGAAAATGGTGAGGATATAATTTTTCTATATTTTATTACCACTAGGGTAACTTCTTATTTAAATTTTTCCAGAGTGGATTTGTGTAGTTTTCAAAACTAAACACCATATAGATATTCCTATTTATGTTGGAAAGTATTTTATTCTTATTATATCTCTAATTTCTATGATATTTTGGATAATTTAGGTTTATCTCCACTATTTAGGGTACTTTTCCTCTCATCCTGACCTAGAAATTCAACGTAAAGGGGGTTAGAATTCAATTTAAGAATTGAAAACTTAGTAAAATTAGATTCAAAATGAAATTCAACTCCCTCGTATCTGCCAACCATCAACCCTTTATTTTTAATTTAGGCCTCTAAAATGGTTTCTCTAAGATAGGGTAGTAAATCCATTAAGTTTTCATCAAATACCAACACCTCCTTTTTTCCCCTCTTCTAAGGAATAATATAGTAATACTGACTCTGTATCATTAAAGCATAAGGGTCCAATTTTCAAATGAATTTTAGAAAATATTAAAACAATAGAGTTTAGATTTTTTTCACCCCTCTTTAATGGTTTAGCTGGTATAAGTTATTCTTTGTTGAGTTACTAGTGAAATTATTGGATGTTCACTAAAACTAGCACCACCATGTTGTGGTAGTACATATAAATCCATGGTCAATATTCATGATTATTTTGATCTTTATATGATGCATCTATAGTTTTATATCCTTCTCCTATATGATTTCATATGTTATGAACCAACTCATTAGTTCTCTTATGGATGCATATCTCATTCATTGAAGTGTTCAATGAATGGAAACTCCAATAAGTGTAACATTCGAGTATCATATGATGACACTCAAGCCATTTTATATGGATGATGCTCTTTATTCAATGAAAAAAATCAAGGAATATTTTAAAAGGATGGGATCCTCTCCTATGAATATTTCATTCTAGATAAGTCTCTCTTATATTCCTAAATATCGTTTATCACTCGATAAAGGTGCTAACACCCTATTGATCATTTAAGAGTACTCACTAAGAATTAATAGATCCATTGGAAAATTTATACACCTTAGAGGTAGGAGGCATACATCTTCTAATCCTTGTGATCATCATCAAGCTACCTGTATCGAATAATGAGGATTTATTTTTCTAATGTTCAAGTGTTTTAGGTATTCCATTTTATGACATGTTTTTTAATGCATTTACACTTTTGATTCCTAGAGATAGTTCCTATGTTCTGGTTTCAATTCTATTACCAAGGGTCATAAGATGATCCAATGAAACCCATTAGTTGTATCAGAGCAATTTTCTTCTAGGATTAAACATGTTTAATATGTGTTTTTGAAAAACATCACCATTACTATGAC
This sequence comes from Viscum album, assembly GCA_963277665.1. Lineage (NCBI taxonomy): Eukaryota > Viridiplantae > Streptophyta > Magnoliopsida > Santalales > Viscaceae > Viscum > Viscum album. The sequence continues at coordinate 2,001,685,408 of OY728135.1, read as the reverse complement.
ATTTGTTTCCCATGGTGTAGCCTTGGTGACTTCAAAATTCCTAGATCACCATCCCTGTGATGTAGTGAATCCCATGGTGGTTCATCATTAGGATTCTCTATAAAACATGTCCTACTACATGATTAAGTGTTCCTTGTGTTGTTTTTCATTTTTTATCTCATGAATATCCTATCCAAAATGGTAAGATCTTGGACACCGTGATGCTTTGAAATCCATGGTGAAGCGTTGAAACGATTTAAAAATTAGATTTAAATATTTTAATATAAATGGTATATAAAATGTTTATAAATAATTATAAAAGGTATTTTGAGATGTTTTGAATTTATAAAAATATTTACAAATTAATTAATTAAAAATATTTTATAATTAATTAAATATTTTTACATATTTTTGAAATATTCTTAAATATTAAATGTTAATATTAAAAAATATCTTTTGAAAATTATATGGAATATATTATGAGATAATAATAATTTTTTTATTTATTAATCATAATAAATAATATTTAAATGGTTATAAATTATATGGATAAAATATAAAAGTGTTTATATGTATAATTATGAATTATTCATGATTAATTAATTTAAAATTATTTAAATTAAATGTCAAGCCTTGTTTAAAGATATTATTTAGACCACATCCAATTTTTTTGATGATTAATATGATTAAAAGTTTAAATAAATATGTTAAATTCTACATAATGGTAATATTAATGATTTCATACTAGTTTTGAATATAGATTTTTTATGTTCATGTTTTAGCTAATTCATAAAACATTTATAGTTTGATTATATTATTGAATGGTTTATAAATGTCTCATGTTTTGGAAAATAAATAAAATATCTATTTATTTATTAAATTCCTTTTTTATTCATGTTTTGTAATTTTTTTTATGAAATGAGAATATTGTGTATGATTTAATTTAACTTTCAAACTACTTATAAGAGTTAGATCCTTGTGTTACATGCTAAGTATGACTCTATAAAATTTAGTTTCCATCCATCTTGACCTCAGTTTATTTTTAAAGTTGTGGGATTGAAAATATTCATTCGATATAGTTTGTTTATATTAGGTATTAGTGTTATCATGAATTTAATTCTCTCTTGAGTAAGTATCCCCAGGTAGAGGGACTTGGGGTCAAACCACCTATCATCTTGGAGGCTATTCCTTGTCTAGAAAGGTGAATGGGGTTGGATATCTATTGCTCCAGGATTTCTCATTTATACATTTTTAATCTCATACATCTGTATACCTTATATGAAGTGTTCTTATACTTTATGTATATGATAAATTTGGATATGTATGAATATGTTTGGATTCTTATTTTGGGAGATTAACACAAACTTTTGTTTTTTTAAAGTGTTACACATTAGTGTGGTGTGAACACATTAATTTGGTACTTGGAATAGGGATTCCAAAACTAAATATCTAGAAGATAGCATACAAAAAATAAATAAAACATGACAAAAAATATCACAAAATATTTAATATTTATAAATTTAATATTCATATTATTTATATTAAATTGGTGATACATAAAATAAAAACCCCTAAATACCAAGTGTGAGTTTCCTTATAAAAAAGCACCTTTTAAGACCTCAAGAAATAAACTATGTAGGTTCTTCCATAACAGAGTTCTCCTAAATCATCTTGTGTAAATAAATAAAGTGATAGATAACATTGGATGTTCCTTAGGTAGGTTCTTCCCTAGAAGGATACCTTTGGATTTTATTTTGTTAGTTTTTTATGGTGTTTTATTTGGGTTTCAATTATATAGGAAAATCTTAGTAATGATACTAGAGGAATATGGTTTAGTGAATCTATATATTGTATATGGATATAGAGTAATCTTTTCAACTATACAAGTGTCCCAATTTTTGTTATTGCGATGATTCCATATGTGAAAACCCGACCCCAGAATACCCAGAGTTGGTGCCTTCAAACAAGATGTGTAAATATTTAACAAAACATGCATGAATATTACACACATCATGTCCCATAAAGAGGATCAATTCGGTACAGGTTCTGGGAAACCATCTACTTCTGATATGCTTCTTTAGTTGAAAACTGTCACCTGAAAAATTTAATAAAAAAAAAGGGTGAGCATATGAATTCCCAGTAAGGGGTTTTAAAATAACATAATATACCAATTATAACTTTTGAAAACATCCTTTAAAAATTTCCATAAAACATTTTTTTAAGAAATGTTGTAACACATTTAACATATAATAACAATAGTCTATGAAATAAAAGTGCAAAATTAAAAGCATACTAACTGAATTACAGGGAAACACGATTCAATTATTGGCAGACTCATTCAGATTAATAAGTAAAAGAAATTCTAAATAAGTATGACATATGAATATGCAAGTATAAATTAATAACTAAGAGTGATACATAACCAGATCTGCAAATAAAGGTAATAACATCAATTTTATTCTTTGCTGTTGTGAAATATATACTGGATAATAAATCACTGCGTGTAAAATAAACATCATTCCATAAGCATTTACTTCTTCTGATACTCATAAGTACTGGCTCTTAACCATGTATATTCTACTAGTCGAATATATACTTGGTTAATTAATTATCATAAACATAATGAGAAAACATATAATATCAGACCCAGTCAAGACCTCGTGTCAAGACTCTAGAATATCAATGGCCTCGTGCCATGACCTGATTGTCTCATGGGAACTATCAATGAATCGAGGGGCTTTCATTAACTGGTCCCCAACCTGTTATACTGAGTCTATTAAATTCCTAATATGCCAAAAGGGTAGTATATTCAAAATATCCCATACCACTTTGAATATTTAATTTTCTCATTTCATATTATTCAAGGTGTCCCATACCACTTTGAATAATTTAATTCATAATTCCATAAAAGGTCATAAGAGTTCTAATTAAATTCATTAGTGTTTACATATATATATATATATATATATATAGTGAATCAAGAATATAATTATTAATTACAGAACTATCAACTACATGGATATGTCATTGATTGGTGAGTATGATAAACAGATTATGGATTATGTGATGAAAACTAATGCACTAAAAGAAATAAAAATTTTGTTACATAAAATGATAAGCATAAAATTCTAAGAATTTATTAATAAATACATATTGTAATTTCACCTGGATGTATAATCAATTAAAAAGATAAAGTAAATATTACAGGTGGGGTATTAAACTGATATATGCTCATACATTTATTACTAAAATGCTTTGGTATAACACATCACAAGGGTATACATAATGATAAAAATGGAAAGCCTGAGATTAAACTATAACTAAAACCATTTAATATATATATATATATAAATAAGTAATTCATACAAATGAATATCAAAGTTGAAAACCCCAAATATTATAATCATGTACTCTCCACAATTACCAAACACATCATAAGTACAATATTTGGAATATCCATAATTAGGGTTTGTGTAAATTGTTCATACAACAGGGTGTATATAAAGAGTAGGGTTTTAAAAAGAAAAATATTTTGAAAACACATGTTTTATTCTTTGTTAGAAATCCTTGTAAAATTATAAGTAAAATTGAGAATCAAATTTTATTTTCATACACTTATATTCACATATCTGAGTACACATTATGTATTAAAGGGTTTAAACCAAAAATTCATTGACACCCATATGACTTTGATATTTTAGTCACATTAATTGACAAAGTCCCTAAATTTTAAATCATAATATAAAATTTTAAAGGTTTATTTATTAAAAAAATTTATAAAGATGTAAACCTCGATCACACATATAACTTATATGAATAATAATCTATACCTAAGGGTCTTACACAAAAATCAGTCGACACATACATGTTTATAAAAATGTGAATAAATCATTGAAGTCCAATGTTAATAGACTTAAAACTGGTCCAAGATGTGATTTATACAAAATATATAATTATACATGCCCGTGTATACTGTATATATATATATATATATATGAAAATATAATTCCTTATGTTTAAAAAAAAATATTCCTCTTCCTTGAAACTCAAAGTTTAGAGGTCTTGTAACCGAACATAATAGAGGTTCTTTTAAAACCATATGGTTATATATATATGTGTGTGTATATATATAATCAGGTATATAAGGTATATATATATGTATATATATTGCACAGGGAAAAGAAAATAATCCTTCCAGTTTAAAAAGATTACATAACCCAAAATCCATAAGACCTAGGGTCAGGTATTTGCGAGTTTTCACCAAAACCACAAGGTTGTATATATATATATATATAATAGTATACATATTTATATAAGTATATAAACTTCTAACACAACATGCAAGACGATATAAGTTTCTCTACCTGGTTTGAGGAGGAGGATAGGCTTGAGGAAGACTCGTGGAAGCTTTTTGGAGGTTTGAGTGGGGTAAGAACTGAGGGGTTCTTGGGGTGAAACCGGTGGTTTATAAAATAAATTATGTACAAAATATAATGGATATTCTAAATTCTAATACTGAAAAAACTAAGGCCTATACGGTTTATTAAATGAGTGGGTGAGTCTTTATGGAAAATGCGTGAGAGGAGGGGGCCAACAGGGTCACAGGTGTGGAAAACGAAGAGAAAGGGAGGGTTGGGTTACTGGTGCAGTGAAGGCGGGAGAAGAAGAAGACTACATGAGGGTGGGTGTGGGTAAATGTAAAAAGAATGAATGATTGGGATTAAACACGGAGAAGATCATACGACCATGGATGATGCGGCGATTAAAAGAAATGGACGATCACGATTAGATCTGCAGCTTGATCAGATGGCTCTGGTTAACGTGGTGTTTTAAAATTACTCGGATGGTCACAATTAGATCTGTGTTGGATAGGACGATGCTCAAAAAATGTGGGGGATTCCGTGGTTGCTGAGGATCGAGTGCCAGACCGAAACAGATGACCCAGATCGCACATGGTGAGATCTGATGGCTTGGATTCAGTCCCAGACAAATCTTTCCATCCCACATCGAATCAGAGGGAGGTTTCATGGACCTTTTTAAGCCTAAAGATCTCATCCTTATTCCATATTACTCCTCCCCCCATCCCAGTACTGCCCCGTACCAGGTTCTGTGGGAGCGCTCTTGCGCCCACCCACGCCTCCGTGCTACCCCACACAATGGTGCCTCTGGTTCCCTTGTGTGATCCTGTGTGCCCTTCGGGGTAGCTATGGCCCCCGCTCGGGCCGACCTATGCTGAGGTTGAGGGATAGGCTCAGTAGCCTAGTGCATGCAGTCTCCCTTGGCCCAGCTAGAGGGATGGCCCCTGGTGGGTATATTTTTTTTATAAACATCCAACTCACAATACTAACCATAAAATCATAGAAAATAAAAATATCCATTTTAACTATAAAGATAATATCTTACCTTTTATAAAACTTGGTTTTAATTTTAAACTTTAAAATATTTAGGTACACCAATTAAATTATACTTTTCCTTGAAAAATTATTTGTAAACATGATTCCAAATTTAGAGATAAAAAACATACCTCCCTTTAAACACAAAGTTATAACTTAAAATTTAATATATCTATACAAAAACTATTCTAGTATTATCAAAGACCTTGTTTAAGAATTAAGAATGAAAAAATTTACAATATATTTGAAATATTTGAAAGGTGTTTTAAATATTCACCTCATTTTAAAATCAAACTTAGTGTAGTTCAAAATATTAAACCATTGTCCTTTTAAATCTCATAATAAGAGGTTTAATTATAATTTCAATTCATAACTTAAATATTTTGGAAAACCAAATTATACTTAGATATTTTTAATTAATCCACATAATGTCTAATGGCTATAATTATAGCTGTTATAAATCAACGGTCACCCAAGGAAACGGTCGAATTAAGAATCTTATAAAACCATGCTTTAAGGTGTTTCAAAAATCAAAACAAATTGATGAAGATGGTGCACATCATCCTATTAATGCTCAATGTTTTTGTAGTGGCTCTGGCCATTCTAATGTTTGTTGTGACAGATCCAAAGGACCCATATTATCTTCTTGGGGTTCTTTTTGTTTTGGGTGGTCTTCCTATAATTCTAATAGGTCTTTTAATAGGTATTTTTGGTTAGTACAGTTTTCCTTTGACCTTGTTGTAATGTAAACACTTTAGTGTTTTATTTAAATGAAATATCTGGTATTTATAGTTTGCAATTTTTTTTGGATAACATGCAAATAAAACCATAATATTACTATTAAACGAGAGATTAGTTTTGGGGCGTCACACCATACCTAAATAATTAAGTGATGATAGGAAAAACCGAGCAGACCAATTTCTTAGATCTTAGATTAGTAAATGGATATAATTTTTTGTGTCATCACTATTAGTGGTAGAGAGTTTATTTAAAATATTTAATGAAAAGATATAATACATGATATTCACCCAACTCTATGTCATTATTATATATTATGGAATAATTAATCACAATCATATTTATATAAATAATAAGTATAAACTATAAAATAGTTAAATATTGGTATCTAGGGTTGATAAGTTTTCTTAAAGATAAAGATTTAGAGTACCCGAATGTCAATGTTATAGAGATCAATTCCAAAAACTCTAGCTCATGGGTATTGGATACTAGGTTAACATAACACATTTGTGCTAAAAAATATAGAATCAAAGATACGATTGAATAGAAGAAGGATTTATATCTTTGTGGTTGTAATGGACCAAGAGTTACTACATTAGAAGTTGACAGTTAAGATCCATGTCTACCAAGTGTATTAGTCATATAATTGAAAAATAGTTATTATGTTCCCATCATAAATTGGAATTCAAAATCAATTATCATGTTTTTATACCATAATTATTTTTTCATTCATCATTAAAAACAATATTTGTTTTATATATAAGAATGAAATGTTTTATGGCATTGAGAATATAATAAATGGTTCATATATTCAATATATGTATAATCCTATTTATAAAATTTAGAATAAAAAGGTGAGAGTTGATTCTAATCTCACATACCTTTTTCATTGTCTCCTTGGATATATAAATGTGAAACACATTGAAATACTCTAAAGAAATGGATTTTTGGAAACATTTAATTACAAATCATTTGAAAATTAGGAATCTTGTTTACCAAGTAAAATGGAAAATTCACATTTTTGAAGAAAAGTTGAAAGGGATAGTTTATTATTGTATCTCATATAAAATGATGTATATAGACTAATGAGTACTCAAGAGAGTGGTGGTTTTAGGTAATTCGTAACTTTAATTAATGACTTTACTTGATATGGTTATGAGTTTTTGATGAAACCCAAGTATGAAAATTTTGAGAAGTTCAAAGAGTTGTAGTTTGGGGTTTTTATATGGAAAATACTACATTCTTACTAAATTAAATCCCATTCAAAAACATTAATAAAGACACTAAATGATATATGGTATGAGAAACAAACCAAATTGTATTTTATGTGGATTTTGGGTTGTGGAGAACTCATTCGATGATTGGATTTAGAAAAAAATGACTCAAAATTTGATAAGTTATTATTTTTTGGTTATACCAAGGAAAAGTGGATATTATTTATATTATCCTATTGAGAAAAAGGTGTTTGTAGACTAATTTTCTACATTCCTTGAGAAGGAATTCATAAATCGAGAATCTAGTGAGGAAAGTTGAACTTGGAGAAGTTAAATAACAACAAATAGAAAGTGTTCCAAAGATGGATGTTGAGTTAGTTCCAAAAAGAGTTGTGGAAGAAGGTACAAATCAAGTTAAAAAATAACCTAGATAGTATGGTAGGATTCATAAAGAGTTAGTGATATATATATTTCACAAAGAAATTGATGATTAGGTAAGGTTCATAAGTTATGAACCTAAAACTTACTGGGATGCCATTGAGTGTTCTAATTTTGAGAAATGGTTAAAAGATATAGAATCTGAAATAGACTCCATGTACACTAATCGGGTTTGGAACTTGGTAGATGAACCTTATGTGGTAATAATCATAGGGTTTAAGTGGAGTTTCCACACAAAAACTGACATGGATGGTATAATATATACCTATAAGGAATTCCTAGTAGTAAAAGGTTATAGAAAATACACGGTACTAACTATCAAGATACCTTTTCACCTATAGTCACTACTAGAAATACAAGATTTCCCAATGGTTTTAAACCATTGGGAAAGGCTGCAGAACCGTTGGTATATGTTATACTAACGGTTCTGAAAACCGTAGGGAACTAAGCCGTTGGGAAAGCTTTTCCCAATGGTTTACAGTGAACCATTCAGATAGGTTGGAAAAAATTAACCTGTCCCAATGGTTGTTCCAAACCGTTGGGATAGTTTTTCCCAAGGGTTTGGCTTGAACCGTTAGGAAAACCAAGCAAAGGTCTTCTTTCCCAATGGTTCATAGAACCATTGGTAAGAAAAATTATCAGAGAGGCTATGCCAACGGTTTGAAACCATTGGCATAGCCTATGCTGTGCAAATTGCAGAGCAGTCCGCAATTTGCACAGCAGCTCTCATTTTGTGCAATTTGCACAGCAGCATTCCCTCTCATTTTCAATCATTTCCAATTATTGTACCTGTAGTAAACTAACACATACATATACAATTATTGTAACGACAATAACCAACTAACACATACATATAGAGAACATATTCATACACATTTAACATATAATGCATCCAGGAACTATACACATCCATAATTAAATTAGAATTCATAACGTAATTGTAAACATACATAATTAATTTAGAATTCAATTTAAAATTTAGATGAAAATTATATGTGGAATCCAGAATTCAATTCATAATTTGATCGATTTTTCATATACAATATATTTTTACTAGAAATGATGTCCATTTTAAACAAAATGCATACACCTGGAGGGATACCGGCCACACCGTGCCTCAAATTCAGGCAAGGTTAACTCGTACACGTCACAAATGACCCATGTATCATTTTCCTAAAGTATCAACATATCCCGAAAGCGTTTGGTCTGTTTTTTGTATGTTAGTTGTTGTTTTCACTTAAAATGAAGTGCTTTTTAAATAAAATAGAGACACTTTGAATGGCTCCGGCCACACCGTGCCTCAGATTGAAGTGGGGTTGACTTGTACACATCACAAATGACCCATAGATCATTGTGCTAAAATATCAACATAATCAGAATCCGTTTGTTCGGTTTTCCATATGTACTTAAAATGTTGTCCATTTTAAACATAAGAGAGACATTTTGGGTGGTCTCGGCCACACTGCAACTTGGATTGAGGCACGGTTGACTTGTACATGTAACATATGACCCATGGATCATTGTGATAAATTATCAACAGATTCCGAATGCATTTGGTTAGTTTTTTGTATGCCCGTTGTTTTTTTCACTTATAATCCTGTCCATTTTAAACAAAAGAGACATAGTTAGAGTGGTATCGGCCACACCACATCTTGGATTTAGACGGAGTTGACTCGTACATGTCTCAAATGACCCATAGATCATTTTCTTAAAGTATCAAGACAATCCGAATGCGTTTGTTTGGTTTTCCGTATGCCAGTTGATGTTTTTCACTTAAAATGATGTCCTTTTGAAACAAAATATAGACAATTTGAGTGGTGCTGACCACACCACATCTCAGATTGAGGCAGGGTTGATTCGTACACGTCACATATGACCCATGGATCGTTGTTCCAAAGTATCAACACAATCATAATCCGTTTGGTCAGTTTTCCGTATGTACTTAAAATGTTGTCCATTTTAAACAAAAAAGAGCCACTTAGAGTGATCCCGGCCACACCGTGCCTCGGATTGAGGCAGGGTTGATTCTTACACGTCACATATGACCCATGGATCATTTTCCTAAAGCATGAACACATTTAGAATGCGTTTGGTCAGTTTTTCATATGTCAGTTGTTATTTTCACTTAAAATGATGTCCATTTTAAACAAAAGAGAGACACTATGAATGGTGTCGGCCACACCGTGCCTCAGATTGAGGCGGGGTTGACTCTTACATGTCACATATAACCCATGGATCGTTTTGGTAAAGTATCGACACAATCAGAATCCATTTGGTTGGTTTTCAGTATGCTAGTTATTGTTTTCACTTAAGATGAAGTCAATTTTAAACAAAAGAGGGACAATTTGAGTGGTTTTGGCCACACCGCACCTCGGATTGAGGCGATGTTGACTCGTACATGTCACATATGACCCATGGATAGTTCTACTAAAGTTTCAATAGAAACCGAACATGTTTGGTTGGTTTTCCGTATGTACTTAAAATGTTGTCCATTTTAAACAAAAGAGAGACACTTAGACTGATCCCAGCCACACCGCGACTCGGATTGAGCCTGGGTTGGCTCGTACACGTCACATATGACCCATGGATCGTTGTGATAAATTATCAATAGATTCTGAATGCATTTGGTTGGTTTTTCGTATGCCAGTTGTTCTTTTCACTTATAATCCTGTCCATTTTAAACAAAAGAGACACAGTTAGAGTGGTAACGGCCACACCGTGTCTCAGATTTAGAAGGGGTTGACTCGTACATGTCTCAAATGACCCATGTATCATTGTCCTAAAGTATCAACAGAATCCGAATGCGTTTGGTCGGTTTTCTGTGTGCCAGTTGATGTTTTTCACTTAAAATGATGTCCTTTTGAAACAAAAGATAGCCAATTTGAGTGGTTCTGGCCACACCGCGTCTCAGATTGAGATGAGGTTGATGTGTACACGTCACATATGACCCATGGAGCGTTGTTACAAAGTATAAACACAATCATAATTCTTTTTGTTAGTTTTCCGTATGTACTTAAAATGTTGTCAATTTTAAAAAAAAAAGAGCCACTTAGAGTGATCTCGGCCAAACCGTGCCTCATATTGAGGCAGGGTTGACTTTTACACATCACATATGACCCATGGATCGTTTTTATAAAGCATCAACACATTTCGAATGCGTTTGGTCATTTTTTCGTATGTCAGTTGTTGTTTTCACTTAAAATTATGTCCATTTTAAACAAAAGAGAGACACTATGAATGGTTTCGGCCACACCGCGCCTCGGATTGAGGCGGGGTTGAATCTTACACGTCACATATGACCCATGTATCATTTTTCTAAAATATCGACACAATCAGAATCCATTTGATCGGTTTTTCGTATGCTAGTTGTTGTTTTCACTTAAAATGAAGTCAATTTTAAACAAAAGAGAGAAACTTTGAGTTGTGTTGGCCACACCACGCCTCGTATTGAGGCGAGGTGGACTCGTACACATCACATATGACCCATGTATCGTTCTCCTAAAGTTTCAATGGAAACCGAATGTGTTTGGTCAGTTTTCCGTATGTACTTAAAATGTTGTCCATTTTAAACAAAAGAGAGACACTTAGACTGATCCTGGACACACTGTGACTCAGATTGAGCCCATATTGGCTCGTACACATCACATATGACCCATGGATCATTGTGATAAATTATCAACAGATTCTGAATGCGTTTGTTCAGTTTTTCGTATGCCAGTTGTTCTTTTCACTTATAATATTGTCCATTTTAAAAAAAGAGACACAGTTAGAGTGGTACCCGCCACACCGCATCTCAGAATTAGACGGGGTTAACTCGTACATGTCTCAAATGACCCATGGATCATTTTACTAAAGTATCAACAATATCCAAATGCATTTGGTCGGTTTTCCGTATGCCAGTAGATGTTTTTCACTTAAAATGATGTCCTTTTGAAACAAAAGACAGACACTTTGAGTGGTGCTGGCCACACCGCATCTCAGATTGAGGCGGGGTTGATTCGTACACGTCACATATGACCCATGGATCGTTGTTCTAATGTATCAGCACAATCAGAATCCGTTTGGTCAGTTTTCCATATGTACTTAAAATGTTGTCCATTTTAAACAAAAAAGAGCCACTTAGAGTGATCCCGGCCACACCGTGCCTCGTATTGAGGCGGGGTTGACTTTTACATGTTACATATGACCCATGTATCATTTTACTAAAGCATCAACACATTTTTAATGCGTTTGGTCAGTTTTTGGTATGTTAGTAGTTGTTTTCACTTAAAATGATGTCCATTTTAAACAAAAGAGAGACACTATGAATGGTGTCGGCCACACTGCGCCACGGATTGAGGCGGGGTTGACTCGTACATGTCACATATGACCCATGGATCTTTGTTCTAAAGTATCGACACAATAAGAACCCATTTGGTCGGTTTTCCATATTCTAGTTGTTGTTTTCACTTAAAATGAAGTCAATTTTAAACAAAAGAGAGACACTTTGAGTGGTGTCGGCCACACCGCACCTCAGATTGAGGCAAGGTTGAATCGTACACGTCTCATATGACCCATGGATCTTTCTCCTAAAGTTTGAATGGAAACTGAATGTGTTTGGTTGGTTTTCCATATGTACTTAAAATGTTGTCCATTTTAAACAAAGGAGAGACACTTAGACTGATCTCGACCACACCACGACTCGGATTGAGCCTAGGTTGGATCGTACACGTCACATATGACCCATGGATCATTGTGATAAATTATCAACATATTACAAATGCGTTTGGTTGGTTTTTCGTATGCCAGTTGTTCTTTTCACTTATAATCCTGTCCATTTAAAAAAAAGAGACACAGTTAGAGTGGTACCGGCCACACTGTGTCTCAGATTTAGATGATGTTGACTTGTACACGTCTCAAATGACCCATGGATCATTGTACTAAAGTATCAACACAATCCGAATGCGTTTGGCCAGTTTTCCGTAGGCCAGTGGATGTTTTTCACTTAAAATGATGTCCTTTGGAAACAAAAGATAGACACTTTGAGTGGTGCCAGCCACACCACATCTTAGATTGACGCGAGGTTGATTCTTACACGTCACATATGACCCATGGATCGTTGTGCTAAAGTATCAACACAATCAAAATCTGTTTGGTCAGTTTTCCATATATACTTAAAATGTTGTCCATTTTAAACAAAAGAAAGCCACTTGGAGTGATCCAGGCCACACCATGCCTCAGATTGAGGAGGGGTTGACTCGTACATGTCACATATGACCCATGGATCGTTTTCATAAATCATCAACACATTTTGAATGCGTTTGGTCAGTTTTTCGTATATCAGTTGTTGTTTTCACTTAAAATGATGTCCGCTTTAAAGAAAAGAGAGATACTATGAATGGTGGTGGCCACAACGTGCCTTGGATTGAGGTGGGGTTGACTTTTAAATGTCACATATGACCCATGAATCTTTTTGCTAAAGTATCGACACAATCAGAATCCGTTTGGTCAGTTTTCCGTATGCTAGTTGTTGTTTTCACTTAAAATGAAGTCAATTTTAAACAAAAGAGAGAAACTTTGAATGGTGTCGGCCACACCGCACCTCGGATTGAGTCGAGGTTGACTCGTACACATCACATATGACCAATGGATCGTGCTACTAAAGTTTCAACAGAAACTGAATGCGTTTATTTTGTTTTCCATATGTACTTAAAATGTTGTCCTTTTTAAACAAAAGAGAGACACTTAGACTGATCCTGACCACACCATGACTCGGATTGATCCCAGGTTGGCTCGTACATGTCACATGTGACCCATGGATCGTTGTGATAAATTATCAATAGATTTTGAATCCGTTTGGTCGTTTTTTCGTATGATAGTTGTTTTTTTCACTTATAATCCTGCCCATTTTAAAAAGAAGAGAGACACTATGAATGGTGTTGGCCACACCGTGCCTCGGTTTGAGGCGGGGTTGACTCGTACACGTCACATATGACCCAAGGATTGTTTTTATAAATTATAGACACATTTCAAATGCGTTTGGTTAGTTTTCCGTATGTACTTAAAATGTTGTCCATTTTAAACAAAAGAGAGAAACTTAGACTGATCCCGACCACACCGCGACTCGGATTGAGCCAGGGTTGGCTTGTACACGTCACATATGACCCATGGATCGTTGTGATAAATTATCAATAGAATCCGAAATCGTTTGTTCAGTTTTCCGTATTCCATTTGTTCTTTTCACTTATAATCCTGTCCATTTTAAACAAAAGAGACACAATTAGAGTGGTATGTTAGTTGTTTATTCACATTATTCAAATACACTATTTGACTATGGGTCTTTAAATTAATTTATTTATAAAAAAATTTACATTTAAAATGAGAATATTAGAAAATTAAGAGAAAATAAAACTTTTACTAAAAATCATTGTGGAAATATTAAGGTAAACATGATTTATGAGAATCCTCATGTTTCTATTAGTGGAATGGTATTTACTTAAAATCTTGTGGAAATTCATATAGAATATTTTTATATCATTCTTAGTATGGATTAGATTTTAGTTTATCATGCTATGAAACATTTCAAAGCTAACAATGCCATGCCCAATGAATACATCTCTTTTATTACATACCAAGAATCTATGATATTGATTAGATGTAAAAATGTGATTTACATTGATTATCATGATGAAAATAAATGAAATATACACTACTGGAAATGTCACCTATACCCACGGTTCAAAACCGTGGGTATAGCCCTTAAAACCGTGGGTATATCCTATACCCACGGTTTTAAAAACCGTGCGCTGCAGTGCCGTCGCAATGGGTCTATACCCACGGTTTTCTGAAAACCGTGGGTATAGCCCACTAATATTTCATCATACCCACGGTTCTGATAAACCGTGGGTATACATCTATACCCACGGTTTACAGAACCGTGGGTATACATTTTAAAAGCACAACATATATACCCACGGTTAAAAACCGTGGGTATAGATTGTTTCACAACAGCATATATACCCACGGTTTATATAACCGTGGGTATATATGGTTTACCTGGAGAAAGAAAAGAGGTCACACAGTTCACCCAAAACCCAAAAAACAGAACAGAAATCCAGAATCCAGAACCCAAAAAACAGAAGCAGACAAAATGCCCAAAAACGAAGCAGAATGCAAAAGCTAAAATGGAATCTCACCTTGATCCTTCAAACCAGAATGAAAAAGCCAAAATGCCCAAAAATGAAGCAGACAAAGGAATCTCACCTTGATCCTGCAAACCAGAACGCAAAAGCCAAAATGCAAAAAAACAGAAATCCAGAACCCAAAAACAGAAGCAGACAAAATGCCCAAAGTTGACTGAAAAAAACAAAAAAATGGGATGGGGAATGCAGGTTATGAAAAAAGTGTGTTTTGTTTGGGGGGTCGTGCGGTCCCTCTCTATCATCTCCCTCCTTGCATCAAGCGGCGTACAACACCAGGGGTGGCGATGGATGCCCCTCCCTCCGGCCTCTTTCCTTCCCCATCGGTACAGTGGGCCACCCCAAACTCCCACACTAGGTGAAGCACACAGCAACCAGCCTCAGACATGCAATAACCCACCTCATACATGAAGCACAATGCAAAGGCCCTCTGGTCTTCCTCGCTGCCAGACATGTAGTAGCTGCAACACATAGTTGGTGTGACACCCCAGACCGACTTCCCTCTCTACGCAGCAGTACACCGCACCAATTCCACTCCGAAACCCCGACCGCCTCACCACACAACCCTAGACAACCCCAATCCCAGCCTTCTCACAGCAGCACTCTGCACACCCCAAAATAGACGTAGGCACTGGCCAGCCCCTCTCCTGGATAACTGCTCCCTCGGCGCGCCACGGTGATGGCCTTTGGGGAAAACCCGCAGCTACACCGAGCTTGGTTGGACCATATCTAGGACCTTCTCTTACATAGGCCCTCGAACACGCCTCATTCCATGTGAAGACCTTTAGTTAGTACAAACTAAAATCAGGAATGATTTGAGAATTCTAGAAAAGGAAACCTTTAGTTAAATGATGAATTGAACAATATAAAGTCTGAATTGGAACTGTTTAGGAAGTTGGTGCCTTCTTCCTCTACCTATTATTATGTTGGTATCAGTATGTCAGATTCTACCTTTGTTTCCAAGATGGTGATAAATGAGATTTAGCCTAATCTCATTTCAACCTTGGATACCATTGTTGAAAGCAACACCAATAATGAAAATGATGTAAATAAATTGACTCTTGGGATTAATGGTTTGACTATATAGTATAAAACAACAATGGAGAACATTATGGAGGATCTTAAAAACCTTGTTACATATCTTGACAACTATGATTTGTCTCTGTTGAAGACTGAAATTGGATAACTAATTAAAGGTTCTTATACTTCGGCTGCGGATACATCAACCTCCACTAATATTGAGCCATTCAAAAATATGATTAGAAAGGAATTGTATGCATTTCCTAGTGAAACAGACCATGATACTTTGGATAAAATCACGAAGAATAGTGACCATGTTTATAATATAATCAAGGAGTTTTCAAATGAGGCTTCCACTTACCAACTGGAAATTACCCCAAAAAGTTGACTATTATTTCTCCAGGAACAATTCCAAGCATGAAATGAATAATAACTTGAAATTTCTTGTGGAAAATATGATATTAACCCCAGTTACTCAAGCCTTCAATGATCAAGTCAAACAACTTAAGGATTTCACTAAATCCCATGAGATATTTTTGGAGAAAAAAATGGAAAAGGGCCAGAAATAGCTATCAGTCCAGAAAAAAATCAATGGACCAGAAATAGATACCGGTCCAAAAAAATGGAAAAGGGCCAGACACTGCTACTGATCCAAACAGACATTTCTATCGGTCCAAACAAACACCGCTCCAGAAAATTCACAAAGGATGTGAAACAGCTACCGCTCTATAATTTTCAAAAAGTATATAACACACTTCTACGACTTCAAGACACTGGTACTAGAATTTCGCAAAGTATGAGTCACTACTCCTATGAAAATGGGTTTTTACACCACTCAGAGATAGGAAAAATCACCACTCCTGAGTCACCGCTCTTTAGTGACATTGCTCAGTGACACTGCAACTGTGACACAGCTCCATACTTTACCTCTTTTATATATAATTTTCGATTGTTTGTCTATGGGTCATATTATAGTTATTAATGCTACTGATTATAATAATTCTTTTTGGAAAAACATATTTAATGACATGTCATTGAACTATATGATTCATGAGGATATCCACATGCACAGTTTTGGGCCGCTGAACATAAAATAAGGAGAACCAGACAAAATTGTAGAGAAGGCGTGGAACCAAGAATAAGAAGAACACACATACAAACCTGTACAAAAGTATACACGAGCATCAGAGAAGAATAAACAACAAGAACATCATTGTTGTTTGCTATGAACCTGTTGTGCATCAACATTTCTACATCTATTTAGCATACAACAAAACCAAATGAGAAGATCCTAGAAGATAGAGAACAATTTATAGACAACATTCTAATGTCACTGTATGCTTCTAGAAGTGAACTGGAGCTACAAATCCAACACACTAAGAGTCCAAAGCTAACCATCAAAACACACAGAGGTAAACTCACCTAAGGGGCTCCCAATAAAGAAAGGTATTCTAATTCAGATGCGCTCATTGAGTCTAAGGAAGTGGACATGGATGGGGAATAAATTATAACCACTTAAAGGAAGGGGGAAACACTCTTATCGATCCAGAAGGGTTTATCTAGCACTCTCAAAGGATGTGTAGAAAGAAATATTACTATTTATTACCTATCCCTCCTGTTACTCAATCCTCAAGCAAAGGAAATATACCTCTAAAGGTTTCCAATCCAGAAGAGGTAAACTCGCCTAAGGGGCTTGACTCTTCAACATAGGATTAATCTATATCTGACCGGGTGCATGCTGTCAAGGAGGTTACTGAATTTGATATCCCTTAGTGTGTTAAGGAATTGATAGAATATGACTAGTTGGAAACATCATCAACTGTAAGGAAGCTTTTTGTGACAAGATCCTTCAGGTAATTACTACATAAGAGGAATATGACCAGTTACTGGGGAGGCATCTTCAGGCTAGCCACTCTAAGGAGAAAGGTGTCTGGATCCACAATCATCTTGGCATACTAGAAAATGGTTTCAATGGGAAGATTATTTTTGTGGAAGATCTCATCCAGACTTTGGACAACGTACCATACAACATTGAAATCTATCTTAATGAAGATAGGTGTGGGAAGGATTCACCTCTAAAATGGAGTCTCCTAAGAGTTAAATCCTCTAATAGGATTAAATTACAGTTCAGTGATTCGACTATTTCATGTTTGTTTTGGTGATGTCTGTGTGTAATCTCAAATGGTTTACCACTTTTCCATAAATGTGATTTTTTATAATAATAATATATAATTAGTAGTAGATTATATGAAACTCCAACTGGTTATAATGGTAACACCAATATCCCACCTTCATAATGATCATCTGTATAAAATTTTCTTTATTGATTTCTCATAACACTTTTTTCCTCAACTATTTACTTCGATTGAATTCTAGAGTCTTTGTTTGAGAAATTTTCTTCAAGAGAGTTCACCTGTATTCTAAACCACTAAGAATATATTTATATTTATAAACTTTTTTTTGGTGTTTCATATATTAGTAATGTTATCATTGACTACACATCAATCCTTTCAACCTGACACTAGCCAAGATTTTGGTGAATATATTTCTATTTTGTGAACCTTCAATGCTCTGAAAACCATAATTCACATCACAATAGTCACCTTATCTCCACAGTAAATATGAGTTCAGTTAGGATATAACTTGAGTGTTGAGAACAGGATGTCCAGCAGCAGGAGTAGCAGAATTTTCTGTAGCAGAATGCAAAATAATAGCAGGAGAAAAAGTATGGACAAAAGCAGTATTATATAAAGGGACCATGCTAGTTTTGCCCATTTCAGAAGAAACATATTTATCAGCATCAGTTAGCAAAGACCTCTCAGTGACTGTGCAATTAGTTCTAAGCAGTGCAGGGAGAGGGTGATTAGGGGTACCTGTTTGAGCAATCTTGGAACTGCTATCATGAGATGGAACCACAGTGTTAACTTCAGGAGAACAGGAAATGAGAGATGTTGATCCAGCTAAAATAAGTGAGTCATTCACATGCTGGGGTTTCAGAGAACTTACCAGGCCATTGTCAGGTTTAACATGAGCCCTTTCAGCCAGATTACTCTTGCTTCTCAGGATGACATCCCTTGTAGAATAAATGTTTTTGTTGGTATCAGCAGGGATGACAGGATTAGAAGCCTCCTGAGTCTTGCAAGCAATTCCTTTTCTGGTTTCTATACATGAGACAAATTCATGAGCATTCAAGTATTGGTTAGAAAGTGTAGTGGTCTTATTGTCATTGGTGTCATTGACATCATTCAAGTATTGGGAGTCTACACATTCTTTCTTTTCTTGATAGAATTTTTATACATTCCAGTAGTGTATTTTAACCAAAATGGAATGTATATAAATATGAAATGTAT
The DNA here is from genome assembly GCA_963277665.1 of Viscum album. NCBI lineage: Eukaryota > Viridiplantae > Streptophyta > Magnoliopsida > Santalales > Viscaceae > Viscum > Viscum album. The sequence goes on along the minus strand of OY728135.1, from coordinate 2,001,666,098 downwards.
AGAAAATGAAGTAGGGTAGATTGGACAATTTTCAGTTTACTCTCTCTAGTATTTCACAACCTGAACCACTTTATGTCTAACCCAAACCTGTTTAACTCATGTCATGTCCAAATATCATGTCAAGTTAAAAATTGTCACCTCCCTCCCCACTGCCCAGCAATCCCCCCTGCCCAGCCCTCCCCCTGCCCAGCCCCCCTCCCCCTCCCCCCCTGTCCAGCCCTTTCCCTGCCCAGCCCCCTCCCCTCCCCCCATGCCCAGCCCCTCCCCCTCCCTCCCCACTGCCCAGCAACCCCCCCTTCCCAGCCCTCCCCCTGCCCAGCCCCCCTCCCCCTCCCCCCTGGCCAGCCCTTTCCTTGCCCAGCCCCCCTCCCCCTCCCCCCATGCCCAGCCCCTGCCCAGCCCTCCCCCTGCCCAGCCCCCCTCCCCCTCCCCCCATACCCAGCCCCTCCCCCCCTCCCTCCCCACTTCCCATCCCTCCCCCCTCCCTCCCCACTGCCCAGCCCTCCCCCCCTCCCTCCCCCACTGCCCAGCCCTCCCCCCCTGCCCAGACAACCCAAATAACAGAAATTTTCACAGTCTAAACAGAAATTCACATACAGCAGTCCACCAATACAAAAAAAAAATAAACTCCAATAGAAGTCTCTCTGCTAAGTCAAAAATGGAGGGGATTAATATCCCCCCCATCGCCATCATCATCATCCCCATGTCCAGAATCATCATCATCATCAACATCATCACCAACCGCACCATCAGCATCATCAGCAACAATATCATCACCAACAACAGCATCAACAACATCCTCACCAGCTCCAACATCCTCACCAACTCCATCACCACCACCCTGACCGCCACTAGGACCCTCATGGGAATCACCCGAGGCATAATTTAAAGAGCGCATTGATGCCATACATGAATGAAAAGTGGCAGCAGCCTCTGATGGTAGTAACTGACTCAAAACTGACATTGCTTTCATGAAATGTTCATTCATTAGCTTACTTTTTTCACGCTCCTCTAATACCATTTTCTTTGTTGCAGCTAATTCAGCAGAGCTTTCCAACTCAGAGGCCTTAGAGGATTCCAATGATGACCAATACCTAGAGGGGACAATGTTTTTTCCTGGTCTACAACGGACTCTTCCTGGATGCTCCGCACCTAACACCTGACTCAAATGATCATTTGGCCCTAAGTTGTCAGCTTCCTTTTCATCCATGGCCTCCAAGGCAGACTGTTGAAATTATAAACATATTAAATTATGAATTTCGTATAAATGTTTGAAATATAAATAAAAAAAACTTACAATTTTATCTTGTGTTTGTGAATTAACTGTAGTTCCATCTTTTTTTTTTCTACTGGAGCAGAATAACTTGGCACGAGGTAAAGGACCTTCAATGCCCAATACAGCTTGCTACATATGAGAAATGCATAAATTTGGATTACAACCATATATGAGAAATGCAAAAAATTGGATTGAAGTGAGTTGCAACAAAGACCTACAAACATTGAGGTAAATGGCAGTCATAACCAATTGGTGGTTTTCTGAAATGGTGTTCTGAAATGGGTTTCAAGGAAATATACTACTTGTTTAGAAAAAATAGACAAGTCTTCTCCTAGTATAAGATGTGATTTCCAGGATACATAGACTAACCAAGGGAATTCATGAATAAATTATGATGACATGTTATAAATAAGGACATTGTTTTAATTCAGATGAACGTACCCCGTTGTTTCTCATGCTCGGGCATTGTAGTGCGCCCTAATGTGTGTAAATATGTCAATTCATCTTTGTTTTTTTTGTTTCTCTCTGACACTACCTAAGAAACACAAAAACAATACAAGTAATAAGAATTAAATTTTTATATAAAAATCATTAAAGATTGGTAGTACCTTAAACCGTTCAGTCTTCCAATGTGCGGTCATTTTTTGATATTGAATTTTTGGACAGTCAGGGTTTGTGGGTACACCCTCTAACTCAGTACCCACTCTACTCCTCCAACCAATATATAACTCATGTTTGTATGACCGCCAATACTCTCCAAGATCACTCACCTAGCAGCTTTGGCAGCTTCACCATTAGGAAAGTTAAATCGAATCTGCAACGAACATGTTAAGTCATATAAATACATTACTAATATAAATATAAATTTATAAAATTTCCATACCCATATCTGCGCCCATGCCCTATCCTTGATGTCAGCACTGATATGTCTCCATGAGACCGGTTCCACTGGAACGATATCATGATATTTGTCTAAAGTAGCCATGAAACTTCTACACTCCTTAGCATTTTTACCTACCATTTGATTTTGAGGATTATAATCCACCATAATCTGAGTTTCACGATTCCAGGCATCCCACATTTGAGTGCGTCCACGTCGCCTACTAGAAGATCCCACTAAATAAGATAAGAGGTGAAAAGAGAAGAGTTAAGTGACAATACAATAGGACAGAAGTGAAATGCTATATTTTGAAAGATTTATAAAAACACCTGATGCAGGATCCTGAATAGACTGTGAGGCATCTGTAGACTGTGCTGGATCAGCATCCTCTGAAGGAAGTATTTGTTCCATAGCATGCTCCAGCTGATCTTCATGAATAGGTGTGGAAACTGAAGGAACAGACTCAATATGCGTAGGAAGGATGGTATGAAAATGAGGTGGTGCAGACATGTCAGAATATGCGTAGTAAGTCTGGGGATACATGAATGGATATGGAAATTGTGCAGGTGAGAACATCGGTCGAGTCAGCATGGACATGGAATGGGAAAAAGAGGGTAAATGGGATGATGATGGCGGCATGTATGGGAACATCCCAAGGGTCTCAAGCGGAGGGCGTACATGTGTGGTAGATGGGATGTCCAATGATGGGTTAGTGGGGGGAGTGGTAAGACGGGAGCTCCGCCTAGGCCTAGGAGAATCCCTGCTCGGTCCCATAGTGGGAAGAGGGCACTCTGGAGTTATATGTCCCTAAAAAAAAATTGATCAAAAATATGAAGATTACATTATATGTAATGCAGAAGATAAATATTAGAATTATTATACTCACTGAAGACAACTCAGGGTCGCATCTAACAGGATCAACATCAAATAATCTCTTCTTGCGAGATTTTGTAGTTTTCTTCATAATCTGCATAAGAATGAAATAAATATTTTTTAGCAACAATTTTTACAAATCATACATACAACTTAGAATTCAAAGAAGACAAATAATGTCATAACATTTTTCATTAGTACCAACCTGAGAAACTCACGTCAAGTTAAACTGAATGAACTCTGAATATATATGGTTGCTTTTATATACTACCCTCCACCACCTCAGGTTCAACATCATCTCTCACAATGGGACAATTTGCATCATCAAATACAGTATTTTGGCTAACACCGATGGGGGCATCAATAGTGACAATTTCATCTCCAGCATCATGAAAAATATGTCTTGGGATTACTTCATTAATGACACCGTAATCAGGTTTCAAATGATCTTTCACATAAAACACTTGTTTTTCCATTGATGCCAAAATGTATGGTTCATCAGTATGCAAGAATCGACTCATGTCAATAACTCTAAATCCACAATCATCAATAAATTTACCATGTCGCGTCATTGAATCAAACCATTTACATTTCATCATAGTGACTCGACCTTGAGAGTAGTAATCCAATAACAATATTTTCTCAACCAGTCCATAATAATACACATCTTCATATCGAGGTCGACTATCTGATGCACTGGCATAACAATCCGTTCCAGCGGTTAACATAACGCCATCATGTTGTGTTCTCATTTTCATTGCTCTATCGGTTGTGACAAATTTATATCCATTGATTATTAAAGATTTGCAGTCACGAACCAAAGAATTGGGACCAAAAGCCAACGCTCTTAATTCTTGAGAAATGAACTCAGCAGGTAAACTCAATACCTGGAATACATATGACTAATATAATTAAACATATATCTATATTTTAAGGTATTTAAAGTAATGGTCATACCTTTGATTTCAACCAAGCTGGGAACTCTTGGCTATGTATAGCCTCTCTCCTTCTCAATGGCAAATATCGATGAACTCTACCTATAATTTTTTTATGTTCCCTACATAAAATGATAATAATAGTATAAGTTATATGTGATATGATATCGTATGAGATGACATATAGATATTCAAATTACTTACTTGATATAGGCATCGAACAAACCACAATTAAACAAGACTGTACGATGTGCCATATTCCGCTCTTCAAAGCTCAATGTAACCAATGTATATGACCTGAAAATTCCACCTGTTTGAGGAAGAGAGGGAAACGAGGGTTGAATTTCCTCATACTGCTCATCTTCATTTCTCATTGGTCGATTATGTCTTGTGGTCACATCGGACAAATACATTGAACAAAAATCCATACATTCTTGGGCCAGATAACTCCTCACAATGGAACCTTCAGGATAATTCTTATTTCGGACATATGATTTCATTGTGTACATATTTATTTCAGTGGGATACATCCACCGAAAAGCGACTGGTCCCCCAAGAAGTGCCTTAGTTGGAAGATGAACTGTTAAATGCAGCATGCAAGTGAAAAAGGATGGAGGAAAATTTTTTTCCAACTCACACAGAATTAATGGTGCCTCTTGCTGCATTTTTATCAATAATGCTTTGGATAACCTTTTAGCACAAAGGTCTCTAAAAAAATGACACAAGCGAATCACCGTCACTCTTACATTTTTGGGTAGCAAATGCCGAATTGCTATTGGAATCAATTCATGAAGAAGGATGTGATAATCATGAGTTTTTAGGGATTTCAATTTCAAATGTCTTCTGTTGAATCGTTTAGATATGTTGCTGGAATAACCATCTGGAACCTTAATATTCTCCAATATTTCCAGAAATTGATCTTTCTCTGTCGGTGTCATCACATAAGAAGCACAGTGAACTTTCCATTTGTTTTCACCGATACAAACAGGGTGTAGTTCTGGTCGAATACCCCAGTCCAATAAATCCCGACGAGATCGGAAGTCATCTTTGGTCTTCCCCTTAATATTCAAAATAATTGCAAGCAATATTTCACATATATTTTTTCTCAATATGCATTACGTCTAAACAATGACGTAACAAATTAGTAGACCAATATGGCAACACAAAAAAAATACTTCTCTTTTTCCAATTGTAAGTGACTTGAGTATCAGAAGTCTTCCTCTTTTGAGATTTCAACTGACCTTTCCCTAATGAAAAGATGAAATCTTTCAATTCATTAAGCACATCACTTCCAGACATACGTTGAGGTGGTTCTTCAGTGTCAACATTATTATCAAACCTCCGATGATTCTTCCTTTATTGATGATCCATTGGCAAGAATCGACGATGCCCCATGAAACTGAAACTACGACGATATTTAAGCCTTTTCGATCGTGTATTCTTCATACAAACGGGACATGATAATTTTCCCTTCGTGCTCCACCCAGACATCATTGCATAGGCAGGGAAATCATTTATGGTCCATAGAAGGGCAGCACGCATCTGAAACGTATTCTTTGAAGAAGCATCAAATGTTTGCACGCCTAATTCCCAAAGTTGTTTCAATTCTCTTATTAAAGGCTGCAAGTAAACATCTATATCATTACCAGGATCTGAAGGTCCAGAAATCAGTATACTCAAGAAAGTGAATGGTTTTTTCATACACATCCACAGAGGAAGATTATAAACATGAATAAAAACCGGCCACGTGCTATGAGCAGTAAGCATCTGACCAAACGGATTAAAACCATCACATGATAGGCCCAATCTGACATTACGCACCTCAGCTACAAAATTAGGATGTTGTGAATCAAATGTCCGCCATGCTAATCCGTCTTCAGGATGGACCAGCTCATCATTACCTTTAATTCTCTCAACATCGTGCCATCGCATATTGGCTGAGATTTCTGGAGACATGAATAGATTTTGAAGTCTGGAAATCAATGGAAAGTGCCACATGACTTTCTGTGGCACACGAGATGGTGTTCCATCTGCATTTGTCTTCCATCGAGATGTACCACATACTTTACAGTCATTACAGTTAGCTGTTTCCTCCAAAAATAAACTGCAATCTTTCGGACAAGCATGGACTTTATTAGTAGCAAATCCAAGCTGCTTAATTAACTTCCATGCCATGTAATGATTTGAGGGAATATCTGCACCATCAGGAAGCAAGTCCTTCAAAAATGTAAGAATATAATCAATGGTGGTATTAGAAATCCCATACATGGTTTTCCCATGATATAACCGCATTAAAAATTCCAGCTTAGTCATTTTAGTACATTCTTGATATACTGGAGTTCTGGCATCATCCAATAAATTTTTCACTCTCTCAACATCATCGCCTTCAGTATTTTCCTCATGTCTACTAATATCATTGTCTTCTTGCACCGGCATACTGTCTCTCTCGGAATGATGCACATTTGGAAACCAATCAAATATCAAATTCTCCATGTCACTTCTTTCATTTCGTTTATGAACAGTCGAAGATTGGTTCATCTCTCCATGGTGAAACCAAACATTATAGTTTGCTTGAAATCCAAATTTCGTTAAATGGTAACTAACTTCTTCTCATCTTAACCATGGTCTTCCAACACAATTATAATAGGGACACTGTATACAACCTCCATCTGACACATTGTTAAATGCAAAATCTAAAAAATTCTCCAAATTATTTTGAAACTCGGTTGAAATCCGATCGGCACGATACATCCAGCTTCTATCCATTCTATATCAAGAAAAAAATATCTTTCAGTCAACAATGTAAATCATATTTAAAAAATTCATTACAATCAATTTCATTATTAAATTAATCAAAGCATATTAGTAGCTAGCAAAACATATTTAATTTCCTCTTCCACCTCTCCTAAAATTTTTTATCATGAGAGAAACAGTCTAAGTATAATATTTCATATTTTTATATTCATTTTATAAGTATTTATTTTCTTAAATCATGAACCCTTTTAAATGATGTCCCCAACTGGTTACAATATCATATTATAAGTAAGCTATAATTCCTTTCTATTTGTTGTTTATTAAGATAAAAGTCAAAAAGTAATAAAATAATTATGCAATTAATGCATTAATTCATTTATCCGAACTTCCCATCCAAACAGTCCTAGGGATTCAAATTTTCTATAATTTTTAATAAATTAAAAAATATTAATTAATTTAAAAGTAATTCATGCATTGCATGAAATGACAGGGAACACAATAGGAACCCTTCTTGTTAGTTCTTAATTTCCATCAGAAATATAATAAACATATATTGTATTAGAGGCAACATGATATGAACCCTTATACACTATAGGGTGTGTATTCTCACTCACATAGTGTGTGGAAAAAAATCTATATAGTTTTTTGTTGTGTATGACATACCAACAAAACATGTCTGCCTATATGACGTGTCATGATATTAGACAACGTGTAGTTCCATGAGTAAAGGAACCTAGTTAGCATGACATTTATAATTACCTCACATGACATTAATACATGCAAAGTGTACAAAAAGAAATGAGATTGAAGTATAATGAATGTGTGAAGAAAAAACACATAATTCAGTTCTAAAATAACATAGAATATAAATAATTTAGTCACTTAATTTGACAGAACCCACAAATAATCACTCCATATGTGGGGTTTCATTTTAATAAAAATAAATATGTAATTTCTTCAAATGTCAATGGAAATTCATTAATGATTTCTTCTATAAAAAAGGATGAGATGTTCCATTGTCCCCATGAGGGAGAGTTTAGTTTCAGTCATATGCTTGTTGAAATAGGCTCATTTGGGCCATCCGAAGTGTTTAAGTTTTTATTTGGAACCTATAATTTTGAAAAGAAGACCGTGAAATATTTTCAAGTAGAATAGAAGGTATTGTGTAAGTTTGTTCATACTGGAATAGTTTAGAAAGCTAGTGAGATGGATAAAGCTCTTTTCCAGGATATATATTTGTTGTATATTCCAATAAATAACCTGAAATCGAATCTTCCAAGGCACGTGATGCATTTTTTGCATCATTGTTACAATGGAAAGGGTAAGCTTAATTACTACCCTTATGGAAGGTTGATTTCTTTAGTTTTGAAGACAAAAGAATTGGATATCGATGAAGGGGGTGTAGTGAAGTTTCACAAGAATGACACTTTACATGTTATCTTATTGAATACCATTGGTTATTTTTGGGATTCTAATTCAAGATCCTTAAAGGAAATATGCTAGGAAGGTATGGATCAAAGGGATCCATCTCAGACCTCACTATCTACGAATGAATCACCTATCAAGATGGTACCTTCTAGGAGAGTGGAGGAGTCAGTACCATTCAGAACTGAAACTTTGGTTCCAGAAGTAAATCTTACCATGGTTGAGCTTATTCAATGTCAAGAAGAGGCTGCTCATAGACAAATTGATTAGTCTAATGAATAATTTCATCAGGTTGAGGAGCTAGTTATTGTGACATATATTTATTTTCCCAAGGAAAGTTCAGTTGAATATTTTTCTATAGTTTCTAATGTTCACGGAAGGTTTGAGGCTGAGGATGAAGCTCAAACAGTAGATCCAATTCTTCATGGATCGCCTATTGTTAGATAAAGGAGTGATAATGTGGTTATGGGGTCTGCTAAGCATTCCCATATACATCATGTACTATCACCACCACTAGTGGATCATAAGGATGTGCCCTCTGACAGTAAGAGCTAAGGTGGCTAAGGAAATACAAATTTTTCAGTGCACATTTTATCAGCTCTCACTGCTATAGACATTTCTTCTTTACTCCAACCTCAAGCAGTCATTACTCCATTGAGTTTCACATCAACTCATATTAAATATTTTAAGGGGATTATCAAGAGTGGTTTTTCTTTAATTCCCCAGGTTCACAAGTAAACCTCTATCATTCTTTTGGAATTATAAAAGTCGGATATTAATCCTAGAATAAACATGTGTGTTTAAGCTCTATTTCAAATTATAAGGATACCTATTGGTTATGATCCTATTGAATATTATCATGGTGATAGACATAAAATTGACTCGGTTTAATATTTGTCATCTTTCTATCAGAAAAAAAACATGAAAAGTATGATGTTGCTTTAGCTTTTTAGTGTTCTCAGGGAGAACCATCTTCTTCTGATCCTTTTAAGAAGATACATTTTTTAGGATCCTAGACCCTATGACTTCACTCTAGGTCAATTCCATCTATGTATCACCAAGAAATCCATATTTATTGTATCCAAAATAACCATCCATGATGGACGGAGCCTGGAAATCGACATTCACATCAATCAGCAACTCTGTTGCTAGGATGGGGAAATCATATTTTGAGAAATGGTGATTGAGATCTCAGAAGTAAATATAGATCCTAATTTTTATATTCTTATTCATGACTAGGAGAATGTTTTCCAGACATGTGAGGTATTGGACTTCCCTAACATAGTTGGTTTTAATGAGCTTATCGATTTAAGCCTCAACCATTATAAAACCACACTCGAACCTCAACCCAAAAATTGATGAAACATAAATGCAATGAATCTGTCGGTGAGTTGATATAAGAATCGGTGATTAGTTTAAAAAAAATAAAAAATCAAGGAGAAAAAATTACAAACCTAAATGAAATGAATCTGCCGGGACGTTGCCGGAGGAGAGGGATCCTACAGGGGGAAGGGGCACGTCACTGGAGCTGGAGGAAGGGAGGCGGAGGCCGAGACGTTGAGGTGGAAATGCCGGCCGGGAGGTCGAGGTCGGGAGCGGATGTGGAGTCTGGAGTGGGGATGAGATGGCCGGGTACCGGTGGTCGGATGGCCAGGAGGTGGAAGGTCGGAGAGGGGAGTAGAGGGCTGGGAGGCGGAGGTCGGATACCCGAGAGGCAGTGGTCGGGGAGGGGGGGAGAGGGCCGGAGGCGGAGATCTGGAACCTAGGGTTCGAGCAGGGACGAGAGCGGGGGAGCACGAGAGCGGGGGAGCACGAGAGTGAGGAGCGCGAGACGGAGTGAGGAAGAGGCCCGATAAAATTGTGGATTGAATACCCACGGTTCTAAAAAACCGTGGGCATTGATAAACAAAGAAGGACTATCCCCACGGTTTATTAAACCGTGGGGATAGACCCACTTTCCAGTAGTGATATATTATAGATTTTCTAGTAGTAAATGAAATCAAGGTGGGTGGGGGGGCTATCCGGGGGGCTGTCCGGTGGGTGTCTGGGGGGCTATCTAGGGACCAAGGAGGAGGGTGGGGGGCTGTGTGGGGGACTGTCCGGGGGGTTTTTGGGGGATTGTCCAGGGTCCAATGAGGAGGGTGGGGGGGATGTCCGGGGGGCTGTCTAGGGGGCTATCAGGGGTCCAGGGAGGAGGGTGGGGGGGCTGTCTGGGGGGTGTCCGGGGGGCTGTCTGGGGACCAAGGAGGATGGTGTGGGGGGGAGGGCTATCCTGGGGGATGTCCGGGGTCCAAGGAGGATGGTGGGGGGTTGTCCAGGGTCCAGGAAGGAGGGGGGATGTCCAGGGAGTTCCCAAACACACAACCAGTAAAAGACAACAACATCCATAAAAACAGATAATATATAAAAATAACTCAACTCCAATACTACTATACTACGGGTCTAGAATAAACCAACAACTAGAATAGATTAAACATCAAATCTCAGTAATATTAGTCAAAAATGTAACAGATCAATTTTTCCCACATCACCATCACCATCATCACCATCATCATCACCCTCATCCTCATCCCCATCATCGTCCTCGCCCGCCTCAGCACCCTCCTCCTCTCCCTCACCCTCCTCCTCACCCTCACCACCCGCCTCGCCCTCCTCCTCTCCCTCCTCTTCCGCGTTAGACTCCTCTCCATCATCATCTTCAAGCTAGAAATCATCCTAACCACCACTAGAATTGACACCTGGTTCACCATATATAGAACGTATCGATGACATATATTCATCAAATGCTGGGATGGACTCTTCTGGATGTGTTGGACGTATAACATCAATAAATTTCATAAATGTACTATTTTCCCTAGCAGATTGTTCTGCCGTTTCTGTGGCCCTTTTCTTACCCTGTTCTACCTGTGCCCTAACTTGATGTAGCTCAGTGGAACTGTAACGACCCGAGTCTGGAGACCCTCCACTAGTGCCCCGTACCCGGTTTGCCACATGACCTCAAGAGCGTTTCCCTGAATGCCACAGGCTGCCGACTAGCAGCGAGGGCCTTGGTGAGTCAGTGGAGAAACTATACCCTCATTTGGGAGGTATTCAAGGTAAGAAAACAAAAATAAATAGCGGAAGCAGTAAACAACATGCATAGCAACAGAAAACAAACAACGGAAGAAATGTAGATATATAACTATGATGACAATGATGCAGAAGGTACAAGTATCTAAGGAAAACAGCAAACACAACAACATGCTGAAATACAACTGAAACCAAGTGCAAAAGAAAAAAAAGTAAGCTCCTCAGCATCGCGAGCCACGGCTCAGTCCCATGCTCCCTAGCTCCTGATGCAGTTAAGATCCTAAAGTAGAAGGGCGCTTGCCCTTATCTATACATGCAACAACATAGTATGCTTGGGGCCAAAATCATGGCCCAAACAGGGTGTGAGATAAAATCCCAGTAGGCAATCACCCAAAGATTTGTTCCTAACAGTCAATGAATACATGACAGTAATAAAACAAGAAGCAGTAAACAGAAAAGCACAAGCAGCTACAATCCACAGTTCTGGCAAACAATGTACACAATTAAACAGTCAGCAACAAAAGAAGAAACAAGTAACCCTATGGGTAGCTCTCACAGTGTAACCCCTATGGTTCAACCTATAAGTACTAGCAACCCTCTGAGAAGAACACACAATCTCACCCATCTGGTTCAGCTACGTAATTAAGAAGACTCTCTGGGGAAGCACTCACCGTCAATTCCCCCTATAGTCTCATATCGTGCTAAAGGCTCTCTGGGGAAGCACTCAATGTCAATTCCCCCTGTGGCCCACGTTGTGGATCTACAGACTCTCTGGGGAATCACTCAATGTCAATTCCCCCTATAGTCTCATATCGTAATTAAAAGACACTCTAGAGAAGCCCTTCTGTCAATTCTCTCTTTGGTCTACTAGTCTAGGTTCTCACAGTCCTGAGTATAACTAAACAAGCTCAGCGCGTGTGTATCATCCAAGTAAACCTCAAAAACTACATGGCTATCAACTAAGGATCAATAGTATAACAAAAGAGACAGTTCCACTATCCTACAATAAGGTATGGCAACTGGAAAATCGCCCAACAGGAAAAACAAGCATGGAAAAGCAACCTGAGCACAAAATAAATTACTCTACTCACAATAAATAACCTCTACTAAAGAAATCAAGCAAATCAGGCAAACAGCAAGGGAAAAACAGGAAACACGCAATACCCCGTTCAAGGGTATTGGTGGAATTTTCACATAATATTCATCAACTTTCTATGGAAAGGCACAAACCACCTACCTAGATCCTAGGAGATCGATCTATGTGAACCACGACGGCAGATTCCCCTTAGAACGATGTAGATATGAGAAAACGCATAAAACTTTCATCCCGCGATAACTTGGAAACGAGGGGGAATCAAGAAACAAGGATAAAGCATAAGGAAGAACTCACCACTACGATTCCAACGCAATCGACCATGCTCGAATCAGAGAACGGACGGTGAGGCGGGAGCCCGTCGAAGATCCGGCTGTACGGTCGCTCTCAGACGGACGAAATCTGGAGAAGAAGACGAATCTGGGGGTTAGGCGTGACCCCGGTCCGTTTAATGAAAAAAAAAGAAAGTTCACATCGTGTACTTATTGAGTACATGGCATGTACTTCGATTTTCCGTACTCCGAATTAAGCGGCCTCCACCTCAGCCTTACACACCGTGTGTGTGGCCCGGACACGACCAACACACGGCTTCGAGTCGGGAAAAAGTACACGGCGTGTACTCAGAAAGTACATGGCGTGTACTTCGAAAATTTCCAGAAAATTTATTTTTCTCAAAAACTCCAAAAAAAGGAAAAAAATGTACCTGAAAGAGATCTGGGTTCTTAAAAAATTCCCCCCTTAAAGAAATTCATCCCCAAATTTCCCTAACGAGGCAGAGAAGGAGAAACCCCAAACAGATCCGGCCACTATGATCATACATCAGTCTCCCTCTCCCAGGTCTCATCCTATACTCTCTCGTGCTGCCATAGAACTCGTACTAAAGGAACAGACCGTCCGCGGAGAGCCTTCGTACTGCGATTGACAATCCGGATAGGTTGCTCCTCGAACGACGCATCCGCTTCAAGCTCGAATTCCTCAGGCTAAAAGACGTGATATGGTTATGAAAAGTAGCATCGGAGCTGAGAGATGTGGAAGACATCATGCATGGCCCGATACCTCTAAGGTAGCTACAACCGATAGGCGACCGGCCCAACTCTCTCCAAGACCTCAAATGGTCCGACGTACCATGGTGAAAGCTTACCCTGTCTCCGAATCCTCTTGTGTCACAACCTAGGTGTGATACGCAGAAAAACCTGATCTCTGACCTCGAACTCCAGAGGTCGTCTCCACTGATCAGCATAAGACTTCTGTCGAGACTACGTTGTAGCCATCCTCTTCCGAATTAGCTCTATCTTCTCTGAAGTCTCACGAACAAGACGAGGTCCCAACAAAGCTGCCTCTCCTGCCTCCAGCCAGCATAAGGGTGATCGGCATGGCCTACCGTACAAAGCCTCATATGGCGCCATCTGAATGGTCTCCTGGAAACTGTTGTTGTAGGAGAACTCCAATAGAGGAATATGCTTCTCCCAAGAACCGCCAAATTCAAGGATGCAAGCTCGGAGCATATCCTCAAGCACCTGGATCGTGCGCTAGGACTGGCCATCAGTCTGGGGATAGTAAGCTATACTCAAAAGTACCTGTGTACCCAAGGCCTTCTGAAGTCCCTTCCAGAACCGAGAGGTAAAACGTGCATCTCTGTCTGAAACAATAGAGCGCGAAACTCTATGTAGACGAACGATATCTCTGATGTAAAGTCGTCCCAAATCATCGACACTGATGGTCTCCTTGATCGGCAAGAAGTGAGAAACCTTTGTAATCCTGTCGACGACAACCCAAGCAACATCGCTTCCTCGTGGAGACCTCAGTAACCTAATCACGAAGTCCATCGCAACATCGTTTCACTTCCACTCCGGAATGGGTAGCTTTTGTAGAAGGCATGCTAGTCGCTGACGCTCTTCTTTCACCTGCTGACAAGTAGAACATCTCATGAAAAAACCAGCAACATCCTTCTTCATACCTGGCCACCAGTACTGGCGATGAAGATCCTGATACATCTTGGTGACACCAGGATGAACTTCCCAAACATAGGAATGAAAATCTCGCATCAGCTCCTCGCATATGTCTGTTGGCACCCAAACGCGTTCCTGGAAACACAAGATCTCATACTCGCCCACTATCCATCCAAGAAGAGGGTCCCCTCCAGACACACTCTACCCCAGGACTAGGCCTTATGAGTCTAATAGCTGCCTCATCCGTACCTGATCAAGTAGTGTGGAGGTAACAGCTACAGAAGATAGAAAATTCTGTCCCTGTCTATTGTGCACCTCCAGATGCATCTCAGATAACAGAGCCATCAGCTTCCACTCACTAATGGCCTCCTGAATTGCCTGAATCTGATTTCTCAGGCTCAACACATTTTCCACGGCGTTTCCCTTTCCCGGTGTATAGGCATACCCGAAGTCAAAATACTATAGATACTCAACACACCTGCGCTTCCTCAGATTCAGATCACACTGAGTGAAGATATACTTGAGAATCTTTTGGTCAGTGAAGACCACAAAATTCTCTCCCAGAAGATAGTGTCTCCAACAGTGCAAGGCATGAACAACAGCTGCCAACTCCAGATTGTGCGTAGGGTAGTTCCTCTCATGTGGCCTCTGCTGTTGATACCCATAAGCAACGACTCCATCTCCCTGCATAAGAACTGCTCCCAGCCCAATACCCAAAGCATCACAGTAAACAATGTATCTCTTTCCTGGCTCTGGAAAGACTAGTATCGGTGCTGACATAAACCTACCTTTCAGCTCATGAAAGGATGACTCACAAGAATCTGACCATAACAACTTCTCCCCCTTCTTGGTCAGACCTGTCAAAGGTGCTGCTAGATGAGAAAAGTCCTAAATGAAGTGTCTGTAGTATCCAGCCAACCCTAGGAAGCTCCGTACCTCAAAAACGTTCTTCGGATGCTCCCAGGAAACTACATATCTCACTTTATCTGGGTCCACAGATACTCCTTCCTCTAAGATGATGTGACCCAAGAAGTGAATCTGATCCATCCAGAAGTGGCACTTCGAGAGTTTAGCATAAAGCCGATGCTCTCTCAGTGTACTCAGAACGATCTCAAGATGTGTGGCATGGTCGTGTCGAGTGTGAGAGTACACCAAGATATCATCCAAGAAGACCACGATAAAGGAATCCAAGTAAGGATGGAACACTCGGTTCATCAGTGCCATGAAAACTGCAGGCGCATTCGTGAGTCCGAAAGGCATGACTGTATACTCGTAAAGACCGTACCTGCTCCTGAAGGCTGTTAGAGGTATATATGATGTTCTAACGTGAAACTGATGATAATCGAAGCTCAAGTCGATCTTCAAGAACACCCAGGCTCCTCTAAGCTGATCGAAAAGGTCATCAATCCGCGACAAGGGATATCGGTTCTTGACTGTCAAATGGTTTAGCTTCCGATAATCCACACAAAGCCGAAGGGTACCGTCTGCCTTCTTCGCAAATAGAACAGGAGAACCCCAAGTAGAAGTACTGGTTCAGATGAAACCCTTAGCCTGTAGCTCCTCCAACTACTTCTTGAGCTCCTGAAACTCAGGTGTGACCATCCTATATGGAGGAATGGACACTGGTGCCGCTCCTGGAATGAGATCAATAGAGAAGTATACCTCACGCTCTGGAGGCAAACATGAAAAGTCCTCTGGAAAGACATCCCTGAATCGATCCACCACTAGAGGAAAGTCCAACAATGGAGTCCCCTGATCATCCAGATAAAGAGTAGCAATATGGGTCGTCACTCCTCCTAGACCAAGATTCTCAAGTCCCACCCGACTCACTCGAACATCCCATTTGCCTCTATGAAAGAAAGATTCACGTTCTGGTGAAATGAAACTGACTCTGCGGCGATAACAGTCAATGACTGCCTGGAAGGGAATCAACCAGTCCATGACGAGAATGACATCATAGCCTGTTATCTCTAGTACATAGAGATCCCATAAGAAGTGATACCCTGCAACCTTGAGAGGGCACTCTCTACACTGGCGTACACTAGATGTCCTCGTTCCCAAAGGTGTGTCTAGTGTCATTGAGTTGGTAGAAGAAAAGATAAAGAGACCAAGGATCTCTACGATAACAACAGAGATAAAGCTATGCATAGCACCAGCATCGAAAAGGGCTGAAGATAAAACTGAGGCTACTAAAATCGTACCTCGAACAGTAGAAGGGTTGGGATCCTGCTCATGATAAGTTTGCTACATGGCGAAAGACTGGCCTACACTGCGGCTCCGCGCCCCTAACTGACCACTCTGAGCTGAACCTCCCTGCTGGTGCTGAGGGACTGGTGGATGACCGCCACGGCCTCGACCTCCACCTCGGCCCGAACGACCAGAAGAACTCCAGTTCCCTGACTGGTGAGAGACTGGTGGGGCTGCTCCTGAATGAGGAGTCATGGAAGAACCCCGGTCACCTGCTGCTGGTGAGAAAACCTGGCAGAAACGCTGAAGGTGACCCATCTTGCCGTAAGATCGGCACTCCACGGGGTCTCTCTGGCACTATAGCCTCATGTCCCCTATCCGGCCACACTGGTAGCATGTCACCTGGCTGCTTGATAATGCGTCTCGCTTCCTCGAATCACCGCGTGTAGGCTCTATACGGTGCTTCTTGATGTAATCTGAAGGCAAAATAGCTCTAGAAGCAGACCTGCTCTGGCTCGCAGTTCTAGAGTCTCTCAGATTACGCTCCGCAATCCGTTACTGGTTGATGATGGAAGTAATGGAAGTCAGCTGGAAGATGTTAACCTGCGAGCGGATCTCCCGTCCGAGTCCTTCCTCAAACTTCCTCACCAAGAACACCCCCCTCCCATCCCGAAGGGGTGTAAAACGCTGCAGCTCAATGAAACAAGAGGAATACTCCATGACAGATAGAGTACCCTGCTCTAAGCTCATGAACTCCCGGGCTCGATCAGCCTTCAGGGTCTCCGGGTAGAAGTAGTTGTAGAACACGCACTGGAACTCCTCCCAAGCCATAGCCTGCTACTGACCCACCTGTGAGATCACGTCCCACCACCTCTTGGTGGATTCTCGGAGCATGTAGGTGGGGAGCTTGACCCGCATCTCTGGAGGCATCTCCAGATGCTCGAATATAGTCAGCATGGCTTACAGCCATGACTCTACGGCCTGAGGTCCTCCCTCCCCCAAGAACGTGGGAGGCTGCTGCTGCTGAAAGACCCGCGTCAAGTCTGCCATAGACGAGGCAGGAGGCAGTGCTCCCTGGAAGGCCTGAATCATCCTCATGAAACCTTCCCTGAACTGTGCATCAGCGCCCGCGACTGGTACAACAACTGGTGCCAAGGCTGGCTCGGCTGGGGGATCGACAGGAATTCCCTGATCATCCATATTTGGCGTCTGATCACTGCCTGATGACAGACGTATGACCGGAGGACGTCTTGGAGGCATAGCTCTGAAAGATCAAAAGCACACCTTAGACCAAGAAAACAAGGACAAATAACACAAGAGTACAAAACGGGAATAGGGGAAGAAAAACACACAAGATTGTAAAACACGACTACACGGCATGTATAAAAACTACACGGCGTGTCTACTTAAGCCAATGACATGGGCTTGTACTCCTGCCCTACAAGTCATGTACACTTCAAACTACACGACAAGTTGACCCCCACACACGGCGTGTACTTGAAAACTATTCCCCTGCCCGAGTCTCCTTACATGGATAACCCACACGGTCTGACTCAACCTGAGGCCACACAGCGTGTTCAAAACAAACACGGCGTGTACTAGACAAGGCTTCGGCGGCCCGTGTTGTTAATCCCACGGCCTTCTACACGGCTGAACCTTACACGACATGCTTCGAAAAAACACGGCGTGTATAGGTGAAGGTGACACCGTCCCGTGTTGTTCGTGACATGGCTGAGTTCCTGGGAAAGACTACACAGCGTGTTCTGAACAAACACGGGGTGCAGAAAAGAAGGTCACGCCGACCCGTGTTGTTCGTGACACGGCTGGGTACCTGGACAAGACTACACGGCGTGTTCCGAACAAACACGGTGTGCAG
The DNA here is from genome assembly GCA_963277665.1 of Viscum album. Taxonomy (NCBI): domain Eukaryota; kingdom Viridiplantae; phylum Streptophyta; class Magnoliopsida; order Santalales; family Viscaceae; genus Viscum; species Viscum album. Next base: position 2,001,647,781 of record OY728135.1, on the reverse strand, counting down.
AAAATAAGGTAACACTGGCCCATGTTGTTCGTGACATGGCCGGATACCTGGACAGGACTACACGACATGTTCCCTATGGACATGACGTGTTCTACCCGAGCTTCCCCAGCCCGTGTTGTTAGTGACATGGACGGGTACACAGCTCCGAACTCACACGGTGTGTACCAATGGTACATGGAGTGTTCCCGAAGTTACTCCCACGACACCGTGTTTTGCTCACATGGACAGTGAAACTGCTTGAAAACTACACGACGTGTATCTAAAAAGTACACGCCGTGTATTCTGGGTTTATCTGGGCAGTAGCTCAGAAACTGCGCAGAATTACAGAAACACTAAAAACATGGGAAAAGTTGCCAAATTACGATCCATGAGGGCCCATAACACCTCAAGAAACAAAATTTGGTGTTCATTTTATGCAAGGAACAAAACAACTATTTTCTAACATAACAGTAGATAATCTATCAAGCATCTATCACAAAAGCATTTATAATCTACATAGAGCCTATCACAACAGCATGAAATCGCTAATGCACCATAGATGGCATGGAAAGAATGCATGGCATGTGATTACTAAAAGTGTCTATATGATGCATGAGACGACATAACCTCATCTCATCGGGTTGCGACAGAAATAGTACCGCAATATCAAAACAGTAATAGCACAATCCATGTGAATCACTCTCGGTGAAATCAGATCAACTATAAAATCTCAGAATCAGCAACTACAATTAATGAGGTAGTATGGATTTTCCCTGTACACGGGTTAGCTACTCCCGAGCATAGCTTAATGCCAAGTACCAAATCTGTCCTATCCCTGGCTAAGGTATCCAAATAGTAAAGCAAGAGAAAAGAACTTCCCTCTGATACCACTTTGTAATGACCCGAGTCTGGAGCCCCTCCACTGGTGCCCCGTACCCAGTTCTCCACATGACCTCAAGCGCGTTTCCCCAAATTCCAGAGGCTGCCGACTAGCAGCGAGGGCCTTGGTGAGTCAGTGGGGAAACTATGCCCTCATTCGGTAAGGTATACTAGGTAAGAAAACTACAATAAACAGTGGAAGCAGTAAACAACATGCATAACAACAGAAACCAAACAGCGGAAGCAATGTAGATATATAACTATGATGACAATGATGCAGCAGGTACAAGTATCTAAGGAAAACAGAAAACACAACAACGTGCTGAAATAAAATGAAACCAAGTGCAAAAGAAAATAAAGTAATCTCATTAGCATCGTGAGCCATGGCACGGTCCCATGCTCCCCAGCTCTTGATGCAGTCAAGATCCTGAAGTAGAAGGGTGCTTGCCCGTATCTATACATGCAGAAACATAGTATTCCTGGGCCCAAAATCATGGCCCAAACAGGGTGAGAGATACAATCCCAGTAGGAAATCACCCAAATATTTGTGCCTAACAGTCAATGAATACATGGCAGTAATAAAATAAGAAGCAGTAAATAGAAAAGCACAAGCAGCTATAATCCACAGTTCTGGCAAAAAAAGTACACAAGTAAACAGCCAGCAACAAAAGAAGAAACAGGTAACCCTCTAGGTAGCTCTCACAGTATAACCCCTATGGTTCAACCTATAAGTACTAGCAACCCTCTGGGAAGCACACACAGTCTCACCCCTCTGGTTCAACTACGTAATTAAGTAGACTCTCTGGGGAAGCACTCACCGTCAATTCCCCCTATAGTCTCGTATCGTGCTAAAGGCTCTCTGGGGAAGCACTCAATGTCAATTCCCCCTATGGCCTGCATCGTGGATCTACAGAATCTCTGGGGAAGCACTCAATGTCAATTCCCCCTATAGTATCGCATTGTAATTAAAAGACACTCTGGAGAAGCCCTTCCGTCAATTTTCCCTTTGGTCTACTACTCTAGGTTCTCACAGTCCTGAGTATAACTAAACATACTTAGCGCGCGTGTATCATCCAAGTAAACCTCAAGAACTACTTGTCTATCAACTAAGGCTCAACAGTATAACAAAAGAGACAGTTACACTATCCTACACCAAGGTATGGAAATTGGAAAAATTCCCAACAGGAAAAACAAGCATGTCAAAGCAACCTGAGCACAAAATAAATTACTCTACTCACAAGAAATAACCTCTACTAAAGAAATCAAGCAAAGCAGGAAAAAAACAAGGGCAAAACAGAAAACACCCAATACCCCGTTCAAGGGTATTGGTGGAATTTGCACATAATATTCATCAAGTTTCTATAGAAAGTCACAAACCACCTACCTTGATCCTAGGAGATCGATATATGTGAACCACGATGAAAGATTCCACTTAGAATGACATAGATCTGAGAAAACACACAAAAAGTTCATCCCAAGATAACTTGGAAACGAGGAGGAATCAAGAAACAAGGCTAAAGCAGAAGGAAGAACTCACCACTGCGATTCCAACACAATTGACCGTGCTCGAATTGGAGAACGGACGGTGAGGCGGGATCCCGTCGAGGATCCGGCCGTACGGTCGCTCTCGGACGGACGAAATTTGGAGAAGAAGAAGAATCTGGGGGTTAGGCGTGACCCCGATCCATTTAATGAAAAAAAATAAAGTACACGGCATGTACTTCTTGAGTACACGACGTGTACTTCTATTTTCCATACTTTGAATTAAGCGGCCTCCACCTTAGTCTTACACACCGTGTGTGTGGCCCGGACACGGCCAACACATGGGTTCGAGCCGGGAAAAAGTACACGGTGTGTACTCAGAAAGTACACGGTGTGTACTCAGAAAGTACACGGCGTGTACTTCGGAAATTTCCAGAAAATTCATTTTTCTCAAAAAATCCAGAAAAAGGAAACAAAAACGTACCTGAAAGAGATCTGGGTTCTTACAGGAACTAAAAATCGTACCTGAGGAGGGACAATACCTCTTCGGGGCTATCCTTGGTCAGCAACGTACTCTGCCGGGATGCTCCTCTCCCAACACCTGATGTAAGTGATCAGTTGGCCCAAAATTGTATAGTTCTTGGGCATCGAGGGCCTCTAAAGCAGCATGTTAAAAATATAAATATATTATTAAGTTAAAAAATAGATATTAAAATATAAAATAAATAGATTAAAACTTACAATCTGCTACTGAGTCTCTTTGTTGACGACACTTCCATCCTTTTTCCGTCTACTCGAGAAAAATAGTTTTGCTCGAGGCACACGTCCTTCAATATTCTGTATTTATCTCTACAATGACATTGAAAACTAAAGTTATATGAAAACTTTAGAAAACGATTAAATAATTGAGGAAACAAAATAAAATTTAAGTCATAAAGAAAACTTATAAACAATTGTCATACCTGCTTCCTCTCATGATCCGACATCGTAGTACGTCCTAGTGTGTGGAGGAATTTTTTTGCATCAATGCTTTTATTTTTATTTTTTCTAGATGATTCCTAAATAAAATTAGATAATTAAAAGTATAATATTAATGCAAAACATGAAAGTTATTATTTAATTACCTCAAATGTAATTCATACCTTAAACTGGTTACTCGTCCAATGAGTAATCATCTGATGATAATGCTCTATTGGACAATCATCCACGACTGGTACCACCTCTAACTCAGTGCCAACTCTAGCATGCCAGCCAATATACAACTCATGCTTGTAGGCTATCCAAATCTCACCTAAATCCTTTAGACGTTCCGATCGTGCACCCTCACCATCGGGAAAATTAAATCGAAGCTGTCATCAAAATATTAATTCATATAAATACAAAAATAATTCATGGCATTAAATACAACAGATTTTTTTACCCATATCTCTGCCCAAACTCTATCCTTGACCTCATGTGGAAAATGTCTCCATGATAGCGAGTTGACGGGAATGATGTCGGAGTATTTGGCAAGCGTTTCCAAAAAACTCTGACATTGCTGCCCTGTTTTCTCAACCATTTGGTTGTCGTCATTGTAATCCACCATAACCTGTGTTTAGAGGTTCCACACCGAACGCATGCGTGTACGTCCCCACCCCCGCCTCCTATCAGTAGATGTATCTGTAATGAAATAAAAAAAATATTTTATCAAAACATGTTATAATGAAAATAAATATTGCTATAAATTTTTTTAGGGTTTTATAAATATAAATGCGCTAGTTTGATCGCTGAGCGCCGCCGGATCCACAGAAACTGATGGAAAACCCTATGGTGGAATAGGAGTCGAAGAAGTTGGAATATAGAAGCTCAGAGAGATAGAAGTAGAAGGAAAAGAAGATGGGACAGCTGTATTTCCGGATTCTGACTGGGGAGTGGGAATCATCATGGGATGTGAAAATGATGGGCTGGAAGATGCAGAAGGTAGAGAAAACATGGGAGGCCTAAATATCATGTGTGTCCCTAATGACACAACATGATCAGAATGTGGTAAGTATGACATGTTAGTGGGAGGGGCAGGTCTAGTCGGGTACGCGCAGCTGCTCGTCCACCTCTGGTACGAACCCTCCTCGTACCACCAGCCTCAGTACTAGGACCAGTACTAGGCTCCTCGTCGAATAACTGTCGACGTATAAGTGGATCCTACAAAAATGTTTACAAAAAAATTAATCACATGATATTATATATTCTTTAAATATATATATTTGAAATAAATTACTCACTGTAGGCACTAATGGTGCAACGCCCATCTCCGCCATTCGACGATTGTTCTCCATCATTTTTTCCTTCGTCTCTCTTCAATTGGCTGCATTTACTGCTTTTGAAAACAAATATGTAATTAATTAGAAAAAGGAAACAAATGTGTAAACCAAAAAACTAAATATATGAGGGAATATGGGGATTCATTTGTAATTTAGCTATTAATTGTTTTAGAATATCTTGAATGAATTTAATAAATCATACAAGTTGTAATGTTCACCAAGTTAGAAATATTGTTTGACTAGGTTTGAATACAGTTCAATTCCAAATTTGACAATGCAATTCAAATAAAACAGCAACCAATAAACATTGAAAATTCATATAACGGTCAAGTCAGCTGAAACATATTTGTGATCAATACTAAATCAATTTGAATATTACCAAACTTAACACCCCAACTCGAGGTAAACCAAAAGAATTGAGAACATGGATGGATGATTCTATATACTTTGAACCACAAATTCAGGTTCACAATCAACTCTGACAATTGAGCTATTGGAGTTATCAAAAGAAATAAATGGATCGGTTCCAATGGCACTAGGGACAATGTCAATTCCATCATCACCATCATCAAAAATATGTCTTGGAATTACTTCAACTATGGCACCAAATTCAGGTCGAAGTTGTTCTTTGACATAAAAAACTTGTTTATCCATTGATGCCAACACATATGGTTATTCTGTAGCAAGAGTACGAGTCATATTAATTACTCGAAATCCACAATCATCAATAAATGTGCCATGTCTCATCATCGAATCAAACCAATGGAATTTCACCATTGTGACTCATCCATGAGAGTAATAATCCAATATTATTATTTTCTCAACAACTCCATAATAACCCAAATTTTCAAATCATGGTCTACTATCTGATGCACTGGCATAACAATATTTTGTGGTAGTAACCATAACACCATCATGTTGTGTTCTCATGTTCTTTTCTCATTCAGTGACAATAAATTTTTACCCATTGATAACAATTGATTTACAGTCACAAACCACGGTATTAGGACCAAAATCCAATGCTCTTATTTTCTCAGGGATAGAGTCAGCATAAAAACTCAATACCTATAATATAAATGACTATTAAACTTAATTAAATACTGATATAATTATTTTAAACAGTACTATTTTTACCTTAAATTTTAACCAAGCAGAAAACTCTTTGCTATGAAAAGTCTCTCTCATTCTCAAAGATAAAGAACGATGCTTCTTATTTATCATTGTTTTATGTTCCCTGTAGATAAAAAAATATGAATAGTTTAATAGATATATATGTAAGATATACATATTCAATTTAGTTACCTGATATAGTCATCGAACAAATCACAATTGAACAAAACTGTGCGATGTGCCATCTCCCACTCTTCATGGCTTAATGTCTTCAATGTATATGATCCAGGAATTCCTCCTGTTTGAGGAAGTGATGGAAAACTAGGTTCAATTTTCTCATACTGTTCTTATTCATTTCTCATTGGTCTGTTCATTCTTTTAGTAAGATCAGACAAATACATTGAGCAGAAATCCATATATTCTTGAGCCAAGTAACCATTCACGATAGAACCTTTAGGATGATTTCTATTTCAGATATAAGACTTTAATGTGAACATATTTCTTTCAATTGGATACATCCAACGAAAAGAAACAGAATCTCTGAGAGGTATTTCAGTGGGAATATGGATAGTCAGATGCAACATGCATGTGAAAAATGATGGAGGAAATATTTTCTCCAACTCACACAAAATTAATGGGGCATCTGTCAACATTTTTTTCAAGAAATACTTGGACAACTTCTTATAACAAAGATCTATAAACAAATGGAATAACCTACTAACAACCACCCTTACATTATTGGACAAAAGATGAAGGATTTCTATTGGAAGCAACTCATACAGTAGGACGTGATAATCATGAGTTTTCAAAGATTTTAGCTTCAACTCTCTTCTGTTGAACCGTTTAGATATGTTGCTTGAATAGCCATCAGGAACTCTAATAGTCTCTAATACTTCCAGAAATTGTTTTTTTCATTGGTGTCATCACATAAGAAGCATATGGAAGTTGCCATTTATTTTCACTAATACGCAAAGGATGCAATTCTGGTCTGATGCCCCAATCCACCAAGTCACGCCGAGATCATAAATCATCTTTTATCTCCCCCTTGACATTTAGAAGAACCGAAAGCAACATTTCACATATATTCTTTTCAATATGAATTACGTCTAAGCAATGGCGTAACAAATTGGTTAACCAATAAGGAAAATAAAAAAAGATACTCCTCTTCCTCTAATTATAACAGGTTTGAGTGGAAACATTCTTTCTCTTTCCAGATTTCATTTGAACCTTCCCGAACAAAAAAACTGAAATCTTTCAATTCATTAAGAACATTAGTTCTAGACATACGCTAGGGTGGATCATCGGTCTCTATGGTATTATCAAATATTTGACGATTCATTCTATATGGATGATCATTTGGCAAGAATCATTGATGTCCCATAAAACTAAAGCTACAATGATGTTTCAGTCTTCTGGATCGTGTATTCTTCATACAAACTAGGCATGATAGTTTTCCCATCATGCTCCATCCATACATCATTGCATAAGCCGGAAAATCGTTGATCGTCCACATAAGCGCAACACACATTTGAAATATGTCTTTCGAACATGCATCGTATGTGCGCACACCCACATCCCATATAAGTTTCAACTCTTTTATTCAAGGTTTCATGTATACATCAATATCAATGGCGGGATCAGAAGGACCAGATATGAGTATACTCATGAAAGTGAAAGGTTTTTTCATACACAATCATGGGGGAAGATTATAAATGTGTATAAAAACTGGCCATGTGCTACGCGAAGTAAGCATCTGACCAAACGTATTAAAACCATCACATGAAAGACCAAGCCTCACATTATGCACGTCAGTTGTCAAATCAGGATGTCGAGCATCAAATCTCTGCCATGAAAATCCATCTGCAGGATGAACCAACACATCATTAGTCTTCTTTCTCTCGGTATCATGCCATCTCATTTTTATTGATATGTCATCAGACATAAAAAGATTCTGGAGTCTGGGGATCAATGGAAAGTGCCACATTACTTTCTATGGAATGCAGAATGGCGTTCCATCAGATTTTGACTTCCATTGGGATGCGCCACATTTTATACAATCATTTCATTCAGCGGTTTCCTCCCAGAATAAACTGCAATCTTTCAGGAAAGCATGATTTTTTTTTCTTGAAAATCCAAGTTCCTCAACTAACTTCCATGCCATATAGTGGTTTGAGGGAATATCTGTATCATCTGTAAGTAAATCCTTCAAGAGGGTAAGAATGTAATCGATTGCTGTATTAGAAATCCCATACATAGTTTTCCCATGAAGCAATCAGATTAAAAATTACAGCTTTTTCATTTTATCGCATTGTAGATATACTGGAGTCATGTTAGCATCATTCAATTTTTTCACCCTATCAATATCATCATTTTCACTAGATGAATCAGCTGTCCTCATATCGAAGTCTTCTTGAGTCAAAATCCTTTCTTTTTCATGATGACGAATAAATGTAAACCAATCATCTAACAAATTCTCCATTCCAGTCCTTTCATTTCGATCATCACCAATTTGAGATTTTATTTTCTCCCTATTGTGATACCACACAAAGTAGTTTGCTTGAAAACCATTTTTGGTTATGTGGTAGCTGACTTCTTCATGGCTCAACTAAGTTCTACCAACACAATTGGAACATGGGAAATGTATGCGACCACTATCTGAAGCACTGTGAAATGTAAAATCTATAAATCTCTCCAAATTGTTTTGAAAATCACTTGCGATCCTATTGGTTTCATACATCCAACTTCTGTCCATTCTGTAAAAAGAATTTATATAAGTCATTTTGTCATAAACAATTCAATAGGATTGAACTTTAATAGAAAATACATTTAAGTAAACGATAAAGGAAGAAGTTTCTAGTCGATGTAGTGAACTATTAAAATAATGTAAAGAAAAAGTACTCATAAATTAAATTAAAATTTATTTATATTCATTTTAATTAGGTATATAAGAGGCACATGCCTCAGGTCCCATTATGTGTTATAGGAATCCAAAATCATTCACTCATGTTCAATAACTCATTATTGGCACCTCTATGGCCATACCTTTCATTACCCAATTACTTCCCCAAGTCAAGCGCACCCCATGGGTGAATAAATTTTAGGCTTCTACACTAATAGGTTGTTCATGGCTTGTAAAAAGATTTATTTTCATTAAGTATAGACACAAACATTTATTTTTAAATTTGAGATTAATAATAAAGTATGTCAATTATAACCACATTACTGAATTAAACTTGTTACATATCTAACATTTTTATGGATGTCTACACATGCCAGCATGGGTAGTGAAAATCACCCCACCCTCATAAAAGTGATTATTGGCCAAGAAGGATACATAATATACAACGTACAATGAGAACCATATTTAATTGACCCTAAAGTTATATTAGTACAGTCATCTTGGGGGAAATGGAATATATGATCCTGGTTAACTGATGAATTCAAAATCTTGTATTCTATATGTTGGACACTATCTAAGGTAAGAAATAATGTGAGGATGGGTTTACATCATTCAATTTATTACATGCTAGTGAGAATGAATTCTTGAATTAATGACTTGAGTTTACTGATTAAATGAGGGTATAGGTTACATAGGCTGTGTAAAAATAATGATTAAATAAGGGTAGAGGTTTCATACACTGTTCATTGTGGGGGAGTCTCAGTTGATTTAGAAACTAAAATAAATTCCCATCATAGGTATCAATAATAAACATCACTATCAAAATAAACTACAAATAAAAAAGGACTAAAAACATCAAAAATTTCAATAATTCACTACTATGCATGGTTTATCTACATGTTTAGCAGTAATTATATGTCTTAATCATGAACCACCTCTACAGCTCCCAGTTTTCACCAATAAACATAAGGTAAATATCTCAAAATATCTTTAAAACAATTCATTAATAGGCTCAAAATGTAAATATAATCTTGAACCAACCATGGAATCTCTTTCACAACACATTCTCACACACCAGTTATCTCATGTGTTACTAAATACCAAAGATAGTCACATAGTGTACTATAACAAATTACATTACACAAGCCTTGTTAATTTTTTTTCATTTTAATAAAACACTTTCCTCAAAGGATTTTAAGGAAAACATTCATAAAAACTTTTCTAAAAATTAATAAACACATATAAATAAATTTCCAAGTAAAAATTAATTACAAGATGAAAAAAAGCATAAAAACACATACTTAGAAAATTTAGAATCCAACCGCAATGAATTTGAGATGCTTCTTCTTCGATGGAGGGTTAAAGATTTAATTAATTAAATGGATTGGAATGGATAAAGTATAGATTAAATCAAAATCCAAAAAAATTATATACACATCAAAATCAAAACTTAAAACTAAAATATGAGATGAATAACAATAAAAACAAGGTAGAACTTAAATATTTTATGTTTATGAAGAATAGAATACCATATTTGAGAGGATTCAGATGGAGTTTGACAGGTTCGGATTGGGGAAGTCGCGAGAGGAGCCGACGCATGGACAGATTAGGGTTCTATCGCGAATGGGGGAGAGCAGTGGATGATTTTGTATTTGAGGTAAATATTTCCCAACGGTTTTTAATAACCATTGGTAAAGGGGTGTCCATGGCACGATTTCCCAATGGTTCAAGAGAATCATTGAGAAAGGGTGCCCTGGACATCCCTTTCCCAACGGTTTTAGGAAACTATTGGGAAAGGGCTTCTTTACCAACGATTTGCTTAAACTGTTGGTAAAAAAGTGTTAGGAAAACCTCAATTTCCAGTAGTGAGTGATGACAAATTCCATTGAGATTCTGATTACATAACAACTAATTATTATTATTAGATATATCAAATGGATGTCAATCTAATATTTGTTCATGGGAATTTAGAGGAGGATGTGTATATGAAAAACATGAGGATTTTGAAGTTCTAAATGAGTTCTATAAGTTTTAAACGTTATAATGGTGAATTTAAAGACTAAAGAAAGATTCTTGGACTTAGAATATATAGTTTGAAGATGAAATCCAAGAGTTTTGTTTCATAAAAAATATGAATTATTTCTTTTTATATTAGCGGGTTAGTGGGTGTGTTGTAGAATTTCTAATATTATATGTAAATGACATAGTATTTATTGGAATTAATATCCTGAAACTTCTCTAAATAAATTTTTGGTAGGTTAAATATTTATTAATAAATGGCATGGGTAAAGAGAAATACATACTGGGTATAAATATCTATTGAGATAGATCTAAGAGGTTTCATAGATTGAGTCAAAACACATATATTGATAAAGTGATAAAGTTTTTTGGCATGGAGAACTACAAGAAGAGGTATTTACCAATGTTTTATGAAATTAATCTTAAGATGATTCATAATCCTTACAAGGAGCTATAATGTATGGATATGATTACTTATTTATCCACTGTAGGATCTATCATGTATGACATATTGTGTACTCAACCTGATGTCTCTAATGATTTGAGAATAACTAGTAGATAGAAATCCAATCATAGTGAAAGTAAATGGATAACTATAAAGAACATTATTAAGTCTTTGAGAAAGAATAAGGATATGTTATTTATCTTTGGAGGGGAGGATGAACTTTGTTTAAAGGGTTACATAGATACTAGTTTCCAATTCAAAAAAGATGATATGAAATTTCAATTAATTTGTATTTTTCTTGAATAACAAAGATATTAATTAGAATATTTCCAAAAAATCCACTATAATATACTTAAGCATATGGGAAGATAACAATTCAGTATCATATTCTACAAAGGAAGCTATTTGGATCATGCAATTTATTTATGAAATTAGGGTGGTTCCCAGAATCAAGGGTGAAATTGGGCTATATTGTGATAATAATGGGGATATTTCTTAGGCTAAGTAACCTCATTTTCACCAAAGGGACAAACAAATCCTTATAAAAACCATCTCATATGAGATATCATTCAGAGGGGTAATGTAAATATTAGTTGGGTGGATACAGAGGAGGATGTAGTTGATTTGTTGTTGAAACCATTATGGTAACAACAACATGAGGTTCATATAGAATCTCTGGGTGTAATAAACATGAGAGATTGGTTTCAGTGGTTGTAGAAAGTACCATGTTATTATAATAAATGAAATCTCTAACTATCATTCATTTATATGTATTTTAATTTATTTTACATGAATAGTTAAATGATAGCATCTCCTAAAATTCGAGTTTGAGTTGTCCCTAATGAATGATCATCATAGAGTATTATGGGTTGTGATGATTTTTTTATGGTTAACATGAATAAAATATTGTTTTTATTAAAAAGGTTTGTATATAATATATGAATAATAGATTCTTGTGGTAATAACTAGAGGCTTATTATTTGGATTGACCCACCAAAGTATATTCCATGGAATGTCATAAAATAATCGATATACTAAGGGGTGTATACTTATTATCAATCCTTTTTACCTAATTTTGGTGAGATACCTAGAATGAGAACCTTCATACTTTCATACCCTACACATCTAAGTTTAGAAATTGAATTACCTAATATAGGGGTTTTTGGGTATGTTGTTGATCATTTAGTTGGTGTGAGCACAACTAAGGTGGTATTTTTACACTTGTATGAAAAGTAAATACATCTATCCCTTAATTTCATTAGAATGAAGAAAATTATGTCCATGATTATTTGTTTCTCATATGACGTCGTCAAATACTTGGATAAGTGACATGTGATGTTCTTATTAGACAAATGAATGGCATGTAATGCATTCATTGACTTGGTTAGTTTGGTTTGGATAATCGTGAATTGATGAGAGGCCTATACTATATTGACATGTTCCATGTCTATTAGTCACTTTATATCATAGAAAAAGGGATTATATAGGTATTCATATGATATATATGATACATATTATGGTGGGAATTTTCATATAGAGATATGAGTATGTTTGAAAGAGATCACACCAAACCCCTTAGTAGATTGAGTAGCACATATAATTTTCTGAAGTCTGATCTTTTATTACATATGTGAAATATGGGTTTCATATTTGTTTTCAATGCTACTAAGGCCCATAGGGACACACAGTTAGGCCCTTTCATAAAGAATATTTTTTTGAAAATTTTTTTATTCCAAAATGAAGATATTTTGACGAAATTGTATCAAAAAAGAGTTTTGTATTGATTCATAAAAATTATTGAAGTTTTGGAGAAACCCCTTTTGGGATTTTAGTGAAAGTGGGAGATTGTTGGATGTGATCTAAAATAGGCTCCAACATGCTGTAGTGGTAAATATGAAGCCAAGGTTGACAAACACACATATTTTGATTTTCACATGATGCATGTGTAGTGATAAATACTTATTCTATACAATTTCATCATTTATGAACCAAAGAGTTGGTTTTGTTATGGCTTGAATATCTTATTCATTGAAGTGTTTGATAAATTAAAACTAAAATAGGTGTAATGTTTTAGTGTCATGAAATTACATGTGGGATATTTTATATGGTCGATGCTCTTCATTCAATGAATAACATCAAGGATGATTATAAAAGGACGTGATCAGCTATTGTTGTCATAGATAAGTGGTTCTTGTAAAGATCTCATTATAGACACGTATCTCTTCCATTTGAAAATATAGTTCATTTCATTATAATGGTGCTATGACTGCTTTGAGCATTCGAAAATCCTCACGAACTTTTCTTGGATCCATTATCTAGAGTATTCCCCTAATAGATAGAAGGAATTCATCTACTTATCCTTATGATCATCATCAAGATAACTTCATCAAAAAAATGAGGATGGAGTCTATTGATGTCTATGAATTTTATGTATGACATTTTATTATCTATTTTTCAAATGAATTTACATATTTGATTCTTAGAGATATATTTTATTGTGTTTTGGTTTCTATTTCACTTACAAGGGTCATATGATGATCCAATAAAACCCATAATAAATATCTCTAAAATGTATGGGGGAGAAGTTTCTTCCAGTTTTTATTCTTCCTTTATAGTTGAGATTATCAGAGGGATTAACTTTTAGTGCATTTTCTTTAGTCACCTCCCAATCATATTCTTCATGTTATTATTTTACTTTATATATGAGTGTTTGGAGGTTGGAGGCTATAATAACCATCATTTCCTTCATATATCCCATCTAAAATTATTTTTTTATGTTCTTGGTCCAACAACAAAGTGTTGTTAATGTATGATTGAATCTCCTATGGTGTTGATTCATTTTGATTCTTATGGTGGGGTGACATATATTGTTTATTTTGGTTAGGTTAATTAGTGTACTAGGTTCCATTCTCCCACCCATTATATTTTACCAAATTATTCTCCTACCATGGTTCTTGAATATTATCCTCCTTAGGATCTCATGGGAATATAGATAGATTAGTTTGAAATAAGTGGATCAGGTGTGGTGTCATGCCCTCAATAATGAATATGTCAATATCATTGATCTAATAATAAAATTGGTCATCCATTATTGTATAATGGTTACTCAGTGATTCTTATCCTGGTTGAAAAAAATAATTATGGAAAATATAAAACAAATAAAAAATTTAAATGAAAACACTGTTAACAAATGTGATGAAATAGTGAATAACTCATCCCAAATCTCAAAAAATGGTACTAGTGATGTGACGGTTATCATGGTCCTTGTATTTAGAATTTTAAAATCCTATAATTTAGCATAGTGAATGACCATGATCAACTCTCATGGTGCTGGGTCTATAGGCTCACTACTATAGAACTTATGATTCTTTTTAATTATTTTCCAAGAAAGATATAAATTATAACATGTTTTTTTATAAAATTAAAACAAAATTCAAGGTTAAATGGAATGTACCCATGTTTGACCATAAGGGTACTTCATTTTCCAGGAGTTGTTCTCACATAATAATCAGGTCACAATCAATCCTATAATTCTTCTCTATATCTAAATTGTGGTGATGAACATACATAAGAAACCTCCCTATGTATATCCTACTCACACCCTCCAGAGTGAAGAGGTAGTTAAAAAACACAACCAAGGAATCCAAAATCCCAAACCCATATCTATTCATTTGTTATTCATCCCTCAATCCACATAACTATAATCATATGTAGTGCTGACCAAGAGAAGGGAGGGAGAAGTTTTTTGATAGATAGAAGAATACAATAAATAATGGGAATACTAGATAATGATCATTTATCCATTTACATCCAAATAATTTCCACATTAAGGATTAGAGAATGGAATACAGTATTAAAAATTAGTGATTATGAATTCCCACGTGATGTCCCCTGGGGACCAATCCCTCATATTATTTATCTATAACTATAGATTTAGATATCATTGTGAAAGATAGGGAGATGTTAAACATGATGAAGAAAGGATTTAGAATTAAAATGTAGAAAATAAAAATAAATAAAATATTATAACAATTAAGGCCAAGCCAAAGGCCAAGGACCTGATTCCTTTAAAAATGGGGAGGGTAAAATTATTTATAAGCATCAAGTCCTTATCACTTTATTATTTCTAAATTCAACTTTGAGATATTCTATGATCCCTTCCTTTGATTATTTTCACATATCCTGGATGAGGGGTGATGATCCTTTTAGCGAGATTATCTCAAATATTCTCCAAGATGGGAATTATTCCTATGATCACTTCATCACCTTCATTTTATGGATGTGATCTGCATGGAATAGTAGAGAGTACTTCTATATTTGTGTATAAAAAAGAGTGTAATTTTTATTTTCATTCAAGGACTACTTATTTTGGGTTTTTAATTTTTAAATCCACATGGGTAGCCTTCCATGAGTCTCTATTTGAGTACCTTGACCCATCACATCTTCTATTAGGATGACCTTTCCATATCCCTATGACTATGGTAGTACCCTAATGTAGCTTGGTGCACATGATTGCTACCTTTACATAGCAATATATTACCTTGAAATAACTCTTTTGGAAGAGTGACCTACCATTACATAGAATTATTTGGTTGTGAATTACCTTTACATAGCACTCATTTATGACATTAATATAGATGAGGGATGTAGCTATATCTTGATAAAGAAACTATAATACCCTTATGTAGCCTTTGAAATCTATGATGGAACCCTTACGTAGCTCTTTCTCATAGATATTACCTTGATGCATGAGACCTGTGACCTTTATATAGTTGAGGGACCTCATTTGTTACCTTTATTTAAATTTAATTTTACCTTGAAACATCCTTGGTAATATCAGTGGAACCATTACACCGTGCATGCTGGTTACCCTTACTCATTTTGTGCACTTCATACGAGGGTAACTCAAAATCTATAAAAAACATGAAAAAAATTTAGGAGGAATTGTACATATTAATTACAAAATAATATAA
Organism: Viscum album; assembly: GCA_963277665.1. NCBI lineage: Eukaryota > Viridiplantae > Streptophyta > Magnoliopsida > Santalales > Viscaceae > Viscum > Viscum album. Next base: position 2,001,631,698 of record OY728135.1, on the reverse strand, counting down.
TATATTAAAAATAATGAATATAAGACTATTAATATTTAAAGCATAGAATCCAAAAATCAATGTATGATTTTCAATTAATTCCAAGAAATAAATAAATTTAAAAAAAAAGATTTAATGAATTTATCATTTCAACTCCATATTCTCTAAAGTGACAAAAATAAATCAATTAATTAGGTTATATATTTTTTATGGGGTTAAATTACTATCAAAATCATTCAAAAAATAGGTAAATATTAACCCTTATCATTTTTCTAGACATATATGTTTGACAACATATGGAAAACATATGATTAGTCTTAAAAATAATACTACATATAATTTCTCCAAGAATGAATTGATTTAAAAACCCAGTTCTGGGGAAAAATACCTGCATAGGTGGAGTTTTAGATTTTTTTAGTTCAAGTCATATTATATAAATTTACATGGTATTTAAAAATATTACATGGAATAATCAGAATAAAATTGTTTCCAATGTCACATGGTATAAAGTTTACCTAGATAATGTGTGGAAACACATGAGAAGATTCTTGTGATAAATAAACTAAAAATACCTAAAAGTATTTAGTAAATAATTATAACACTCTATGATATTTACTTAGGTTTGAAATTGCGTATGTGTAAAGAATAGGGAGGGAATATCAAACACAATAATGAGACCTCCTGAAACACCATGTGATTCTAGTATTAATCTTATTTTAAATAAATATTATTTTTAAAATCATGTTTCACTCATAATAATAAAATAAAACAAAACTCAATACATTTTATTGCGATAAAATATTACAATATAAGATAAAAATTAATACATTATTAGAATATAATAAAGAAACAAAAAGATAATATTTAGTTGAGAAATTTCATTTTAAAAATATATATTTTTATGCATAAAATTTAATTATTATATGATTCATTTATATAATTCAAATAAATATTTTAATATCATTGGATTAGTAAAGTTAAAATTTTAGAATATAGATAATTACTTTTAACGGTATTTGGTAAAAATTATTAAATATAAAATTAATATTTTTCTAAAAGAACTATTTTTTAAGTGTTGTGTATCTTTCATCTTGACTAAATAATGATTTAAATGAAATTTATTGAAAATATTTATAATAAAAATAAATTAACATCCACCTAATAATTATTACTAGGCAAGTAATGAGAATAAATTCATTCTATGCTTAAAAATGTAATTTTATAAAAATGTATTTTTAATGCACTATGCATCTTTTAATTTAAGAAACTAAATATAATATGGTTAAATTATGATAAAATATTATCTATAGGAATAATATATTAACAATAATTTAATTTTAAATTTTTATGAATTAAGAATAAGAATAATTAATATTTTAAAAAGTAAATTTACTATAATTTTTTTTCATTATATTTTATATTTCCATTTAAAAGTTAAAATACAAAATTTTATAATTTTAATGTGAAAAAATAAAATTCATTTTTTATTCATCATAACAATATTATCTTGGGATGATTTTTTTAGATTTTTATAAATGGATTTATTTTTAAATAAATAGTGAAAATAACATTTTTACAAGTACTTTGACTTTTATGACACCATTAGGGAATAAACATAACTTAAAATTTATGAAACCTTTTTCTTGAACAAATATGTATTTTATAACTAAAATTTCACATTTAAAAATACTATGTTTAATTTATATTCTGATATTTTTCATTTTTGTTCTTAAGTTTTATTTTTCTCGAAAACCGTTTTTCATGTGTTAAAAATTTATTATTTTAGAATTATTTTTATCAATTTTAGAATTTTTTTAAAAATATTGATTTTATATTTGGAATCCATAGAAAAAAATTATTTAATAAGGTATATTTTATTTTTAGGTATAAATAATTACTTAAGTAAAATTTAGCTTCCATGGTAAATGAAAAAATGGAAAAAGTGATAAATCTAAGGGGTAAAAATGTAAAACATTTATAAAAATGAATTTTTAGGAATTTATCAACCTTACCTTATCCCCTATCCATAATTTTCCATTTTTTGAGCCCCTTTATTTTAATAGTGCACCTCTAATTATAAAAATTCAACTCCTCTCAGTTATAAAAGGATCCCTTCACCATCCCACTTTTCCTTACACCACAATCCCCATAGTTTAATAAAAATCTTATCAAATCCCCCCAAAAAACTCCTATAGACATCCTATATGCCCTTCAATCATAAAGAGACCACTGTTCAAAGTATTAATCTAATTTTCATTGGTGTTATTCAAAAGGGTAAGGTAAAAATTCCTAATCACTCCTTTTCCATTTATATTACTTCTTTCTTATTATACCTCTGAAAAATATATTCCTAGAATGATAACATAATTAAATTATAATAATAATTAAACCTTAATGTTATTATATTTATTTAATAACCATCATTTACCTCCTTAGAAAAATTAATATGTCATCAATGCGTACATACAAATTACCGCCTCCATGAATGACATATTTTATTTTTCATCAACACACTACATAGATGGTAAAAAAATGATATTTAATGATTAAATATAATATTTATAACATGATTAAGGTTTTGAAAAGATAAATAAATTTCTACCTTCTTTCTATTCTATGGGAAATGAAAACATCGTTCATGTGTATATACAGACTACCACCTTCATGGGAGAACATATTTCATTTTTCATCACTATCGTGCTTGGTTGATTATAAGAATTTATATAATGAATTAAAATCATGTTAATTACATGATTAATATTATGAAATTTTTTATTTAATATTTAACTCATTATTAATATACCAACTTTTGTTCTACAAAAATTACAAAAACATACTCGTCCCCGATTTGATCTTCATAAATTATGACTAAAAATATAATTGAATGAAATTATAAATTTATAAATTGTTAAAAATAATAAATTTTATTATATTTTATAATATAATAATTATGAATTCGGTATTAAATAATTGAAAACAACATCGATATTGTACAGTATGCCCAAAATAATCAGAATCACTAATATCTGATGATGAAATAAACTATAATTAACTAATAAATGTAAAATAAATGAATATAATTGAAGTGTATATTGGGTAATAGAATTTAATAAGTTTTTAAAATAATTTATTAATATGTTTAAGTTTATTACTGTGATTATTTTACAAACATTTTTTCAAATAAAATTTCATGTCAAATTCCCAAAATAAACTTTTAGAAGTAACTTGTAAGTTTATCTTTTTACCATAATGTTAGAAATGTTTTTTAAATATCTTTACGCATTTTTTATTACATTTTCCTATTTATCTCCAAGATATACATCTCATTTTGAGTAATGATTCATGAATCATCCTCTAAATTCCTTTATAAAATTCTATTTTTGGGTTATTGAATTTTGGGTATCAACCAATTTACTTTTTATATCACCTTATGATATTTCATTTGGAAATGATATAAAACCCATTTTCATTCATTGGGTTTTCCTGAAATGAATAATGATTGATATTACATATCACACATATGTTTGGATGTTTATGGGTGGGGTCCTATATCGCCCACTAATTCATTTTTTAAAGTTTTATGTCTAATTAGATAAGGATTATGCATGCACATTATTATTATGTTCACAATATATGAAGTGAACATTATTGTAATGTTCACAATAGATGCATGCACATTTTTTTTGTTCACAACATGATTCATGTACATTATTTTTATGTTCAAAACATGTGGTGATGATTTTTTTCTATTTCCACAACATGATGAATGGACATTATTATTATGACCATTAATTTATGTATGAACTATGTTAATGTTAATTTTTCCCATATTGTTATGATTTTCTATGCTTGTAGTTCTTCCACATTTCTATATTATATACCTATTTTATTCTCTATGGATCACGATTATTGTCTCACAATTCTTCACTCTTATTCCATGGTATATGTTCAATCATTTGAGATTATATTTCCTTTAATAATGAATTTTGGATAACTCTTACTACCATGTTATTTTTAATAAGATATTTATCTAATGAAAATGTTTTATAACATGATTAAGATATTTCCTTGGATGACATATTGATAATTTATTCCATTAATGAGCGTTTGAGCTTACCGCATCTTTTGTTTTCCATTATCCAGGTTATGAAAATGAATATAACATATGAAATATCTAGAAGGAAGTCTAGTGTGCTTTGGTTTATGATAAAAAATTATCTGTATTATAAAATAAATTTCTTATGTATCTAATCTCTAGATACACTAAAACATTGGGTATTGGGATTATTGTGAGATGTAATGTCTAAATTATGGAAATATATATTTGTTTTTATTGATTAACCTAAGTTACTATCGAATTCTATGTATAAAGAAAGTGTTTTTAACACTAGATCTGGGAGTGCAGGTCTGAGGTGCCTTATTTGGTAGAAGATAAATGTTTAATTATTTTTGGAGGCTATTTTAGTTATTTTTGGGACTAGAATTAGAGAAATTTAGTTAAAACCCTATGGGTATGCCTGAATGTTAAAAAACAACCTATTTTTTGTAAAGTATAGAGTTTTTGGTATCTAAGATATAACATCCCTACATGGATACAAATGAGTGGATTAAAGCTCTAGTATAAATTCACTTAAGGATAATAACCCTAAAAATGATGGTTGGGTATTAATTTGATTTTTACCTCATGCATGACAAGGAGGCCTAACTACACACCTAGTTTAACAATCCCAAGGTATAATCTTTGGTGATTCCTATACTATTTACAAAAAATTAAAATGGATTTAAAATAGAATTTATGATTCAATATTTAACTAGTTATCTTAGAGAACCAAATAGAAATATAAACATGGACAACCCAAGTTACACTGAAAGAGTTATAGGTTAATCCAATTATACCACGATTGAACTAAAAGTATCCTAAGTTTAAATTAAAGTGTCAAAGGAGAATAAATAATAGGATTTATTTTTTATATTCATATGATCATTTACTCTGATTTGATTGGATATTATCGTAACCATTTTGTGTAATATTTTTTTAGAACATGATCATGAAAATAGAGATATTAAAGTCCCATTTTTAGAAAATCATAAGACTTACAAACAATTAAGGAGTCATATTTGGAGAAAATATTTAGGAATCTAAATATATATATATTATAAAACAAAATATTAGCTTTATAACCTTACCCATGAAATTGAGTTGGAAGTTATATCTTGAGTTACACCTTTAGCGATTTTCATTAGCGAGTGATAATTAAAATTTCATGGATAAAATTTATTTAATGGGGGGAGAATGTAACACCTTGATATTTTAGTATTAATTTACTTTCAGATAAATAATATTTTTAATAGCATATTTTATACCCAACACTGAACTAAAATAAACCTCGATACATTTTCTTGAGATAAAATATTACAATTTAAGATAAACATTAATACATTATGTCAATTCAATAATGAAACCAAAAGATAATTTATAAATGAGATATTATATTATAAAAAATATAATTTTATGCATCAAATATTATTTTTATATGATGTATTTATATAATTCACATAAGTATTTTAAAATCAATGGATTTGTAAAGTTAAATTTTTATAATATAAATAATTACTTTTAATGGTATTTGGTGAACAGTATTTAATGTAAAATTAATGTTTTTTTTAAAAGAACTATTTTTAAGTGTTGTTCATTTTTAATATTGACTAAATAATTTTTTTAATAAAATTTATTTATAATATTTATAATAAAAATAAGTTAACACCCATTGAATAATTATTACTGGGAAAGTAATAATAATAAATTCATTTTTTTTCTTAAAAATTTGTTTTTATAAAAATTTCCTTTTTATGTGCTATGAATTTTTTATTTTTAGAAATAAAAGAAATTATGGTAAAATTATGATAAAATATTATTTATGTGAAAAATATAGTAAAACTAATTTAATTATAAGTTGATAGGAAATAATAATAAGAACATTTAATATTTGAAAGTCATTTCCATATAAAAACACTTTTCATTATATTTTATATTTCCATTTAAAAGTTAAATTCATAAATTTTAGAATTTGAATTTTAAAAAATGAAATCAATTTTTGTATTGAGCATAAAAAAAATGATCTTTGGATGAATATTTCTGATTTTTTTTGAAAATATTGATTTTTAGGTGAATAATATAAAAAAATTTTGTATAAATACCGTAAATTTTATCACATCACTATGGTATAAGAATAACTTAATTTTTTAAAAATATTTTATTAAAAAAGGAAAATTTTATATTAAAGATCATACATTTAAAAATATTAATTTTTTTACAAACCCATATTTGATATTTGAGAACTTAAGTTATTTTTTTTCTAAAACAGTTTTTAACACGTTAAACATTTAATATTTTAGTGTTAATTTTTATGATTTTTAGAATATTTATTTTATTAAAATGGATTTAATATTTCGAATAAGATGATACAAAATTATGTAATATGGTCTATTTTATTTTTATATATTAGAAATAAATTACTTATGTAAAAATTAGTTACCATGGTAAAAGTTAAAATGTTAAAAGGGTTAAATCGAAGGCTTAAAAGACCTAAAACACGTAAAAAAATCTATTCAAATGAGTTTTTTTGGGATTTATCAACATTAAATAATCACCTATCTATTATTTACCACTTTTTGAGCCACTTTCCTTGAATAGAGCACCTCTTATTACAAAAATGTCACTCTTTTTTACTTATAAAAGGATCCCTTCACCACCCCACTTGTCCTCACACCACAAGCCACTTAGTTAAACCAATATCTACCAAAATCCATACCCAAACTCATATAAACATATTATAAGAAATTATATCAAGATAAATCCCTTGAAATGCTTAATATAATTTTCAAAGGAGTTGTTCTAATGAGTAAGGTAGAAATTCATAATCACTACTTTTTTCATTTCTATTCCTTTATTTCATATTCTACCTACTCAAAATATATTCTACCAATGATAATATAATTAAACCAGTATAATAAATATACTAAAATTTTATTATACTTATGTAATAACAAATATCTACCTTCCTCCCTTCTCTTTAGAAAAATTAATACATTGTCCATGCATATGTACAGATTACCACCTCCATGAATGATGTGTTTTATTTTTCATCACCAACCTATATAGATTGTTAAAAATGGATATTGAATGAATAAAAATTATTAGTATTTTTAATTATTAATATTCTTAAAAGATAAATCAATTTTTACCTTCTTTTCTTTTTAGGGGAATAAAAAATGTCATCATTATGTACGTGCAGACTACCACCGCCAAGGAATAACAAATTTTAATTTTTAATTACCACAATAATTGAATGATTATAAAAATTTAAATAATGAATAAAAATTATTTTTATGAAATTATTATGATTCTATAAATTTTATTTTAATATTTAACTCATTATTAATATACAGACTTTTGTTCATCAAAAGTTACAGAAACATGCTTGCCACTGATTCAGTATTAACAAATCATGACTAAAAATCCCATGGAATGAAATTAAAACTTTATAAGTAATTATAAATTATATGTTCTAGTAAATTTTATAATCTAGGAATTATTAAATTTTTATCAAATAATGGGAATAAACCTCAAAAATTTAAAGCATACATGAAATAATCAAAATCGCTAACATTTGATGGTGAAAATAAATTATAATTAACTAATAAATGAATTAAGAATGATTATAATTGAAGAGTATATATGTTAATATATATGAATAAGGTTATTAAATATTTTATTATATTGGTTATGTTTATGGTACAGAAGGTTAAAGTTCTTTCATAAATGCTGAGAGTTAAGGTAAGGGTTTTCATCTTCTCAATTTTCTTTCATTGAGTCATATTACATGTTACCCAATTATTTTATTTTATATTATGCTTATATTTACCTATGTATTATTTTTATCATACCTTTCAATAAATTTAATGGATTTAAAAATCTATCAAAATTTATCTTTTTCAAGAGTTTTTTAATTCAAGTACTACTAAATTCGTAATGGATTTTGTTTACTCAAATCTCTTTTCTTTGAGATATAATGTTTCTTCTTGAACTTGTTTATTATACATTAGGTTTTTTATTAATAATTTATCTTTATCTATAGGTAAATTGAAAATTTTAACTCCAATATTATTCCTTTAAGAATTATTTCTTATAAAAATATAACATTATTAAGAATAATTCCCATTATCTTTAAAGACTATTTTCCATCCATATACATTTTCTTTCTCCCCAAAAATATTATCCTTCATTATTTCAAAATGTAAATATGTATTATTTATTATGATATTAAAATTTACATTTAGATAAATTTATGATGAAGTTTTATTAAACCTTTTAATGATAATTGTTTCAATAAAGTTATTTTTAAGAAAATGTTGAAAAAGTTTTCCCTTTCTCGATCATATATTTTATCTTCCAATCCATATTGCCTCTAAAAAACCTCTATGTATTTTTCAAGGATCCATTATTGAGATTCCTTTACACATATTTTTTTCAAAAAAAAAATTCATATCAACTTCTCCAAATAATCTTTTTAAAGTAACCTTTAACTTTATCTTTTTATGATAATGTTAAATTTTTTTAATAAAATATATTTTGAAGATTTAACTTACATTATCCTCTTTATCTATAAGAATAAATATAATTTTGAGTAATGTTACATGAATAAAACTATAAATTAATTTATGATATTATCCTTTTTGGTGATTGAATTTTTATTATAAACCAATCTACTTTTTATATCATATTATGTGATACCATTTGAAAATTTTATGAAAACTACTTTCTTTCTGTGGGTTTTCATGAAATAGTGAATTATTAACACCTTATAGAATACATATGTTTGGATATTGATTAGTGGGTATTATATTTCCATACAATGAATTGTTTAAGGTTTTATGTGTCATGAAATAAGGTTGATGCATGTAAATTATTGTTATGTTCCCAACATGATGTGTGGACATTATTGTTTTGTTCACAACATAATACTTATATATTATTGTTATGTTTATCAAATAATGAATGTATATTATTTTTATTTTTAAAACATGAGGAAATAAAATTATTGATATATTCACAACAAGATTTGTGGAAATTATTGTTTAGTTTAGAACATTATGCATGGACTCAGTTAAGTTTAACTTTTCCTTTAATATTTTGATTTATTATGCTTAAAATTATGCCTTGGGTGTGATAGTGGAGAAACTATGCCCTCATTGGAAGAGTACACAGTGGAAGTAAATAAACATAACATAGCAGAAGCAGTAAATAACCAACAATAATAAACAGTGGAAGACTAAATCAGCAAACAACTGGAGTACATATGTATATATATGAAATTATACATGTTACATATCTAGCAAAGCATCCAAACAAGTCACAATGATGAAAAATAAAATAGTACAAAACAAATTACCAAAGAAAGTAAACAACTCCTCAACATCGCAAGCCAAATCTTGGTCCCATGCTCTCTTACTCCAAGTAATCAAGTACCAGAAGTCGAAGGTCACTTTCCCTTGTTTATACCTGCAATAACATTGTCTGTTTGGCCCCAAAATCATGACCCAAACAGGGTGTGAGACTAAATCCCAGTGGGCAACCACCCGAAGATCTGTGCCTAACAGTGAGTGAGTATATGACAGGTAATAGTACAGTAAGCAGTAAACAGTAGCAGAAACAACATGCAGTAATCAGTAAGCAGTAAACAGGATGATATACAACAATGATCAATCCACAGAACAACGCGCAATGGTGAAGCAACAGCTAACACAAATAGGAAACCCTATGGAAAGTACTCGCAACCATCACCTCTGGTCTATCCAAGAAGTACCACAACCCTCTAGGCAGTGAACTCAGCCTATCCCCTCTGGTTTGGTCATATGAATTTATAAGAATCTTTGGGGAAGCTCACTCAGTCAATTACCCTTATAGTTTTGGGTAGTCAGGGACTCTCTAAGGGAGATCACATGGTCTAACCCTCTTGGCCCAAGGTCTAGAGACTCTGTGAGGAAGCTCACTTGGTCAATCCTCCTATAGCCTCAGGTATACCACAGACTCTCTGAGGAAGCTCACTCGGTCAATTCATCCTCTAGAATGGGAAGGTTTTAAAGACATTCAAACAAGGTAAAGACTCTCTGAGGAAGCTCACTCGGTCTACCCTCCTGTAGTCTATAATAATTAAGACTCTTTGGGAAGCTCACTCAATCTATCCCCTGTAGTCTATAATGTCCAAGAATCTCTGAGGAATCTCACTCGGTCTATCCCTGTATAGTCTATAATATCTAAGACTCTCTGGGAAGCTCACTTGGTCTATCCCTTATAGTCTACAACACTGGGTTCTCATGGTCCCGTTCCAGTCAGTGCATATTAATGCTATAAGGCCAAATTACACCTATAGAGCTACTTCTCTAACCAAAGTACACCTATAGATCTACTTGGCTAAATATTCTATAGAGAAAAAATCATGTTAACAATATCATTCCATCCTACGATCACAAGGCATGGAAACAGGTATAACGACCAAAGGCTAAGGATAACTGAAAGTCATAACCACAGAAAGGCATGGGAAAAACATCCAAGCACAACAATTATCCTCAAACATGATCAAATTACCTCTACACAAGCATACAAGAAAGGCAGGAAAAAAAACAGGGGCAAAAAGGTAAACGTGCAATACCCCGTTCATGGGTATTGGTAGAAATTGCACATAAAAATCAAAGACTTGGAAAGGTAAGTCACAAACCACCTACCTCGATCCTAGGAGATCTCTATACATGAACCAAGAGGATTGATTCTCCTCATAATGGTGTAGATCTATTAAAACGCACAAAACGTTAAACCTATGATAACTTAAGAAAGAATAGTAATTAGAAAACAAAGCTCTAGAACTATCACTTTCTCTGGGTCCACTGATACTCCTGTCTCTGAGATGACATAACCCAAGAAGTGAATCTGATCCAACCAAAAGTGTAATTTTCAGAGCTTATAATATAACTGATGCTCTCTCAGTGTACTCAGAACGATATCAAGATGGGTATCATGGTCGTGTCGAGTGTGAGAGTACACCAAGATGTCATCCATGAAAACCACCATGAAGGAATCCAAGTATGGATGGAACACTCGGTTCATCAGTGCCATGAAAGCTGTAGGCGCATTCGTGAGGCCGAACGGCATGACCGTATACTCGTATAGACTATACATGCTCCTGAAGGCTCTAAGAGGTATATCTGATGGTCTAACATGCAACTGATGATAACTGGACCTCAAATCGATCTTCGAGAACACCCGGGCTCCTTGAATCTGATCAAAGAGGTCATCGATCCTCGATAAGGGATATCGGTTCTTAACCGTCAACTGGTTCAGCTTCCGATAATCCACACAAAGACTAAGGGTGCCGTCTGCTTTCTTCGCAAATAAGATAGGCGAACCCCAAGGAGAAGTACTGGGTCGGATTAAACCCTTTTCCTGTAACTCCTCCAAATGCTTCTTAATCTCCTGAAACTCAGGTGTAGCTATCCTATAAGGAGGAATGGACACCAGTGCCACTCCTGGTACGAGTTCAATCGAGAAGTCAACCTCACGCTCTGGAGGAAAACCTGAAAAGTACTCTGGAAAGACATCCATGAAACGATCCACCAGTGGAGGAAAGTCTAACTGTGAAGTCCCCTAGTCATCCAGATAAAGACTGACAATCTGGGATGTAACTCCTCCTATCCCATGATGCTCTGGTCTAGTTCTACCCGATTGGACATCCCACTTGCCTCTATGATGAAAATATTCTCCCTTTGGTGATACGAAACTCACCCGACGACGATAGCAATCGACGAATTCCTGGAAGGGAACCAACCAGTCCATCCCGAGAATGATGTCATAGCCCTTCATCTCTAGGACATAGAGGTACCATAAGAAAAGACACCCTGAAACCTCAAGAGGGCACTCTATGCATTGACGTACGCTATATGTCCTCGTTCCCAATGGTGTGTCAATACTCAACAAGTCAGCAGACGAAAAGATACAAATCCCAAGGCTCTCCACAATAGCAATAGAGATAAAACTATGCGAAGAACTAGTATAGAAAAGGGATATAGATAAAACTGAGGCTACTACGATCATACCTCGAACTGTAGAAGGGCCAAGATCCTGCTCCTGATAGGTCTACTCCATGACAAAATTCTGGCCTGCACCATGGCCCTGCGCCCCTGGCTGACCACTCTGAGCTGACCCACTCTACTGTCGTTAGTAACCTGGTGACTAACCACCATGGCCGCAACCTCCACCTCAGCCCGAACGACCGGAAGAACTCCAGTTCTCAGACTGGTGAGAAAATGGAAAATCATCTCTTGAACTCGGGGTCAGAGAAGAACCCCTACCACCAGCTGAAGGTGAAAAGATCTGAAAAAGCGCTAAAGATGGCCCATCTTGCCGCAAGATCGGCACTCCATCAGGTCCCTCTGGAACTGAGGCCTAGTACAAACACCCCTAGCACACTGGTAGCATATGACCTGACTGCCTGAAGATACATCCCACCTACTATGATCTCCTCAAGAAGACTCTCTGTGGTGCCTCATACTATCTGTAGGAGCAATACCAGCTCTGGATGTCAAACCGCCCTGGCTAACTGCTCCATAATCCCTCAGGTTGCGCTCAGTGATCAGCTCCTAGTTGACGATAGAGGATATAGAAGTCAACCTAAAGATATTCACCTAGGAACAGATGTACTGCCTGAGACCGTCCTCAAACTTCCTAGGAAGGAACAACTCATCTCCTGCTGGGATAGCGTGAAGTGCTACAGCTCGATAAAGAAGGACGAGTACTCCATAACAGAAAGAGTACCCTGCTGTAGACTCATAATATCCCAGGCTCGGTTGTCCCTCAAGGTCTCTGGGTAAAATTAGTCATAAAAGGTGTACCGAAACTCATCCCATGACATACTCTGCTGGTGCCCTGACTGCGAGATCACCTCCCACCACCTCTTGGCGGTGTCTCGGAGCATATAAGTAGCCAACTTTACCCTTTTATCTAGTGGTAACTCCAGATGCTCAAAGATCATCAGCGTGGCCTCCAACCATGACTCTACAGCCTAGGTTCCTCCATCCCCTAAGAAAGTAGGAGGATGCTGCTTCTGAAAGACTCACCTCAATTCTGCCATCGATGGGGCAGGAAGCGGTGCTCCCTGAAAAGTCTGCATCATCCTCAGGAAGTCCTCCCTGAACTGCGCATCGGTGCCTACGATGGGTATAACTGCTGGTGCCAAGGCTGTAACAACAGGAGGATCTGCAGGAGGTCCCTGGTCGGCCATATCCGATGTCTAGTCACTTTCTGGAAACTGACGTACAACCAGAGGATGTCTCGGAGGCATAGCTCTGAAAGATCAAAAGCACACCTTAGATCCGGATTATCAAAGGATGAGAACACAAGAGTACAAAATGGGAACAGGAGATAGAAACATTCAAGTTTACAAAACATGACTACACTGCATGTTCCTTAAATCCATTTACATGGGTGTGTACTCCTGCCACCTCTGGTCGTGTAACACCCCAAACTACACGACGTGCTGTTTTCACACACGATGTCTACTTGAACTCCATTCCCCTGCCCGAGTCTCTTTACATGGCTAACTCACACAGTAATCTTAACCCTAGACTATATGGCGTGTTTACTAAGGACACGACATGTACTAGACAAGGTTTCGGCGACCCGTGTTGTTAGTTACACAGCCGACTACACGGCTGACCCTTACACGACGTGTTATGAAAAAACACGGCATGTATAAGAGACGATAACACCGACCCGTGTTGTTCGAGACACGACTGGGTACCTGGAACAAGACTACATGGTGTGTTCTTTACCAAAACGACATGTTCTACTCGATCTTCCCCGACCCGTGTTGTTAGTGCCACGGACGGGTACACAGCTCTATACTATACGGCGTGCACCTACCGTACGCGGAGTGTTCCTAAATACATTTCCTCAACACCGTGTTCTTTCTCACACAGTCAGTGAAACAGTCTGAAACTACATGACATGTAGTCATAAAGTACACGCCGTGTATTCTGGGTTTTTCTGGGCAGTAGTTCAGAAACTGCATCGAAGCACAGAAACACATAAAACAAGGCATGAAGGTGCCAAATTTCGATCCGTGAGGGCCCATACTCCCACGAATCAAATCTTGGCATCCAATATAGTCATATATAAGAAAAAAAGGTCAATGATTCACCAATCTCTGATTCAAGAGGGCCCATAAAACCTCAAGAACCAAAATATGGCATTCATTTAAGCAAAGTACAATACAAACAGTCCTCTATCAAACAGAAGATATTCTATCAAAGAATATACCACAACAACATGCATAATATACACCAATTCTATCACAACAACATGAAATCACTAATGCACCCTAGATGGAATGGAAAGAATTCATGGAATGTGATTTCTAACAAGTGCCTATATGATGCATGAGATGGTATACCCTCATCTCATCAGGTTGCGACAGAAATAGAACCATAATAGAAACAAAAATAACAACACAAGTCCTATGAATCACTCTAGGTAAAATCATATCAACCGTAAAATCTCAAAACCAAAAAAATGCAATAAACGCGGTAGTATGGCTTTTTCCTATACACGAGTTTGCTACTCCTGGGCATAGTTTATTAAAAAGTACAGAATCCATCCTATCCCTAGATAAACGCTCCAAACAGTAAATCAAGAGAAAAGAATCCCTCTGATACCACTTTGTAACGTCCCAGTTCCGAAAGAAACCCAGAGGCGCCCCGCACCTGGTTGGTCACATGGCCTCAAGCGCATTTCCCAAAACGCCAGAGGATGCCGAATAGCAGAGAGGGCCTTGGGTGTGACAGTGGAGAAACTATGCCCTCATTGACAGAGTACACAGTGGAAGTAAATAAACATGCCATAGCAGAAGTAGTAAATAACCAACAATAATAAACAGCGGAAGACTAAATCAGCAAACAACTGGAGCACATATGTATATATATGAAATGATGCATGATACATATCTAGGAAAGAAACCAAACAAGTCACAATGATGAAAAATAAAATAGTACCAAAATAAGTACAAAAGAAAGTAAAAAACTCCTCAGCATCGCAATCCAAAGCTTGGTCCCATGCTCTCCTGTTCCAAGCAATCAAGTACCAGAAGTCAAAGGGAACTTTCCCTTTTCTATACCTGCAACAACATAGTCTGTTTGGGTCCAAAAGCATGACCCAAACAGGGTGTGAGACTAAATCCTAGTAGGCAACCACCCAAAGATCTGTGCCTAACAGTCAGTGAGTATATGGCAGGTAATAGTACAATAAGAAGTAAACAGTAGCATTAACAACATGCAGTAATCCGTAAGTAGTAAACAAGATGATATACAACAGTGATCAATCCACAGAACAATGAGCAGCAGTGAAGCAACAACTAACACAAACAGAAAACCCTCTAGAAATTACTCGCATCCATCCCCTCTGGTCGGTCCAAGAAGTACCACAACCCTCTGGGCCGTGCACTCATCCTATCTCCTCTAGTTTGGTCATACAAATTTATAAGAATCTCTGGGGAAGCTCACTCGGTCAATTCCCCTTATAGTGTAGGGTAGTCAGGGACTCTCTGAGGGAGATCACACAGTCTAAACCTCTTGGCCCAAGTTCTAGAGACTATCTTAGGAAGCTCACTCGGTCAATCCTCCTATAGCCTCAGTTATACCACATAATATCTGAGGAAGCTCACTCTGTCAATTCCTCCTCTAGCCTGGGAAGGTTTTAAAGACATTAAAACAAGGTAAATACTCTCTAAGGAAGCTCATTTGGTCTACCCTCCTGTAGTCTATAATAACTAAGACTCTATGGGAAGCTCACTCGGTCTATCCCAGGTAGTCTATAATTTTCAAGACTCTCTGAGAAAGCTCACTCGGTCTATCCCCGTATAGTCTATAATATCTAAGACTCTCTGGGAAGCTCACTCGGTCTATCCCTTATATTATATAGCACCAGGTTCTCACGGTCCCATGCTAGTCAGTGCATATTAATATTATAAGGCCAAAGTAAACCTATAGAGCTACTTGGCTAACAAAAGTACACCTATAGATCTACTTGGATAAATAGTCTACAGAGCAACAGGCATGTTAACAGCATCATTCCATCCTACAATCACAAGGCATGGAAACAGGTATAACGGCCAAAGGCTAACGAGACCCGAAAGTTGTAACCAGAGAAAGGCATGGGAAAAAAATCCAAGCACAACAATTATCCTCAAAGATGATCAAATTACCTCTACACAATAACACAAGTAAGGCGGGAAAACAATAGGGGCAAAAAGGTAAACACACAATACCCCGTTCACGGGTATTGGTGGAAATTGCACATAAAACTGAAAGACTTTGAAAGGTAAGGCACAAACCACCTACCTCGATCCTAGGAGATCGATATAATTGAACCACAAGTCTTGATTCTCCTCATAATGGTGTATATCTATGAAAAATCACATAAAATTCAACCCACGATAACTTAAGAAATAAGAGGAATTAGAAAACAAAGCTATAGGAGAAGGAAGAACTCACTGCTGTGGTTCCAACACAATCGACAACGGTCGATTCAGAGAAAGGATGGAGGCTTGGGAGCTCGGAGAAGATTCGTGGCTGTATGGGTCACTCTTGGTCGAAGGTGCTAGAGAAGAAGATAGTTCTGTCGATTAGGCGCGACCCTGGTCCGTTTAATGAAAAAAAAGAAAATACATGGTGTGTACTTATTGAGTACACAACGGGTACTCTAATTTTCTATACTCCGCTTTAAGCGGCCTCCACATCACCCCTACACATCGTGTGTGTGGCCCAGACACGACCAGCACACATCCTGGCACGACAAGGGAGTACACGGCGTGTACTTCAAAAATTTCCAGAAACTCCTATTTTCTCTAAAACTCTAGGAAAAGGAAACAAATACCTAAAAACAAAGATCCGGGTTCTTACAAACTTCCCCCCTTAAAGAAATTCTTCATCGAATTTCCCTAGAGAGGCGTAGAAGATAAAACCCCAAACAGCTCTGGCCACTTTGATCGTACATTGGCCTTCCTCTCCCAAGTCTCGTCCTGCACTCGCCCGTGCTGCCATAGCACCCATACTAGAGGAACAGACCGACCACGAAGGACCTTCATTCTGTGATCGAAAATCCGGATGGGATGCTCTTCAAACAACGTATCTGCTTCATGCTCAACCTCCTCGGGTTGAAAGACATGAGACGGGTCTGAAAAGTTTTTTCAGAGCTGAGAAACATGGAAGACGTCATGCATAGCCCGATACCTCTGAGGTAACTGCAATCGATAGGCAACCGGACCAACTCTCTCCAACACCTCAAATGGTCCGACATACCATTGTGAAAGATTACCCTATCTCCGAATCCTTTTGTGTCCCAAACTCGTTGTGACACGCAGGAAAACCTGATCCCCGACCCCAAACTCCAAAGTTCATCTCCGCTGATTAGCATAAGACTTCTGCCAAGACTGTGTTGTAGCCATCCTCTTCCAAATGAACTCAATCTGCTCTGAGGTATCCTGAACAAGATGAGGTCCCAACAAAGCTGCCTCTCCTATCTCCAGCCAGCATAAGGGTGATCGGCATGGCCCACCATAAAAATCCTCATAAGGTTCCATCTAAATAGTCTCCAGGAAACTATTGTTACAGGCAAACTACACAAGAGGTATAATCTTATATGAAGAACCACAAAATTCTAGAATGTAAGCTCAGAGCGTATCCTCAAGCAACTAGATCGTATGCTCAGACTGACCATCTGTCTGGGGATGATATGTTGTACTCAAAAGTACATGTGTACCCAAAGCCTTCTGAAGTCCCTTCCAGAACCGAGAAGTAAAGCGCGCATCCCTGTCTGAAACAATGGAGTGTGGAACTCCATATATACGTACAATCTCCCGGATGTACAATCATCCCAGATCATCAACACTGAAGGTCTCCTTGATCGAAAAGAAGTGAGCAACCTTTGTAAGCATGTCGACAACAACCCAAACAACATCACTCCCTCGAGGTGACCTTGGTAACCCGGTCACGAAGTCCATCGTGACATCTTTCCACTTCCACTCGGGGATGGGTAACTGCTGTAAAAGCCCTACTGGTCAATGATGCTCCCCTTTCACCTGATGACAAGTAGAACATCTCAAGAAAAAACTAGCAACATCTCTCTTCATACCTGGCCACCAGTACTGGCGGTGTAGATCATGATACATCTTGGTGACACCAGGATGAACTTCCCAAAATGAATAATGGAGATCCCACACCAGCTCCTCACGTATGTCTTCCGACACCCATACGCATCCCTGGAAATGCAAGATCTCATCCTCGCCCACTGTCCATCCAGGAAGAGGGTCCTCTCCTGACACACTCTCCCACAAGACTAGGCCTTCTGAGTCTGATAGCTGCCTCATCCGTACCCGATCAAGAAGAGAAGAGGTTACAGCTAAAAAATATTAGAAATACTGTCCCTGTCTATGGTGCACCTCCAAGTGCATCTTAGAGAACAAAGCCATAAGATTCCACTCACTGTTGGCCTCCTGAACTTCCTGAATCTAAGTTATCCTACTCAACACATCAACCACTACGTTGCCCTTCCCTGGCATATAGGTGAGCTCGAAGTCGAAAGACTGAAGATACTCGACCGACCTGTGCTGTCTAGGATTTAGATCACACTGAGTGAAGATATACTTGAGACTCTTGTGGTTGGTGAAAAACACAAAGTGATCTCCCAGAAGGTAGTGTCTCCAACTGTGTAAGGCATGAACAACAGCTGACAACTCCATGTCGTGCGTCAGGTAGTTCCTCTCGTGTGGCGTCAATTGCTGAGACCCATACGCAACAACTCCATCTCCCTGCATAAGCACAACTCCCAGCCTGATACTTGAAGCATCATAGTAAACAGTATAGCCCTTTCCTGGATTTGGCATGACCAGTGTCGGTGCAGATGTCAACCTCCCCTTCAGCTCCTGAAAGGCTGACTAACAAGAATCTGACCATAAAAACTTCGCCCCCCTTCTTGGTCAGACCTGTAAGTGGTGCTGCTAGGCATGAAAAGTCATGTATGAAATTACTGTAGTATCCATCCAGCCCTAGAAAACTCCGCACCTCAAAGAAATTCTTCGGCTGCTCCCAGGAAACTATAACTCTCACTTTCTATGGGTCTACTGATACTCCTGTCTCTAAGATGACATGACCCAATAAGATAATCTGATCCATCCAAAAGTGGTGTTTCGAGAGCTTAACATATAACTGATGCTCTATCAGTGTACTCAGAACGATCTCAAGATGGGTATTATGGTTGTGTCGAGTGTGAGAGTACACCAAGATGTCGTCCAAGAAAACCACCACGAAGGAATCCAAGTATAGATGGAACACTCGGTTCATCAGTGCCATGAAAACTATAGGCGCATTCCTAAGGCCGAACGTCATGACTGTATACTCGTATAGACTATACCTACTCCTGAAGGTTGTAAGAGGTATATCTGATGGTCTAACACACAACTGATGATAACCGGACCTCAAATCGATCTTCGAGAACACCCGAGCTTCTTGAAGCTGATCAAAGAGGTCATCGATCCTCATTAAGGGATATCAGTTCTTAAACATAAACTGGTTCAGCTTCCGATAATCCACACAAAGCCGAAGGGTGTCGTCTGCTTTCTTGGCAAACAGGACAGATGAACCCCAAGGAGAAGTACTGGGTCGGATGAAACCCTTTGCATGTAACTCCTCCAACTGCTTCTTGAGCTCCTGCAACTCAGGTGTAGCTATCCTATAAGGAGTAATGGACACCGGTGCCACTCCTGGCACGAGCTCAATCAAGAAGTCTACCTCACGCTCTGGAGGTAAACCTAAAAAGTCCTCTGGAAAGACATCCCTGAAACGATCCACCACTGGAGAAAAGCCTAACTGTGAAGTCCCCTGGTCATCCAGATAAAGACTGACAATATGGGATGTAACTCCTCCTAGCCCATGATTCTCTGGTCTAGCTCTACCCACCTGGACATTTTACTCACCTCTATGAAGAAAAGATCCACCCTTTGGTGATACGAAACTCACCCTACGACGATAGCAATCAACGACTAGATGGAAGGGAACCAACCAGTCCATTCCGAGAAAGACACAATAGCCCATCATCTCTAGGACATAGAGGTACCATAAGAAAAGACACCCTGTAACCTCAAGAGGGCACTCTCTACACTAACGTACGCCATATGTCCTTGTTCCCAACGGTGTATCAAGAGTCAAAAAGTCGGTAGATGAAAATATACAGATCACAAGGATCTCCACAACAGCATCATAGATAAAACTATGCGAAGCACCAATATCAAAAAGGGCTGGAGATAAAACTAAGGCTACTAAGATTGTACCTCAAACTGTAGAAGGGTCGAGATCCTGCTCCTGATAGGTCAGCTCCACGGTGAAAGTATGGCCTGAACCATGGCCCTGCTCCCCTAGCTGACCACTCTGAGCTGACCCACTCTACTGTTGCTGGTAACCTGGTGATTGACCACCACGTCCGCGGCCTCCACCTCGGCCCGAACAGCCAGAGGAACTCCAGTTCCCAGACTGGGGAGAAACTGGCGAAGAATCTCCAGAACTCAGGGTCAGAGAAGAACCCCTACCACCGGCTGAAGGCGAAAAGATCGGAAAAAAGCACTGAAAATGGCCCATCTTGCCGCAAGATCAACACTCCATCGGGTCCCTCTGGCACTGAGGCCTAGTATTCCCACTCCTACCACACTGGTATAATACGACCTGGATGCCCGAAGATACATCCAACCAACTCTGATCTTCTCGAGAAGACTCTTTATGGCGCTTCCTACTATCCGTAGGAGGAACACCAGCTCTGGATGTCGAACCGCCCTGGCTCACTGCTCCAGAATCCCTCATGTTACACTTAGTGATCAGCGGCTAGTTGATGATAGAGGATATTGAAGTCAACCTAAATATATTTACCTGTGAACGGATCTACTTCCTGAGACCATCCTCGAACTTCTTAACAAGGAACAACTCATCTCTTGCTGGGATCAGCGTGAAGCGCTGCATCTCGGTAAAGCGGGACGAGTACTCCATAATAGAAAGATTACTTTACTGTAGACTCATAAAATCCTAGGCTCGGTCGGCTCTCAAGTTCTATGGGTAAAAGTAGTCATAGAAGGTGTGATGAAACTCGTCCCAAGACATACTCTGCTGGCACCCCGACTGCGAGATCACCTCCCACCACCTCTTGGTGGTGTCTCAAAGTATATAAGTAGACAAATTTACCCTTTTCTCTGGGGGTATCTCCAGACGATCAAAGATCGTCAGCATGGCCTCCAACCACGACTCTATATCCTAGGGTCCTCCATCCTCTGAGAAAGTAGGAGGATACTTCTTCTGAAAGACCCGCGTCAATTCGACCATCGACGGGGCAGGAGGCGGCACTCCCTGAAAATTCTGCATCATCCTCAGGAAGTCCTCCATGAACTGCGCATTGGTGCCTGCGACAGGTATAACTGCTGGTGCCAAGGCTGGAACAGTAGGAGGATCTGTGGGAGGTCCCTGGTCGGCCATATCCGGTGTCTGATCACCGTATGGAAAATGACGTACAACTGAAGGACTTCTCAGAGGAATAACTCTGAAAGATCAAAAGCACACCATAGATCAGGATTATCAAAGACTGAGAACACAAGAGTACAAAACAGGAACAGGAGAAGGAAACATTCAAGTTTACAAAACATGACTACACAGCATGTATAAAAATACACGGCCTGTTCCTTAAAGCCATTTACATGTGCGTGTACTCCTGCCACCTCTGGTCGTGTAACACCCCAAACTACACGGTGTGTTGTTCTCACACATGGCATGTACTTGAACTCCCTTCCCCTGCCCAAGTCTCTTTACACGACTAACCCACACGGTCATCTTAACCCTTGACTACATTTCATGTTTACTAAGGACACAACGTGTACTAGACAAGGTTTTAGAGACCCGTGTTGTTAGTTACACATCCGACTACACGGCTGACCCTTACACGACGTGTTACGAAAAAACATGGCGTGTATATGGGAAGATAACACCGACCTGTGTTGTTCGAGACTGGGCTGGTTACGTGGAACAAGACTACATGGCGAGTTATTTACCAACAGGGCGTGTTATACTCGAGCTTCCCTGACCCGTGTTGTTAGTGACACGGCCGGGTACACAGCTCTATACTACACGGCGGGCACCTACCATAGACGGCGTGTTCCTAAAGAAATTTCCTCAACACCATGTTCCTGCTCACACAGTCAGTGAAATGGTCTGAAACTACACGACATGTAGTCATAAAGTACACGCCGTGTATTCTGGGTTTTTCCGGGCAGTAGCTCAGAAACTACACAGAAGCCTAGAAACACCGAAAAAAGGCATGAAGGTGCCAAATTACGATCCGTGAGGACCCATAATCCCAAAAATCAAAGCTTGGCATCCAATACAGTCACATATAAGGAAAACCAGGTCAATGATTCACCAATTTATGATTCAAGAGGGCCCATAAAACCTCAAGAACCAAAATTTGGCATTCATTTAAGCAAAGTACAATACAAAAAGTCCTCTATCAAACAACTGAGATTCTATCAAAGCATCTATCACAACAACATGCATAATCTACAAAAAGTCTATCACAATAACATGCAATCGCTAATGCACCCTAGATGGCATGGAAAGAATGCATGGAATGTGATTTATAACAAGTGCCTATATGATTCATGAGATGACATACCCTCATCTCATCGGTTTGCGACAGAAATAGAACCATAATAGAAACAACAATAACATCACAAGTCCTGTGAATCAATTTAGGTGAAATCATATCAACCGTAAAATCTCAAAACCAAAAAACTGCAATAAACGAGGTAGTATGGATTTTCCCTGTACATGGTTTAGCTACTCCCGGGCATAGCTTATTACCAAGTACTGAATCCATCTTATCCCTGGATAAAGGCTCCAAACAGTAAATCAAGAGAAAATAATCCCTCTGATACCACTTTGTAACGTCCCGGTTCCGGAAGCCACCCAGAAGCACCCCGTACCTGGTTGGTCGCATGAACTCAAGTGCATTTCCCCAAACACCAGAGGCTTCCGACTAGCAGTGAGGGCCTTGAGTGTGATAGTGGGGAAACTATGCCCTCATTGGCAGAGTACACAGTAGAAGTAAATAAACATTCCATAGCGGAAGTAGTAAATAACCAACAATAATAAATAGCGGAAGACTAAATGTGCAAACAAATGGAGCACATATGTATATATATGAAATGATGTATGATACATATCTAGGAAAGAATCCAAACAAGTCACAATGCTGAAAAATAAAATAGTACCAAAACAAGTATAAAAGAAAGAAAACAACTCCTCAGCATCGAAAGCCAAAGCTTGGTCCCATGCTCTCCTGCTCCAAGGAATCAAGTACCAGAAGTCGAAGGGCGCTTTCCATTGTCTATACCTGCAACAAAATAGTCTGTTTGGGCCCAAAAGCATGACCCAAACAAGGTGTGAGACTAAATCCCAGTAGGAAACCACTTGAAGATCTGTTCCTAACAGTCAGTGAGTATATGGCAGGTAATAGTACAATAATCAGTAAACAGTAATATCAACAGCAGAAAGTAATCAGTAAGAAGTAAACAGGATGATATACAACAGTGATCAATCCACAGAACAACGAGCAGTGGTGAAGCAACAACTAACACA
This sequence comes from Viscum album, assembly GCA_963277665.1. NCBI lineage: Eukaryota > Viridiplantae > Streptophyta > Magnoliopsida > Santalales > Viscaceae > Viscum > Viscum album. Next base: position 2,001,607,947 of record OY728135.1, on the reverse strand, counting down.
AATAGGAAACCCTCTGGAAAGTACTCGCAACCATCCCCTCTGGTTTGTCCAAGAAGTAATACAACCCTCTGGGTAGTGCACTCAGCCTATCCCCTCTGGTTTGGTCATACGAATTTATAAGACTCTCTGGGGAAGCTCACTTGGTCAATTCCCCTTATAGTCTAGGGTAGTCAGGGACTCTCTAAGGGAGATCACGTGGTCTAACCCTCTTGGCCCAAGGTCTAGAGAATCTTTGAGGAAGCTCACCCAGTCAATCCTCCTATATCCTCAAGTATACCACATACTCTCTAAGGAAGCTCACTCAGTCAATTCCTCCTCTAGCATGGGAAGGTTTTAAAGACATTCAAACAAGGTAAATACTCTCTGAGGAAGATCACTAGATCTACCCTCCTATAGTCTATAATAACTAAGAATCTCTAGGAAGCTCACTCGGTCTATCCCCTATAGTCTATAATTTCCAAGACTCTCTGAGGAAGCTCACTCAGTCTATCCCCGTGTAGTCTATAATATCTAAGACTCTCTTGGAAGCTCACTCAGTCTATCCCTTATAGTCTATAGCACTGGGTTCTCACTGTCCCGTGCCAGTCAGTGCATATTAATTATATAAGGCCAAAGTACACCTATAGAGCTACTTGGCTAACCAAAGTACACCTATAGAGCTACATGGCTAAACAGTCTATAGAGCAACAGGCATGTTAACAACATCATTCCATCCTATGATCACAAGGCATGGAAATAGGTATAATGGAAAAAGGATAACGAGACTCGAAAGTCGTAATTAGAGCAAGGAATGGGAAAAACATCCAAGAACAACAATTGTCTTCAAACATGATCAAATTAACTCTACACAAGCATACAAGCAAGGCATGAAAACAACATGGGCAAAAAGGTAAATGCGCAATACCCTTTCACGGGTATTAGTGGAACTTGCACATAAAACTCAAAGACTTCGAAAGGTAAGGCACAAACATCCTACCTCAATACTAGGAGATCGATATACTTGAACCACGAGGCTTGATTCTACTCAGAAAAATGTAGATCTATGAAAATGAACAAAACGTTAAACCCACAATAACTTAAGAAAGAGGAGGGATTAGAACACAAAGCTCTGGAAGAAGGAATAACTCACCGCTGTGGTTCCAACGCAATCGACGACGGTCTATTTGTAGAATGGATGGAGGCTCGGGGGCTCAGAGAAGATTTGTGGCCATATGAGTCACTCTCGGTTGAAGGTGCTGGAGAAGAAGACAGTTCTGTTGATTAATCTTGACCCCGATCCGTTTAATGAAAAAAAAGAAAATACACGGCGTGTACTTCTTGAGTACACATCTTGTACTATACTTTTCCGTACTCCACTTCAAGCGGCCTCCACATCACCCCTACACACCGTGTGTGTGGCTCGGACACAATCAGCACACGACCTGGTGCGGCAAGGGGGTACATGGCGTGTACTCATAAAGTACACGACCTGTACTTCAAAAATTTCAAGAAACTCCTCTTTTCTCAAAAATGCAGGGAAAGGAAAGACATACCTGAAAATGAAGATCCATGTTTTTATAGAACCCTTCCAAAGTCTCTATATACAATTAAAAATTATATCTTTCCTTTCTAGAACATTTATTATAAAAATTTCTATATCTATTTTTCTATTCTATACTCGGACATGGTTTCTATATACACTCAAATTATTTATAGGGAAACCACCATCAAAACTAATCTGAACCATGGTGCATGTATTCCTTCACATCATCATATCATACATTCTTCATGAAGTCTTTTTTATTCTATAATGAGAGTTATCCATCTTAATAATGTGGTACTGATCACCTATCACATTTCCCATGTGTTTTCTTCAATTGTAGAAGTTATTGCATGATAAAACTAGGAATGGTATGAAATCTCCATGAAAATACTTTTTGAAGGTAAGATAATATGGATACGTGTCTTCCCATTTAAAATACACGTGTGATTTATATTGTGGATAATATCCAAATTAATTGAGTCTCACATCAAAATATCTTCTAGAGGGAACTTCTTTATTAATCTAAACATGGCATAAACTTCCATTTAAATCCCATGGTATCATCCCATATGAAGAATACTATCCATGGTGGTATCCCTCACTATGGTTTTTCCCTAGTGATGCACCATTATCTTCATGCATGCAATGACTTGTGTAGGATCTCTATATCTCCATATCCATTGTTGACCAACATTGCCTTTAATATTTTCTATTTTCTTTGATGGTATGATTCTCTGGTGGTGCTATCTTGAGGGATGGTTAATTTTTTTAAAATCCTTTGATAAAATCTGAGACAAATTTTAATCTTCTAAAGTTCATCAGGTATGATTATGAAGTTTCCATCCCTTTTATAATTTTTAGTTCAATAATCTAAAAAATTATCTTAAATTAATGTAATTCAAATAAAATATCATTAACCAATTAAAATCACTTTATAACCCTTTCAAAATCATCTTTAATCATCATCAAGATAATTACAAATCTTGTTCTATAATTAATAACTCCTTATATTATTTTAATGACGTTTCACTAACTCAATGTAATTTAATACTTCTTTCTTAATCAATATTTGTAAAGTAATCACAATTTCCTTACTATGTGAATGGTTATTTAACATAACTACTTATAGAAACACTTTCTTTTTAATATAAATATGATAGCATCTTAGAATACTCTCAAGCTTCAAGACATTAAGTTAATCCTCATGTAATATCTAAAATAGAAATAGAAATAATGATACCTAGATTGGGAACTCTTCTCACCTTCATATTTATTTTTCAAACTCCAAAGTTCTATAAAACTGAGAATGAATTCAACTATTTAATATATTTTTACAAAAAATATTATATAAAACTTCATGGTTGAAACATTCTTCCCCTTTGGATTTCTTTGATAATATCCCATAAAATCCATATTTTATTTTATGAGTTGTCTACCTTCTCCAACTTTATCAATAAAATAAAAAGAATCATTATAGCTCATAATTTTTCTTTCAAGGTTTCCCCCTATACCTTTGTACTTCACAGTGACACATATTTCAATCAGAATCCCCCTTTTATAATATTCTTTTTTCACCAGATGTTCTAGAGAAGTCAACACCTTGTCATTAATTTAGGAATTAAAAATTAAGAGAGTCCATTCTCTCCCTCTACTTCAAAAATACCATTTTAATACACATGTTTAATATCATCAAATCCATTATACTTCTCTTATACAATTTTCATTGACATTTCAACTTCCAAAAAACTTTCATATTTTTTCCACATTCTTATTAACAAACCCCAATGAGTGAATTTTATCACTTGGTACTGATATTTCAAAAATCCTCTAAGCATAATGAGTTAGATCTCGGTGCCGGAAACATGAGTCTTCGTTAAAAATATCAATGCTATCCAATTACTCATTGATTTCCAAAAAAACAATCATCTTCAGACATCCACTTTCTTTGATAAATTATTCTATAATTTAAAACACACTCACACCAACTCATTAGTAAATATGTATTAAAGGATTGAGTGTGTGAATTATACCACTTGTAGAACCAATTTTGGTTTTTAGTGAAAATTATAAGACATATTATTGAAAGAAGAGAATTACATGATTCTAAAGTACGTGATCATTTTACAATCTTTATCATGAAGGAGGAAGAGAGAATATGTGAGGTCTTCGCACCGGGTGATGTCTTGTGTAATCCCCATGTTGGCCAATCAAACTGCAATACTGTCTGCTTCTCGATAAACATGAGTAATGATGTAGTTAAGATCGATTAGCAAACGGGTTAACTCTATCCAACATGTAGTAATCAACCAAGCAAGATGGGTTATGCCGTTCCATATCACTTGAAAGATGTTCATCAAGTCACTTTCAATCCAGATGTTGTTCCAACCGAAGTGCTTGGTGAAGGTAATAACATGAATCAAGCTCAACATTTTAGCTTAAAGGGAGGTGGAAATGCCATATTTACCCATAATGCAACCAAGAATTTGACCAAGGTAATTCCTAAAGATATCACCACAACCTATGGGGCCTGGATTTCCCTTCGAGGCGCCATCAATATTGAGTTTGATCCATCCAGGTAGAGTGGCTCTCCAAAATAAATTATTAACTCCATTTTATGTTTATAGTTCTCCTTTATTAATATATATTGATCAATTTTAGTGTATTCTGATTATCCTTTTAGTATTTTTTTTATTCCCCCTCAATTTTAGCACAAAATATTTGACAATTGTTCAATTTTTAGACACCTATTATTGGGATAATCCTCCTTTTCTATCATATTTTAGTATTCCTTAACCACTAACAACTAATACAACGTTTTAGTATATAAATAAATAAACATGAGAATCATCCATTTTATTGTTATATCCTCTCAATTTATCTTCTTTTCTTTAATGGATTTATTCCACTAGTCACATGTACATATATCATAAATAATCTTCTATATATGGATTAATACCATTTAGAAAACTCATATTTGGATTTTTAACCTATGTATTACAAAATTAGGCTTAGTACAATCTATAATTTATCATTACTACATGAATAGATAGATTCAACTCTAGTTATTCAATTTGACTTCTTAATAATGTTTGTTTGATATGTTTTTCCTAAACAAAAATTTCATTTCTTCATTACTACATGTTTTCCTAGATCCATTGAGATTCACTTTTGGCTTCATACCTATGTGTCTTGTTAGCAAAATCACAACATTCATTCATCTCTTTTTAATGAATATACCCCATGGATTGTGTCTCACCTTTAAGTCTACAATACATACAATATAAATTAGTAACATTTGATCACATAGGGAGAGAAAAACCTGCATTTTTTCAATGTTGAAAAGTTTAGTTACCAACCCTTTGTTACAATATTCTTATAAGATATTATATTGAAATTCCTTTATAAGACACTACTTGTAAAAATTTTTTACAGATACTTTTTTTAGAGTACATCAAATCATTTGGAATAGGATTCTATTTTAGGGTAGGACTCATCCCACTAATGAAATCTTCCTCTATTGATGCATTGTTGTTTCATCCTTCTATAGAATGCTTATTTCTCTATATAAGGGAAAATCCACTTGTTTTATTCTCATACTTCATTATAGTATAAATGAGCCCACTTAATCAATCCTTTTGTTTTCCTTACCTTATTTCCATGAGAGTAACAAGTTATTTGTTTTTCTTTCTCCATAGATGCTTCTTATATTTATAAGTAGGTTGTTGAGGGTATCTAAATTTTGGTTGATGATACACTTCTTGTTGTTCTTTTTTAGTATCACATTTGATGATAATGAACTTATTCACCATTGTAAAATATTTCTTTTAAGTTTCATGTTCTTATTCATTTAACCACAACATTCTTATTTTATTTCCACGATGTCTACTATGAACAAGCCATTAGTGAAACTTCTAGTATCCAATTTTTATTTCTTAATTTTAAACCATCCAACATCATGAATCTTTATTACAGTAAAATAGGGTTTTCATTCTTCTATTATTTTCTCCTTCTTGTAATGGGAGCTAGGAATTTGATCCTAACATTTCTATACCTTTTTTCATTGCAATTCATTTCTATATGAACAAGGTTAGAAAAAATATAGCATCTACTAACCAAATCATACCATGTATAAAGTTTTTTTAGTTGAGTTGTGGAAACCACTAGTATTCCTTCTTTGTTGAACCTTTTAGTTTCCACAAACATACTCATAGTATATCCAACTCCACTAAAAATATAACAATGTAACTCTATATTTCTTTGAGATCCATTTTCACCAGTTCTAATAGGCCTGTACTATCTTTTATATAAATATAGATATGTGTACTTCTTAATACTAGTTGAGGTTATAATATGGGGATCTTTAATATTTTACTTCATCCTTATAATTTGAATCACTCCCTTGAGATCCTCAATCTTCAAATCATTCTCTTTATGTTTAAATTTTTAATTCTCAAACTGAGAATCTATTTCACGATACAAAATTATCACCTACACTTTATACTTATATATATGGAAGTCATGGATGATTCATGGAGTTACTTATTTTCTATGATTTCATTTATCTATTGAACAAGTTCTTTAATTATATAAATTTATTCTTTTATTTTATTGTTCATTATTGTGATGGTTTTCTCCAAAGTAATTTCTTCATTCATCAACATCCTACTTTCTTCCTCTTGTTTTTTCATTAAGGAATAGTTCTTTTCACCTTAATCCTTTAAAAAAGGCACTTATAATTTTATGTCTTGATTCTCCCCATGTTTTTTTCACAAAAAAATCTCTAGATTTATCACATGATGTGGTTGCCTCATCTTCCAACCATTCAAGTGTGGTGTAATCCAAGTTTTAAAATTCATAAGAAAAATATATTGAACAATATGATTTAGATGTATATTAAGGAATTTGTATTATTCACATCCTTTGTAATCATCATCTTCTCAGTTTCCCTTTTCTTAATATTATTCTTCCTTCTTCTAGAAATATTCCATTCTAATTTAAAATAATTCATATATAGATTGTTGACTAAAACATATTTAATGATGGTATTGGTAGGCTGGTTTTCCTCTTCTATAAAAAGTCCTTCACTATACAGTTCATACAACCTAATTCACATTTCCTTAGAAAAATTTAAATGATAAATATTCTTGAATACATCTTCTTCCTGAGAATACTTTAAGGTTTTATTAGCACAATCATAAATCTACAAATTTCTTTGATCTATCTTAAAAATTATTCAATACTCACTTCTCAATATAATATCATTTAATAATACATGATAAGTTATTACAACATGTATTTCAAAGTATCTCATAAATTCCTTTCTCCATTTAAATAAAAAATTTCCATTAAATATAGGAGTGATCTCTATTGATGCCATATCTTTAATGATCATCAAAAATAAAATCTATTTGTTTGAATCCAAACTAATACCTTTTATCTCTTATACCACTTGTTACAATAATATATTCCCCCGGGGGGGGGGGGTGAATTAGGGTGTCATAAAATTTAAACCTTTTTTTATTTTTTTCTTACTCATATTTATCATTAGGATCTTGTTATTATGTTAGATGGAACTACGTTAAAATTGTTACTTACATTTTTCCAAAATCTTTTACATAAAATGATAAATTAATATGGAGTAAACAAAAATATTAACAGGATAAAAAAGTTTTACTTGCTTAACCACTAAGCTGTAGTCTAAGGAGAACATAATGAACATGTGTTAATTTTACTGGAAGTAATACTATGCATTGTTGTATTATATTTGTATAGGAGGAGAACACTACCGATCCTAGGGATACTCAATCTTATTCCACTCCACTATTGTATTTAATGAAGGAATTCAGTAGTTTATACATGTGTGATAATCCTCATTATATGAATAATCAGCACAAACTATTTTCATTTTTAACTCCAGATTGATGCACAATTGATCTCATTGTTTACTACTTATTCTTCATGGATGGTTGAGGTAAATTCCTAAATTAAAGGGTTATTTAATTGTCTTCTTACAGTCAATATAGAAGGAAAAGTTTCTCCAGATGTGAATAATTAATTACTAAAATTATTTTGTGATGATATTCCTTTTTAAGTAAGATATGGCAGTAATAATCCACCTATCTTTAAACCTCCTTTTGTTCTACATAAACCATATACAAAAATTATAATCTCCTTAGAACATATATTTTCTTCTTCTTATAATTTTTACCAGTTGTATAAATATACAACAAACTCTACTTACTATTCCTTAGACATATAAATATATCAAGGGAAAAAAATAATACCAATCCCCTCTTACTTGTTCACTAGTTTTTTATATGAAAAATGAATAATTACATGAAATATTAACATGAGATAATATTTATATATTTTTAATGTGATAGTGTTCCCATAATCTTGGTCTCACTATTTCTATCATTCAAGCTTCCATAAATCTCCATCCTGCCTCTCCATTATTCATAACTTCAAACATTTCCATAATTTTAATATGAAATATTTCATGAAAATAATATTGACAAATCTATTATTTTATTCCCCCTAATGGAAAGATATAATGGAATTTGAATCTCTACAAAATACATCGATTCAATTATTCAATATTTACCAAATTATCAATCATAATTTATGATTTATAATATCCATTCATTTCCTTATATCCTTCAAAATCTTATTAGCATGAATGAAAATACCCTCAGCATGAAACATGATGGATTCTTAAATTTTAAATGGTAGTGAGCCTTATGATATATCCCATTTAACTTTATGAGGTTGATTTACCAACCTTATAAATCCATAGAGTACTCTTCCAAACATAGAGATTACTCTTCCAATGTCCTGAATAACTCTTCCAAACCCATCTTACTCTTTTTAATTCATATACTACCTTTTTGAAGTAAGGGTTAGCTCTTTTGAACTACTATTTAACTATTATGATGTTATAGAATAATCTCAGGAAGTCAAGGTGAACAATTTATAATTCACCATATACTCTTTATAAAATCCATATTACCTTTACAAAACTTGAATTGTCCAAATTTCTATGTCTAATTTTCTACTCCATCCTCATCCATGATTTTCAAAAAACCCATAAATTGTTTTCAGTGTAACCACCATCAGTCCTCCATTGCACCGTGAATTGATAATTCCTATATATTTTCATAAATGATTTTTAGGTCATCAATATTATATTTAGGGAATTATCAATCTTTATAGTATGATGAAAAGATTCTCCCTTATATCTTATAGTGTTCCTATGATTTTGGTAATTGTAGAATGTGGAAACTAGACACAACATGAACTCCCCATAAAAAAACTATCTAGATGTAGTAGATGATGGAAATTACTTCATCCTATTTATAATAATTTTTCATTTTAAACATTTAATAGTATCTTGAATTAAGTGAGTCCTATATCATACATGGCTTTAAGAGAGTTACTCCTTACTAATCTAAACACCGAGTAAGCCGCTATAGAAATACCATGGGTTTTCTACATACCATGACCTATATCCAAAGTGAATCACCTCCCCCAGGTTCTACCCTAATGTAGAATGATGATATTTATTTTTACACTAACCCACATAGGCTGCCTTTAAGGGTTCCAATTATGGTTGAACTCAATAATGAGAGGGGGTGAATCGATGTTGTTGAATTTAAACCAATTTATATTTTTTTCATTATACCTTTCTTTTACCTCTATCAATATTAGGAAAGTAGATCTCATGTTCTCTCTTATCTCCTTCATTCATTTATGTAACATATTTTAAAAAAAACACACAAAAGTAACAATGATTAATTAGTAAAACCTTTCTAAATGAAAGGCTAATCCTTGGTGTGAACTAATAAAACTCAAGATTACATGACCTAATAGTAATACCCTATGATCATTACATTATAGTATTCTAGTAGTGTACGTGTGTGTGTCGCACACAACACATTTTGGTGTATCCCACACACAAGGGTATCCCTTAACTTACAATGATTATAGTTTGGGTAACAAAAATAGAGTCTACTACAGATTCACAACTCTAGTGAGTTTTTAATGGGATGTTTGGTCCTTTTACTCTTCTTTACTTATATAAAAACATATATATACTTCTTATTGATAATAGTAGGTGATGACTGTTCCTTGTTTTTCTTATGTATGAAAAATAGTGAACAGAAAACTTATTTTTATACTTCAAAATAGTTAACTGAGTGATTCATTTTTTATACATAAGAAGGGATTCTTATGACGAAAAATCATACTACAAAACCGTATATTATTCCATACACTTATTTTCTTATTCAACTTCTGTGTATAATAATATTTCCCTTGTTCTTCCCTTATTTTCTTCGACACACAAACCTTCAAAAAAATATATAGAAGTGTATGATATTCTCTATTTATATTCAATAATATCATATTTATATTTTTATAACTATATTATGTCTAGTCCACACAAATAATTTTGAAAACAAAGATTTTAGGTATTTAAAATCCTATTGAATTCCTTTTTTTTTCTTATACCATATCCACATAACAATACCTATTCAAACATTCAAATAAACCACTTCATAAACTATAACTATATTAAATTATCAATAACTATCATTGGTCTTAGTTATCTATAACTAGTCCACATAATAACCACCTTTTATCCATAAAATATACATGTATTTAAACTATCATTAAATATAGGCATAAATCATTATTGAAATTTCTGTTGTCATGGATTCCTTTTTATTTCAAAACATTCCAAAAATTCTTTTTCTTCCATATTTATAACTCATTATACCTAAATCATGATAAAAACTGATTGTAATAATTATTTCCATTTATGAATAGTACACCTAGAATTATGTGGATTTATTATTTCTCCATGGTGAAAATAACACTTTAGAATCGTCATTTTCTTCCAACATATTTTACAATAACTTGAATCATAAATTAAAGCACTGTGGTATTTTAATTCAATAAAGAACACTTTACCGGGTATTATATAAATCAGTATTCTAGTAATTTGGAGTATTAATAATTTCCTTTCATAAATTTTATATGATGCAAGTCATATGATCATAGTCATATGAATATTTACTCCCCAAAATTTATGGTTTAATTTTACATATTAGCTTTTTTACCTTAACATATATAATGCAGAATTTATCACATGTTTTGTAATAAACAAAGAATTTTGAAACCTGGAATAAAACTAACTGGCTAACCAGGTTCATCAAGGAAGGAGAGGTCAAGAGCTTCATCAATCACTCACTAATGTATATTTTTTATTTATTTTATTTGTTTTTTAAAGTAACACTGAGACAATGGAGTTTTTTTGGTTTTTTTTATTTTTTTAATTGAAAACAAATGAAAATAGAAAACACATAATTCAATTAGAATTACAGTGGGATTTATCATAATGTACATGTGTTGCAAATCAAATTATTCAATGAGCATATAAAATACCATGTGTACACCCATACTTCTCTATTATTTGATATGTGAGAATAAAATTATACTTTAAATATCTGTAAGTATATCATTAACACATTAATTGAAGTCAAACAACAAAATTATTCAATTGTGTTGATAGAATTAAGAGATATAACTCCTTACTTTATAATCTATTCTCATTGTCTCACAAAAATTAGGGAAGACATAGATTTGGAATTAAGTACAAAAATCAAATAATTCCCATTATGATTCCTATGGACTACCCAAAATGGGTTAGTACCTCAATGATATGAAGTTTTAGATCCATGGGTATATCATATGAGTTTTGAGAAACATAAGGAAATGAGGGAGAAGAGAACAACACATGAGAATACGAAATATAATTTAATTAAAATTAAAATAGGAGAAACAAAAATTCTGATAGTAATCAAATATAGGATGAAGGCCATGGATTAAAGTTCTCATAAAATTGGGAATGAAGAATATTTCTAAGAAGTTGAGTATTCTTCTCTATACACCATGAATTTTAGTGTCCTGATATTCCCTCACTGGATTGTCTCCACATGTATATCTTGATAGGTTTTGATTCTTCCAAAAATATCATCTTGAATCTTACCCTTTCTAAACATTCTTCCCTTAATCATTAGATTATTTCTTATCTCAGTGGGTGTCATGTGGATCACTTATAGGTGCTCTTATTAATTCAAACTAAGCATAAGAATTTTTTTAGTTCTAGGTTAAAAGTTATTACATTTTGGGAATTTATTATTTAATTTTCTTATGGATATACCCTTACATAGCTCCATTTATCAACCTTTCTCAAGTCTGCATTTGAGTACCTTAACACAACACATTTTACCTGATATATCTCTTTGAGCACACAACTGACCCTTACGCAGGTCATTGATGACCGTTACATAACTCTCAGTAGCAACCGAGTGTGAGCCTTACCCTTAAATATTTCTTTAAATGTTTCATATTACCCTTAAATATCCTCTATATGACCTTGATACAATAGCACTAGATGTGAATATACCTTTAAACAGTGCCTGATACATTATTTCATTAGCTAAAAGGAGCTTGGTACCCTTACATAGCTCCATAATGCACTTGATACATCGACATAACATCCAAAATGATCTATTTACCCTCAGTTAGCTTGATGGTCAACACCATTACCTTTATAAAGTGGTAGTTATTCCATGTTGAAACACATGAAGCAAGGGGATTCTACTATGGTACAACTGTAGTGACCATGGTTCTACCTTGACGCATCCTTTGAAATTTTGGTAGTAAGTTTATGTTGGGTAGCTTTTGAGCTTGACACAACTTATTGAGAGGTCCTTATAACTTTATGTAGTTTATTTATAGGACCTTTACATAGTTTGGAAAATAATTAAAAAAATTAATATAGGCTTACCCAGTTTAAGATCAAAATGAATAAAAAAATTAAATTAAATTAAATTCCTTTAAACAATGATATTATAGAATCAAAAATCAAGGTATGTCTTTTCCATAAAATCTAAATAATGAATAAAACTAATAAAAATTAAATTCAAATCCATTTATCATTTAAATTCCATATTTATAAAAATAATGAAAATATAAAAATTTCCTTAGATCTAAATTATTTTGGGGATAATTATCAATGAAATTAATTTAAAAATTCTGAAATATTGAATCTCATTAATATGAAACATTTATTTCATATGACCCACACATAATAGGTTGAGTGACTTTTACATAATTATTTTTTAATGGCGATGAACTATCTACATGAATCAATCTTTAAGATTAACTTTATGCATGCTCTATGTTACTTTTATGCAATGTTTGAGTTGCCTTTATTCCTCAAATGAATCTACTAGATGAATTTTATATAGTTGGTTAATTATATTTATGTAATGATCTATGAAACTTATGTATTTAGTGTAATCTCAATATGAACTTTATGAAACAAAAATAAATTTAGAGTGACCTTTATATAGGTATTATAACTATACCAAGATTAAGAAACTCACATCTACTTTAATATTTACAAGAATCATGAAAAAAGTATCCTGATATATAAACCATTAAAGTTCAGTTCAATTTTCAATGTATGTTTATTTCTATTATTTATTTCCTTCTATGAACTTATGTTGTAAACATATTTAAAATTTTACCCAACACCTATGTATGGAACATAAAATATTTAAACATTTTTTACTATAACAATAAATATATCTTTAAATATTACAACGAAGAAAATTCTTCTTTTCTCATATAAATGATAATAAGTATCTTCCCACACTAATATTACAATATTTTCTTTAATCGTTTTGCACTTGTTATAATGTAGATGTATTCTTGGTATCTATTATCCCCCACAAACAAGCTTGGTTATCCTTCTAATCTTCCAATATTCTTCTAATTTAATTTCTTCTTCAAGATATTGACATCAATATTTATAGGTACTTCAATATTATTGGAAATAAATACAACACATAAAAATTGGGAACAAAAATATCCCCCTCTATACTTATTTTAAATACCATCTAAAAATTATATATCAATATGTGAACTCGGATTTATTTTAAATCTTCTTCACTCTTCTCCCCTTATCACATATCTTATTTTCTTATCAATATATCATTTTTCATTTCTTGTAATTATTTAAAATAAATACAAAGTTTATAGAGATATGATGATATCATTATATATTTAAGAAACATGTCATCAACTATTATACTCTAAGTTTATGTGATATATGATTAGTGTTGAAAATAAGATGGTTTTATTTAGTCAACGAAGCTATCCATTATATAAGAGTATGATACCAACTTGAAATGAAATATCTTAAAAAATATATTCAAGGACGGTAAAAATTTTCTTTAGGTTAGTATAATTAATTAAAAAAAATTGAGATAAAATTTCTCCTGAAATTTTGATTTTGACTATCTTTCACCCACTTGAATACACATATTATAATATTAAAACATAATAGGCTTTACAACAACCCTGAAACTTCTCCAAACATAATTTATTAATTCACCGATTAATTAAAAATTTCCCTCAAAATATTAAAATCTGATTTGAATTACCAGGTATGAGAGAATAATAAATCATACATTGTCAATTAAATTTGATCAAGATAATTCTAGAATATTTCAATTTTCATGAATTAATGATTTTGGTAGCTTCTTCACCATTTTCACTTGTATCCCCCTCAAGAAGACACTCCACTTAATTTTCATAATTTTGGATATCTTTAAAGGATAAATTTAAAGATTTTATAAGTAGATAATATACCAAAATATATCAATTTACATTGTTGTCTAGATTTTTACACCATAATAAAATTTCTCATCTAGCTATCCAATTATGACAACATTCACTTCTTCTCAGGTTCTCACCCATAAGGCCATGGTTCACCTTCAATTCCCTACATTGTGATCACAAAAAATACAACACATAAAGGTAAGCTAATAAGGTGGTTCATATTTCTCCTCAATGTTAATAATAAGGTTGAGAGGATTTTTCCAACCAAGTTTGTCCATTCTTCATGCTTCCACATATGTTTTCAAGCCCAATTTTTTTGGACAACATGTATCTCTTAATTTATTCTTTTTCATTCTGTATATAATTTTTCTTCTCATAATACTTCATTCCTAGTACAGATTTAATCCTATTTAAGGATTATTCTTGTGCTCGAAGAATAGTAAAACAACCATTGAAAATGTGTCTAATAATATTATGTCTTCCATATACTTATTATTAAACTATTGGGATATAATTTTATTATAGACACTCATGAAAATTTGGATCTTCACATGAAATACATTCTCCCTTATTACTAATTATTTCTTATGTTTCTTCTAAATTAATTTATATTTCCAAATCAGTTTCCCAAATTAGTAAAAAATATTTGGAAATATTGGTAGCTTGTCTGGATACTCCACATTGAAAATTATGAGAAATTTTATTCACATATGTTTCATTAATATTCATCCCTCTTCCTTTTTTTCTTGGGTATTCTACCCAATGATAATCTATAATTATTCTTTTAAATTTTTTTGGGATTATAAAGATTTACTCCCTTCTAATCGTTTATCATGTTTGGATATTCTTTCTTTAACACCATTTATGGTATTATTTTATCATATGTATTTGATACCTTATAATATGGACTTTCATCATGTTTATTAATAACTTATTAAACATACCTCAAAAATATTTAAGAATATAAAATATATTTTAACCTGAAATATTTCTCTTTTTTGAATGTGGATGTTTATTTTTCTCAAGCATAACCCCACTAGAAATGGGATCTATTTTTTTTTGAAATTTATGTTTTATAAAATAAATACAATGAAAATTTACCAAACCTAATGTAACACCAATAATGACATGAAAAAATTGATTTCTTTCCTTGAAGTACGTTTTGTCTAAAAATTCTAAATTTTTTGGAAAACTATTTTTAAGACATCACTATTTATGGTTGGGATTATTTTAGGGAAACAAAACTCATACCACTTCTTATATCCTTCATTGACATGGTTATAAAATTTTATTCATTTTTATTCATTGATACATGTGAAAATTTAAATTTAAAAATATAAAATATTGGTAAAAAAATTTAGAACAATCCTTAGATTCAGGTATGGATGATAATTTTTTTGAGTATAATTGGGAAATATCATCAGATGATGTAATGATCTTATTGAAATATAATTTATGTCTTTCTAAACATGGAATATTTTAATAATAATGTATGGAAGTAGATCCTTTCACTGTTTATTATGAGAGATCCATATGTGTCATTTCCATATTTTCCATTAGTTCTTCAAATTCTAGAAAACTAATATTGAGAGTGTTATTCTAATATTCAATCTATATCACCTTATATTCATATTCCTTTCTCACCGATTGAACCTAATTTTCATGAATATTGGTTTTATAATGTAATAATGTGTTATGTTCCTTGATTATTTAGGATTTAACATCCAATTGTGCATTCTTGACATAAATGAAAGATCTTTAATCTTCCTCTGATGCATGTATTTTTTCTTCAAATTATTTATTGTACCTATAATTTTCTTAGGTTATATAGATCCACTCTTCTTCAAATCTAGATAATATCTCTATAATAACCACATTTATAACTTCTTTCTATTTAACCTATTTAGATAGATTTATGGAAGTTAAAACACATTCTTGAAAAACCTTGTTCATATTTTCTAACTCTTATTCAAACTAATTGATTTATTCTTATTGAATTTTAAAAATACCACAAATAAAATAGACTATTTTTTTGGGAAATAATCAATAAATCATATAATGATAAAATAGATAAATTTTTTGACATATGATCACCCACACTATTGATTGGATCTTATTTCATACAATATGAATAAGAATATTTACAAGCCTCAAGATTACTTAAATTTATTTAATTATTTTAGGTAGAAGAGTTATCTAATTTTATGATGGTAGATTAAACCACCAGTTCTTATCCATGTATGCCAGATTTATATTCTTTATGATCATGGAATATGGAAGCTTCTTCTTTTTTAACAATATAGACAACTTATTCAATATCTTCATCTCTATCTTTTTACTATTCATCATAGTTTTGGTATAAATTGAATTTTTTTCTTGGATAAATAGAGATTTACTAAAAATGAACTTCATTATAAATTTATAAAATACCTTCAAATATTTAAAAGTGAAAAACTTCAAAAATAGTGAATCCAATTAGAGGTAAATCATTCCTTAATACCAATTAAGGGGATAAATTAGGGATAAAATCAAAATTGAGAGGGGTGAATCAATGTCGGTGAATTTTAAAAAATTTATAATTTTATTCTTTTTCAATTTATTTTTCCTCCGTCAATATTAGGTAAGTGGATCCCATGTTCTCTCTTTCCTCCTTCATTTTATCATGCAACACATTCAAAACACATATACATAAAGGGAATAATGATTAACGAGATTCAAATTTCAAAACAAAAGTTAATCCTTTGTGTGATTTGGTATAACCCAGGATAACACAACCCAATAGTAAAACCCTATGAGAATTGTACTATAGTATCTTGATGGTGTATTAGTGTTCATCCCGTACAACTCAGATTGGTGCATCCCGCACACATGTGCATCTCATATCTTATATCTTTTATAGTTTGGGTAAAAAATGGTGAGTCTTCCATAAATTCGTAACTACAAAAACTGTTTGATGTTCCAATTTTCCTTATTCCTATTCTACACTTGAAAAAAAACATGCATGTAATTATTCTTGACAATAGAAGGTGATGTATCCTCCTCCTTATTCCATATGCACAATAGTGTACAAAACTGTTATTTTATTTATTCATAGTAGTGAAGAAAGTTATGCCTTTATTTCACATAAGTGAGAGTTGTTCTTATGAAAATGTAAACTAAAAAGACTTATATACTTCCCTATTATTCTTCTCTTCTTAAAATTAGGTGAAAAATTAGATAGTATTAGTTTTTCCCTTCTTCTTTTCTTCAACACACTAACCATCTCCCATAATATATAAGTGAAAAACATTGTCTATTTGTATTCAATACTCTTACATCTATATTTTTAAAATTTTATTAGGTATCTTCTATTGAGAAAGTGTTGTTTTCAACAATACATAATGTTATTATTTAAAGGGGGATATTGTTGAGAACAATACTCTATCTTTTTATGATAATTTTGATGCTCACAAATACCCTTAATTATTTTCTAATTATTTTATTTTTTAAGAATATTGCAAGAATTTATTATTCATTATATTTTTATTTCTGGACGAAATATTTAAATTCTTGAACAATGAGAATTAATTTCTAAGGTATTCACATTTAGTGCGTTCTGGAAATACTATTCATGCTCAACATATTTGGGATCTGCTTTAGCGCGTTCTAAAAACATTGTTCATACCCTACGTGGAGAAACGTAGTGTGAGGATGAAATGCGGTGTATAATTTATGAGATAAGAGAAAAGTATAGATAATAAACCATATGTTATCAGAAAATTATGATAAAGAACCCTACATTAGGAAGGAACCCTACATTTGGGATATTAGAAAAGTATGGAAGGAGAACTGTACGTAAGTGTTAAACGTTACGTTTGTTTTTCAAAAGTATGGTTCATCAACCATACTTTTGTAAACAACCTTACGTTCTTAGAAAAGTATGGATCAATTATCTTTCATTTTGAAGCTTATAAAAGTATGGATCTTTCACCTTACGTTTGAAGGATGTGATATCAACCCTACATTTGTGATCAACCTTACGTTTGAAGGAAGTGACATGAACCTTACATTTGAAGGAAGTGACCAAAACCTTACATTTGTGATCAACCACATGTTGACAACCTTACGTGTGAAGGCTACATCATCAACCTTAATTTTATGATATAAATTACGTTCATAGGATGCATATTGTTCAACTAAACCTTACATTTTCCGTCAGAGGGTTTAAAGTCGATATTATTTTGCAACGATCAGCAAGATGATTATTAGGCTGATTTCAAGCCAAATTTAAAGATGATTTTAAAGAATGACTTTGAATGATTCAAAGCTGTTTTATCTATTTTTTAAGGATCGAATTAAAAGGAGATTTTTATGTTGAGTATTCAGGGAAGTTACGACTACTCTGTAAATTCAAATATTTGAATATCATGAGTCAAAATGCGAATTTTGTGGATCTAAATTTGTAGGAGAAGTTCTCGTCATTAATATACATGATCTTTTCGGAAAATAAAAACAGGAGGAGAAGGTTTTTCATAAAAATTGATCATGCATAAAAAGGAAGAAAAACAGAGACTATCAAAAAACACAGACCTGCTGATTCAAAGAAGCGAAAAAGCTCTATTTATTGACAAAGAAGAATCATGATAGAAGATTCACTCATTCTACATCAAAGATCTACTGTGAATATGATACCACTGAAGTTGTGAATTATATTTCTATATTTATTGCAATAGGATCGACTCAGAATGACTCTTTTGTGAAGATCATTATTTTTGAAGGCGAAGACCCATCTACTATCAATTGCATGTTGTTGCAATTGTGAAGAACATCTGGGAAGTATTTTCCAAGTAAAAAAATCTTTCTTTTATATTCTTGAGTGACTGGCTTCTCATACTAAGCTGTGTAGGTTCTGTAATTGAACCATAAGGCTTTGTTTTTCCTTAGATTGTAAAGGTTTCAACTGCATGTACTCAGTTGTTGAAAGGTCTGTTGAAACGAGGTCCAGATAGTGAAAATCATCATGCTTGTGGAGTAGAGCATTGGTGGAGTGGACTAAGGGCCTTCTGTTCCCCGAACCACTATACATAGTGTGTCTCTGTACTTCATTTTTCCGCTGCATTAATCTATCTGATTAAAGATAAAAGACAGAAGGCGATCTCGTGAAGATTTTTGTAATACACAATTCACCCCCCTCTTGTGTATATTTGATATAATCCGATCCAACAATTGGTATCAGAGGTTGAGATTTCTGATAAAGCCTTAACAAGATGAAAGTGATTATACACAGAGCAAGATGAATGATACAAGAGAGGGAATGTCTATGGTTAGAGCACCGTACTTCAATGGAGAAAACTATGGATGCTGGAAGTTTTGAATGATTATATATCTTGGATACAAAGTATATTCTAAGATTCTGACTCCATATGAAATATAAAAAAAACTGAAACATGGAGTGCAGCTACTAAAGTAGAATATGATATGAAATCAAAGGCAATGAATGCTATTACATGTGGTCTAGTTCCTCATGAATTCAACATAGTATCTCAATGCCCGAAAGCATATGAGATATGGAAAACTATTGTTGTTGCTTATGAAGGAACTAACAATATCAGGGAAATGAGATATGCCACTACGAAGCGTAAATTTGATACATTCAGAATGGTTGAAGGTAAAAGTTTTACTCAAATGAATGGAAGATTGATAGAGATTGTCAATAACATAACCACTTTGGGAGATCCCATTAAACAAGCTGATCATGCTTTAAAAGTGCCGAGGGTACTGCCTACAAGATGGAATGGAATCTTTGCTGCAATCAGACAGTCGACAGCTGTCAAAGACTTAACCATGAGAGAACTGATTGGAACAATAATGATGTATGAAGCTGAGATTCAATGTAACACCCCAAACTTCTACGATACACTTCTCTTTGAATAATACAATAGCATGTGTTGTACGTAACTTCGAGTTCTAACATACACCACAACCAATCAAACTAGCCGTTATGAATAGTAATACCCACTTTTTTGAAATTTTATAAATTTTATCTTTCAAAATAGACTTCATTTTTGGATTCAGAATATTAAAATTAGCTTAGGGTGAATTTTGGGTATTTTTCTGAAAACATTCAATTTTTGATGAATAGTGAAAAACACTGAGTTATAGTTTAAAACCGAATTTTTATTTAAATAATTATTAATTTTATTTAA
This sequence comes from Viscum album, assembly GCA_963277665.1. NCBI lineage: Eukaryota > Viridiplantae > Streptophyta > Magnoliopsida > Santalales > Viscaceae > Viscum > Viscum album. The sequence continues at coordinate 2,001,587,547 of OY728135.1, read as the reverse complement.
ATTTAATTAAGGTCAAAATTGATACATAATACCTATATAAGTTCAATGTAATTCATTGGAGTTAGTTTATAATAATTTTAGATATATAAAATTTTTATTGAACTTTTCACCGTCTTTTGCCCACCTCCTAGGAGAATTTGAAAATTCACATAAAACTTAATTTTACAGCTTCTGTGAGTGGAATTTCGAAAATCCGAGAGACGTGGTTAATATCAAGGAGTAATATGTGGTTCAATGAGATAAAAATATTTTTTTGGTGAATAGTAACTTTTTACTTTTATTTACCACAGTTAAAAGTAAATAGGGTAATTAAGGGTAAAAATGATATTAATATTAACCTAACACATGTCCTAATTCTATTGGATAAGTATAATTCGACCAAAAACAACCTTATGAATAAAATATGAACCTCTTTGGTCCACTTGGATTAGATTAAGACATTTATTATTATTTAATTCAAAGAAGCGTTAAAAGAGTTAAAACAAAAGTTTAATAACTTAAACATTTTTAATATAGGGTTATAAATAATATAAATTCTATTATAAATATTCATTAGAAATATAAAAATATTTCCTACATATTGGTATTTTATTTATAATTTTTAGGCATTAAATAATTTAATTTATTTTTGACACAATGATGATGCAGTAATTACCTTATTTGTGAAATATTAAAAATAATTGATATTATAAATACCCAAATAAATATAATTTGAGACTTTTAATGAATTCCAAGAATTTTACAGGTTAATTTTACATGTTAGGGTTTATTAAATGAATTAGGTTCGAAGTAATAATGCTATTATGAATTTAGAAAAAACAAAATACCAAATAGTGTCCAAATTGACATAAAAGTGTTTTTAAAACAAATATTATATTATTAATTCATATTCTATTCCTAAAAATCTAAGTTTCGGCCAAAGGACTTATATAATTATAGGTGTATCATTAATGAACCACTTGGGGTTCTCTTGGAAGTATATAGTAAGTTTATTAACCATATAATATAAAAATACAAAGAGACAAGGTAAATGTCAAACTATTTAACTAAGAGTTAAATATATATGATAATGTTAATATAGTGACCCAAACCTGTCTAAAATATATTTTTTGAAAGGATTTCAACCCATAACCACCTTAACCTTTAAATAATCCACTTTGGAGCCATTAGAAACCCAATATGAATTTATTATAAAATAATATTTCTAGCTTTTCCAAAGGTGCCCCTCACCCCTCTTATAAAAGGGAACTCCCCCTTCTATCTAATTAACACCTTCAAAGCCTTTTGGATCAGCCAACTCCTGCCCAAATATTCTCTCAACTTCCCTCAATTTAACCTAGAGGCCTTATTTTTATCAGAAAGCCAACCTAAGGATCATTTTGATCAAATCAAAAAGGAAGAACCCGAAGGAGAGGTAATGTTTTCACCACCATCTTTCAAGTTCCTTTCTTCTTCAACTTCTTATTTATTTGTTATTTACATTCTAAAATAATAACTCCAGTATCTTCTATATACTGTAATGTTATTATAAATATGGTACAATCACATTCATTATTCTATCCATCCTTTGAATGACATGTCACCATACGTGTGTACGTACGACTTACCGTCTCCACGTCATGGTGTAATTGTTATTCAAAACATTATTATTTGGATGGGTATGATAATGATGTTTAATTGAAGTAAATAATAAATATAACATTATAATGATTCTGTATATATGACATAACATACAATTATATACTATTTTAATATCAAAATATTGATATTGTCGCTCGTGCGTAAGTATGGACTACCATCTCCACGAACGCGATGAGATTCATTCCCCATCGTATCCATTCAGGGCTAATTCTCATTTTATGATTAAAATTAATGTTTAAGAACTTTATATAATTCTGGATATGAATAATATACAACCTATCCATATCAAACACGTCTTACGTAACAAACCATATAAAGGAAAACAAATCAGTTAACACCCGAAATGATGATAATACTAAAATATTATTAACAAAGCAATATTAAAAGATCATATATGATATCATATTTATGTATATGATTATTGTATAATTTAATAACAATTATTTAACTATTATACAGGAGGTTAACCAACCCTAGACCAAGGAAAAGTACAAGGTAAGGGTTTATTTCACAATCTCTTCATTATCTGAGGTTGTTTATACGTAATTATCTACTGGGACCTCTTTATCATCCACATCTATATTTCTCAAAAATATATTTCAAAACATTATTAATATTTTATAGACTATGGGTTAAATTCATTTATACCCTTGTTTGACTTTTTATAAGATGTTTATAAATGAATCTTTCCATCGTTTTCAAAACAAGGTCCTTTTTTTTACCTTTTTGACAGAATTAAGGTAAGAATTTCTTTTTTAACTTATACGGTGGGTGTGGCTATTTTCTGTTGTTATAAAATTGTAGAAGCTTCCCTTACAAGATTATAAGAATATTTTCAAAGTAAATGTTTTCTTAAGTAATTATGTGACTTTTAAATGATTTCAAAAAAAGGAGATATTTCTCTCAAATAGTTTTTCTTTCATCTATGTCAACATCCTTTGATGGATTTTAAGCTTATTTGAAGTTGATTTATTATGATACAAAACTTCCATATAGTATTGAAGGTTTTTTGATATGTTGGACTGTGGATGTGTTATTTTTATACCATTCATGGTTTATGGAGAAAGTATTGACATTTCATATGCTAGTTTTAATATGAATGTTTATGTTATTTTTAAACCTGTTCATACGAGTAATGAATTGGACTTTATAAGTGACGGGTGGAGCCTACTATAGCTCCTAGATTCATCAGTAGGTCTCATGAGACAAACTAGTCTCTTGGCATAAGGCCTTGAAAAAATCTTATTTGTAGTCTTGGCACAAGGCCTTGACTATGTGGTTATGATAGTCTGCGATTATGCATTCCATCATTATGAAAGTCGTTATTGATATTGCATGTGATTATTCAACTAGTAGAATATCCATGTGAATAAGTAAATGACATTATTTCATTTTATTTTTTCCATGTTATGATGAAGTTCATGTTTAAAAGGCTTTTTTTAGTTATAAATTTCCTTAAATGTTTATGTTTATTTATGAAAGTTTCCGCTATATTGTTATCCTTACTAAGCATCTGAGATCAACCCTTTAAATGTTTTATTTTTCACAGGATGTGAAGAAGTATTTTATGAATGAACTTCAGGGATAGTATGAGGTGATATGAATAAAAGATGTTGTTGTAGTTTTTTTACTTTATAATGTAATGTAAGACTTATGGATATATCTAGGGTTTCCAATTCTACTAAACTAATCAATGTTTTGAGACTTGATCGTTTTTTATCATGACAATATTATGTAATAATGTACCGACTCTGGGTAACTGGGGTCAGGGAGTTACAGTTGGTATTAGAGAAAGTTTAGTACAAACCTTGCAAGCTAGATTTAGATAAAAATCTGATTTGAGAACATATCCCTAAGATAGACTTTGAGGATTAGTGTAGAAGAACTTCCTAGAATTTTGGTATTGTAGATATTTTGAGATTTTTTCGAGCAATACATCCCTGTATGGATACGAGCTGGTAGAGGCGGCTATGGCACAGATGTACCTAGGGGTAAAACCCAAAAAAACCGCTTTGATCTAGACTCGAACGGGAACTGGTGCATGACAACGGGCCTTGCTACACTCTTGGTTATGATACTCCTGGGGGATATGCTTAGGATAATTTTCATTTTCTTTAAAAACCATTATGAAGGGTTTATGAGTATATACTTCCTCAAAGAAAACATTTTTTTTATGATTATGGATTATATACATAAATAGTTCAATTTATGTTAAGTGTTTTACAAGTATGGAATTATGTATTTTGATTCATAAACTGATCTAGTTTATGACATTGTTTAGAAATGGAGCCTAGTGGAAGGAATGGAAACCATATCAATGCAGTCACTCCATGTAGGGATTTCCCTACTGCTCAAGATAATTATTATGGAGCTGGTGATGCAAATGGTGCTGATCAGCTAATCACCATACTGGGACAACTCACTTAGGTTATGAATAATAACCTTACCCGTATGGAGCACCCAGATCCACAGCGTGTAGGATCAATGTTAGATCACTTCATGAGGCAACAAGAACCAAAATTCAATGGGGGAACAAATCCACTAGTATCAGATAAATGGATAAATTACTTAGAGAAAATATTCCATGCCTTGGGGAGTAGCGAAAAGGAAAAAAGTTGTCATGATAGTTTACCACCTCACTGGAGATGCTGATCAATGGTGGTCATTAATTCAAAATAGGAATGAAGATGAAGAAGTATAAAATATGGAATGGAGAGAGTTTAAAGAGATTTTCTTAGAAAAATACTTTCCTCATGACCATCGAGCAGATATGGAAAGACAATTTCTGAGTCTGAGGAAAAAGGAGGATGAGAATGTTGCAAAGTATGAGTCTAACTTTACAAGGTTAGCAAGGCATGCTGAAAATTATATATGTAACCCAAGAAGTAAGATTGATCATTTATTTGATGGGTTAAAACCATTTCTCTATCGAGCATTAGTCTCACAGTCCTTCTCGTCGTACGAAAATATTGTCTCATGTGTTATCAAGACAGAAAAGGAATTCTCTAAGTCTTACGACTTTAAAGAAAAGAAAGAGAAGAATAGATCTGCTGATCACTCCAGAAATGGAAAAAAGGGGAAGAAGGGAAAAGTTGAATATCCATCCTTTAGTAAATTTGGGAATAAACACCCTGGTAATTGCTTGAAGGGAATGGGATTATGTTACAATTGTGGTGAAAAAGGCTACCAAGCTATTTATTGCAAGGGGAAGAAAGAATCTACTGATGTTCAATGCTACAATTGTAGGGAGATGGGAAATTATGAAAATTAATGTCCTAAGCGTCAGGGGATCTTACCTCAGAAAAGGACAAGGGGTCAAGGCCAAGCTTATACTATCACTACTGCTGAGGTAGAAGCTCCGAAAGACGTGGTGGCCGGTAATTTAATGGTTTCCAAAAGTTTAGAAAATGCATTATTTGATTCTGTATCATTGTATTGTTTCATATCTTCCCAGTTTACTAAGAAAATTAGATATTTTCAATTTGATTTATCAAGAGAGTTGTTAGGTAAAACTCCTAAGGGAAGTATCGTCGCAACAAAGTTGTGTGAATCTATTCCCATTAGAGCATATAAATGTTCTTTATCTGCTGATCTCATCATCATACCTATGATTGAGTTTGATATAATCCTCAGTATGGATTGGATTTCGGACCATGATGTGAAGATTTATTGTAAGAAGAAGGAGGTTACGATTTTTGGTGACGATGATAAGGAACACCATATCTTTAGAGAAGAATCGTCACCACCTAATTCTTATCTAGATCCATCCCTAGTAGCTCAACTAAATTTAATTATTAGGGAGGAAGAGAATCAAATAACTGTGGGTGAGGAAAGGAATGTTCAAATAGAGGATGTACCTATTATGAAATAATATGTAGATCTGTTTCCAGAAGATTTACCTGGACATCGTCTAGAATGAGAAATTGAGTTTTCTATTGATTTAATTCCTGGTTCAAGGCCCATATCGAAGACCCCTTATAGAATGGCCATTGTAAAATTAGTTAAACTAAAGAAAAAACTAGAGGAATTGAGTAATAAGGGATTTCTTCTCCCTAGTGTTTCTCCATGGGGAGCCCCTATCCTTTTTGTTAAGAAGAAAGATAGATCTATGAGGTTATGTATCGACTACAGGGAAATCAATGCTATAACAATAAATAACAAGTATCCCCTACCTCGCATTGATGATTTATTTGACCAACTGTATGGAGCTCAATACTTTTAAATGATTGACCTTCGATCTGGATACCATCAGTTGTGTGTGAAGAAGGAAGACATTCTGAAGACAGTATTTCGAACCAAGTATGAGCATTACGAGTTTACAATAATTCCTTTTGGGCTGACTAATGCACCCTCTGTTTTCAAGGATCTAATGAACAAAGTTTTCAAGGAATATCTTGATGACTTTGTAGTGGTATTTATTGATGATATATTAGTATACTCCAAAATCTACGAAGATCATGAAAATCACTTTTGAATCCTCTGAGAAGACATGAATTATATGGGAAGTTTAGCAAGTGTGAATTCTGGATTTAGGAGATTTATTTTCTTGCCCATATTATCTCTCAGGATGGAATTTCCATTGATCCTTCTAAAACAAGAGCAATCCAATAATGTCCAGCACCAACGAGTATAACTGAGGTACATAGTTTTATTGGTTTAGCAGGTTATTATCGACGTTTCTTCCAAAAGTTTACTCGGTTTTCTAACCCATTAACATAGCTCACACGTAAAGGGGTTAAATTTGTTTGGAAAAAAGAGTGTGAATTTTTTTTTGAAGAACTGAAGAGAATATTAGTCAATTCCCCTATATTGACTCTACCATCAGGGAATGATGGGTTCGTTATTTAAAGTGATGCATCGAAGAAAGGACTTGGTTGTGTCCTTATGCAGAATGATAGAGTTATTTCCTATGCATCACAACAGATGAAAGTATCTCCATGGAAGGGAGTTATACGTTTCAGTAAGAAGGGAAAACTGAGACCCAAGTACATCGGACCTTTCAAAATTCTAGAACGAATTGGGGATGTAGCTTACGTTTTGGCAATGCCTCAAAGTCTCTTCAAAGTTCACGATGTGTTCCACATGTCACTGTTGAGAAAATACATGCCTGAACTAATACATGTACTCACCTCCGAGGAATTAGAATTGGAACCCGATCTGTCTTATTGCTAAGAGCCTGTCAGAATTCTTGATACAAGAGAACAAGTGTTGAGAAACCGTATGACTGTTCTGGTAAAATTTCTATAGAGAAACCATAAGATGGAAGAGGCAACGTGGGAACCCGAGGAACTTATGACGAAGAACCACCTGAGTCTTTTTATGAAGTAATATTCTAGAAATTTCGAGGAATAAATTATTTGAAGGAGGGGAGAATGTAACACCCCATGCTTCTACGGTATTCTTCTCTTTGAATAATACAGTAGCATGTGTTGTACACAACTTCAAGTTCTAACACACACCACAACCAATCAAACTAGCTGTTATGAATAGAAATACAAATTTTTTGAAATTTTATAAATTTTATCTTTCAAAATGGACTTCATTTTTGGATTCTTAATATCGAAATTATCTTAGGGTGAATTTTTGGTATTTCTCTAAAAACATTCAATTTTTGATGAATAGTGAAAAAACACTGAGTTATAGTTTATAACTGATTTTTTATTTAAATAATTATTTATTTTATTTAAATTTAATTAAGGTAAAAATTGATACATAACACCTATATAAGTTCAATTTAATTCATTTTAGTTAGTTTATAATAATTTTAGATATATAAAAATTTTATTGAACTTTTCACCGTCTTTTACCCACCTCCTAGGAGAATTTGAAAATTCACATAAAACTTAATTTTACCGCTTCTGTGAGTGGAATTTCGAAAATCTGAGAGACACGGTTAATATCAAGGAGTAAAATGCAGTTCAATGAGATAAATATAATTTTTGGCAAATAATAACTTTTTTACTTTTATTTACCACGGTTAAAAGTAAATAGGGTAATTAAGGGTAAAAATGATATTAATATTACCCTAACACATGTCCTAATTCTATTTTATAAGTATAATTCGTCCAAAAATAACCTTATAAATAATATATGAACCTCTTTGGTCCACTTGTATTAGATTAGGACATTTATTATTTTTTAATTCAAAGAAGAGTTAAAAGAGTTAAAATCAAAGTTTAATAACTAAACATTTTTAATATAGGGTTATACATAATATAAATTTGATTATAAATATTCATTAGAAATATAAAATTATTTCCTACAAAATTGTTTTTTATTTATAATTTTTAGACATTAAACAATTTAATTTATTTATGACACAATGATGATGTAGTAATTACCTTATTAGTGAAATATTAAAATAATTGATATTATAAATACCCAAATAAATATAATTTGAGACTTTTAATGAATTATAATAATTTTATAGGTTAATATGACATTTTAGGGTTTATTAAATTAATTAGGTTATAAGTAATAATGCTGTTATGAATTTAGAAAAAACAAAATACCAAATAGTGTCAAAATTGACAAAAAAGTGTTTTTAAAACAAATTTTATATTATTAATTCATATTCTATTCCTAAAAATCTAAAGTTCGGCCAAAGGACTTATATAATGATAGAGGTATCATTAATGAACCACTTGGGGTTATCATGGAAGTATATAGTAAGTTTATTAACCATATAATATAAAAATACAAAGAGACAATGTAAATGTCAAACTGTTTAACTAAGAGATAAATGTAAATGATAAGGTTAATATGGTGACCCAAATCTGTCTAAAATATATTGGTTGAAATTATTTCGACCAATCCCCACCTTAACCTTTAAATAATCCACTTTGGAGCCATTAGAAACTGAATATGAATTTATTATAAAATGATATTTCTAGATTTTCCTAAGGTGCCCCTCACCCCTCTTATAAAAGGGCACTCCACCTTCTCTCTAATTAACACCTTCAAATCATTTTGGATCGACCAAAACCTACACTAATATTCTTTCAAATTCCCTCACTTCAACCTAGATGCCTTATTTTTATCATAAATCCAACCTAAGGATCCTTTTGATTAAATCAAAAGGAAGAACCCGAAGAAGAGGTAATGTTTTCACCACCCTCTTTCAAGTTCCTTTCTTCTTCATCTTCTTCTTTATTTGTTATTTAAATTCTAAAATAATTACTCCAGTATCTTCTATATACAGTAATGTTATTATAAATATGGTACAACCACATTCAGTATTCTATCCATCCTTTGAATGACATGTCACTATACGTGCGTACGTACGACTTACCGTCTCCACGTCGTGGTGTAATTGTTATTCAAAACATTATTATTTGGCTGGGTATGATAATGATGTGTAATTGAAGTAAATAATAAATATAACATTATAATGATTCTGTATATATGATATAACATCCAATTATATACTATTTTAATATCAAAAGAATGATATTGTTGCTCGTGCATAAGTACGGACTACCGTCTCCACAAACGCGCTGAGATTCATTCCCCATCGTATCCATTCAAGAATAATTCTCTTTTGATGATTAAAAGTAATGTTTAAGAACATTATATCATTCTGGATACGAATAATATACAACCTACCCATAACAAACATGGCTTATGTAACAAATCATATAAAGGAAAATGAATCAGTTAACACCCGAAATGACGATAATACTAAGATATTATTAACAAAGCAATATTAAAAGATCATATATGATATCATATTTATGTATATGATTATTGTCTAATTTAATAACAATTATTTAACTATTATACATAAGGTTAACCAACCCTCTACCAAGGAAAATTACAAGGTAAGGGTTTATTTCACAATCTCTTCATTATCTGTGGGTGTTTATACGTAATTATCTGCTGGGACCTCTTTATCATACACATCTATATTTCTCAAAAATATATTTCAAAACATTATTAATATTTTATATACTATGGGTTAAAGTCATTTATACCCTTGTTTGAATTTTTATAAGATGTTTATAAAGGAATCTTTCCGTCATTTTCAAAACAAGGTCCTTTTTTACCTTTTTGACAGAATTAAGGTAAGAATGTCTTTTTTAACTTATACAGTGGGTGGGGATATTTTCCACTGTTATAAAATTTTCAAAGCTTCGCTTACAATATTATAAGAATATTTTCAAAGTAAATGTTTTCTTTTATAATTATGTGACTTTTAAATGATTTAAAAAAAAGGAGACATTTCCCTCAAATAGTTTTGATTTCATCTATGTCAATAACCTTTGATGGATTTTAAGCTTATTTGAAGTTGATTTATTATGATAAAAAACTTCCATTTAGTAATGAGGGTTTTGTGATATGTTTGATTGTGGATGGGTTATTTTTATACCATTCATGGTTTATGGAGAGAGTATTGACATTTTTTATGCTAGTTTTAATACTAATATTTATGTTAAGTTTAAACCTATTCATATGAGGAATGCATTGGACTTAATAAGTGATGGGTGGAGCCCGCTATAGCTCCTCGATGTATCGGTAGGTCTCATGAGACAAACTAGTGTCTTGGAATAAGGCCTTGACAAAATCTTATTTGTAGTCTTAGCACAAGGCCTTGACTATGTGGTTATGATCATCTGGCATTATGCATTCCATCATTATGAAAGTGGTTATTGATATTGCATGTGATTATTCGACTAGTAGAATATCCATGTGAATAAGTAAATGACATTATTTCATTTTATTTTTTCCATGTTATGCTGAAGTTCAAGTTTAAAAGGATTTTTTTAGTTATACATTTCCTTAAATGTATATGTTTATTTATGAAAGTTTCTGCTATATTGTTATCCTTACTGAGCATCTGAGCTCACCTCTTTCAAGGTTTTATTTTTCCCAGGATGTGAAGAATTATTTTATGAATGACCTACAGGGATAGTATGAGGGGATATGAAGACAAGATGTTGTTGTAGTTTTTTTACTTTATGATGTAATGTAAGACTTATGAATATATCTAGTGTTTCCAAGGCTTCTAAACTAATCGATATTTTGAGACTTGATCTTTTGTGATCATGCCAATATTATATAATAATGCACCGACTCTGGGTAACTGGGGTCGGGGAGTTACATGCAAGATGAAGCTAATTATCATAAAGTGTTTATCAAGAGAGATGACACTACCTTCAAAGTGTCATCACATAGGAAAAAAAGAAAGATAAAGAAAGGTGTAAAAGTGAAATCAGAAAGTTCTGATTTATCAAATTCTAATGTGGAATTGGCTCAGCTAGTCAGAAAATTCACTAAATTCTATAGAAAGAAGAAGTGATTTAGAAAAATCTTCAAAAAGGATGATGAGGAAGTCAGATGTTATGAATGCAAGAAAATGGGGCACATTAGACCAGACTGTCCTAAGCTAAAAGAAGACCCGAAAAATAAATTCTTTAAAAGAAATGATTATGAGCATAAGGACTTGAAAGCAATGAAAGCTACATGGAGTGTATTTGAAGACTCTAATAGCACTTCTGAATCATACTCAGAAAAGGAAGAAGTAAATCTGAAATCCAACATGTGTTTTATGACATAAACAGATGAGGTACAATCTTACTACTCTTCTGACTCTAGTTCTGAATCTAGTTACCCTAATGAAAAACTTGCAGCCTACTGCAATATGCTTGAAGAAAAATATGATTCTCTATTTAAGAAGTATAAGTCTTTAAAGAACATTCATAAGGAAATTTATGATGAAAGAGATACAGTGCTGAAACAATATAAGGAGTTAACTGAAAAGTTTGACTCAATTAACACTAACAATATAGATTATGAATCAAAGATAAAATCACTAAAAACTGAAGTGGAAACTTATAAAGATGCAGCCCTTGTTTTTACTAAAGGAGAAAATAATTTAAATGAAATTATTGGGAGAAATGTCATTAAAAAGGAATGATTTGGAATTGGCATTAAAGGTGAAAAACCCAAACTGTACAAGAATTATTTTATTCCAAGTGAAAAAGACTAAATTGTAATTACTTTGGAACAAGGGGACATATTTCTAAAAACAGTTTCTTTTGAAAATCCCAAATAAGTGGTATTAAGAAGTCATTTGTATCAAATGATTTATTTGACTCTTGTGAAATTAGAAAAACAAAGCAAGTATGGATTCCCAAATATCTGCTGGCTAACACCCCTGGACCCAACAAAATATGGGTACCAAAGAAAATTGTGTAAATGCCTTTGCATGAAGAAGGTCACAAAAACAAAAAGGACATATGGTATATGGAAAATGGATGCTCAAGACATATGTGTGGAAACTCATCTAACTTCACTCCACTGACACAAAAATATGGTGGACAAGTTACATTTGGTGATAATGCCAAAGGGAAGATCATTGGTATTGAAACAGTTGTAGATCCAGAAGATGTCTCAATCAACAAAGTACTTTATGTACAAGGATTAAAAAAACAATCTGATAAGTATCTCTCAACTATATGATGAGGGTTATGCTGTTGATTTTTCTAACAATTGTTGTTCTATTTTCAAAAATAAACTGCTTAAATTTAGAGCACCTAGAACTGACAATGTGTATACCCTAGATTTAAATTCCCTGTATAAATAACAAGTAAACTGCTTAACTGCTAAAGTGAATGAATCATGGATCTGGCATAGGGTACTTGGACATTGTAATGTATATGTTTTACATAAATTATCTAAGAAACAATTAGTTTCAGATTTTCCTAGTCCCAGATTTGAAAGTAACAGATTCTGTGATGCATGTCATCTTGGCAAGCAACACAAATCATCCTTCAAATCTGTTAACAAAATTGCTACATATAAACCTCTAGAACTTATCCATATGGATTTTTTTGACCTTCAAGAGTAGAAATCTTGGCCGGTAAATTATATTCATATGTTTTAGTTGATTAATATTCAAGATTTACATGGTTCTTTTTAAAATTTAAAAATTAAGATTTTACTTTATTTGATTTTTTTTGTAAAACTATTCAAAATGAAATAGGTTTTAAAATATTCTCATTAAGAAGTGATCATGGTGGAGAATTTGAGAGTCAGGAATTTAATTCCTTCTGCTCAAATATGGTTATTAAACACACCTTCTCTGCACCAAGAACACCTCAACAAAATGGAATTGTTGAAAGAAGAAATATGACTATTTAGGAAATGGCTAGGACTTTGCTAAATGAATACAGTCTTCCTTCCTATTTTTGGGAAGAAGCTGTATGCACAACCTTCTATATAATGAATAGAGTTTTAATTAGACCAATTTTGAAAATGACACCCTATGAACTTTGGAATAACAGAAAACCTAAATTAAATTACATTAATGTTTTTGGATGCAAGGTTTACATCTTGAACACCAAGGAAAATATTGGTAAGTTCGATCCAAAATCTGATGAAGGCATTTTCTTAGGATATTAAGCTACCTCCAAAGCTTATAGAGTCTATAATAAGAAGTCAAGGATTGTTGAATAATCAGTTCATGTGAAATTTGATGATTCTTGATCCCTTTTAGAAAAGGACAAATCAAATGAATGAATCTGACTCTAAGGATAACATGAGACTTGAGAACTTTAAAAATGATTTTGAAAAAGATATAAATGAGATTCAGTCCAGTTTAGAAGAACATGATACTGAAGAACCTATGAGTGTACTACCTAGATAGACTAGAACCCTAAAGAATCACCCTTTAGAAACTATAATAGGTGACTTAGACACAAGAATAAAAACTAGAAGAAATATAGGGAATATTTTTGAATTCTATTCCTTTCTATCCCATTTAGAACCCAAGTCTATAGAATAATCTTTAGATGATGAAGGATGGATGATAGCAATTCAAGAATAATTAAAAACCAGTTCAAAAGAAATGAAGTTTTGGAATTAGTCGAAAGACCAAAGAATTATCTAGTGATAGGAACAAAATGGGTCTTTAGAAATAAGAAAGATGATCAAGGAATAATAACTATAAATAAAGAAAGACTTGTAGAAAAAAGATATAATTAAGAAGAAGGTATATATTACGATGTACCTTTTCACCTTTAGCTAGATTCGAATCCATTAGAATATTTTTAGCATATGAATCTTATATGAACTTTAAATTATTTTAGATGGATGTTAAGTCTGGATTTCTAAATGAATATTTAATAGAGGAAGTTTATGTTGAGAAACCTCCTAGTTTTGAAAATTCTCAAAAACTAGATTCTGTTTTTAAACTCACTAAAGCTCTTTATGGCCTTAAACAAGCACCTAGAGCTTGGTATGAAAGATTAAGCTCTTTTCTATTGAAAAACGATTTTACTGTTGGAATGGAAGATCCAAATTTTTTAAGAAAACTGTAAATACTAATATTTTATTGGTTCAAATTTATGTTGATGATGTAATTTTTAGATCAACTAATATATCCCTTTGTCATGAGTTTTCAAAGTTAATGAAAAAAGAATTTGAAATGATCATGACAGGAGAATTAAATTTCTTTTTAAGACTTCAAATATATCAAAAATATTTTGGAAATGTTTAGAATCATAGAAAATACATTACTGATTTATTAAAGAAATTTGGACTTGAAAACATCAAGACATATACAACTCATATGTGTACTAATATAAAACTTGATTTGGATGAAACTAGAAAATCAGTTGACAACATGTTATATAGAGGTATGATTGGTAGTTTATTATATCTTACTGCTAGAAAGCCAGATATAATGTATTCAGTATGTTTTTGTGAAAGATGTCAATAAAATCTTAAAGAATCCCATTTAACTGCTGTTAAACTAATTTTTAGATATTTAAAAGGAACTATTTTTCAATCTCTTATTTATCCCAAAACTTTTGATTTTAGTTTGATTTCATATTCAGATGTAGACTTTGGGAGTTGTATATTAGATAGGAAAAGCACTTCGGGTACTTGTCACTTTTTTGGGAAATCCTTAGTGTCATGGTCAAGTAAGAAACAACATTTAGTTTTCTTGTCAACAACTGAGGCGGAATATGTTTCTGCTGGCAGTTGCTATGCACAAGTGTTGTGGATGAAAAACACTCGTATGGACTTTGGACTAAATTTTAATAATACGCCTATTTTATGTGATAATACTAGTGCTATAAATATTTCAAAAAAAAATCCTATTAATCATTCTAGAACTAAGCATATTGATATCAGACATCATTTTCTAAGAGATCATGTTCTTAAAAAGGATATATCTTTGGAATTTGTATGTACTGAAATTCAATTAGCTGAAATTTTTACTAAACCACTTCCCACTTCAAGGTTTGATTTTATTAAGGGGGAGCTAAGTTTATTTAATTTTAAATAAAATTTTATTTTACTATGCTATTTCTTTATTTTAATAATGTTTAAAATAATTTAGTTATTTTTTTTTTCAAATAGAATAAGTTTTTTCCCCACTTAATGATTTTTTTTTGTATTTAAAATCTATGTAATGATTAAAGAAAACACGGGAATCATGGCCGTCAAAAATATTTTAAATTCTGAATCGTTTCATTTCCACCAAAACCCTTTCGAACCCATGAAACCACACCACTACTTGTCAACCCTACTCTTCAAACCTCTGAAACCCTAACCTTCAAACCTTCATAGATTTTTGCAAAAATGGAAAAGACTAAGAGAGCTATTGAGTCTGAGACCAGAAATGCCTAGAAACAGTGCTCAGAAGGAAGGAAAATCTTACAGGGAAAGGTGATTGATCTAGAATGGCTATTTCAGATGAACTTGTTGTTAAAACAAGAAATGTCGTTTCATAATCTCGAACTGACCTTCAATAGTGAGAATATGGAATTTTTTTATGAGGTAGAATTTCGATATTTCTTTAAATATGTTCAATTCAGTTTGGGAGATGATTCTGACACCATGCTGGCTATGATAGAAGATAGAGACTTTTCAATCTCTTCTGTAGAAATTAGTCATATACTGAACTACCCTCATGAGGGAGTGTTTCATTTTTATTTGAAAAATATAGGATATTCTATTAATTAATATGAAGTCATTATTTATTTTCTGTGTATCTCTACTAACATAAGGAAAATGTTCGTTAAGGATTTGGAACCAGATCAGAAGATCCCTATCAAATTTGTATAAACAGGGATAACACCAAGAATGTAAGAGATGGAGAAGATATTGTATCCCGAAATGTACATAATGTATCTTCTTCTCAATGATATAAAATTAAATTTTCCTAGTTACATGGTGAGGTACCTGAGTTACTACTGTCATAGTGAAGCCAGAATGAATTTCTATCATTTTGGTAGATTAATTTTCAAAGTTTTTTTCAAAAAGGATATGGTGAGACTGCTGGATGCCGGAGTAAGATGTCATCACAGTAATGTTTTCAATGATGGAAATTTAAGAAAAATTGGATATTTCTAGAGCACATTAAAATTGAAACTTTTTCCAGTAGGAGATAAAGAAGAAGATAGTTCTCAAGCTCAATCTCCTAAGTCCAAAGAGGGATAGGCTGAATCGGGAGTAAGTACTGTTGCAAGAAGAATAAGATTTGAAACTGAAGACACTCAATAAGAAAGAAGTCAAAAGGGCCTTCAAACTCAAAGAAAAATAACTTTTAATGAGGAAATTGTTTCCCTTGTACTGACAGTAGGAGAATTACTCTCTTACAGTTTTGTAAGAGAAGCTGTTGTTGAAAAAGCAATGGAAGCTATTATTGAGAGGTTAGAACCAGTGGAAGGACCTCAGATTCAATCAGGAATTCAAGAAGAAGCTAAAGGAGAGACTAAAGAACAAGATGTGGCTTTTACAAAAGATGACCCTGAATGAATTGAAGTTGAAAGAACATAACCAGAAGCTGAAGCTGACATTGAAACATAGACAATGCCTAGAGTAGAAGTGTCCATTCCACAATTAGCGGAAGTAGAAATTATTCAAGAAAATAAAATAGAAGAACATATTACTGATGTACAGGAGGAAAATCCTTTATAAGTACAAACAGAAGTTCTTCAAGAGGACTTTTCTGTGGAAGAGTTTGGAAAAGACTCAGAGGAAAAATATGTGGACCAACCGATTAGAGAAGCTAAGGAGAAAGAAGATGCTGAATCCTTACCCCTAGTGTTGGTACATCACATTCATACTGAAAAGGAGACTCAATCACACAGTACCTTTTCATTAGACACTAATGAAGGTGAAGAACTACACAAGAAGTTTCAGAGAGTGGAGAAAGAGAATTCTACTATAAGGAAAGCTTTGGACAAAGAACCGTCGAAATTTCAGAGACTTAAGAACAGTATAGTTTCAAAGAAAGAAGTCGAAAATTTTAAGTAAGAGATGTCGATAGAGGTATACAAGATGAAATCAGAAATGGTCAAAAAGTCAGATCTGTTAGAGTTTAAATCATTTATAGAGACACAATTTTCATCTGTCAGGACTAGTGAAGCTACCGGATCAGGTACTTCTCCTGATTTAATCAGAAGGTTTCAGGTTGTCATAGTTGCAATGAGAAATATGAATGACAGATTGCAGGATCTTCAATGTAACAGTTCTCCTTTATTATTTTTGTTAGATAATAAATAATTTTTGGTTGATCAGTTGACCTCAAATGAACCAGGAATCAGATCTGTCTTAAATAAATTCACAGAGAAGTTGTCTGTATTTTTGGATATGGAAGAAAGATTACATGAGTTTTTCAGAGTCAACCTCATAGAATATATTCATATGACTTAAGAGACCAGGTATCTTATTTGTAGGATTGGTGATGGAATGATGATAAGACTCAGGGAACAACTATCAAAAATCAAGTAAGTCATTTTAATTAGATAGACTCTATCTGAAACCTCACAAAACCTTGATTCTTGTGTTTATCAATTTTGTACTATTCATGAAAATATGTTTCATTATATTTATTTATTTTGTTTTACTTTCCTTACTTATCGAAGCCAGTAATCCAGATTCACTAATTGATAAACAGTTAATTATAATATTTACTTAAGTTCAGTGCTACATTAATTTGTGTTATATTCCATATTTTTTCATTCTTTTTGATATCACAAAACGGGGGAGAAATTTGGACAAACACAAATTTTTTTGTCTGTTTCATTATATATATATATATTTTTATTTTTGGGGGAGAAATTAAAAGGGATAAATTAAAGGGATAAATTAAGTTAAATCTAATATTGTATTTATCTTTTCAAAATTCAAAACTATATGTAATTAATTTTGTAAGTTAATTTCATTTTTATTTTATGGGTTTTGTGATCATAAAAAAGGGGAAGATTGTTGAGCAAGTGTTGTTTTCAATAATAAATAATGTTTTTATTTAAAGGGGGATATTTTTGAGAAAAATACTCTATCTTTTTATGATAATTTTGATGCTCACAAATACCCTTAATTATTTTCTAATGATTTTATTTTTTATGAATTTTGCAGGAATTTATTATTCATTATATTTTTATTTCTGGATGAAATATTTAAATTCTTGAACAAAGAGAATTAATTTCTAAGATATTTGCATTTAGCACATTCTGCAAATACAATTCATGCTCTACATATTTGGGATCTACTTTAGCAAGTTTTGGAAACACTATTCATACCCTACGTGGAGAAACATAGTGTAAGGATGAAATTCGGTGTATACTTTATGAGATAATAGAAAATTATGGCTAATCAACCATACGTTATCGAGAAATCATGATAAAGAACCCTACATTAGAAAGGAACCCTACATTTGGGATATTAGAAAAGTATGGAAGGAGAATCGTACGTAAGTGTTAAATGTTACGTTTGTTTCTCAAAAGTATGGTTCCTCAACCTTAATTTTTTAAACATCCATACATTATTAGAAAATTATGAATCAAGTATCTTTCATTTGGAAGCTTATAAAAGTATGGATCTTTTACCTTATGTTTAAAGGATGTGATATCAACCCTATGTTTGTGATCAACCTTACATTTGAAGGAAGTGACATCAACCTTAGGTTTGAAGGAAGTGACATGAACCATATATTTGTGATCAACCATATGTTGACAACCATACATGTAAAGGCTACGTCATCAACCTTACATTTATGATCTACGTTACGTTCAAAGGATGCATACTGTTCAACTCAACCTTACATTTGGCATCAAAGAGTTTAAAGTCGATATTATTTTTGAATGACCAGCAAGATGATTATTAGGCTAATTTCAAGCCGGATTTAAAGCTGATTTTAAAGCACAAATTTGACTGATTCAAAGCTATTTTATCAATTGTTTAAGGATCGAATTAAAATGATCTTTTTATACCGAGTCTTCATGGAAGTTACGACTACTCTGTAAATTCAAATATTTGAATATCGCGAGTCAAAAGGTGACTTTTTTGGATCTAAATTTGTAGGAGAGGTGCTCTTCATTAATATACACGAGCTTTTCTAAACATAAAAATGAGGATAAGGTTTTGCATAAAAATCGATCATTCATAAAAAGGAATAAAAATAGAGACTATAAAAAAACACAGACCTACTGATTCAAAGAAGCGAAAAAGCTTTGTTTATTAAAGAAGAAGAATCACAATAGAGGATTCACTCATTCTACATCAACGATATACTGTGAATCTGCTACTACTGAAGTTTTGAATTATATTTCTATATTTTCTGCAACATGATCGACTCAGAACGACTCTTTTGTGAAGATCATTATTTCTGAAGGTGATGATCCATCTACTGTCAATTGCATGCTGTTGCAATTGTGAAGAACATCTGGAAAGTATTTTCAAAGTACAAAAATCTTTATTTTTTATTCTTGAGTGACTGGATTCTCATACTAAGTTGTGTAGGTTGTATGAGTGAACCAGAAGGCTTTGTTTTTCCTTAGATTGTAAAGGTGTCAATTGCCTGTACTCAGTTGTTGAAAGGTCTGTTGAAACGAGGACCAGATAGTGAAAATCATCAAGCTCATTGAGTAGAGCATTGGTGGAGTGGACTAGAGGCCTTTTATCCCCCAAACCACTATACAACGTGTGTCTCTGCACTTCATATTTCCACTGCATTAATCTATCTGATTAAAGATAAAGGACAGAACACAATCTCATGAAGATTTTTGAAAAGACACAATTCACCCCCCTTCTTGTGTATATTTGATATAATCCGATCCAACATCTTCCACACACATAAATTTAAAAACCATGATTTTTTCTAATTAAATTATTTTTAATTCCTACTTATTTTATTTGACATGATCCACATAACACGGCCTCTTCAAATTTACATTTAAATTGGTTCGTAAAATATAACTACATAAAATTTGTAGTAACTGTATTGGTTATTGATTATTTTAAACTAATCCACAAATTCGTATCCTTATATTAATTACATTCAAATATATATTTAAAATTTCTTTAAATATATAAATAGATCATGCATGAAACAATTTTTGTCATATCTTCCTCCTTTACAACATTAAGAATTCAAAATATTATTCCTCTTCCATTTTAATAACTCATTTTTCTTGAATCATGAAAAAATATAATTGTGATTATTATTTGCATTTATGAATAACACAATAAGAAACATCTGAGTTTATTATTTATTTTGGTTGTAAATGACACCATATATTCATCATCTTTTTCTGCCATCATTAACGATAGATCGATCTATGACTTAAAGCATGGTGATGTTTTAGTTCAATGAAGAATACTTTACCAAGTATTATAGGAATAAAAATTTTAAGACTTTACAAGTCTTATGATCTTCCCTTCATCAAAATTTCATGAAGAAATTCACATGATAAAATTAATAGGAACATTTACTTATCCAAAGTAATATTTTAGTTATATGTAGTAGCTATTTAACTTTACGAATACAACATGTATTTCATATGATCCTCACATATCCGGTCGATTCACCTTCACGCAACACCTTTTTTAGTGGTGATGAACATTACACATGAATCTATCTTCAATATTACCTTTAAACATGCTCAAGGTTACCTTTGAATTTTTTTTTGATTACCTTTACACACTAAATTTATCTTGCAGATGACTTCTACACTACTGGTTAATTACCATTATACAATGATCCATGACCCTTATGTGGTATTTAGTGTAACTCCTAGAATTCACACACTCACATCTCATTTTCTATCTATAATCATCATGATAACTCTATCATTTTATATAAATCATTGTAGTCTGGTTCACTTTGAAATGTCTACTTGTTTCTGTTATTTCTTTCCTCCTATGAACATACAATTTAAATTCCTTAAAAACATCATCCAATACCTATGTATGGAACTACAAATATTCAATCATGTTTTAATTCAACAATAATTATATCTATAAATCTTTTAAATAAATGAACTTATTTTTTTCATATAAATAATAAATAGTTTCTTCACACACCAATATTTAAGGATTTTTTTAAATCTTTATGCACTTCTTATAAAGTATATATGTTCTTAGGGTATCTTCTTCTCTAAAAAAAATATTGGGTTCTCATTCTAATGTTCCAAGAGTATTCTTATTTCACTTATATAACATATTGAAATCAAGATTTTTTGGTAATTAAATTTTATTGAAAATAAATATAAGACAGACAAAGTGGACACAACTCTCTGCATATCTATAGTCATTCTCATTTGACACCACCCTTGAGTATGGATACTATCACTGATTGTAAGATAATTGGGTGGTTCTAGCTTGAGGGCTAGCTAATTTCTTTAAATGAATTTGATAAAATCTCAGACAATAGGGTACCCTTATAAAGTACAGAAAGTACCCTTATGAAGATTCTATTCATTTTATAAATTTCAATTAAAGAATCTTTGGACTCTTCTTAAATGGAAGAAACTCAAATCAAACATCATCAAACACTTCAAATCACTTTGAACCCTTTAAAGTCATCCTAAGTCACCATCAAGATAGTTGTAAAGATTGTGTAGTAATTAAATACTCTTTAAAGTATTTTGATTAAGTTTAACCACCTCAATGAACTTCAAGGATGATTTATTCATCAACCGTAGACAAGTAATACAAATTTCATTCTGTAATGTCCCAGTCCGGCCCATGATCATGATATTGTCCGCTTTAGGCCTAAACCGCATAGTTTTTTCTTTACATTGGCTCTGGCCCTCAGGGATCCACTAGAAAAAGGCCTCATTATGGGAGAGGTATCCACACCACCTTATAAAGGGGTGCTTCGTGCTCCTCCTCCTTCAATGTGGGATTGTTATAATCCACCACCTAGAAGAGACCAACATCCTCTCTGGAACATCAAATGGAAACTGGATCTAATACCATTTGTTACAACCCAATCTAGCCCACGATCATGATATTGTCTACTTTGGGCCTAGCCTGCACAGTTTTGATTTCCCTATGCTCTGGTCCTCAATAATCCCCCAAGAAAAGGCCTCATGATGGTAGAGGTATCCATACCACCTTATAAAGGGGTGCGTTTTGATCCTCCTCCTTCAATGTGGGATTGTTATACATTTCTATGTGAATATATATTTAATATAACTACTCATGGTATCACTTCCTTTGTTTTATTTTAAAAAACTCTAAATCTATAAGGATTTCCTTTAACCCTCATGTAATATATCCAATATCAACAAACATAATTATACCATTATTAGAAACTCTTATAATCTTTATATTTATATTTACATTTCCCAAACTACATCTGCCAAATTCTAGGAAACTGAGAACCACTTCAACCATTTCATATATTTTCAACAAATCCAATATACAACCTTATAGTTATTATAACCACACTATTTATATTGCCATTCCACATGTTATTTTCATCACATTAACTCTAATTCATGGTTTACATGTTCATACTCATTTCAATATTCCCTATATTTTCTATCACAATGCCCTTATATTAGTATAGTAGAATATAATATTATCAAATCATATCAATCATGGATTAAAAAGGGGTTAGTCAGTATAATCACTTTTTCACTTGAAATTAATATCCTGGTTGATGAATTCTATTAAACAACTAGAATTAGGTTTAAGATAGAAAAATATAGTTATATTATGACAACAAAGACATTTAAGCAAGGAAATACTAGAATACAAATCATATAATTATAAAAAATAAGTCATAACCTATTTAAGAAGTGAAAAAGAAAGAAACATACAACATTAGCATCCCTAAAAAAACACAAAACATTGAGAATGAGATAAGGGAGTAGTATATGGAATTGATGGAATAATATAATAACACATCCCTTAGACCAAAATAATAAAACTAATCCCATGGTAAGTATATAAAATACTAAAGTAAATAGAAAACCCTTTAATGAAACCAAATCCCACAACACTATGCTCAAGAGAAGAGTATGAATTTACTGTGTCAAATGAAATATTTAGAGATTGGTAATGGGGTAGTCTACCAAAGGTTGAAGTAGAAATCATAGCTTCCAAGGTTCCATGGGAGAGTTTCAATCAACTATACTAATGGTAATTCCGAAAAATTGTTTTAGGAGAGCTAACAATAAAAGATGTTGAGGATCATTCCAATCATTAGATTAAAGGGGATCACAATCGAAGAGTTTCATGATTGATAAGGGTAACTTAGAGGGTTTTATAGTATATTAAGAAATATATATATCAAAAGATATGAGAAACTCTAAAATACCCTACCTAAATGAATATTGAGTAATACCATGTCAAGAGAACTGAGATGAGCATGTAAGATTCAGAAAAAAAAAGATTTAACTAACCTGTAACATTAAATTCATAAACAAGACACCAACTATAATCCATAATAACCAATCATGAATTAAACTTACAACATTACAGAAATTATAAATAATAATAATGAAGAAAAAACTGATGGAATATGCACCTTAGAATGAAGAAGAATTTATGCCACAAATTAGGATTTCAGGATCCACAAAAAGATGACCAAAACATTCTGAAAAGGTCTTTGGGATTGACCAAATTTTGAAAGAAAGAAAAAAAATTCAAAGTAATGACAAAGGTAAACCCTTAATTATAAATAAACTCAACCGACCTCTACCATAGTGAGGTATATTAAAAAATAGATGTAATGGACTCAGTCCAAGTGTGATCCAAAATCACAAATCTTCAAAACATTAGATCCTCCGTTTTTATTTGTAGAAGTTTTTACCATTTAAAATAGGTTTTACTGCCTCCATGGCATGCACCACAACATTCATTATAAAATAATATACACAAACATTCAATTTACACCAAAAAACTAAAGGCATGGTGAATCTGATAAGGTGAAAACTCCCCAGGACCCTGGAATATCCCGACCATAGTGACCAAAATGAGAATAATTCATCTTTCCATTTTTTATGTGGAACAAATCTAAGCACCTTGCTCACAAAAACAGTAGCCACCATGACATGTTAATCTCCACACACCATAGTAGAACAACAAAAAAGGGATGATATATAATATTATTTAATACATATGTAAAAGTCAACCCATAGGGACCAAAATTGGTGTTATGCCCCTCCATATTCCATATAATAATTCCATTTAATCTCATCCTAGCACCATGAATACTAAAACAACCAACTCTACACCATAGAAAACAAAATGGTATGGACAAATCCAAAGACCAATGATCACCATGACCATAACCTGGAAAAGGATTACACAATGGTCATAACCCTAAAATGGCCTCCACCATAACTATCTAAATAGGTTTTTTGCCCTTATGAGAACCAAAAATCAACTCCAAGCTTCCAAAACACCTCAATCGATCCCTCTATACCACTAAATCATTGAAAACCAAAAGTAAGTACCCAATTTTAAATTAGATACCCATCAAAATATTCTCATCCTCGATAATAAAAAAACCCAAATTAAAAAGTAACTGATCCCTAATAAAGGATAGAGAAACCCAAGTTTTCTCATTAAATACCACTCAAATGATTCCCACCCTTGATAAACTAAACAAACCTAAAAAGTGAAAAGGATTAAGATTAATACCCCTTGGATGATGACTCTCAACATGAAAGGCATACTACTAATTGTGTCACTAAACATGTATCACCTCCCAAGCGACATCTAACTACCTACTAAAGACTGAAAAGCACACTGATCCTTAAGGTAATAAAAATGGAGATATGCCACACTATAACAATGAAAAAAGATAAACTCTCTTGACATAGGGTACCTCAAGATACTAAAACCTATTAATTCAATACACACTCTAACACTAGAAGATTGTCTCAATCTACACTTCCATGGAGATCAATATCTTCAAATTAGAGAATTCCTCTCAACCTCTATAGGAACATAGGAAGACACTTCACTGAGACCATCTCCTATATATGTGATTCTATCTAAGACCACTTATTTATTCTTATCTTCTTCCCAATACTTAAAATTAACACTACAAGAAAACTGCAGTTTAGCGGCGGTTTTTTCGCGGCGGTTTTTAAAACCGCCGTGAAAGGCCATAATTTTTTTTATGGTTTTTTTATGTTTTTTAAATTTTTTTCAAGGATTAGCGGCGGTTTTTTAAAAAACCGCCGTGAAATAGCGGCGGTTTCAGTAAAACCACCGCGAAATGAAAGGAAAAAATAAAAAAACATGAGAAACCCCGAAATCACTAAAATGATCACAACTTTTGATCTGGGCATCCGTTGGAGCACCACGACCAGTCAAATCGAAGCTCATGAAGAGATCTAGAGGCACATATAATAAAAACTGTGAGACAGTCTAAGGTGCAGAAGATATTAGAGTTATAAGAATGTTGAAAAAAGTTCTCCAACTTCAAACGGCCATAACTTTCGCTCTGGGTGTCCGTTTGGGCTCTACCACATATCAAATCGAAGCCAGCGAAGAGAGCTACGCACCAGATTAAGACAAGAAAGCTTTTTTCAAATTTTTAGAACCGAAAAACCCCTCTGAAGGCCTCCAAAACCCCGTTTCTGTCACCGATGTCCCGTCGAACTTGTCTTCAAACAGACCTAACATTCGATCCGCGTGTCAGTTCAGACACCTCCACCTACCAGATCATAGCTCGTTTCATGAGATTCAGTTTGACTGGTCGCGGTGCCCACATGCACTCCTGGATCATATATTATGGCCTTTTTAGTGGGTATTAGGTTTGTTATGTTTTTCGATGCCTCATTTCTAGCACCCGTTCCCCGTCAGTTTTTTTTAAATGGTCATAACTTCCGATCCACCTTTCCATTCGGACTCTTTCACCTATCATGTCGAAGATCGTTTCAGGATCTTTGATTTGACAGGTCTTGGATCTAAAACGGACTCTCGGATCATAATTTATTTCCGTTAATGTGAGTCCAATGTTTTTTGTCTCTTTATGACCGTTTTGACGAGTTTTAACGGTTGCTCCATTTATTACTGTTTATTTGGGTTTCCATGACTTGTTATCATTATCAATGGTATTTTTTGGTTTATTATGATGATTATGTTGAATTATTAAGAGGTTTTCCAGAGTTGTCATGAGTTTTCATGCGTTCTCCTTCTTTCGAATGCCTCATTCTTCATATGCTTCTCCATCCGTTTTCATGCATTTTCATGATTTTTCATCCCTTACCACATCTTTTCATACTTTTTCATGTGTTATCGTTAATATTTATTATTTATATTTACTTATTATTTATTATTTATTATTTATTTTTAATTATTTATTAGTACTAATAATAAAATATTATTATTAATAATAATATTTGTTACTGGTTATTTATTATTTATTATTTATTATTTATTATTTATTATTTATATTTATTATTTATATTTATTTATTATTTATTATTTATATTTATTATTTATTATTTATTATTATTTATTATTTATTATCTATATTTATTTATTATTTATTATTTATTATTTAAATTTATTTATTACTAATTATTTATTATTTATATTTATTATTTATTATTTATTATTTATTATTTATATTTATTAATTATTTATATTTATTAATTATTTATATTTATTAATTATTTATTATTTATATTTATTTATTATTTGTTATTTATATTTATTTATTATTTATTATTTATTATTTATTATTTATATTTATTTTTTATTTATTATTTATTATTTATTATATATATATATTTATTATTTATTATTTCTATATATTTATTATTTATATTTATTTATTATTTATTATTTATTATTTATTATTTATTATTTATTATTTATATTTACTTATTATTTATTAATTATATATTTATTTACTATTTATTATTTATATTTATTTATTATTTATTATTTATTATTTATATTTATTAATTATTAATTATTAATTAATTATATTTATTTATTATTTATTATTTATTTATTATTTATTATTTATTATTTATATTTATTAATTATTAATTATTAATTATTTATATATATTTATTATTTATTATTTATTATTTATTATTTATTATTTATATTTATTTATTATTTATATTTATTTATTATTTATATTTATTTATTATTTATTATTTATTATTTATTATTTATATTTACTTATTAATTATTATTTATATTTATTTATTATTTATTATTTATTTATTATTTATTTATTATTTATTATTTATTATTTATTATTTATTATTTATTATTTATTATTTATTATTTATGATTAATTATTTATTATTTATTATTTATTATTTATTATTTATTATTTATTATTTATTATTTATTATTTATTATATATTATTTATATTTATTTATTATTTATTATTTATTATTTATATTTATTTATTATTTATAATTTATTATTTATTATTTATTAGTTATTATCTATTATCTATTAATTTTTTTATATTTATTTATTATTTATTATTTATATTTAATTATTATTTATTATTTATTATTTATTACTTATTATTTATTATTTATTATTTATTATTTATTATTTATTATTTATATTTATTAATTATTAATTATTTATATTTATTAATTATTTATATTTATTATTTATTTATTATTTATTATTTATATTTATTTATTATTTATTATTTATTATTTACTTTTTTATTATTTACTATTTATTATTTACTATTTATTATTTATATTTAGTGTTTATTTATTATTTATTATTTATTATTTATTATTTAGTATTTAGTATTTATTATTTATTATTTATTATTTATATTTATTTATTATTCATATTTATATATTATTTATTATTTAGTATTTAATATTTATTATCTATTATTTACTATTTATTATTTAATATTTAATATTTAATATTTATTATTTATACTTATTTTTTATTTTTTATTTATTATTTATTATTTATTATTTATATTTATTTATTATTTATATTTATTTATTATTTATATTTATTTATTATTTATTATTTATTATTTATTATTTATTATTTATTATCTATTATCTATTATTTATTATTTATTATTTATTTTTTATTTTTTGTATTTATTTATTATTTATTATTTATATTTATTTATTATTTATTATTTATTATTTATTATTTATTATTTATTAATTATTAATTATTAATTATTAATTATTATTTATATTTATTAATTATTAATTATTTATATTTATTTATTATTTATTATTTATTATTTACTATTTATTATTTACTATTTATTATTTACTATTTATTATTTATTATTTATTATTTATATTTATTTATTATTTATTATTTATTATTTATTATTTATTATTTATTATTTATTATTTATATTTATTTATTATTTATATTTATTTATTATTTATATTTATTTATTATTTATTATTTATTATTTTTTATCTATTATATTTTATTTTTTATTTTTTATTTTTATTTTTTTATTTATTATTTATTATTTATTATTTATTATTTATTATTTATTATTTATTATTTATTATTTATTATTTATATTTATTAATTATTTATATTTATTAATTATTTATATTTATTAATTATTTATTATGTATATTTATTTATTATTTATTATTTATTATTTATTATTTATTATTTATTATTCATTATTCATTATTTATTATTTATTATTATTGAGTTTATATCTATTATTTATGTATTATTTGTTTTTTCAATTAATATATATAAGTATATTAAATTCTGTTTATTAACCACATGACGAGTCTGCTGGAGTGGTAAAGTCTTTGAAAAATATGTAAGAGGTTAGGAGTTCAAATCTTACCAAACGCAGTATTTCTTTATATTGCATGGGCATGTGCATGGGCATGTGCATTGTATGTGCATGCCTGGATAAATAAAGTAAATAAAGTAATACGAAATAAATAAAATAAATACGAAATAAATAAAATAAATATGAAATAAATAGAATAAATAAAATAAATAAAATAAATAAAATATATAAAATAAATAAGAAAAAGAAAATAAATACGAAATAAATAAAATAAATAAAATAAATAAAATAAATAAAATAAATAAAATAAATAAAATAAATAAATAAAATAAATAAAATAAATAAAATAAATAAAATAAATAAATAAATAAATAAATAAATAAAATAAATAAATAAATAAAATAAATAAATAAAAAAAATAAAAAAAAATTAAAAAAAATTAAAAAAAAAATTAAAAAAATTTAAAAAACCGCCACTAAATCATTTAGAGGCGGTTTAAACCGCCGCTAAAAAACCGCCGTGAAACGTTCTGCGACGGTTTTAAAAACCGCCGTGAATAGTTTCCCGACGCACGATTTCGCAGCGGTTTTTCAAAACCGCCGCCAATCTATTTAGCAGCGGTTTAAACAGCCGCGAAACGAAAAAAAAACCGCCGCTAGATCATGATTTTTCCGTAGTGTAATGGACACAAATTATTTTGGAATCCTTATATTTAAGGAAAACACAAAATTTTACACTCGATCATCTTTGTTTCCTAGAAAATGCAGTCTAACGAGGTCTATAAAAATATTCCCAAAGATACACACACTATCTTCCCCTAATGGATATTTTATGATATTTCATATGGATATCCATCTACACATGATAAATAAGACAATTCTTGAATATTTCAAGAAAATATACCCATGGAATCCTATCCAGGTCACCAAACTTCATCATCCACCATCTTCTAGCCACCTTCTAAAAGAATAAAATCACCAAAGTGAATCATAATTTATATGAAGTCCTCATTAACTCAAAATAAAATCCAATCTATTATAAACATTTATCAACCTTATGGATAGATTATCATCCAAGGAACATTATAAATTCCTATCACTAAAACTTTATAAATATTTTATCCAAATATTATTCTTTCTTCTTCCCTCATGCAACATCTTGATGGAGTTTTGATGGCATATATTAGGTTTAACAAAAAAAAGTAATAAAAAACACATGAATGAAAAAAACACATCAAAGAACATCATATCATCCAAAGAAACAAATCCTTGGCCCAAGAAAACCTATCATTCCAATAATTAATTTCCACATAATAACCACATTATCACCCCTCATAATAAATCCATATAGTTTTCACCAAAAAAATCTATCCTCATATTATCTATTCCTCCCTATCATCCATATTCACCTCATATCATCATGTCAAATCATATCAGGGATCCCAACAACAACTTATTCCATGAAACTTTACCAAATAATAATATATATATTAATAGGTTATCAAAATATATTGTTTTAAGAAGGCATATTTTCAACATATAAGTAATCAAGATTATGATTATCAATTTAATATGTAATATTCAACTAGAATTACCATTGTAATTTCATGGGGCACTCATGTTATAATTATATTTATTTTATCTAACCTTTAAAGGATCATAATACTTATATCATATTAGCTTAATAATAACATTACCACATGATTCTTTTAAACAACCATATAATTATAACATGCTTCTCTTTTAAAATTCATACTTACATGGAGTAAATATTAAATTACGTAATCAAATCAAAATAATAGAACAAAGACATCATTCTTAAAATGTAAAAAAACGATCAACATATTACATATTTTAACACTATTTTATATCAAACCACTTATAACATTTAATGATCTTAGATATATTAACTATAAAAATCAATTCATGTATATCACATTATTTCCCAACTTAAATCATACAACATTAATTATTTATATTTATAATATGTAATAGGAATAATTCCTTTTACTTGGTTTAGGTGTGAACAAGTTTCAATTTTTATTTAAAATTATTTTTTTTTAAAATTTAATAGGAATCTATATATTTTACTGTTGAAAATTGTTAAATGATGACCATGATTGATGAAATAGTGATTTGGGTTGAACTTTGTGTTGAACCTATGTAATGGGACCTGATAGAGGTGTCTGAAGTGTCATAATTGTTTAGGAATCAATTCTCAAGAAGTGTCCCAACTTGAGGATTTAATTAGATTCGATTTTAATAATATGGTATGATTTATAGGGCCCTGTAGGTGATAAAATTCAATATAAGAAGTTTGGAATTAATTTTCATATTTTGGGGTTTTAGCATATTTTACAAAAAATAACTAAAACCTTATGCACTATAGTGAGTAAATAAATATTATGTGTGAATAAAAAATATTACATTTGGAATTGAAAAACAAAATTATGATGTAAAAATATTGTGTAAGTTATTTTATCAAATGAAAAAAAATCATACATATGATTATAAAATGTTATGTATTGAAATAAATACATCTTTCATAGAATAAAAATATTACATATTTTTTTCCATCTAAGGGAAAAACCTTATATGGGGAAATATATATTACATATGGGGAGTAGGATATTAGGTATTGGTTTTCCCTAAGGGATTTTTTTTGTATTGAGATTTTATATTATATATCATCTTTCTACCAAAGTAAAATATATTATGTATAAAGTAATATATTACATATGAGTGTTAACTTAAGGAAAAAACATTAACCATGGTTTAAATATACTATATATGGACTATGGATATTTTGTATTGAAATTCTCTTAAGGAGAAAACATTATATCTTAGAAAAATTTTATATATAAGGTTATTCCTTAGAAAAATATATTATTCATGACTTAAAATATAACACATCGGGTTTTCCCTAAGGGAAAAACCATATATGGAGAATACACATTGAAGACAAACTTTACATTAGGGGTTTTTAAAAAGGTAAAAAAACAACATAGAAAAAAAATATTATGTATCATATAAATATATCACATTGGGGGTTTTTCCTTAGGGAAAAGAATTACATATTATATATGATTTTTATATAGAATTTTTATACTAAGAAAAACCTTATTCACAAGGAGAAATTAAATATATTGTGTTTTTTAAGGGAAAAAGTTTACATATGGTATCCTGAGGTATGATATGTAACAATGTTTTAGTCATTCCCAATGTTTGTGAAATTTTGTAAAATATTTTTTTCTAGAATATGAATACAATGTTATAAATGCATATTTAATGGGAAATAGAGTATCTTATAGTCATAATATAAGAAAATTTTATAAAATATTTCTCTCACTCCTCTATTCATCGAAAAGTGAGGAATCTCTCAATTATTAATGGATTCGAGTGTATTTTGATCTTAGTGACACCTTAAGGTAAATATATAACCCCACTTCGATTCATCCTTGATTTCATTCCTTTTTTTATTTACGAGATACCTAATTTGTGAAAATAACTTGGGTATGTTTTATTGAGTAAAAATTATTTTATACTAGATAAATGTTTTTGTATGATTTAAATGATTCATTTAGATATATATGGATGATTTTCAACTTTTAATGGTTGAATTTACACTTTAGAGAATATTTGGTGGAAAATAGACAAGTACATGATGTATAAGTAATAAGAACACATAATGAAAATTTGAAGGACCCCTATCCTGGTTGGATAGAGTACACCCAAGTTTTCTCTTTATATGAACACATGGTGTAAATTATTAAGCATGACATGTATTTCTATTAAAGAAGTTTTTGGTGAATATTTTCTAATACACACTATATATGTTGATTCCACAAGTCATGTAATCCTACCCACCACAATAATATGTGAAAAAATTAAATGGAAAATATGATAGATCACCTAATGATAGAGAAAACCATGAATTCATGGTTTACCGGAGTATAAGGTATGTACTTTGGTCTAATACATTTAATTTATTTTTCTATAAATCAAGTGTGTGGACTCTCAAATTATAATGTTCACACGGGGGGGGGGGGGGGTTGCTACTACTTTATCAACATGACCCCTAAAACAATTTGGCTTTTTAATTTATTTTTATTTTTTATCCCCTTTCCCCTATTCTTCCTTACTCCAATGTTGTATCGATGGGTATAATTGAGTGTTTACTCAACCCTTAAACCATTCACATAGTCCTGATATTGTAGAGAATTAGTGTTATGATTATAATAAGATTATGGGTATGTTGTATTAATAATTTTGGTGTATTTTTTATTGTTTCAATTATTGATTTTTAATTTATTTTCTGGAATAATTTCAAATTAATAGATTTTGTCGTATTATAAAAATAATGACACCATTAAGGAAACCAAAAGGGATTAAAATAAGTGTACCCCTGAAAATTGGGCGATCCCTATGCCACAATTTTTTGGGTTTTTGGTAAAAACGTTTTTTTGAAAAATAATCACCTGATCAAGGGATACATTTATAAAATAAAAAATTATTTATTGTTGGGATAAGAAAAAATAACAAAATTGATTCCCCCTTGGTGATTAAATATCATAAAAAATTTAAGGCACTAAAGAATAATTTTATAATAAACCCAAATGAAAGTTTTAGTCTTGAAACATTTTTTGTCTACTTATTTTATTTTATTTTTTTATTTTCTATTTATTTTTTCCCTTTTTCCCTCACTAATTGCCAACTTAAATAGTTAGATAAAACTCACTAACTTATGACTGTATTACCACTTTCCTTGTGGGTTCAAACTTGATACTTCAATTATAGAGTAGAGTAAAGGAAATCAATTTAGTATTTATCACAATAGGTAAGAAAAAAAGCTAGTGATATTTACATGTAAAATAAGTAAAATGAGTTTTGAGTGGAATTTGATTAATTCAAGTTATTTATTTCATTATTTTTTTCTTCTATTTTTTTGGTACCTTGATATAACCTCCAAATGAATGTTTATTATATTAGACGTCAGTATTACTCTTATATAGAGGTTTTTTATCATTATGATCTAGTGATAAAATTATCATATTTATTAGAGTGATACCTATATATTAATGATGATTTTTAGTATATAGAATTCATTTTTACATCCTACAACCGAATTTATATACCAAATTCTCCTCCCAAGTCATGTTAAAGTTAAACATTATTATCAATGAAGAACAATTTAATTGAGCTCCATCCATGCCATTATAATAGATTATAATGAATTAAAACCATTATTGGAAGAATAAAATATATAATAAATAATGATAAAACATTATATAATACTAAATTATAACATTTTGTTACTAATTTAGATGAAATATTGTGTAGTGAAATTGACCCAAGATGTTTTGTATTAAATTTTTCTAAAAATAAATTTTTAGGCGTTGAATTTAAAAACAGGGATGCATCACACCAAAATAATACTAAAATTAAATATCTATAAAATTATGATAACTCATTTGACACCTTAACTTATTTATATTTTTTTAAATATTATCCTGGATAACTAGAAACCAATGGAGGAGGGTCCTTACATTATGTACCCACCTCCCCAAAACCAATATTGGGTCTCACCCTACTTTTAAATGGTGTTGGATGATATAAAGGATGAAAAATGTGTTAAACTTTGATACATCTTATCCATATATCATTATCACTATAGAATAACTCATCGTCATCTTGTACAACATGCCATCTAATTAGAAGGGGAAAGTGTCAGACACATATGGTGGTTTTATAAGTGGAATCCATATCTATCATCAAATTATGGGTAGGTGTTCTCCATTTGGTTAAGATAATGACTTTAATTAATAGAACTTCTTAAGAGGAAACTCTCTCACATCTATTTATTTTTTTATTTTTAATAACTACATGGTGGGTACTTTTACATTACACGTTGTGTGCCTTTCTGTTTTCTTCCCTTCCCATTTTCTTTAAATCACTATACATACATATCTATTTCATGAGTACACAATATGTATTCATATACACAACGTGTATTTGTGCTTATATTTTTTTATTGTAATAAAAAGTTTTATTTTGATTAAATAAAAAACTAGTTATAAATAGGAACGTAGCCCGTACTGATGGAATGTTCATTTGAGGGTATCTGATCTATCAATTGTTCAAATCCTTCGACACCCTCCATCAGCGTAGGATTATTTCTTTTTCATCAATTTTTTTTATAACAAAACTTTTGATATTTTAATATGTATTAAATTTTTTTAAAAAATAAATATAATACCGATGGTGGGGTTGGATCGAATTTAAGAGGGTTTTCCATTTTCCGAAAGAATCGGGTTTGAGCCTACATAATAGACTCAATTCAATCCATTTTCTTTAAAAAACCAAAATTCATGGTTAATTTATTTAAGCAAACTTATGTTTTCTTAATAAATAAAAAATTTAATAATAAAACATTTATTATATAAAATTATCTCTAGTGGTTTTGGATAATTGTGGAGATCGATCCATCACTAGTTCAAACTCACCTTGAACACTAGGGTGAAGATTGTTCCTTGTATTTTCATTTTAAAAAGTACACATCATGTATCCCTTAATACACTATGTGTGTGTGTTTATATAAATATAAATAATAATAATAATAAAATATAAAATAATAATAATAATAGTAATTTACCTATTAAAAAACATGAAATAAAGAAGTACATGACATAAGGATATGACCATACATATTGTAGAATTATAGTTTTAATAACTCTACACATTTCACTCGGATAGAATCTATATTCCCCTCTTATTCTTCTCATATTGTCTTGATAATTTCATAACTGACCATTTTGAATCTAGACCTCTAGGGAGTTTTCCCCTCCAATATCTTTTATTTTGTTCCTTGATCCTAGTAACTACTCACATAAACCTTATTTCACAGTTTTTATCATTTTTATTGTTTTATAGACATTTGGTGGATTTTTATCAAAACTCTATAAGTACATAGACACACATGAAGAACAAACAATGTTTAATTTTTTACATAGTAGAAAATGATCATCATATAATTTAAAAAACACACATTGTATTTAGTTAGTGAGTGCCACTTAATATCTATTTATGTGCATCTGGACACATTCCATTTCCATATAATACACATCCTTGGTTCTCATGTTCTTATGCATAGTGCACATGTTCAGTATATGCTATGTATCATCTCTAGTTTCCAATATAGCCACATGTATTTCACACGCATTAAAAATCTTATGTATCTATTTGTCGACACATGATATGTGCATTCAATTCATATCATGTACTCATTTCCTGCTTTAGTTTCAAACATTTTTTATATATTTACCACATTTCTTGATCACAAGTTTTAGTAGAAAACATGTATTTAATACATGCACATTATATAATTTCTCACTACTTTCACACAAGGATATGAGGAATGTATCTTGAGTAAAAGGGTTCATTCCATGCTTACATTACATGTCGTGTACTCTGAGTTATATGACATGTTCTTTTTAAATTCTTATTTTCATCATATTTCATTTATTTTCTTTTGATTTTATAGTATATTTTACTTTTTTAGGATCATGGTATACCAGGATCATCCCACACACGGAGGGAAGTTCCCCCGTACTTCATCAATAGAGGCAGATCCCACTCCATGAAGAGTCTATGTATGGAAAATATAAGAGAAGAAAATGGAAGTACTAATGATATAATATCCATAAGCATTATCAATACTTCCTCCTGAGGTGTCATTATTATCTCTTTCATTTACATCTTCTATAGGAGCACTGTCTGGTGCTGTAGAGAATCCTCAAACAGATGGATTATCTAATGATCATTAAAATGGGGATTTTCTATAAGAAATGGAAAAAATATGTTCTTGTGTAGGAGAACCCAAAAAATTCTATGGTTGTTGAGTACCTAGATGCCTCTGGGGGTGTTGTCGATCAAGTACCCCCCAAATCCACATGCACCACCACCTCTATCCACCCCTTCCTTTACCACTCTATACTTTTTCACTAATCCACCACCCACAATCCACCATTGAGATTCCCACTTATGATACATCCAAAAACCCACTTCCACTAATTCCCTTGGATGAATCATTGGTCACCATTCATCTTGATTTAGTGGATCTCCTCTTGGATTAGATAGAGTGGAATATGGAATACATTCAGGTGAGTATGGGAATTATTTTTTAGTATCTGGGTCTTCCCTTTTGAGCTACATTAGTCCTTTATCTCAATAAATAGCCTTCTTCCACCCATTTTACTACCTAAGCCCCTATGGTGGGGGATTTTAAATCAAATTTAATGACTTGGGTATATGTGAGGTACATATTCTTCATCATAGTGCTTCTTAGTACAAATAGTATATTGTGTACCTATCAGCTATAGCTTCTTTTGATGCCCTTACTACTATCTAGGAGTATGCCGCTATATATATTGATTCTCTCAAGACCACCCAATGACTAATTATAAAACTTATTTCTATAATATATATCTCTTTTATGTGTCTTGATGTGATGTTTTTATTTATTTTATTTTTATTATCCATTGCATCAATACACACTTGATTTCTAGTACATTGTATCCCTATTGCATTTTTTTATTAATACTTGAGGGTGTCTCCATATGAATTTCTCTTAACCTTTGAGATCTTTCCCATCCAGGGGAGTATGTTTTTTAATTTATCCTTTTTATTTCTTTTATTAACTCACTTATTTCATTACTTCCCTCATCTGGTATGGTCTTCTATCGCATATCCCTTCTCTAGTTTATTATTATATATGGAAGACCATGTGAAATATTAAGTTTTGAGAAGGGTGTCTTAACACCACACTGATCATTTTTTACTTTGAATAAAATAATATATATCAATAATAAATATTTTGACTTTTTGGAATTTTTTTATTATGATTATAAATACTAAATACATAGGTGGAAAATTTAAAATTTTCATGCCTATTTAAGTTTTAATTTTTTTTAAAATTATCACTAACATAATTCTTATTTTTGATTTTAATTATTGTAAAAATTAATTTATTATACTAGTTATTTTTATTCATGTCAATACTTGATTGACCTATATATTTTTATTCCCATTATCAAGATGTATTCTAATTATATTTTTGAAATAATATTTCTTATACACTATTTACTAAATGATTATATGGATATGAATGAATACTTGAACTTGTGAGTTTTTTTATCAAATCATGAATATTTAAAACCCAATTAAAATGATATAGGAAATCAGTTGATTCTTTTTTCAACCCATTTTAACTTGAGACCTACACTATGATTGATCCTTTTTTAAGCCCATAGTTCTCATGAATTAACTTTTTTGGAAGCCACATTACATGGCTAATTTTCCTTCTTTAATCTAATTATTTGATATTATTACATAATTATTAATTGTTTCTTTATAGATGGATTTTGTAAATTCATGGTACAATTGGGTGAGAGTAACATGAATTGAGTATATGGGAAGTATCTCTTGTTCATTTGGCTAATGGGGTTTAAAAGCCATCATTTTTTGTGGTTATGTGGTTCCTAAATGCTTCATAAAAAAACTGGAACAAATATTTCATTGTACCCAAATTTTGTCTTGTGAACCTTTGGGAATAAGGAAAAGGAACTAGATTTTACATTATGTAAATAAGAAGAAGGTGAATATTTTTCAAGGAACATTCTTGAATATAATTATTTATATTTAAAGTGTTTAACCTATTCTTTCAAGCTTTAGAGTTTAAATATTTACATCATTTACCACCAACCCTTATCCCCAGACATATTGGAACCTTATTTCAATGTCATAATTAATTTTTTGGTTTAATTTATTAATGGATATTTAGATGAATTAAAAGCCTAAAAATATATTGAATATACTTGATATAGACTATAACTCTAATTACATGATCCTGAGTGATGATATAATTTCTTTTCATGTAATGTATATCATAAATGACATGGTTGTTTATAAAAATTTTAAAAACATGAATGGAATAAAATATAAATATCTTGCATTGAAATTTTACATGAGGCATGATTAGGATACTTTGAATTAGATAAGTTGTGTGTTTTTAAAATTTTTAGTCATGTATTTATAGTTATGAGTATAATTAATTGAATGATCCGATTGTTAGAGTATAGAATATTTTTGATTTGATGTTAATATTTTTCTCGAGGGAAATAATTAAATAAGTGTGTGAGAGTTTGCTACACTAAATTTTTGCATATTATTTTAGTATGTTTTGCTGAGTAAAAAGTCACTTTATACTGGATATATATTTTTATATTGTTTAAATTATTAATTTGTATATATATGGATTATTTTGTAGTTTTCAAGGTTTAATACACACTTTAGATAAGTTTTGGAGATAAATAGACAACTACATTTGTGTAAGTAATAAGAACATTCCATGTACTTTTAGAAGATACACAGATTTTATGGTTGGTGTAATTTTCCATGTTCTTACTCAAGATGAACATGATATGTAAGTTAATTAACACACTATTTATCCTCATACTTTAAGAAGTTTTTGGAGAGTTCCTTACTACATGCCATGTATATCAGCACCACATCCAGTGTAAATCCACATACCACTAGATGAAATGTAGAAATTAAATGGGATACATGGTAGATCACCTAACGATAGAGAAAAAAATAATAGTTGAATAGGGTACATGATGTGTACTATAATAAATTCCATGTAATTAAATTCTCTTTAAATTAAGTAACTGGCCTCCAAGAGTGTACTATTCACATTGGTGTTGGGTCCTGGTTAATATGAAAAAGTTCTAGAGGGGGGTGGAGTGAATAGAAAAGGTTAAAAATTTTAAATTAGATAATTAAATTCGAATATTATTAAATTTAAAGTAAATTTATTAGATTTAAACATGCATGAGATTAAGAAGTAGAAAAAATAAAAGAGTGTGCATGCAGTTTTTATATTAGTTCAGATCAAAGTGATCTTACATACACTATTTAAACCCCTATAATCCTTTCATGTTATGATATTCACTAAAGATTTTTTTGAAGGGGAATCACAACCCTATTACAATATACCTTTTCTAGTGGATTCACAACTACACAATAACACTGACTATTAAAGGGGTGTCATAACCCATTACAAAGATGACTTTTTATCTTAGAGTCACATCCAAAACATACCCTTTGAATGGTGGTATAACCTAACCCATATTTATGAATCTAAGAGTCACAAAAAATGGATAATTCTTTTGGTAGGGTAAATCATAAACAATTATATTTATGTATAGGTGAAGAAGATAAATATAATTAAGTACATAGACTCAAAAAACCATATATTAGTAGTCAATATAGAATATTTCAAGCATAAAAAATAGTTATTGAGAAGCGTAATAAGGTGTAATTCTAATGTAGTAGTGTTATCAATTGTTTTTTTCATCCTTAAGAGTCCTATAATAGTTTGAATATTGTTTTCATAGGATAATAAATTTTTTCTATGTTTTAGAAAATTATAGTAGTTATGGATTCACATTAGTAGGTGTTGTATCATATTTTTTTATACATATTCTATCCATTAAATAAATAATACAAGTGAAACATCTATACTATAGCACCCCAAGCTTCTACGGTACGCTTCTCTTTGAATAATGCAATAGCGTGTGTTTTATGCAACATCGAGTTCTAATACGAGTAACAAAACATATAAAAGAAAACGAGTAAGTTAACACCAGAAACGACGATAATTATAAGATATTATTAACAAAGCAATGTTAAAAGATCATATATGATATCATATTAATATATATGATTATTTTATAATTTAGTAACAATTATTTCAACATTATACAGGAGGTTAACCTACCCCAACCAAGTAAAAGTACAAGGTAAGGGTTATTTCACAATCTCTTCATTATCCGAGGTTGTTTATACATAATAATATACTGGGACTTCTTTATCACCCACATCCATGTTTCTTAAAAATTTATTTCAAAACATTTTTACTATTTACTATAATATGGGTTAGAGTCATTTATACCCTTGTTGACTTTTATAAGTGGTTTATAAAGGAATATTTCTGTCATTTTCCAAACAAGGTCCTTTTCAACCTTTTCGACATAATTAAGGTAAGAATGTTTTTTTAACTTATACGGTGG
Source organism: Viscum album (assembly GCA_963277665.1). NCBI lineage: Eukaryota > Viridiplantae > Streptophyta > Magnoliopsida > Santalales > Viscaceae > Viscum > Viscum album. The sequence continues at coordinate 2,001,546,780 of OY728135.1, read as the reverse complement.
GTGAGGCTATTTTCCGCCGTTATAAAATTGTCAAAGCTTCCCTTACAATCTTATAAGAAAATTTTCAAAGTAAATGTTTTATTTTATAATTATGTGACTTTTAAATGATTTCAAAAAAGGGATATTTCTCTCAAATAGTTTTGATTTCATCTATGTCAACATACATTGATGGATTTTAAGCTTATCTGAAGTTGATTTATTATGATACAAAACTTCCATATTGTATTAAAGGTTTTGTGATTTATTTTTACTGTGGATGTGTTATTCTTATACCATTCATGGTTTATGGATAATGTATTGACATTTCGTATGCTAGTTTTAATATGAATGTTTATGTTATGTTTAAACCTGTTCATATGAGGAATGCATTGGACTTAATATGTGATGGGTGGAGCCCGCTATAGCTCCTCGATGCATCGGTAGGTCTCATGAGACAAACTTGTGTCTTGGCACAAGGCCTTGACAAAATCTTATTTGTAGTCTTGGCATGAGGCCTTGGATATGTGGTTATGATAGTCTGGCATTATGCATTCCATCATTATGAAAGCGGTTATTGATATTTCATGTGATTATTTGATTAGTATAATATCCATGGGAATAAGTAAATGACATTATTTCATTTTATTTTTTTCATACTGTGTTGAAGTTCAAGTTTAAAAGGCTTTTGTTTTAGTTATACATTGCCTTAAATTTTTATGTTTATTTATGAATGTTTCTGCTATATTGTTATCCTTACTCGGCATTTGAGCTCACCCCTTTTCTATGTTTTATTTTTCCCAGTATGTGAAGAAGTAATTTATGAATGAACTGCAGGGATAGTATGAGGGGATACAAGTGTGTACTATGGAGACTATATTGTTATAGTTTTCATTTTTATGATGTAATGTAAACTTTATGAATATATCTTGTGTTTCCAAGGATACTAAACTAACCGGCCTTTCGAGATTTGATCTTTCTTGTGATCATGCCAATGTTATGTAATAATGCACCGACTCTGGGTAACTAGGGTCGGGGCGTTACAGTTGGTATCAGAGGAAGTTTAGTACAAACCTTGCAAGCTAGATTTAGATAAAATCTGATTAGAGCACATAGATTGAAGATGGACTTTGAGGATTAGTATAGAAGAACTTCCTAGAATTTTGGTATTGTAGAGATTTTGTGAGTTTTCCGAGCAATACATCCCTGTCTGGATACGAGCAGGTAGAGGCGGCTCTGGCATAGATGTACCTAGGGGTAAAACCTGAAAACACTTCTTTGAGCTAGACTCGAACGAGAACTGGTGCATGAAAACGGGCCTTGCTGCACTCTTGGTTATGACACTCCCAGGGGATATGCTTAGGATAACTCTCATTTTATTTACAAATCATTATGAAGGGTTTATGAATATATACTTCCTCAAAGAATTTTTTTTTATGATTATGGATTATATCCATAAATAGTTTAATTTATGTTAAGTGTTTTATAAGTATGGAATTATGTATTCTGATTCATAAATTGATCTAGTTTATGCCATTTTTTAGAAATGGCGCCTAGTGGGAGAAATAGAAACTGTATCAATGAAATCACTCTATGTAGGGATTTCCCTCCTGCTCAAGATAATTATAGTGGAGTTTGTGATGCAACTGGTTCCGATCAGCTAATCACTATACTGGGAAAACTCACTCAGGTTATAAATAACAACCTTACCCGTATGGAGCACTCTGATCCGCAGCATGGAGGATCAATGTTAGATCAATTCATGAGGCAACAACCACCAATGTTCAATGGGAGTACAAATCCCTTAGTAGCTGAGCAATGGATAAATTCACTAGAGAAAATATTTCAGGCTTTGGGGAGTAGTGAAAGGGAAAAAGTTGTCATGGTAGTTTACCGCCTCACTGGAGATGCTGATCAATGGTGGTCATTGATTCAAAACACGAAGGAAGATGATAAAGTATCAAATATGGAATGGAGGGTGTTCAAAGATATGTTTTTAGAAAAATACTTTCCTCATGACCATCGAGCAGATATAGAAAGGCAATTTATGAGTCTGAGACAAAATGAGGATGAGAATGTCGCAAAGTATGAGGCTAACTTTAAAAGGTTAGCAAGGTATGCTTAAGATTATATACGTAATCCAAGAAGTAAGATTGATCGTTTATTTTATGGGTTAAAACCATTTCTCCATCGAACATTAGTCTCGCAATCCTTCTCTTCGTATGAAGACATTGTCTCATGTACTATCAAGATAGAGAAAGAATTCTCTAAGTCTTATGACTTTAAAGCAAAGAAAGAGAAGAAGAGATCTGCTGATCAATCTGGGAATGGAAATAAGGGGAAGAAGAGAAAGTTTGAATACCCATCCTGTGGTAAATGTGGGAAGAAACACCCCGATACTTGCTTGAAGAGAATGGGTGTCTGTTACAAGTGTGGTGAAAAAGGCCACCAAGCTCGTGATTGCAAAGGGAATAAGGAAGCTACCAATGTTTAGTGCTACAATTGCAGGGAGATGGGAAATTATGCAATTGAATGTCCTAAGCGTCAGGGGAACTTACCTCAGAAAAGGCCAAGGGATCAAGGCCAAACTTATGCTATCACTACTGCTGAGGTAGAAGCTCCGAAAGATGTGGTGGCAGGTAATTTAATGGTTTCCTCAAGTTTAGCAAATGCATTATTTGATTCTGGATCATCACATTGTTTCATATCTTCCCAATTTTCTAAGAAAATTAGATATTTCCAATTTTATTTAACAAAGTAGTTGTCAGTTAAAAATCCTAAGGGAAGTATCATTGTAACAATGTTTTTTGAATCAGTCCCCATTAGAGAAAATAAATGTTCTTTATCCGCTAATCTCATCATCATACCTATGATTGAGTTTGATATAATCCTCAGTATGGATTAGATTTCAGACCATGATGCGAAGATTTATTGTAAGAAGAAGGAGGTTACGATTTTTGATGATGATGATAAGGAACACCTTATCTTTAGAGCAGAATCATCACCACCTAATTCTTATCTAGATCCACCCCCTGTAGCTCAAATAAATTCAATTATTGGGGAGGAAGTGAATGAAATGACTTTGGGTGAGGAAAGGAATGTTCAAATAGATGATGTACCTGTTGTTAAAGAATATGTAGATGTATTTCCAGAAGATTTACCTAGACATCCTCCAGAATGAGAAGTTGAGTTTTCCATTGATTTAATTCCTGGATCAAGGCCTATATCCAAGACCCCTTATAGAATGGCCATTGTAGAATTAGTTGAAGTAAAGAAACAACTAGAGGAATTGAGTAATAAGGGATTTATTCGCCCTAGTGTTTATCTATGGGGAGCCCCTGTTCTTTTTGTTAAAAAGAAATATGGATCTATGAGGTTATGTATCGACTACAGGGAGATCAATGCTATAAAAATAAAGAATAAGTATCCCCTACCTCGCATTGATGATTTATTTGACCAACTGCATGGAGCTCAATACTTTTCAAAGATTGACCTTCGATCTGGATACCATCAGTTGTGTGTGAAGAAGGAAGACATTCCGAAGACACCATTTCGAACCAGGTACGGGCATTACGAGTTTATAGTAATGCCTTTTGGATTGACTAATGCACCCTCTGTCTTCATGGATCTGATGAATAGAGTTTTCAGGGAATATCTTGATGAATTTTTGGTGGTATTTATTGATGATATCTTGGTATAATCCAAAAGCTACGAAGATCCTGAAAATCACTTGCGTGTTATCCTAACGACTCTGAGAAGACATGAATTATATGGGAAGTTTAGCAAGTGTGAATTCTGTTTTCATGAGATTTCTTTTCTTGGCCATATTATCTCTAAAGATGGAATCTCTTTTGATCCTTCTAAGACCAAGGCAATCCAGGAATGGCCAGCACCTACGAGTATAACTGAGGTACGCAGTTTTATTGGTTTGGTAGGTTATTATCAACGTTTCGTCCAGAATTTTGCCCGATTGTGTAACCCATTAACAAAGATCACACATAAAGGGGTTAAATTTGTTTGGACAAAAGAGTGTGAATAATGTTTTGAAGAACTGAAGAGAAGATTACTCAATGCTCCTTTATTGACTCTACCATCGGGAAATGATGGGTTCTTTATTTATAGTGATGCATCGAAGAAAGGACTTGGTTGTTTCCTTACGCAGAATGATAGGGTTATTTCCTATGCATCACGACAATTGAAAATTCATGAACAAAACTATCCTACTCATGATATTGAGTTAGCAGCTGTGATCTTTTCTTTGAAGATATGGAGGAACTACCTCTATGGTGAAAAATGTGAGATTTATACTGATCACAAGAGTTTGAAGTATATTTTCTCACAAAAAGAACTCAACATTAGGAAAAGGAGATGGCTTGAATTACTCACGGATTTTGATTGCACGATACAATACCACCCGGGGAAAGCAAACAAGGTAGAAGATGCTTCGAGCAGAAAAGACCATGGAGTTTTGAACAATATGAGAATTGAAATGGATCCAATTTTCATGGATCTAGTGAAGATGGACATGGGAATAACCAGGGAAGGTGAAACATCAATGCTTTTTCAAATGGTTTCCAAACCATATTTACTAGAAAGGATTAAGAGTTCTCATACTGATGATGAGGAATTTCAAAAGAAGATTAAAGCTGTGAATGATGGGAGATTGAGAGACTTTGTGTATGAAGATGGAATTTTGAAATTTGGGAAGAGACTTTGCATTCCCGGTATACCTGATCTAAAAAGGGAATTGATGGATGATGCTCTTAGTTCCAATTTCTCTATACACCCTGGGAGCACCAAAATGTATAGAGATTTGAAGGAACATTTTTGGTGGGATAACATGAAGAGGGAGATTGCTGATTTTGTGTCAAGATGTATGGTTTGTCAACAAGTGAAAGCTGGAATGCAACAGCCTGGTGGAGTATTGCAACCTCTTCCCATACCTGAGTGGAAATGGGATAATATCATGATGGACTTTGTCATGGGACTACCAAAGACTCCTAGAAGGAATGATGCAATATGGGTTATTATTGATCGTCTTACCAAGTCAGCACATTTTCTTACTATAAGAGAAGATCTACCACTGGAACGTCTAGCAAGACTATATATTGATGAACTTGTGAGACTTCATGGAGTACCCCTATCGATTGTTTCTGATCGTAATCCCCGTTTTACTTCAAGATTCTGGAAAATTCTTCAGAAATACTTGGATACTGAACTTCATTTGAGCACTTCCTACCACCCTCAAACAGATGGACAATCAGAACGAACTATTAAAACCTTAGAAGACATGTTGAGATCCTGCTCACTTGACTTTAAGGGTATGTGGGATCAATATTTACCTATGGTAGAATTTTTCTATAACAATAGATTCCATTCGAGTATTCAGATGGAACCATATGAAGCGTTATACGGAAAGAGATGTCGCACACCAACCTGTTGGGATGATGTTTGTGAAAGAAAATTTTTTGGCCCAGAACTGGTGGAGGAAACGATGGAAAAGGTGAAGGTAATCCAAAACCATATCAAAACAGCTCAAAGTAGGCAGAAGAGCTATGCCGATAATCGAAGGAAGGATTTGGAATTTCCAGTCGGTGATAATGTTTTCCTGAAGGTATCTCCATGGAAGGGAGTCATACGTTTTGGTAAGAAAGGTAAATTGAGTCCTAGGTACATCGGACCTTTCGAAATTCTAGAACGAATTGGGGCTGTAGCTTACCGATTGGCAATTCCACCAAGTCTCTCCAAAGTTCACGATGTGTTCCACGTATCTATGTTGAGGAAATACATGCCTGACCCAACGCATATACTCACCTATGAGGAACTACAATTGGAACCCGATATGTCTTATTGTGAAGAGCCCGTCAAGATTCTTGATATGAGAGAACAAGTACTGAGAAACTGGATGACTCTTCTGGTAAAAGTCTTGTGGAGAAACCATAAGATGGAAGAGGCAACGTGGGAACCTAAGGAACTTATGATGGAGAACCACCCGAGTCTTTTCATGCGGTAGTATTCTAGAAATTTCTAGGATGAAATTATTTGAAGGAGGGGATAATGTAACACCCCAAGATTCTATGGTACGCTTCTCTTTGAATAATGCAATAGCGTGTGTTGTACGCAACATCGAGTTCTAACATGCACCACAACCGATCAAACTAGCCGTTATGAATAGTAATACCTACTTTTTAAAATTTTAGAAATTTTATCTCTCAAAATGGACTTGATTTTTGGATTCTGAGTATCGAATTTAGCCTAAGGTGAAATTTTGGTACTTTTCGGGTAACTTTAATATTTTGACGAATAGTGAAAATTACTAAATTTTAATTAAGAACAACTTTTTTTAATCAAAATAATAAATAGTGATAAATTATGAATTTAAGTGGTTTTAAAGTATATTTATAATATATTTTACCATTTTATACAATTTTCATCATTGGACATAATTTCACAATTAAACCGGACATAAACAAGTATCAATCTTTTGATAGTTATTATATCTTAAAAACACGCTTTTTTGTTTTGACAGCGGGAATTAATTTTAAATTAATTTCTGCCACTTCTGTGTTTTGAATTTAAAAAAATGGATTCCATATTTGGAATCAGGATTTCCAAATTGTGTAAATAGGTAACTTTTATTTTTAGACACATGTACGACCATGAGAATCTTTGGGTCGATTTTGGGACCCCATGGAGCCACTTGTAGGTGATATGGACACTTTATTTTAATTAAGTTAAAATAAATACAAAAATGACATAAGAATATATCGTTTAGAAAAACATTTTTTACATAGGGTTATATATGTTGGATTTTAGACTATAAATATTAATTATAAAGATAAAAATATTTCCTACATAATTATATTTTATTTATAATTTTTAGACTTTAAATAATATAATTTATTTATGACACAATGATGATGAAGTAATTACCATAATAGTGAAAAATTAAAATAATTGATATTATAAATACCTAAATAAATATAATTTGAGACTTTTTATTAATTAAACAAATTTTCTAGGTTAATATGACATGTTAGGAATGATTTAAATAACTTTTTTCGAAGTAATAATTCTGTTATGATTTTCACAAAAATCAATTTTCCAAATAGTGTCAAAATTGACATAAAAGATTTTTTAAAAACAATATTATATTATTAATTGATATTCAATTCATAAATATCTAAGGTTCGTCCAAGAGACTTATATCATGATATGTGTATCATTAATGGACCACTTGGGGGTTTCTTGGATGTATATTGTAAGTTTATTGACTATATAATATAAAAATACAAAGAGACATTGTAAAAGTGAAACTAATTAACTAAGAGTTAATACTTAAATATAAGGTTAATATTGTAACCCAAACCTGTATAAATTGTATTGGTTGAGTGGTTTTTGATCTATACCCACCTTGAAATTTAAATAGTCCACTTTTGAGCCATTAGAAACTGAATATGAATTTATTATAAAATAATATTTCTAACTTTTCCAAAGGTGCCCCTCACCCCTCTTATAAAAGGGCACTCCCCCTTCTCATTAATTCACACCTTCAAAGACATTTTGATTGGCCAAAATATGCCCAAATACTCTCTCAACTTCCATCACTTAATCCTAGAGACCTTACTTTAGTCAGAAATCCAATCTAAGGATCCCTTTTGATCAAATCAAAAGGAAGAACCCGAAGAAGAGGTAATGATTTCACCACCCTTTTTCAAGTTCCTTTCTTCTTCCACTTCTTCTTTATTTGTTATTACCATTCTAAAATAATAAATCCAGTATCTTATATATACTGTGATGTTATTATAAATTTGGTACAACCATATTCAGTATTCTATCCATCCTTTGAATAACATGTCACCATACATGCGTACGTACGGCTTACCGTCTCCACGTCGTGGTGTAATTGTTATTCAATAAATTATTATTTGGATGGGTATAATAATGATGTGTATTTCATGTAAATAATAAATATAACATGATAATGATTCTGTATATATGATATAACATCCAATTTTATATTATTTTAATATCAAAAGAATGATATTGTCGCTCGTGCGTACGTACTGACTACCATCTCCACGAACGCGATGAGATTCATTCTCCATCGTATCCATTCAAGTATAATTATCATTTCATGATTTAAAAATAATGTTTAAAGACTTGATATCATTCTGGATATGAATAAGATACAACCTATCCATGAAAAACATAGCTTACGTAACAAAACATATAAAAGAAAACGAGTAAGTTAACACCCGAAACGACGATAATACTAAGATATTATTAACAAAACAATGTTAAAAGATAATATATGACATCATTTTAATATATATGATTCTTTTATAATTTAATAACAATTATTTCACCATTATACAGGAGGTTAACCTACCCCAACCAAGGAAAAGTACAAGGTAATGGTTATTTCACAATATCTTCATTATCCGAGGTTGTTTATACGTAATAATCTACTGGGACTTCTTTATCATCCACATCCTTGTTTCCTAAAAATGTATTTCAAAACATTTTTACTATTTACTAGAATATGGGTTAGAGTCATTTATACCCTTGTTGACTTTTATAAGTGGTTTATAAAGAAATCTTTCCGTCATTTTCCAAACAAGGTTCTTTTTTAAAATTTTCAACAGAATTAAGGGAAGAATTTTTATTTTAATTTATACGGTGGGTGTGGCTATTTTCCACCGTTATAAAATCATTGAAGCTTCCCTTAAAATATTATAAGAAAATTTTCAAAGTAAATGTTTTATTTTATAATTATGTGACTTTTAAATGATTTTAAAAAAGGGATATTTCTCTCAAATAGTTTTGATTTCATCTATGTCAACATCCTTTGATGGATTTTAAGCTTATTTGAAGTTGATTTATTATGATACAAAACTTCCATATTGTATTGAAGGTTTTGTGATTTTTTTTGACTGTGGATGTGTTATTCTTATACCATTCATGGTTTATGGAGAATGTATTGGCATTTCGTATGCTATTTTTAATACGAATGTTTATGTTATGTTTAAGCCTATTCATATGAGGAATGCATTGGACTTAATATGTGATGGGTGGAGCCCGATATAGATCCTCGATGCATCGGTAGGTCTAATGAGACAAACTAGTGTCTTGGCACAAGTCCTTGACAAAATATTATTTGCAGTCTTGGCACGAGGCCTTGGCTATGTGGTTATGATAGTCTGGCATTATGCATTCCATCATTATGAAAGTGGTTATTGATATTGCATGTGATTATTCGATTAGCAGAATATCCATGGGAATAAGTAAATGGAATTATTTCATTTTATTTTTGCCATACTGTGTTGAAGTTCAAGTTTAAAAGGCTTTTGTTTTAGTTATACATTGCCTTAACTTTTTATGTTTATTTATGAAAGTTTCCGCTATATTGTTATCCTCACTGGGCATTTGAGCTCACCCCTTTTCTATGTTTTATTTTTCCCAGGATGTGAAGAAGTAATTTATGAATGAAATGCAGGGATAGTATGAGGGGATAAGAGTGTAGACTATGGAGACTATATTGTTGTAGTTTTCATTTTTATGATGTAATGTAAACTTTATGAATATATCTAGTGTTTCTAGGGCTACTAAACTAATCGTTCTTTCTAGATTTGATCTTTATTGTGATCCTGCCAATGTTATGTAATAATGCACCGACTCTGGGTAACTGGGGTCGGGGTGTTACATATAAAAAATGGTTAGATTAAAAATAATAATAAATAATATATTATAGTTATCTCTAAACATATAATATCGAAAGAAGCATACACTATTATAATTCTTGAGTAAATGAAAAAAACAACTTCAAATTTGTATTATTCATAAAAAAGTATTTATGAACATTGAATAGTTTTAAAATATACTTCATAATAATTGTCAAGGGTATCCCAAAAGTTTTTTTTAACACATTTTATTTCTATAAAATTTTAAATTTCAAAACATTTTCAGAAACATACAGTAGATAAAAAAAATAAAAATATTAACTTTTCAAAATATAGTTCAATATAACATTGAATATGATCACTAAATATAAAAAATAATCTAGAAACAAATAAATTTGTGTAATTATAAATGAATAATAAAAGATAAAATCAAAATACTTATAACATGGAATATATATCATTACTAGTTCATTTTTTGTAAATTTTAAAAAATATTATATGGTTGATCTCATAAGGTTGAGCCAATAATGTTTAGCTGAGCTCATAAGGTTCAAAAAATATAGTTGATCTTGTGAAGTTGAGATAATAATGTCTAGATAAGTCCTCATAAGGTTCAGAAAAGGCCTTTATAAAGTTAATTAATGTCTATTATATAACTAGGACAAGAATCCATAAGGTTAAGATAGACAACTGTAAGATTAAGATATAAAATTGTAAGGTTAGGATATAAATATTTAAGGTTAAGGAAGATAGTTGTTAAGTTAAGACAGAAAACCATAAGTTTAATAAAAACAACTATAAGGTTAATGTAGACAAAATAAATCTGTGATAAGACAATCCTTTATAAAAAATTATATATAGTAACTAACAAAAAGATAATCAAACAATAAGTAAATAATACTCTGAGAAATTATAACTATCCAGTTAATGAAAGTAAAATAAAATCAAGTTAAATAATTAAACATATGAGTGTGTATAATTTATAACATAACTCATACTGATGGGATGTTTTTTATAAAATCAATTAAAAATAAACATAAAAAATGTGAATAATTTTTTTTAAAAATTCTTTACTCATTTTAAATGGAATTAAATAAGGATTTAAAAATAATGTGGATTTTGTAAACAATTTTGGAATTTGTAAATATAAAAACAAAAAATAGAGTGGGAATGAGAAGGATCCACACCAATAATCTCCCCATTTTGATAATTTATAAAACTAAACATAACTAACATAAACAATAAGAATTATTACTCATTTTGAAACTGATCAAAATTGTTTTTATATTGAAAAAATATCCCATAAAATAAATATAAGGTTTAGTAAGTAAATACATGATTTAATATAAATAAAATAAGAAACCATCCATGATTTAATATTTTAAAAACCTTTACACATACCTGATTTAATTTACCTCAAGTTCAAATAGATATATAATTCTTAATAATAGTTTTAAATACAAAAATTTAATCATTAAATTTCCCCCAAAATTTATGCATTAAAAAAAAATATAATTTGAACTAAAATAAATAAATTAAAAATAAATAAAGTATCACTTAATTTGAAAATAGTCACTTAAAAAATAGTATGTGTAGATTTCAAAATTTTCTATATAAATAAGTCAGAAAATCTTTTATAAATAGACTTAGAAAGATCCAACTAGTTGAAAAACATGTTAATATATTCAAGTAATTATGAAATGATTTCCAATGAATTAAAAAATAGTAACCAAAAATGAATAAAAAATCTAGTAAAATAGAAAATATAAAAAAATTATGTACACACTGTCCATAAATAAATTTTAGCATATTGAAACCAAAATTCATTTTAAAAAGTCTATCATACCAAGTTTAAATTTAATTCTTTCAAACTTAGTTTAATCCAAAGGTTTTGAAAAAATATCATCTAATTTATTTTAATTCTAAAAAAATTAAAAATAAATTTCACCTTTATCTATATGATCTCTAGTAAAATAAAATCAAACATCTATATGTTTAGTTATATAATTTTGTAAAGGGTTCTTAAAAATAGTAATAGTAGAAGAGATATCAAAATAAATAGGAATTTTATTAAAATAAAAATTAAAATAATCAAAAAATTTCTTATTCTATTAATATTGAGAACAAAAAATATGAGTAACCATATATTCAACTTTAAATATTGATAAAGAGACTGATAACTATTTCTTTGAGCTCCAAGAAATTAAACTTTTGTAAAAAATGACACATACCCAATGTACTTTTTCCATAAATTCTATAATATATAAAAAACTAAGTTGGAATAGCTAAAAAATCAAAACAACTCTATCCAGAATAAAATAGTATAAACTTTACTGTTCCATTAATATATCTAATAATTATTTTAATATATTTTAAGTGATATTTTTTTAGATTCACCTAAAATCTTGAAGATATACATACACTAATCATAATATCAGGTATAGATACATTTAAATAAATTAAACTACGTACCATTTTTATAAACAATTTAACATTAATAGATTTCTTAGCAACATGAAAATCTAATTTATAATTAGTAATCCTAGGGGTTCTAAAAGTTTTACAAGAAACAAGTCCAAATATTTTAACTAATTATAGAACAAACATAGATTGATTAATTTTTTTAATTTATATGATAAATTTTTAGTCTTAAAAAGAAACATAATTATTCTATTAAATCCATATCGAATTCACTATTCATTAATTTAGAAGAAAACTTTAAAAATTAAATCACTAGATTAAATAAAAAAACATAAATATAAATTTTAATAATTAAAATATCATTAGAAGTATTTTCAATAGACAAAGTAGGATATAATTTTACTTTATTAAACCATTATTTAACAAAAATAAAGAAAACCTACCATACCAGGCTCTGGGACCTTATTTAAGTCCATATAAATATTTTTATAATTTGAAAACTTAGTTAGAAAAATTTTCATATTCAAAATAGTTGCTTGATTAATAAAAACATTTTAAAAAATAATTCCATTTAAGAAAGAAATCTTAAAATCCATTGATATAATTTAAATCCTTTGAAAGAAGAAAAAACTAATATGATTATAATTGATTCAATACTAGAAACATGTGAAAAGGATTCATCAAAATATATAACATCTTTTTGATAATATCCATACAACCAATATAGAATTATTCTCTATAATTTGACCAGATTTATCCAATTTATTTCGAAAAGTACATTTAGTTCCAATAACATGTTCATATATATGAGGTTCAACTAAAGTATAAACATTATATCTATAAAATCTATTAATTTAATATTCTATAGAAACAAATTAATTAAAAAATTTAAATCTTCATTTACATCATTAGGTACAAAATAAAAATAAAATTCCAAATTTACACAAAAATTTCAAACAAATATTCTTGTTTTAATTATAGAGTCAAAATTACCAATCTCTTTATCAATAGTACGATAATTATGTTTTTTCAAAGATCTTGAATTATATTGTGAAGGAGTATCCTCCCCTTCAATTGTTACATTTAATTTATTACATCCATATTTTCCAAAATTAAATTCATTCTATTCTTCTTCAAATTTATTTAAATTTGTATTTCATTTCACAAGGGGTATTTTTTCAAAAAATTCTAAGAATAATTAGATTTAAAATATAAAAAACAGTAAAAAAAATATTCAACCCAAAAATATTTAAGTAAATTATAATCACCTAACATTTTTTTTCACATTTCAATTAAGGTTCAATTTTTTTCCTTTCAACTACTCCATTTTGATGTGGAGTTCCAGGTGATAAAACATTATGAAAATAATAATTATTATAGTTTTTTTTTTCAAATTAGAAATTACAAAATTCACCCCCTCTATCAATTTGAAAAACAGTAATCATGAAACCTTTTTAATTTTTTACTAAATTATAAAATTTATTAAACTAAGCTAGGGTTTTATTTTTATGATAAAGAAATTATACCCTAGTAAATATTCTAAAATCATCTATAATTACTAATGAAAATTTATTTCCTCCAAGACTAGAAGTTTGAGTAGGACCAAACAAGTAAATATGATCTAACTATATGGTTTGGTTAGAACTTATTTGTTTATTCAGTCTGAAAGAAGATTTATGTTGTCTTTATTTCATACAATATTTACACACATGAAACACATATTTATTTTAATCAAGTAATAGTATAACTTTTTCATTATAATACAATTTATATAATAATATGAAATTCACATTTATAAGTCATCAATACCAAAGTAAATTCTTATTTTTCACAACATTCAAACATTTACATATTGAACCGCTAGTTCAGTAAGGTCAATAGAATATATATTTTTCTCATGGTTAGCATAAAATCATAATGAATTATTCATAAAAACTAAAAATTATTCATTTTAAATATAACTTTGATACTCTCATAATTTAATAGATAGATTTTAGTTTGGTTTTAATATAATCCATCAACATTTAAAAATTTAGAAATAATAATAAAGTTAAAAATACCAATTTCATTACAACCTTTTAATTTTACATTAAAATTATATAGAAAATTAATAGTTCCTCCATAAAATTTATTTTTTGATTAAATTTTATGAGTATATGTTAATATGAATAGATTAACCAAAATCCATGTACTGTACTATATTCTTGAGACTTCTATGGAATTTTCCTAAAAAATTGATTAACAGACAATTTTTGAACCCAAGCCACTTTGAGTACAATAGGATTAACAAAACATTTCTAAGAACCAAGATATATTTTAAATAAGAATTATAAGGTACTATAAAAGAGAAATATTTAAAAATATGATTCTTAGTAAATCTTAAATATTATGGAAATTATAGTGTGCATTCATTAGCATAATGTAATTTATAATACATATGAAGTGAAAAATAGTTGAAGAATAAGAATTTAAACTTTTCACAATATAATTTTGATACATTTTAGGTAATATCATGTCATGACCAATACAATTTTTTATTTATATTATTTAAAGTCATCATCTTGTCATAGTTATTTCTTCATTGAACAAAAGTAGACAACTTTTTCTTTACACTTTCAATATTCTCGTTCTCTTTTTTTCATTCAACATCTATGATGATTTAAGATATTCATAAATGTTAGTATCATAGTTATAATTAGTAGTTTTATGTTTTCCATTTTTATACAAAATTAATTTTTTTCCTTAATAGTTTTCTTACTATTATATTCAAGTTGATTATAAAAATCAGTAGCTCTAAAAACAATTTTTCTCAATCTATCAATCTCTTTATCCAATTCATCAATGATTGGTAATACAAATTAATAATCATCCAAATAATATAAAAAAACTATAACTAATAACCTCATTTGAACATTCCATAAAACACAAGTTAGTTGATTCATTTTCTTTCCTATATTCTTCGCCAGAATCAAATTCTTCAGTACAAATCTAACTTAAAGTTAAAAATAATTCTCTTTCCTTTTGAACTTCTTACCCCTCTTGAAAATTTTCAACATTTGATAGCATGTTTTGATATACCCACGTTTTCTATTCTCAAAACAAATAACATCTAAAGTATTATAATTAAGATTAATATTATATTTATTTTAAAATTTATAAATAATATTATGAGTGTTGCTTTTAGATCAGTTTTCAAAACCTTTATTTTTCAACATTTTAAAAACACTGGTAAAAAGTTGATCTATATGTTATTTTTCACATTCCCTAAGTTTATAATTAGAAGAGTAAAATAAAACAATTTTAATAGGTTTGAAAACTAAACCTATCATTTTTGAAGTCTCCTCATCAACTATCTTATTTAACTCTAGTTCATATTTATCTAATGAACCAATGAGTTTATCCATGTTATATTCGTTGAAAATTTTAATTTTATCAACAAAAACATTCTCAGTATTCAACTTATTGGTTAGAGATTTTAGGATTCTTCCAACAAGAAAATGATTATCTAAGGCTTCCCTAAAAGAATTCATTCCATTAGTAATTATAAAGATCTTATGGAACATCTGGTTGGATATTTTATACTTTCACATATTACAATACTGATATTCAACATAATGTATTTCAATATTTATTCTAATAAAGTTATATAATCTTAGGTGAGTGGATTCCAAAATATTCCAAATTTTACCAGCAATCTAATAAGAAAAAATATGAATAAAAACATTTATATTAATAACACAATATGTAATATTCATATCTTCTTAATTTAAAACATATTTAGAAGAAAAAATTCTTATAAGAGTACTAGGGAAAATAGGAAATTTTAATAGTTTTCCAATGATCAATAATTAGTTTCTTAAGATAAGATTACATTCATGTTTTTAATTTTCCATAACCTGTTCCCTTAAAGTGAGGTAATTTCTCTAGAATACATCCATCACTTAAACTAGTTACCCTTATAAAACATATCCTTAGATTGTGAGGTATAAAAAAAGGTTATCATATAAAATCTAAAACAATAGAGCTAAATTATTTCATTTAAGCATATGGTTTTGATACCAATTGTAGTATTTGGATAAAATCAATATAGCACAACTATCTTATAAGACCCCGGGTTTTCCTATTAGGCACAATTTTTTTGTGTGTTCAATTTAAATGATTTTTTATAGAACAATATGAGTACCCAACTTGATAAAGTGTCTTTAAAGGGGTTTTTGAGGATTTTTGGGAGCCAAAAAACTAGATTTTTGGAAAAAAAGTTGGTTGAATAGTTAGTAGAAATTATGCCGGGAAGGTCACATGATTACTATTAACCTTGTGAGGTTGTATAGTGGTGTTCTATAGGCCTTGTAGTTTGAGTAAACCAAGAATATGGAGGCACAATACGATGTGAGTGAACTTACAATTTTTGACTGAGGTATTTATCATTTTTTTGTGCAAGGTTAGATAAACCATATGTAGTGACCGTGAAGGTGCCCCTTTAGAATTATAGTGGGCACACAGTTTGGACACCTGTGCAACCAAACTGTGCAACCCATATTTTTTTATTGAAATTAAAAAATTGCCTTTAAAATGTTTAAAACCTAAAAACTATTCATGTTCTTCATTCTAGTGGGATGCACCTTTTTTGGGGGAGTTTTTTTGAATCCCTCTCATAGGCTTTGACCCTATTTCTCCATATGAGATCAGATTAGAGCATCGTTCATCTTGTTGGATCTTTTCCGGTGAGTAATCCAATCCTTTTATTCTGTTCTTAATTTTTCATAGTATTGGATACACTATTTAGGTGCAAGCTAATATTCCATATTACTAGGTTATTTGTATGTTATTAATTTTTCCCCTGATCCAAGTCGAATGAGGAGTGAATATTGGGAGAGTACTCTACTAATGACCTACAATAGGTGGTTTATACTTTTCCCATGTGGTTTGGTGCTTCATAAATCTAGTTTCTATTATGATTCCCACTAAACTTTTCAGAATGACCCTAAAAATGAATTGATTAATTGAATATAACATAGTGGAACCTATTAAAGATTCCCTTTAGTTAATTTAATACATGTTGGAGGTTGTTTCCACAACCAAGAACAACTATGGGTTGTCCCATGTGAATTGTCTTTGCTTATTCCTGTGTTAAACCACCCATGAGGTGAGTTAGTGCTTTCCTAGTTAGAAGAAGCCTGTTAATAAATGAATTGAATTAAATTGGTTAAATAAGAGATGGTTTCCCTCCCTTTCAATGTGTCAACGTGACGTTTTTTGATTGAATTGATTAGATGGATTTTTAGAAATTGTGGAAATGAGTGGGTAAAATCATGAAATTTTAATGGTTGTTAATTGTTATATAAGTGGTTAAGCTCATGGTATGAAGTGGTAATTGAATAGAATGTTGAATAATTCTAAATTACACCATGGGTGTGATACACTATGGGTCATAATAGCTATAGAGAATGCCTTGGACCTATATGATTCCCGGATTATAATTCCGTTGAATTCCTTGGGCCTTGACACCTATAGAATAAAGTTTGGTTTGTATCGCATTGAAGATGGTCTGTTGAATTGATCCTTGGACCCAAATTCTGGCCTAACTGAGTTTCTATTGAGATTCTCCTGGGACTCTATGAGGATTCCTTGGTCCACTATACCTTGGATCTGACCCTAGGGGGTTTTTAATTATTGATTATATGGCTTGACTATGGTAAATGTGACACTCTAGATTATACAGTAAGGATGGCGTTGTTTTAAACAATCTGGTTATATGGAATTGTTATGGTTGATTTGATTTACATATTATATGATAAGACCATGAGTGATATGATAAGGAGTTTATAGGTGAATCCATGGTGTTTACTTTTGTTTACTTTTCTGCTACCTTGTTACAGGATCCTGATCAATGTTTTTTAGGGAGCCTTGTCATTCTATACAATATCACTTATTTTGTAGTATATATACCATGGGAACTTTAAAATTATTCACTTCCTAACTATGATATAGATTTAAATCTTCTTAGCCTATATTGTACAACCATGTCTTTTTATAGACACCTTGGGTGGTGACCTACTAAGATTGTATCTCAAACCTTGTCTGGGTCGCAATTGGGTGGATGAAAAAAGTTTATGGATATAGTTAGGGACTGGGGAAAGCACCCATAGTTCAATGTTTGACCTTGTACGATGCCTAGGATCAGGGGAGCATGGGACCGAGCTGAGGCTCGCGATGCTAGCTGGGAATGTTTTTGGTCATTTTTGTATTTTGATGAATGTGTTTTACTAATGTCTGTATACTTATTTTGGATGATTTTTAGACACATGACATGATCATCATTTTATATGAGATTACTTCTAGAATTATTATTATTTATATTTTTCTTGGTTATTTTCTTCTCTCTGGATGATTTAGTGCTTATACTATTTTCCTGTTATTACCGTTTCACTGTATTATACTCTAATAAGAAGACATGGTCTCCCCACAGAAACACCTTATACCCACACTACTAGTTGGAATCCTATGGAATTCGGGGAGATGCGTTTGGGGCTATGTGGCCAACCAGGATCAGGGCACTGTTTAATGGAATCTGGGTCTAGGGTGTTATATATCCTTATATGGTCCAAAATATGATACCAATTGGTAAGACCTTTTTAATATGAAAAAGGTGTGTGTGTGTGGGGGGGGGGGGTAAACAGTCCAATTTAAATTTTTTAAATACAATTAAATCCCTAAGATAATTTAATTTATAGTTAATTTATTAGAGTTAAACATGTAAGAGATTAATCAATGAGAAAAATAAAAGAGTGTTAATTAAATTTTTATAATACATTGAATAAAATTGATATTACAACTACTCTTCACAACCGTATACCCTTTAAGAGACATGGAGTTCACTAAAGACCTAAATTTTGATGGGGAGTCATAACCCTATCACAAGATACATTTTATAGTGGTGGAACAACCACATAATAACACTAAATTTTAAAGGGGAGTCACTATCTATTATGTCATAGACATTTTATATTGGAGCCATAATTAAAACATACCTTTTTAAAGGTGGTATAACTGAACCTAACATTTTGAATATGGGAGTCATAATATAAAAACCATAATTCTTTTGGTAGTCCAAATCATAAACCAAGACATTTAAGAATAAGTGAACAAAACAAATAGAATTAAGTACAGAGACTTAATAAAACCAGATAATAGAAGTCGCTGTAGAATTGTTGAAGCATAAAATTTGGTTCTCAAGTAGTGGAAAATGGAGTCTCTCTAAGGAAGTTGTGTTTTTAGATGTTTTTATTCTCCCTTTAGAGTCCTTTAGCATTCATAAAATTGTTCTCACTAGATAAAAAAACTATTTTAGTGGTTTAGTGAAGTGTAGAAACTATGAGTTCATGTTATGAAACTTTGATACTTTAAATAATATAAGTAAGCATTAAAAAGTATAAAAATATTAGATTTATTCTAAAAATAATAAAAAATATACCATGATTATTTCCAAAAATATCATGTCCAAATAATCAATTTTTCCCATTATTCTCGATTTAATGATAAAAAACTACTTTAGAGTTTCTTAATGCTTAAAAAATTATTGATAAATGTTTATTAGTTCGAAAATATATTCCATAACAATATGCCAAGGGTATCCCACAAATAAGTTATTTTAGTTTCCTTATAAAAAAAATTAAAATTTAAAAATATTTTTGAAAAAATGCATTAGATACTGAAAAATTTAAACAAATATAAATTATATATAAAAAGATTCAAAATAATTTTGAATATGATCATTAGATATAAAAAATAATTTAGAATCAAATAAATCTGTGTAATCATTTTCTCAACTATATTTCTTTGGAAAATGAGAAACAACTGACACATGATTGAATCATATTATTTTGAGTTATGGAAGACCTAATTTCTAAAGGATGGTTGTTATTGAGACGTTACCAGTGATACTTAGGATGCATGTTAGTTGAGAAGATTGTAAGTTGGTTTCATCCACACCTTTTTAGGGGGAATTATTTACTACTTTACGAATCTCTTTTGAATTTAATTCATGTTTATAAAGGTTTCTTGAAATACCGATATGGTACAGATTACCCTTATCTAAGTGATCAGATTAATTGATTGAATTGATATTCTATATCATGCATTATTCTATTCACAATTCATGCTATTTTTTAAATCCATAGAGTTGGGCACTCTGTAATTACTCAAAAGGCCCAAAAACCTTCAATTTTTTTATTATATGATAAAGACCCCTTTTAAGGGATGAAGGGGGTGAAAACCCAAAGAAATCATGTACATAGGACAGTCACACTCGAAGGATTAAAAGAGTAAAACCAAAATGAAAATACTAAATAGTTCCTCCCAAACATTTTATCATGAAGAAACTATCCACCATTGAAAGGCTAATGGAAAAGCAAATGTCTTGTGTCAAAGAACAGGCCTAATTCGATGGATAACACTATACTCTCTAAAACAACCAAATCGAAAAAACTCTACAAATATGAATCATCAAATTTAAAACCTCCTGAAGTTTGTTCATGTAGTCGCATCTAGTATCAAAAACTTCCTACCTTCAAAAAATAATCCATTCAAGCATATAGTTACCACCATTCCAAAACAACCAACACAAACCTAGAGGTTCAACACTGCAAGAAACATGCTTCTCCCCCATAAAGTCATCACACAAATGCCCCGTCGCCACCATCAAACCCACACAGAGAGCACAAAGTACAACCAAGGAACCCCCTGTCGGAGCATGACACAGATGATGGACCAATCCCTTCACCACGGACCAGAATCACGGCCCCAACGCAGGAAGACCTGATCATGATCCATACCATAGAATATGGGTTGGACTCAATATCCATGGAAGAGGATCCTCATATCCCCAATAGGAAACCAGATCATGACCCCATCACTTTAGAAGGATGGTCAAGGCCCACACTTCCAGAGCACGACCCCACATCACTCTGAATCGCTACCCCAGGCTACACCATAACACACCCCCAAAGACACATAACAAGAAAATATCCAGCCTAATGCACCGGATTAGAATCCCCTTCACTACAAAGACAAGACCCTGACACACCAGATCAAGACCTCACCTTCATAGAGAACTGAACCAAAACCATGATGCACCAAATTGGAAACCCCCTCTCTACAGAGAAGGTCTGCGACCCTAAAGCCATACCAGATTGTGACCCCATGTTGTGGAATAGTTGGACCACCATCCTAAAACTAGAGAAAACCTGAACACCCTCTCCATGGAAGACCGAACCCCAAGACTTCAGATCGAGGCCAACCTTCACCGCAGAAAAGGCCGCCACACCTCAAGCACACCAAGAATACCAAGGGGAAACCGCCGCTGTATGAGAGAATCTAGGAAGAAGATGACAACGATATGGATAACGAATCTGCTACTCCCTTTACTAGATCATCTCCAAAATTATGTTCATGCTCTGTAATTTAATACAATACATGAATGAATATGTTTTGATTTTAGGATTGGGCCTTATTTTTGTGGGGCTTCCTACATATCCCTATGAATAGAATTAGAACCTATATAGTTCAATAACACTTAACGGGACACATTGTATCTTTTAAGGTCATGTGAAAAGGATAAATCTATGCATTTTAAATTTCATACGATAAGGATAAATGAGAAAAAGGTGATTAGAAATTGTTGGTGTGATACTTTTACATAAGTGACCCTTTATGGTCTTCTCAATGGGGAATACGAACCATTGGGGATAAATGGGAATGCATGATAGGGATATGGACTACTAAGAAGAATTATGACCTTGTTAGGAATATGTAATAGTTAAGGAAATGTGATGACACCTATAGGGGATATGTCACTCCATATTGTGGTATTATGTCTTTGGGAATATATCCCAATGAAGGGGTATGACTATGTTGGGAATATGACCCTATGGGGGTACTCATAAAGTGATGAAGATTTGGGGATATTAGTTTTGGGTCATGAAAGGACATCTTATGTATCCTTTTAGAGAGATGAAATAGAGTCCGTATAGTTCTTCTAGCATAGTTTAAGGTCATATGTTAGGACCACACCATGTAGTTTAAAATCATGCGATATAGATGTTTTCATGAAATTTTTCATCGTATGATAAAGATATTGGGAAAAAATATTAACATCGTGATATATGGATGTTTGTATTATGGAAGGTACAAAAATAAAGAATTGAGAGGGTTTATTCATATAATGATACCCTATTAAGCTTCATTGAGAATATATCCTTTTAGGGAGAAGTGAATATGGTCAATTAGGCTTCAACCTAAGGAGGATACCCATAATGAGAGTATTATGGAAGAAATGGCATGATAAAGTCAGATATATAAGCCCATGTGAGTCAAGCTTGGTGTGATAAACAAGTGGTAATGGAGGATCTGATTCATTACATTGGAGTGTGATACTAAACATTAATGGGACTTAAAAATTAATTTCTACCCATATCTTGTTCTCTCTCTTTATCCAATTGATGATTATTGATTGATAAAATCATTAACATGAACACCTTGTGTGAAGAACCAAACCCCAATAGCCCAGATCAGGTGGTTAGTTTATTAAATTGACATATGATATAATAGATAGTATCCCAAAGGACCAAATGGTTTAATAAACTTGGTAAACTAGATATATAATTTAATCTCAAATTACATTTAAAAATATAAAAATAAAACATAGTGAAAGTAAATATTATGTATCCTTGAACTCATTAGATGCCTCTTTCTTTAAATACAAGGGAAAGGAAAAAAGGGTGAGTTAAAATGATCAATAAGGATTACATGAATTAAGATATATCATGTGTAAATAAAGAAAAATCAATATATCAAGGTAAATAACTGAAAACACATTCCATTTAATCAGTAACTTGAGCATGATGAAAAATATTGTCAGAATAAATGATGATCAAATAATTCCATATAACTAATCACACAAGATTGAAACATATCTATGAATATCATAACTATTCAAATAATCACATGAAAATAAATAACTAATCTCATAATGATGTAATGCATAATTTTAGACATCATAAACTTACCATCAAGGCCTTGTGCCAAGACATCATACATAAATGGGTAAGGCCTCAGAAAAATATCCAATCTTGTTAGTCTCAAGAGACCTACCAATTCATTGAGGGGCTATAATAGGCCTCTCCATCCACTTACTAAGTCCAATTATTTCATCATATGAAAGGGGAGAATAAAAATTCATTACATAATTCACATAAACATTCATTTTGAAAAACTAACATATAAAATGTTAATATTTCCCCAAATAAACTCATAATAAACCATCTAGAGAAAGAATAAGGATGGTATCATTATGAAATATCCCTATTTTATTATAATTAAAATAGATGGTTATTTTCATTGATGAATATAGATAACATAAAATTATTATTAAAAAAATTATTGATGAAAATATCCTTTTCACTTTTGAAAATAACTTTTAAAACTAAAAAATTCTAGAATATTAGGAAAAACATTTTCTTTAAAAATTATCACAGATAATTGTGATGAAAGTATAAAATCATTTAACGATCATTATAATGGGAAATTAGGTTAATTATGAGTATATTAAAGTAAATATTCCTTTCACATTTTTTGTAAAAAGTCAAAAATCACCTCATTCGGAAAATGATGAGAAAATTACTTTGAGGCATTATTATAGAAAGTGAAACATGGAAAAATCACTTTAATAAATCATAGTATAATATTCAAAATATTTTTAAAAATATTTTAATGAAAATATGAATATATAGGAAAAGGATTCTTGATAAAATAGGAAATAATGTAGGTTTTATTTTAAAACATTCTTTTGTTATATTGAGTACTTAAAAAGTTGAAAATTAAAAGAAAACTTGAAATTTTTATAAATAACTAGGGGATAATAAAATATATTGGGTTTAATATAAAAATACCAAATAATCCCTCAGTGGATACTTAGACATAGACACTCCTGAATGATGAAGAGATTGTGAAATAAGCCCTTACCACTTTGGTAACTTTCAAATCAAAACACCCATGAAAAAATAACTTCAAATGAAACATAAAAAAAAGAATACAAATATATTAATGATAGAACATATCAAAGGGGTAGTATTTACACCATATGAAAGAAAAAATTGGTGAATACAACATATGTCACATGATAACAAAAGTGATATGACAAACCCTTACAAAGATCATATAATTGAATCAAGAATTAATCAATGAAGTGATTATGTGTGGAAATTTTAAATCCAAAAACAATTGTTGTAAATATAGTATAGTAAAATTAGAGGTCATTTCAAACATAATAATGGATTAAAATTGTGAATGAAGTAGAATTATAACCCAATGATTTTAAATTGAGTTATAAAACCCATACCTCTAGTCTGAATCGTTATTTATGTCCACAATGTTATATTTATTTACTTAATCAATTAAGTTCATCTAATACATTTTTATAATATTCAATTCGTATACCCATAATGAATTCATTAGGTTGACTATTGTAAAAGTGTAAATTATTACATCATATATATAATAATATTGATGAAATAATTATGAATTTTATAAATCAATTATTCTTTTAAAACCAACCATGAAATATAGTCATGAAAAATGAACTACGTTGCAATCACAGAGATGATAAGACATATGTATGCCTGAGTAACATTAACATTTTTAAATTATCATGATGGAAAAACGGTAAGTATTCTTTTATATTTATAGAATGGAAATTATATCATAAATAACATATTTTTTCTTTAAATAAACCTATATACTTCATTTATGTGATGTAGTGATGAAAAACTAATCACATCACTTCGTGGATGTAGTAATCCACATGTACTTACATATGATGTTATAATTTTCCAATGGATGGAAAGGTAATAAGGTAGATGATATATTATATTTTAAGAATTATAAATAATTTATTAATATTATATATAAACATTAAATCTATCATTATAACTATATGTGATTGGTGGTGATGAAAAAACATTACATCATTTCGCATGGTTGTATTCCTCCTTACACACAAAAGACAATTTCATTTTCTATTTTATGGAAGAGGAAATTGTTATAGGGTACTAAATTAACATAAAAATATTATTTATGGAATATTATGGTATTAATATTTTATAATTTTCAAATAATATTTTAAAGAGGCATAATAAGAAATAATATTGAAACATTCGGTTAAAATCTATACCTCTTTTATTGGACATCTTCATTTTCTTTATACCTTAAACCCTATAATATTGCTATTAGGTCCAAAATAAAAAAGCAAGAATGTGGGAAGTTTGGTGTAAAAAAAATAATGTGGGAATGGATTTTAAGAAGTGATTTTTTAAGGTATCAGTAGAACCAATTGGACCTTGAAGTATGTATAATAGAGAATAGGGGGTTCCCTTTTATAAGTGAGGGAAGGGAATTCATGGAATTTCATAAATTATTAAATAAATATAAATTAATTTTCATATTTAAATGGATAAAATTGACCAAATTATTAGAAAACATGTTTATGAGTCAAAATTATTATATAAAATAAAATTATTACAATTTTAAGTGATTTTTCCCTTATTGTTTTGTTTTAACCATTTTCCAACCCTTTTAATGATTATAGTGATAACGAAGTTTTTTACTCTTTAGTTGATATGATAGTTACTATAAAAGGATAACTGGAACATAAATGGATAATGTTTGATATTTTCTGACATATATAATTCAATTTTCCAAATATTATATTTTTATGAATTTTAAATCATTTAATAATATATTTTTTATTATAAAATATCATTAATTCCATTTTTGGAAATACGCAAAATATTATAATATAACATGTCTCTAAATCATGATAAATGGTTCCAAAATGAAAATGATTCAAATATAAGGATTAAATTGTCTTAATGTAACCATAAAATCAAATTTAAATAGGCTGAGATATAATTTTAAAGATTATGTTTTAGTTTAACCCCTTGGTTAACCAATTTTAACTTTAACTATGGTAATTCCTTTTTCAATATTAAAGGGATATAATTTTAATTTTATGTTTAAAATTGGATACTTATCTAAGGAATGAAATTTTATACCATTACTCATCCTAGTTTCCTCTTTAAATGTTTTTATAAATTTTAGATGATTTGATAAAATATATTTAATATAAAATATCATCTATGACATTTTTGACACTATTCACATAATTTTAATTTGAAAATTACATGAAAAAATTAAATTCATATATAAACCTTTAAAACATCTATAATATTATATTTTAATCTTAAAAATACATGGTAAACTTTAAATCACCGAAATAATATAACTTTTAGAGTGTTTAAAATCATTTACTTGATTTTTATACTACTTATACAAGTGTTGTGTTTGCGTTGCATAAGAATTTAAGGTAATTATTTTATCATGAAAAATTAAATATAAATTAACATGGTAAAAAATAATTTATCTTTAAAATAAAAAATTATAACTAAACATAATTTATTTTTATCCCGGTCACAAAACATTATAGATATTAAAAGAAGGAAATTGAAATTTTTGACTTTATCTTTTACTTAAATATTATAAAGGTCAAAATTAAATAAATATGGCACCAAGTGGCCATATGTTGAAAACCTAGAAGTAAATTTCTGAACTAAATCCATAAAATTTGATAAAGTTAAGTGTTAGGGTCATATTTGAGTCCTTATCATATTATTTTTAACCTTAATTACCCTCCTAGGATAACTCTCATGTCTTGGTTGCAATTGATTGTTTGGGAGGCCGCACTTAGAGGCTCCCAGGTACTTGAGTAGTTTAAAGGCAAGAGTTTATCCCATGGAGTGGCTCGGGGTGATGCATGTTGTGATATATATATATATATATATATATATGATTGGATGCTCGGTTGGAATCAGTTGGCTCACCCCCTTTGCAAACACTTGGGACATGGGAATCTGACATATTGAGAGAATATTCTAAGAATGATTATTGCACTGGTAGGTTATGGTACTGACCAGTGACCCATAGTAGGTGGATATATTGGGTTTATTACTATGGGATTTTCCCTCAACCTGCCTGAGAAAGGATGGTCGAGCGTATTGAGCGTTTTGATTTTATCATGTGTGACATGTCAACAAGGATGATTTCTCATGTATTGGTGTCTTCTGGTTTATTCTTGATCTCCTAGGTTCACCCATGTCTGTTGGCTTTCAGTTACTTATTGTGATGAATATGGTACTTGTATGTATTTTCTTTTCATTTCCCTTACTGTGTAACTACTATAGTGTTTTCATGTGTAGTGTTTTTACTGGAAAGTGATGTGTGGTTTTAAAGTGGTTTATGAAAAATATTTTCAAAGAAAGGTGTTTTATACTTTTTGTGCAAATTGAAAATGTAAACATAACTTCCCCTTTGAAAACTGCTAATGTCTCACTAAAATAATGACTTGGGTTTTTGAGAAAAGAATAGGTGGAATGACTCGTAATTTGTTTTTAAGTAACATGTAGAAAACCTTACTTTTATAGATTGTAGTTCAAACTTGAAATGGTGTTTATTTTATTTTAAATGTAGTGCATTGATAATAGATATCAGGCTAGCCTACTAAGTTTTAATACTCATTCCTATAGTGTTTTCCTATTTTTAGTTTTGTTGCAGGTTTGACTTGAGATTGCTCACCATGGGTGAGAGTTGGTTGTGGACTAGTGAGCTACTCTCGAAGTCGCGAGGAGTCTTGGTCGTTGTCAGGTTAGTTTGTTGTTGTTGGTTGCTCCCCCTTTTCTGTGTCGTTTATTTTCCTTGTGTTATTCTATTTTTTTCCACTACTTTACTTGTCTCTCATTTATGGGTCAAATCGTTCCCTCTTGTTTAGTTTTGATGACCCACACTAGTTGCCATCCCGTGGGGATCAGGAATTCCCCTAGTACAATGTCGCGGTCCGGGTCAGGTGACTGGTTCAGGGTCGACCCGGGTTGGTTCGTGACAAAATGGTATTAGAGGACCCCTTGTTATTTGGTATGTCCGATAGGTGGAGATTAGGACTGTCGGGACTTGAGAGGTAGGTACGGGAAGGATGTCATGAACCCTCACCCGTTCCGAACCTCGAGTCACCAGGGGTAGTCCGGGAATTGAGTTTTTGCCTCGTTCTGATTTGTTTTGGATTGAGGGATGACAACAGAGGAAAACCGATGTTACATTGTGATTTTACATGGAGTAGTGACCCTTGTAGAGTCCGCATACATGGTTTAAGTTCTTCTTAGTCATTGACGCTTACTTAGGGCATGGCCCACTACCATTCCGCTAGGTTAAGCATGACTACTGGTCCCTATATTCATTGATTTGATGCAAGTTGTGTATTGTCTTGGTTATTGTGGGTGTAAGTGCACTTTTGGTTTGAAAAGTGGGTTTGGTATATGGGAAGTGGCCTTGAAGAAAAGTGATTTTGAAATCTAAAGTGAAAAAAAGATTTTGTTTTGTGTTGGTATTTGTTTGGTATTTGAGTTGGATGTTTTTGGATGAAAGTTCTTTCAAGGATATTTATTCAGCATGATATTGGTATTGGCTCTGTGTTTTATAGTTTGTTCAGAACATGCCACCCAGAAAGGTCCCCAGAGTTTTTGATATGTCATGCCCAGTTTTTGGTTCTTGTCGGACATTGTCTGTAATTAATGGCGATTGAGGTCTGTTAAGGGTAGTTGTGCTTTGAAGAGGTCGAGCATGTCTTAAGGGTATTGGGAACTCTCGAAGCAATCAGAGTGTGTGTTGTTTTGGGACTGTTTTAAGGTCTATCTTTGGATGTATGTGAGTGGCTCGCCCCACCGTCAATGGAAGTTAGGATGATGTGGGATGTATTCAAATCTGTCTTCATCCGATGGTTTATACCTGAATAGGTGAAGATGAAGAAAAGGAAAGAACTTATGCACTTTCAACAAGGCCAATGGATGGTGAAGGCATATGTTGACCATTTCAAAGAACTTGTGTCTTTTTCTCCGGAGGTAGCGTTAAAGGATTTGATGAAGACTTCTCTTTTCATCGGAGGTATTCGTCCAGAGATCAAGGAGCAGGTCCTCCCTTCGAAAGGACATTGTTTTGAGAAATTGGTGGATGAGGCGTTCTTAGCTGAGTGGGTATTCGAAGTGCATATTGTCAGAAATCCAGCATATCTGGTTGCTTGTAAAGGTTCCCATTTGGCGAGTAGGGTGTGCCAGAGGAACCGATTGCTAAAGAGTCCTCTACAGTGGTTCTGTATTCCAGTTCATGGGACAATTCAGTGATGTGCCACCGGTGTAGCTAGTTCGGGCACGTGAAGCCGTAATGTCGCATCCCTCTGAAGACATGCCACCGTTGCAGATGTCTGTGTCATCTAGAGAAGTTCTTCCAGAAGAGTCACTTGAAGAAGTCATTGTGGATGAAGGATTCCCATACCTGACTGTGAGGCAGGAGATTCTTCATCCATCAGAGCCTCGGCCACAGGTCTTGGGGTGAAGCTCGCACACCGTCAGGAGTTGCTGAGGGTGCGAATCCTCGGTTTGGGTTTCGTGTTTTGTGTTGGTGGTGGAGAATTTAAAGTCATTTCGTTCTGGTTTTTCTACTGTTAAAGTCATGACGTTGTTGAAAGTTCATTGTTTTTCTGTGGAGTTAGGACGAACATGCTCTATTGTAATCTCAACAGTTTTTTTGTCGGGTTAGGGTTTTCCGCGTTGTTTTTTTTTCTTAAGAGTGTGATTGACCCTTTTATAGGTCAATCCTAGTTTAGCGGTGTTCGTTTGGAGATGTAAGTGCCTGCGGAGGAGTCCAACCTTGCGGGTATGCTCGGGTTTACTGCTTGGGTTATGTTCTTCTTGGAGGTTTTTCTCTAGTGTTCAGGCTTTCTTTGGTCTGAGTCGAGAGTTCCAAGTTTTAGTGGAGGTGTTATTTCGCTCGTGCTATAGAACTTAGTTTATATCGGTTGGGTGTTCCCGTGTCACCCCCCCTTTTTTATGGGGTTATATGTTTGGGTGTTAAGTTTTCTCCCTAGTTGAGTTCTTGTGGTGGGGAGAACCCACTACTGGAAAATAGACCTATACCCACGGTTTTTTAGTGGTTCCCTATACCCACGGTTATATGTACAATGTGGGAACCTATACCCACGGTTCTGGAAAGCCGTGGGTATTGGTCACCTATACCCATGGTTTTTCTAAAACCATAAGGATAGAGTTTTTTTCGAAGGCCTATACCCACGGTTTTTTAGAACCGTGGGGATAGCTTACGCACATTATGGCGTCAAAAAAAAAAGACATGGGAAAACAAAAATAGTTTGGCGGGAAAATTTGTACCCTCAATTTCAACTAATATATTTAAGTTGATAGAAATTTATAAACAAATTAATTCTGTGGCTTGGTTGGTTATGTGTTACGCATTTGTTGCAGCGGTTGTGGTATAAAATCCCACTGGATTCGTTTTTTTAATACAGGCACAAAGATTAGTATATTATTAAAAATACAGATTTGTATTGGAAAAGTCGAGTAAGCTTAGTTGGTTAAGCACTGTAAGAATGTTGCGGCAGACGCGGGTTCGAAACACGATGGCTTCCTTTTTTCGTAATACGATCAAATATTAATACATATTTAGAAATATAGATATATATTCATATAAATATGTTGGCTGAAGTGGTGAAGTACGTTAAAAGAATTTGTCAGGTCGCGGGTTGGTGCGGGTTCAAGATATAGCGGCTGCATATTTTCAATATTTTTACCCATGGTTTTTAAACCATGGGGAGAAGACTTTGGCAGCTTGGAGGATAGTTTGACACCATGGAAAAAAATACCCACAGTTTGTCAAAACGTGGGGATAGCTTAAGACCTCTATACCGACGCCACTCAACCCCACGGTTCCCAAAACCAGGGGTATAGGCTATACCCACAGTTTTGGGGGCTATACCCACGGTTTTGAACCGTGGGTATAGGTAGTTTTTCCAGTAGTGACCCCTTCGTGTTCTCCTCTCTACCTCGGGCTTTAATTTTCTCTTGAATCGGTCGGGTGTGACCTGTGTGGAGTATGGTTATCCCGAGATTCTAAGTTTTCTTTGGTTCTTCTAGTTCTATTCAGGCATGGAATATATTCTTGGTCAACGTATGTCTTCACGACTTTCTGGGGGTAGAATGTGTCTGTGGTGGGGAGAATTTTCACACACCTACCTTTATTTCACTTTTATTTATTTAATTCTTGGCTCCGGATTCTCGCGCCAAGGTCCGGGCTAGATCCTGGATTAATTTTTTTTATTCTTTTATGTCGTTTAAAATCTTTAGTGGGTTTCGAGCCCATGCACAGTCACTGCACGGTAGGCAGTAGCCGCACGATCTCCCCAGGTGCTTATGCCGGTGCCCAAGCAGACTGCATTGAGACACGCAATTTGCGTGCACGTTTTTTTTGAGTCGTGCAATGAGCGCATGAGTACCCGATTTCTAGAATTTGATAATTAATTGGATTATGTTTAAAAAAGTTGTTAATAATAATAATATTATGTTATTGTTATTATTATTATAATTATTATTATTCTTTATATTAGTGTTATTATTATTATTATTAGTTTTATTATTATAACTATTGTCATTTTATTAAAATGAAAAAAATCTATCTAAACCCTAATCTACCTATGTCCCCCCGCCTTCCCCTTCCCTATCCGTGCACACCATTCCCCCTCCCACCCAATCCTCTTCTCCTCGCCGCCTCCCCTGTTCGGCCTCCGCCTCCTCCCGGCGTCACCCCACCAGCCTCGCTCCGCACTGCACCCGACCCCCAGCCTCACCGTCCACCATTTATTCCTGCCTCTTCGGCTGTTCGTGCTCACCTCGGGACCCCACCTCCTCACGGTCTTCTCTCCTCCTGCCGACCCGCACTGCACCTCTACCCAACTGCCTCTCTCTACTGTGAACCAGCCCTTAGACGCCTTACCCTCTTCAGCTCTCCTAGGACCTCGGCTTCCCACTCACGCACATGCCCTAGGCCACCAGCTCCCGCTCGCACACCACCTCTGTCGCCCCTGCCTCAAGCCAATCTTGCCCGATCCAGTAGCCTGCCTCCAATCTCTCCTCCATCGATGAGCATCCCTCTGGCACACCTTCCGACACACGCAAATCTGACATTGGACCCCTCCTCTACCCTTCGTGCGTAGCACACCTCCACACCCCCCAATCCCGAGCAGACTCTTCCAACTCTGACGACAACCTTTCTCCTCCCCCTCCGATGGTATAGTTTTTTCCTTTCCACTCCTTACTTCGGTTCTTCCATGTCCAAATTTTTTTTAAGATTTATTCCTAAATTTTTGGGTCCAATTTGATTTTCAAGGATGGTTTGAGACTCCTATTGGTGCGGTGATGGTGCAATTGAAGTTCTGTGCTAGTTCTAGGAAGATCTTCGTCATTTGAGTTTGTTTTATCCTTTTATGATATTTGACGAGTTTGAATTTCTTGTTTGATTATTTACATGAGTTATATGGATTAATTATGTGGTGCTAAACATGATTTGGAAAGTTTTTGTGATGCATGTGATGAAAATGAGTTTTCTAAAGAAAACTGTTTATGTTTCATGTGTGCTTTGTTGTGTGCACAATTATTTTGTTTAAACTTGAGGTTGGATTTCTTTGTGTTTCCCTTTAAATTTTGAACTACATTATTTTCTTTCTTTTTTCTAGTTTCTTGTTAATTAAATAGTTGACCATGACGTTGTTTAATAATTTTAGCATGCATTTTTTTTCTTCTTGTTTTTATGCTGTGGCTTGCATATGACATGAAAGATGTGTTTTTAAAAGGGGTGGAGGTGTGCGTGTGTTGGAAAATGTTTTTTTTGGAGATGGGTTGGATTTTATATATACCTCTTTTGTTATGACCCTTGAATGTATTTTATAAATTGTTTATGTGGTTTTATAAAATGTGTGAGTAGTGCAAACAATGTGGGAAATTGGTTTTGGGTGTGTAAAACTGTGAGTCTCTTCATATTTGTTTTATAAAATTTAAAGTGTTTTATTAAATAGTACGAATGGTGCAAGTCATGCATTGAAAGTAGGTCGATGTGGTTCTTTTGTGATTTTTGTTTGTGTGGATTATTTTAAGTCCGTGTTCATGTATTTTATTTATATTTGTGGTTGCAGCGTGTTGGTTGGGTAACCCTGCATTACCGCGATCATCGGTTTGTGCGTGCTTGTGCGCCTATATGAGGCATATTGCGTTGTCGTGTTTGAGCTGCGTGTTGAGGTAGGTTCCCATTGCCCTGCTTTTTAAAATTTAAGTTACATTATTTCCTGCTGTTTGTTGACACTATTTGTTCAGATTAAATTTTTTATTAATTTTAATAAATGTGAGATAATAGAAGACAATAAATTTTTAAATTATTATTTGGTGTAAAAAGACCCGTTTATTTTATACAGGACACTTGAAATATTTTCTTGATGAAAAGACACCCAATAGTGAAAGAATGCCAGTTTTGATTTTAAACATAATTCATGGAATTTCAATTATAGTTCTGGTTTTAATGATAAATGATTTCTTCTGAAGCTTGAACAAGCATTTTGGTTCTTTTTAAAGTGGTGATTGTGAAATGTATTTAATGTCCGTTTGGAAATTTATAGAAAATGATGAAAATATTTTGATAAAAACCCTCCTAGGATAACTCTCCTACCTTGGTTGCAATTTATTGTTTGGGAGGCCGCACTTAGAGGCGCCTGAGTACTTGATTAGTTTAAAGGAAAGAGGTTGCCCATGGAGTGGCTCGGGGTGATTCCTGTTGTGCTTTATATATATATATATGATTGGATGCTCGGTTGGAATTGGTTGGCTCACCCCATTTCCTAAAACTTGAGACATGGGAATCTAGCATATTAAGAGAATATTCTAAGAATTATTGCTGCATTGGTAGGTTATGGTACTGACCAGTGGCCCATAGTAGGTGGATATATTGGGTTTATTACTATGGGATTTTCCCTCGACCTGCCTGAGAAAGGATGGTCGAGAGTATTGAGCATTTTTATTTCATCATGTGTGACATGTCAATGAGGATTATTTCTCATGTATTGGTGTCTTCAAGTTTATTATTCATCTCCTAGGTTCACCCATGTCTTTTGGATTTTAGTTTCTTATTGTGATGAATATGGTACTTGTATGTATTTTCTTTTCATTTCCATTGTTGTGCAACTACTATAGCATTTTTATGTGTAGTGTTTTTATTGGAAAGTGATGTGTGGTTTTGAAGTTGTTTATGAAAACCGTTTTCAAAGAAATGTGTTTTATACTTTTTGTGTAAATTGAAAATGTAAACATCACTTCCCCTATGAAAAATGCTAATGTCTCACTTAAATAATGACTTGGGTTTTTGAGAAATGAATAGGGGCAATGACTCGTACTTTGTTTTTAAGTAACATATAGAAAACAATACTTTTATAGATTGTAGTTAAAACATGAAATGGTGTTTCTTTTATTTTAAAGGTAGTTCATTGAGAATAGATATGAGGATAGCCTACTGAGTTTTTATACTCACGCCTATAGTGTTTTCCTATTTTTAGTTTTGTTGCAGGTTTGACTTGAGCTTTCTCCTCGTGGGTGAGAGTTGGTTGTGGACTGGTGAGCGACTCTCGGAGTCGCGAGGAGTTTTGGTCGTGGTCAGGTTAGTTTGTTATTGTTGGTTTCTCCCCCTTTTCCGTGTCGTTTATTTGCCTTGTATTATTCTATTTGTTTTCCGCTGCTTTGCTTTTCCTTGATTTATTGGCCAAATTGTTCCCTATTGTTTAGTTTTGATGCCCGACACTAGTTTCCAGCCCGTGGGGATCGGGAACGCCCCTCGGACCATGTCGTGGGCCGGCTCGGGTGACCGGTTTAGGGTCGACCCGGGTTGGTTCGTGACATAAATGGGGAAGGCCTCATCCAAATACCCAAGTTAGTTTTTCTCATGATACCCACCGATGCATTGAGGGGCCATAAAATGACCCTCTAATTACTTAATAAGTCCAATTAATTCATCATATGAAATGAGAGAATTTCAATTCAATACATAATCATCATAAATATTCATATAGAAAAACCAGAATAAAAAATGTTAATATTTACCCAGTCAAATTGACCATAATTGGTCCAAAGAATGAATAATTATGGCATCATTATAACATATCCCCATATTATTAAAATAATTTTTTATTATCATTTATGAATATAAAAACCATAAAAAGATCATTAAAAAAATATTCTTGAGGAAAATTCACTCTTCACTTTAAAAATAAATTTTAAAATCTATAAAATTATAGAATTTTGGGGAAAATGTTTTATTTTAAAATAATCATAGATAATTTTAAAGGAAGTTTCCAATCATTGAGTGGGAATGATTATAGTAAATTCTATTCATAATGAGTATGTTAAAACAAAAATTCCTTTCACATTTTAGGTGAAAATTTAAAAAGTATCTCATTTAGAAAATTAAAAGAAGATTCCTTTGAAACATTGTTATAGATAGAAAAAAATAGGTAGAAATGAATTTTAAAAAAATAATATTAGAGTTGTAAAAACATTCTTGAGAACAATTTAATTAAAATATTAACATGGAAGAAAAATATTCCTGACCTAATAAAAAATAAAGTTGGTTTTATTTTAATTTTTTTGGTCTCTTTAGATCTTAAAAAGATGAAAATGGAATGAAAACTTGATATTTTCATAAAAAACCATGGGAGACGAAACTATATTCTATTTATGATAAAAATATCAAATAATCCCCCTAATTGAGGATTTAACATACAAAATCATGAATAATAATGATATTATGAAACAAACCTTACCACTTTGGTAACATTATAATAATAAAAAACATGAAATAAATAACGTGAAATGAAATACAAAAACCCTAAATATAACGAGATTCAAGATATAAAATATCAAAGTGGTAGTATATACACCACATGAATAAATCAAGTGGTGAATGCAATATATATATCACTAAAAAAAAGTGAGATGAGAAACCCTTACAAATATTGTATCATTGTTGTGAGAATTAATGAATGAAGTGGTTATGTGTGAAAATTGTAAATCCTGAAAAGAAAACAATTTGAAATAAAAAATAAAACAATGACATGTCATCTCACAAATAATCATGGAATAACACAGTCAATAAATTAGAAGTTTAACCCAATGAATGGAAATCGAGTTAAGAAACCCCTTACTTTAGGTATGAATCATCGCATACCTTCTTTATCATCCTGAATAATAAAAATATATTAATTATTTAAATACTTAATAATCTTTTTTCAAGTTTTTTGTTACTTTTATTTTATTTATTACCCTTTTATATTTACTTAATCAATTAATTTCACTTTATACATTTTGACGATATTCAATTCATATGTCTAAAATAAATTTGGTTGGTTGATTATGGTAAAAGAAGAAATTATTCCATAATATTCAGAATAATAATAATGAAATAAATATAATTTTTATACATAAATTATCATTTTAAAAATAACAATGAAATATGGTTATGAAAAATAAACTACATTACAATCATGGAGACAGTAAGCCGTACATACGCATGAGTAACACTTCCATTTTTCCATGATCATCATAAAAACAAGGTAAGTATTACTTTATCTTTACATAATGATCATTATATGATAAATTAAACATTATTTATTTATATAAACCTATATATATCATCCATGTGATGCGGTGATGGAAGATGAATCACATCACATCATAGAGGTGGTAGTCCATACGTACACACGATTGATGTTATAGTTTTTAAATAGATTAAAAGGTACGATGGTATATAATATATTATATTTTATGAATGATACGTATGTCATGATTATCATATATAAACATTAAATATTTAATTATTACCTGCTTTGATAGGTGGTTATGGAAAAAAATTACATTTTTTTGCGAGTCGGTAGTCCACCATACACATAATCAATGATTTTATTTCCCATTTGATAGAGGAGGAGGTGGATATAGGGTATTGAATAAAAATAAAAATATCTAAATGAATTTAAAATAGTAGTGTTATTATTTCAGTATGTTTGTAAAAGATTTTAAGGAGTTATAAGAAGAAATAAAACTAAAACTTTTAGTTAAAAGCTATACCTCTTATTCAGAAAACCTCCTATAATATACTTCTTAAGACCTCTAATTTATATATTATGCATAGAATAAGAAGTACATAACATGGGAAGGGATGTTATGAAGTTATTTTTTAGGTATTGTTTATAGCAAATGGATTTTAAACTTTTGATAGAATAGGATAGGGGGCACACTTTTATACATTTGTGAAGAGATTTCTTGGGATTTCTTAAAGTATTAAATTAATATAAATTAATTTTCATTTTAAAATGGATTTAAATTGATAAAATTAGAATAAAATATAATTAATATTATAATTACTCTTATCCAATAAAAATTTGACAATTTTAGGTGATATTTTCACCCTTATATTTCTTTTTTAACCCTTAGTTAACCCTTTTGATGATTTCCGTGATAACAAAGCTTTTTTCTCTTTAGGGGTGAAGATAATTACTATAAAAGGAATGGTGGACCATAAATGGACCATGGTTGATATTTTAAACCACATAAAATTCAATTTTCCTCTGATAATAGTTTTATTAATTTTAATTCATTTAATAAAATATTGTTTATGACAAAATATCATTAATGTAATTTTTCGAAATACATAAAATACTATAATATAATTTGTTAAATCATGTAAAATGATTCCAAAATGACATGGATTATAATATAAGGATTTAATGGTATTAATTTAATAACATAATAAAATTTAATGATATTTAGATATCTTTTTATAACTTATATTTTGGTTTAAAACCTTGGAAAAGCAATTTTAACTTTAATTTTGGTAATGAATTTTTTAGTATTAAAGGGTCATAATTTTACCCATAAGGTGAATATTGGATCCTAAATAGAAAAGGGATGATATTTTAGACTATTAATCACACTAATTTTACTCTTTAATGTTTTTTTTATAAATTTTAAATAATTTACTAAAATATATTTAACATAAAATATCATTTATGTAATTTGTTTGATATTATTCACATAATTTGACATTAAAAATAAGATGAAAACAATTGAATTAAAATTTAAACCTTTAACCAATATATAATATATTATTTTTATTTTAAAAATTAATTTACACTTTAAATCACACAAATGATATTACTTTTAAAGTATTTAATATCAATTACTTGATTTTTCAACTGATTACACAAGCATCGTGTCGGCGTTGCTTAATCATTTAAGGTAATTATTTTATGACTAAAAAATAAAAACAAATTATCTTTATAAAAAATTAAATTGTCCTTAAAATAAAAATTTACCACTCAACATAATTCTTTTTAATCCCTATCATATAATATTA
This sequence comes from Viscum album, assembly GCA_963277665.1. Classification (NCBI taxonomy): domain Eukaryota; kingdom Viridiplantae; phylum Streptophyta; class Magnoliopsida; order Santalales; family Viscaceae; genus Viscum; species Viscum album. Next base: position 2,001,508,312 of record OY728135.1, on the reverse strand, counting down.
TAGATATTAGAAAGAATAATCTGACATTTTTGACTTTATCTTTTACTTAAATATTATAAAGGTAAAAATAAGATAAATATGGAGCTAAGTTTACATATGTTTGATAATTGGATGGAAATGGATGGAATAAAATCATAAAATAGGATAAAAAGGGTTAGTGTAACGTATCGTTTCCAGGTGCCACCAAAAGGCTCCCCGTACCTGGTTGGTCACATGACCTCAAGAACATTTCCCCAAACACTAGAGGCTGCCGACTAGCAGCGAGGGTCACAATGTGATAATGGGGAAACTATTCCCTCATAGGTAGAGTATACATAGTGGAAGACAAATATTAAATAATAGCAGAAGCAGTAGTACCATACAACAACAGTAAATAGTGGATGAATGATAGTAATAAAACAATTGGAGCATATATAAATGATGAATATCACATAAATCTAGTAAAATAGCCAAACAAGTCATAATTATAGAAATAAAATATAGAAACCAAAGTACATAAAAATATTATACTCTAACAGCATCACAAGCATCAGCTTGGTCCCATGCTCCCCATCTTCAACAATAATCAAGTACATGATGAAGAAGGGAACTTTCCCTTATCTATACCTATCACCATATAATCTATTTGGGTCCAAAAACATGACCCAATCAGGGTGTGAGACGAATCCTAGTAGGAAACCACCAAAAGATCAATTCCTAACTATTATTGAATATATATAGCAGGTAATATGAATAAATAAAGAAATAAACTAGGAAGTACGCAAAAGTAAATAGTCCTACAGCTTGAATAAGATTCATTTAACATTAATTATTCATTTGTTGAATCCTATAAACCTTTGGATCTAGCATAAGATATGTATCCCCTATGTAAAAGTAACAAAACAGATGTCTCAGAATACCATCTATAAAATCAAGTAAGACCGAGTCTAAGCTTGTGCTTTGGATTACTTAACTCATCACAATCATTCAAATATTCAATAAAGACCCTTTGGGAAAGTTCTCATAGTCTAATCCCTATGGTCTAAAATAAAAATAATTCATTTAATAATGACCCTCTGGGTATCTCTCATGATCTAACCCCTTTGGTCTAACATATCACTAAAAATTTAAAAACAAACACCTCGGAAGCTCACATGGTCAATACCCCTTGGTCAACATAGCATAAAAAAATATAAATGACCACCTGTAAGCTCTCATGGTCAATACCTCTTGGTCGAAATTACAAAAATTTATTTAATAACAACCCTATGGGTAGCTCTCATGGTCTAACCCCTATGTTATATGACCACCTGACAACTCTCACAATCATTACCTCTGGGTCAACATAACAATAAAAAAAACATAAGTGACCCTACCTCGGGAAGCTATGACAGTCAAATTAACCTTGGTCAAACTTTCACAATACATATCACAAGCATCTCATATAATTAGTAACTACATCCAAATAACACAAGGAATAAAAAAACAAAGAAATATTAACAGGCATTCTAGACCAAACAACCATAATCAATAAAACTAGGGAATACACCCATAGGGTGTCCCATAACAAGGTTCCTAATGTCACACATAATCAAAAACCCTTTATTAAATAATAAAACTATAATAGGTAATAAATAGGGTTTAATTACAAAACACGCAATACCCCAACATGGGTATATGACACTTTTAGAATATATAATCCAACGACAATCAAATAATGTCACACACCACCTACCTTGATGTCGTATGATCAATAATATTGAACGTCATCCCTTGAATCGGCCTATTGGCATAGATCTATAAAGAGGTGAAAAACGTTCAACCTTGGAATAAATCATGAGAGAGGAGGAATCTGGAAGAACAGATCTAGAGGAATTGAGAAATCACCGATGGGATTCCAATACACCTAATAGTATCTCAATCAGAGGCTAGACGAAGAATCCAGATGGGTTTGAAGTTCACAACTGTTCCATCGCTCTCTTGTATGGGCCAAGGGGAGAAGAAGACCTTTACAAACATAAGACATGCCCCCACTCTGATATATTAAATAAAAAGAAAATTAAATGGTGTGTTCATTAAATGTAAACACTGTGTGTTAGCCTCAACTAGACCCCAACTTAAGAAGGTTATCCAAGTCATCACATGGCCATGTACTTGGCTGTTACACGACCAGTACGTGGCTGTACGCGGTACCCGAGTACATGGAGTGTACTCATAAGAAAACTGCGTGTACTTAGAAAATTTTCTTTTCTTCCTTTTTCCTAAAAAAAATCAAGATACATACCTGTGATGAAGATACTAGTTCTTACAAACTTCCCCCTTAAAGAAATTTGTCCCCGAATTTCCCTTCCAAGGGTGGTGAAGAAGAAACTTCAAACAATTCTGGCCACTGTGATCGAACGTTGGCCTCCCTATCCCAAGTCTCATCCCGAACTCTCCCGTGCTACCATAGCCCCCATACCAGAGGAACATACCTACCATGGAGAACCTTCCTGATTTGATCCACAATCAATATAGGGTTCTCCTCAAAGGATGAATCCACCTCTAACTGAACCTTCTCGGGTTGAAAAACATGAGATGGATCTGAAAAGTAATGTTTTAGTTGAGAAACATGAAAGATGTTATGCATAGAAGGATACCTATGAGGTAACTACAACTGATAGGCAATCATATAGACTCTCTCCAAAACCTAGAATGACCCGACATATCTCGGTGAAAGCTTCCCCTCTCTCATAATCCTCCTATGTCCCAACCTCGGTGTGACACATAAGAAATCCTAATCTCTGACCTCGAACTCCAAGGTTCATGTCCATTGATCAACATAAGATTTCTAATGAGACTATTTTATAGACATCCTCTTCCAAATCAACTCCACCAACTCAGTGGTCTCCTGTACAAGATGAGGTCCCAACATTGCTATCTCTCCTACCTCCAACCAACATAGGGGTGATCGACATGGCCTACTGTACAAATCCTCATAATGTGTCATCTGAAGCATTTGCTAATTTTTTTTATTATAGCTAGACTTCACTAGGGGTATGTGACTCTCCCAAGATCCCCTAAAATATTGGATGCATGCTAGAAGCATGTCCTCAAAAACCTAAATCATGCGCTCAGACTGTCCATCTGTCTGGGGATGGAAAGATGTACTCAGAATTACATGTGAAAAAAAATCCCTATATAGTCCCTGCCAAACACAATAAGTAAACTGGGTATCCCTGTATGAAAAGATAGAGTGTAGAACCACATGAAAAAGTAAAATCTCTCAAATGTACAACCTTACAATCTCATCAAAACTAAAGGTTTCTTTAATCAGTAGGAAATTTGAAACCTTCATAATTATGTCTAAAACAACCCATACAACATCATTCCCTCAAGGTGGCCTCAGTAAACCTGTCACAAAATCCATCACAACATCATTACACTTCCACTTGAGAATGGGTAACTGCTGTAAAATCCCTATCGATCACTGATGCTTTGTCGTCACCTACTAACAGGTGGAACATCTCATAACGAAACAAGCTAAATCCCTCTTCATCCGTAGCCACCAATACTAAAAATGAAAATCTCGATACATCTTGGTGACACCATGATGCACGTCCCAAACTGTGGAATGAAAATCTTGCAAAATATCCTCACGTATGTCTTCTAACACCCATAGGTGTCCATAAAACCCCAAAACCTCATCGTCACCTATGGTACACCCAAGAGTAGGGTCCTCACCTCACACACTCTCCTGTGGGACTAGGCCTTTAGAATCTGATATCTCCCTCATTCTCACTTGATCTAGAAGAGTTGAGGTAACAACTATAGAATAAAGAAACGCATGCCCCTATCTATAGTGTACCTCAAAATGCATCTTAGAGAACAGAGCCTTTATCTTCCACTCACTACTGGACTCCTGAACTTCCTGTATCTGAGTCCTCTTAGTCAAAGCATTATCCATTGCATGGCCTTTCATTGGCGTATAGGTAATTTCAAAGTCCAAAGACTGAAGGTACTCAAACCACCTTTGTTGTTTCAAATTCAGATCATGCAGAGTAAAGATATACTTAAGAATTTTGTGGTCAGTGTATACAAAAAAATGTTCTCCCAAAAGATAATGTCTCCATTAGATTAAAGAATACACAACTACAGCTAAATCAAGATCATGCGTTAGGTAATTCCTCTCATGTGGCCTCAACTGCTGAGACCCGTACACAATGACTCCTTCCCCCTACATAAGCACTACTCCCAGCCCGATACCTGACGAATCATAGTAAATAGTGTAACTCTTCCTCAGCTCCAAAAAAATTAGTATCAGTGCTGAAGCTAACTCCCCATTAAGTTCCTAAAAGGCTGAATTTCACGAATCTATCCACGATTACTTTTCACCCTTCTTAGTTAGGCCTATCAGTTTTGCTGATAAGTGTGAGAAGTCATGTATAAAGAGTCTGTAGTAACCAGACAGCCCCAGAAACTCCATACCACAAATAATTTCTTTGGATACTACCAGGAAAAAACTTCTTTGAATTTCTATGGGTATACCGATACTATTGGATGTGTAATAACATGACCCAAGAAGTGAATTTGGTCCATCCAAAATTGGAACGTTGAGATATTTACATATAACTGATGCTCTCTTAGTGTACCCAATACAATCTCAAGATGGATGGTATGGTCATGTTGAGTATTATAGTACACCAAGATATCATCAATGATGACTATCACAAAGAATTAAAGAAAGGATGGAACAATTGATTCATCAGTTCCATGAAAATTACTGGTGCGTTCATGAGACCAAATGGCATAACCAACTACTCGTATAGACCATACATGATCCGAAAGGCTGTAAGAGGTATATCTGATGGTATAACGTGAAATTGATGATAAATGTATCTCAAGTAAATATTTGAGAATACTCGGGTTCCTCAAAGTTAATAAAAGAGGTCATCAATCCTCCGTAAGGGATATCAGTTCTTGACCATCAACTGGTTCAGCTTCCGATAATCCACATAAATTTTGAGGGTACCATTTTACTTCTTTGAAAAAAGTACTGGTGAACCCAAAGGAGAAGTACAAGGTTAGATGAAACCCTTTGCCTATAACTCCTATAACTACTTATTGTGATCTTGTAACTCTAGTGTAGCCATCTTATAAGGAGGAATAGAAACTGGTGCTGCTCTTGGAATAATCTTAATTGATAAATCTACCCCTCTCTTGAGAGGTAAACCTAAAAATTTATCTGGAAAGACATCTATAAAACGATCCAAAACTGGAGGAAAGTCCATATATGAAGTCCCCTAGTCATCTAGATATATAATTGAGATATGGGATGTAATTTCCCCCAACCCATGATGCTCAGGTCCAACTCTGCTCACCTGTACAACCCATTCACCCTTATGTAGAAATGACCCACCCTCTGGTGATGTGAAACTCACCCTGCGGTGATAGAAGTCAACAAAGGCCTGGAAAAATACCAACCAATCCATTCTGAGAATGAAATAAAATCTTGTCATCTCTAAGACATAGAGGTCCCATAAGAAGTTACACCCACCAACCTCAAGAGGGAACTCATTAGACTAATGTACACTAGCCGTACTAATCCCCAACAGAGTGTCTAGAATTATAACATCTTCAAAATTAAAGATACAGATCCCATGACTCTTTACAATGAAAATAGATATAAAACTATAGGAATCACCTATATTAAAAATAGTAGAAGCTAAAACTGATGCAAATAAAGTCATATCTCTAACCGTAGAGGTTCTGGGATCCTACATCTATTGGGTCTGATCCACTAAAAAAGTCTAACCTGTACTGCGATCTTATGACCATGCCTGACTGCCCTAAACTGATCCACCCTACTATTACTAAAAACCTACCATATGGATACCGTGAACATGACCTATTCCTCGGCTTGAATGAACTGATGAACTCCAGTTCCATAACTGATGAGAAACTTGTGGTCCTTCTCCTAAACTTTGAGTCATAAAAGATCACCTCTCACTAACTTCTCATGAGAACATCCAACAAAAATGCTGAATATGGCCCATCTTGACACAAGATTGACACAAGACTAGGTTCTTTAGAAAATTTGATCTTGTATGCCCACTCTTCCCGCACTAATATCATACCACCTAACTACCCAAAGAAACATCACATGAAAGATCCCTATGTCACTTCTTTCTATCTATTGATGGAGTACCAGACCTGTATAATGAACCACGATGAATCATATCTCCCAAATCCCTCAGATTTTGCTCGGTAATCAGCACCTAGATTACTATATTAGTCCCCAACATCAACCTGAAAACATTCACCTGTGATCAGATGTAATATATCATACCATCTTCATACTTCCTTGCATGTGATAACTCATCACCTCCCAAAACAGGTGAGAAGCACTAAAGATCTGTAAAATGAGAAGAGTAATCCATCCCTGAAAAAGTACCCTGCTCCAAATTCATGAACTCCCAGGCTCGGTCGACCCTCAACGTCTTCGGGTAGAAGTAATCACATAGGGTCCTATGAAAATATTACTTAGCCATATCTCGATGACGTCCTGCCTGTGAGATAATATCCCACTATATCTTGGAAGAATCAAGTAGAATGTAAGTTTCGAGCTTCACCCTCATCTCTGGAGGCCACTAGAGATTCTCAAAGATATAAAGCATGACCTATAACCATGACTCTTCAGCCTGTGGTCCTCCATCCCTTGAAAAGGTGGGAGGATTATACTGTTGGAACACCTGCATCAACTCTACCATGGATGGGGAATGATGTGGTGCTCCCTGAAAAGTTTTCATCATCCTCATAAAACCTTCATTAAATAGTTCATTATCACCTAGGCCAAGTATAATAGCTTTTTCCAAGACAGGCATGACGGGAGGATCTTTTGGTAGTCCCTAAACTACTATTTCTAGTATATGATCATTGCCCAGTACATGGCATACAACTAGAGGATGTCTTGGTGGCATGGCTCTATAAGGTCAAGTGCACACCACAATACAAGATTGTCAAGGACTCAAACTTAGATGTGAAAAAATAGAACAAGAGAAGGAAATCATTTAAGTTTTAAAAAATAGGGTTACATGGCATGTAGAACTCCCACACGACGTGTTCCCTTAATCCTTTAAGACGGGCATGTACCTCTATCAACTTGGTCATGTAACAACCCATACACATGGCGTGTTAGTTTTGAGACATGGCATATTCTTGAATATCCCATCTTACCCATGTTTTTCTACCTGGAAAGAACTACACATGGTTCTATCCTAGTCTAACACTACACAGAGTGTTAACCCTGGATATGGAGTGTACTACTCAATTTCCATCCACCCATGTCATTAGTCATATGGCCAGATACATGGTCGATTACCACATGGAATGTACAATCTAGACACAACATGTACCACCTAAATTTCATCCACCCGTGCCGTTTTACACACAACCAGATACATGGTCTCTTACAACACGGCGTGTACTCCCAGTACACGACATGTTTTACCAAACGTTTATCAACCCTATGTCTCTGCTCACACAGTCAGTCACATGATCAACCACTACATTACATTTACATATGATACACGACATATACTTAAGAAAATTTGTTTGTTTCAGAATAGAAGAACGCATGGAATGTGTTCATAACATCACACATCGTGTTGTCTAGGTTTCCGGACATTAAGTCTCTAAAAATTCTCTAGAACCCCCAAAATCTTAAAATTTTGTCCAACACAAGCCATATTATGATTCATGAGAGCCCATACTCCCCAAGAATTAAAGTTTTTCATCCTTATTCATGTCAAATCAAAACATAATTTAATTAATGTTCAAACATGATCCAAAAAATTCCGATCCAAGAGGGGAAATAACACCTCAAGAACCAAATCTTGGCATCCATACAAATAAAAATTTATATATACCAATACCCTATCAAAATAGCATGCATATATAGCACAACATATATCATAACAACATGTAGTCAGTAATGCATCCTAAATGGTATTACAAGAATTCGTGACATGTGATCTCTAGGAAGTGCCTATATGATTCATGATATGAAATACCATCATCTCATTGGGTTGAAATAGAAATAGAACCACAATGATATTAATCATAATGGCAAAAAACAAGTGAATCACCCAATGGTGAAATTAAATCAACTGTAACAATTGAAAAACCAGAAAAAATGGCAATATTTGAGGTAACTTGGATTTTCCTTGTACACAAGTTTGCTACTCCTAGGCATATCTTATTACAAACAACTTATTCCTTATTATCCCAGTTAATATGATCCATATATTAAGACACAGTATAAAACAAAACTCATCTGATACCACTTTGTAATGTCCCAGTTCTAGGTGCCACCCTAAGGTCCCCCAAACCTAGTTGGTCACATGACCTCAAGAGCATTTCCCAAAACACCAGAGGCTGCCAACTACCAGCGAGGGCCACAATGTGATAATTGGAAAACTATGCCCTCATTGGTAGAGTATACACATCGGAATAAAAATAGTAAAAAATAACATAATTAGTAATACTATACAACAGTAGTAAACAAAATAAGACTTATAATAATAAAAAATGGATCGTATATAAATAATGCATATCTCATGTATCTAGGAAAGCATCAAAACAATTCAAAATGCTGGAAATACAATATAAAAACCAAAGTACAGAAAAAAAGTAAACTCCAAAAGCATCACAAACATCATCTTGGTCCCATTCTCCCGAGCTTCAACAACAATCAACTACTTGATGAAGAATGGACTTTGACCTTATCTATACCTACAAACATATAATCAATCTAGGTCCCAAAAAATGACCCAAATAGGGTGTGAGAATAATCCTAGTAGGAAACCTCCAAAATATCTATGCCTAAATTCCGGTGAATATATATAGTAGGTAATATGCAGAAATGAGGTAATAAAATCAGAAGTACTCAAAAGTAAATAGTCCTACAGTTTCAATTACATTCATTTAACTTTCATTATTCATCTGCTGATTCATGTAATCCTTCAGATCTAGCCTAGTCTTTGTATCCCCTGTGTAAAAGTAAAAAAACATATGTCTTAGAATACTATCTATAAAATCAAGTAAGACTGAGTCCAAGATTGTGCTCTGTCTTGGCATACTCATCACAATCATTCAATTATTCAATAACAACCCTTTAGGAATGTTATCACAGTCTAATACCCCTGGTCTAATATAACAATAATTCGTTTAATAATGAACCTCTAGGTAGATCTCATGGTCTAACCCATTTGGTCTAACATATCACTAAACATTTACAAACGACCTCCTGAGCAGCTCACACGTTCAATACCCCTTGGTCAACATAGCATCAAAAAAATATAAATGAATACCTAACAGCTCTCACAGTCAATACCCTTAGTAAACATTATAAGAATTCATTTAAGAACAACCCTCTAGGTAGCTCTCATGGTCTAACCCCTCTATTCTTTGACCACCTAGAAGCTCTCACATTCAATACCTCTGGGTCAACATAATAACAAAACATACATAAGTTACCCAATCTCAAGAAGCTCTCACAGTCAAATTACCCTTGGTCAAACTTTCACAATGTATATCACATACATCTCATATAATCAGTAAATCCATCCTAATAAAACAAGGCATGTAAAAACAAATAAATCCTAATAGGCATTCTAGAAATAACAGTCATAATCAATCAAACTAGGGAATTCACCCAAGGGGTGTCCCATAACAAGCTTCTTAACCTCACACATAATCAAAAACCATATATCAATTAATCAAACAATAATAGGCTATAAAAAGGATTTAATTCCAAAACCCGCAATACCCCAACTTGGGTATATGAAACTTTTAGCATATATAATCCAAAGACAATCAAATAAATGCACAAAAAACCTACCTTGATGTCGTACGATCAATAATATTGAACATCATCCATCTAATTGGCCTATAGCAGAATAGATCTACAAAGAGGTGAAAAACATTCAATCTTGAATAACTCAAGAGAGAGGAGGAATTAGGAAGAAAGGCTCTAGAGGAATTGATAACTCACCGGTGGGATTCCAACGCACTCAATAGTGTCTCAATCAAAGGTTGGATGAAGAATCAAGGGGGGTTCAAAGTTTATGGCCATTCCTTTGCTCTCCTATATGAACCAAGGGGAGAAGAATACCTTTATAGACATAAGACTCCTCTCCACTCTATTATATCAAATAAAAAAAATACACAATTTGTTCATTAAATTTACACATCATGTGTTATCCTCAATCGACCCCCAACTTAAGAGGGTCATCTAGGTCATCACACGACCATTTACTCAGCTGTTACATGACCAGTACGCGACTGCACATAGAACTCGGGTACATGGCATGTACTCATAAGTACACGGTGTGTACTCAAAAGTACACAATGTGTACTTAAAAAATTACCATTTCTTCATTTTTCCTAAAAAACAACCCTAAAGAAAGATCCATACCTAAAATAAAGATTCTGTTTCTTAGAGTTAGAGTCATTTATTAGTCCTCATAATATTATTTTTAACCTTAATTACCTGATTTATGCTTACCATGGTGATAATTAATTACTACGGTTATTATTCCCAATGAAAAATGAAAGGGAAATATTTATAAAATTTGGACGTTTAAATTAAAAATTAAAAATTAATTTTTCTAGATTCAATTTCTATAAGTAGAATAAAATAATTTAATATTAAAATGAAACATTCAAAGAAAAATGGGTTTTTAAAAAAACATATTTTTAACTATAAAATGTTTTTCTATTAAATTCAATAAATTTTTTTGATTCCAATGAAATTAGATGGATTATTAATAATATAATAGAGCTAAGTTTACTTCAAAAATAATTTTAAATAATATCTAACTTTTTAAATCATTCGAACATAAATACAGTTTTTAATAAAAAGTAGTATTTTTCACTATTAACTTGAAAATCAAACTTTGTAAAAAATTCACTAAAATTCACCCTCAAATAATTTTTCTATTTTAATTTATAAAATTATATTATTTTTATTGAATAAAATTTCTATACTTTCTAAAAATTAATTATATTATTCTCTCAAAAAAATAAATAAAAATTATTTTTGAAGAATAAAAAAACTACAAAAAATTGAGTTCTTATTTAAAAAGCAATAAAAAATACATTTTTATTGTATAGGAACTTTATATATATTTCATTTTGTGGTTAATACTATTCATACCCACCAATTTAACATCTATTTTATTACTATAACATTTAATTAATATTATTTCATGGTTCATTTAGGCTTGGTGTTGCATGTCATATATGCTATCAAATATAATGTTCTTTTAAAATATCAAGGGTGTTATATATTAAGGATCACATCTAGAGAGAGTAATTTTAATACCATATTTCTTTTTATTTCAAGACCAATATGGTGTACAAAACATTGAGTCTGTTAGAGAGTGACATCTAGAAAAAAATATTATGGGTTTACTTTTGAAGGGATGTCCTATCCAGTATATCTCATGGGGAATAAAAGAAATTCACCATTGATCTTGGAGAAACTTCTCCAATGTATTGTTAATATATATCCTTTTTATCTAGAGAATTTATGATTATGGTACCCCTGAGGGTTACACCTATTTGGATTGATGTCCTGAAGAATCCTTTTATCAAGGGAATCTATGATCATAGGGATGCATGCTGATGTAAATGCTCCGAGCATGTTTTTACAGCAACTTTATAGGTTGTATTTATTGTGCCTATTTGGAATTTGAAACTTCTTTATCCCAAGCATAGATCTTGGACAAGGTTTGTAACATAAGAGAGTTCAATAATTCTATGAAATCAAGGTTTGGAGATCCCATTATGATAGGACTTCCCCCTTCATGCCTAATAAATAGGATTCACCTAGTGAATGATGAATTAACTTAGAAACTTTAAATTCACCTGTTAGATAGTAAATAATCCCAGTGAAAAGACAATTCACCTATTTACTTGTAATTCCCCTGATAGTATAACTAGAATATTCCTTCTAACTTGAAATTAACATAGTAAAAGAATAATTTTTTTAGTGGTTGTTTCCTACTACCATTTACATAGTGTCATTTTCTTAATCTCAAAAACTAAATATTTGTTTCATCAAAGGGATGTGATGTCTAATGATTTATCCTTCTTTCTCTGGTTATCTCTATTCATTATAAGAGGATAATGAGGATATTTATAGGTATAGTCTAGATATTTGGCCTCAGAAGTTAGTGGAAACTCCTAGGGGTCTTAGTGGATAACTTCAGTAGTGTAGGGTAGTGAGATTTCATGGTCATGAGAGGTAGGAACATCAAGAGTTTCATGAAGGGATTCATTATTTACATGTGTAATCGATCCATCCACGTGTTGTTTCAGATATGCATTCTTCTTAGTGGTAGGAGGTAAGAGAATAAAGATTATCCATGGAGGTTTCCATCAATAGTATGCATAGTTGAGTTGGTCATATGGTAACCTATCTAGGAAAACCACATGGTAGAAAGAGGTAGGTGAGTTGAACTCTAGGACTAAGGAAGCTATCACCACTATATGTGGTAACCTGTAATTGTTCTTAGTTGAGACTATTGGTGACCTTGTGGTAGTAAGGTGATTCCTTTAGTAGAACAATATTCAGATATAAAGCCTACGCGATCTTCTTAGGCTTATATATGGAATTTTTCTTTTCTAAATTTTAAATTGATTTCTTACATTTTTTCCATCTTGTTTTGAATTTGTGGGTGTTAACTAATCCACCCCTAAAAATTGGTCCTATTTCGAATGATAAGTAGTCAATTAAAAATAATTGATTGGTGATCATTTAGTTAATATATAGTTTTCATTTATTTATGGATATTTTGAGTCAACACATACAAATATTAGTCACCTCGATTACTTCTTGTTTCTGGTGAGTTAGAGCCCTTCGTTGGTCCTCTCCTCTCAGCGATATCTATGTATTGAAGATTTGTTTAGTGATATTCATGTATTAAACCAATATCTCTCATGATAAAAGGTAATTGAACAATATAAATATTCCATTCTTGTACTTTCATTAATAAATTGACCTAGAAGGAGGTTCTTGTGAGGAAACTGTGTGATCCACTTACCTTAACCAAGAAAAATCCACTTGGATACTATACACAATCGAATGGTCAAATAGGTTAAATTTAATACTTCACCAAATTTGTTGTATTTTTATATCTTTTATATATTTCCAACATATAATAGATTAGGCTTACTCAATAAGTAACTACAATGTGAACAAATATCATTAAAATCCTTGATTATGATTAGTTCTAGTGTATCAACCCAAAACATCAACTACTTTTGGGTTTAATGAAATTGACCTACCAAGAATATCCAATATCATAAAATATAACACTATATGGATTTGTGTTTTGAAATTATGTCCCCATTCCATCACCTCAGGAATATAATCATCTATTAATATAGATTCAAGGGCATCAAGGATTGAGCTGTGTGAATATTTTAGTATTCAGTAGAATCATCAAAGAAAAAGATATCCTGAAGTTCCATGTAATGACATATTACACATTTTATTTATAAACTGTAAGTACGATTATGGATATGTATGTTAACATATACAACTATATCATCAAGAGGGTGATGAGAATCTACATTCTCCATTGGTCCTTAAGAGGGGAACTGAGTCCTAGTGGTGTTTTTGGTATGGATTGAAGCTTTACTAGTTGGATTAAGCAAACCTAAAGTGCATTTGTAATGAAGTTGAAGTCAGTGGGAATATATGAAGTTTTGTGGGATTCCAAAACACTCATCCTTATGTGAGAATATATATGATGAAAAAGATCATTAGTTGGTGGATTCAAGATATTAACACCTTCCATCTAGTTTATGGTGAGGTGGGTGTGAGCTTATGGGATGTAAAAATGATAAGTGTAGCCTTTCTTCTAGGGGATATGTATGATAAATACCACATAGTTATTTTGTATGGGATAATTCTAATTGAACTCCAACTGTTGGATGAAACTACTTCAGATTAAAATGCATGCTATGAGGGAGGATCTCCATAACAAAGTCAATGTTCTATTTAGGGCATAATCTGATCAATACATTAAGATGACCAAATGAGAGACAAAGACTAAGAGACCCTATATATGACCATATTATGAGAAGTGTGGGAATAAAGATGCATATTTGATGATCTTATAAGGAAATTAGTTTCCAGACTGAGGGTGGGAGTTCTCCACTCAAGCTAGCCGGTTGGGTCAGCTATAAGGTTTCTTAGCTCTGTATCTAAGTTGATATGTTCTTCTAATAAAGGATATGGGTGGAGTGATGGTTTTAACCATTATAATGGTTTCCAAGATGGAAAGTAGGTGAAAAATTAACTTAACGATGCCAGTTATATCCAAGTTATATCATGAATTGGGGAAGTTCTCCAATGGGTAGACATCATTCCAAGTCATTTCCCCCCTCTAGGAACTGGGGTGATGGACCATAGCACACATAGGTGGAAATTGATCCATAAATTTAGTTTTTATCCATGAAGTAAATTTCCAACCTTATATTAACATAATTAATGGAGTTATATCACACACTCTGATAGAAAAATATATTAAGAACCTATTGAAATAAAATGACCAGTTCTTATATAGAACATATGGAGATATAATTAGGACCATAATAAACAATTCCACTAGGATACCTAGGGACCATGTTTACTTGAAATTAATTAAACTTGGGGTTATGGTGGCTATAATAGATGGGAAGGTCCTTTGTAAATCATATGCACCCCACCATTTCAATCCTCAATTTAGTTGTGTTTAGAAGTATCATCCCCTCACTTTAGTGTTCATGCTCAGATACACCATATGATAGAACACTAATTATAGATAATGATAGTGATAGAAGAGAAATGCACCAAGGTGAATTTACTTTTATTTGAGGATTTTATTGGTCTGGTCTTTAAGTTTTCAAATACTTGGATATATTATATATTTATGCAAAAATAGAAACCATGGTGCTAAAGGTTAATAGTACCTCAACTCTCGGTGATGAAATAGAACTAAGTCATTAGGTGGAGATGAAAATACCAGGAAAATAGGTTGATAGACAACCAATGTAGGATGAGAGGCCAAAGAAAAATGTTACTTCAAATAGGAAATCATAGTCTATAATTACCTAGAAGTAACTAAAACATATCATTATCCCACCTCCAAGTAATGGAGAAACTCCCCTTACTTAGGTTCATGATTATTCTATATGTCCTAAATCTTATAGGGAGTACGGAACATGGAGATCCTTCTTATCCTTGAAGTATATTTTTAGTACCCTCTAAATGGATGAAATTATACTGATAGATCTTGGCCCGGACATAAAAGACATGGATATCTCTTTTGATGACCAGCCCGAGGAAGCAGAGAAGTAAAAAAAGGACTTAAAATATATAATTTACTCCCAGAAGGAAGTGAAAATCCATTTGAAATGAGTATTTTAATTACTAGGTCCATCACAGGGGGGATGGAGTGGTCATTTCATGAATCATAATAGGCTCATAGGTTTATATGACATGTGTATTCTTGTGTATGATTGTGAAATTAGTTCAAGAAAAATAAAAAGAATGAAAGAAAAAATATATATATATTTGGTTTGTTAAAGTGTCAAAAACAACCTATATGATGTCTTTACATATAAATTATGGGTGGAATTATACTTAACCAAACCACATGGGTATGAATGGTTCTAAAAATGAAATGGGTTTCAATTATTTAAAGTATCAATAATAAATTATTTTTTATTTTCCATAATAACTTATTATTGGAATTATACTTAAACAAACCATATGAAAATGGTGTTACTCGATATTGGTACCCATTGGGTGATTCCTTTATGTGCACATGGTTATGATTTTAACCTTTTAGGGGGTATTTTGGTAGGAAAATTACTACTAAATATCAAAACATGAGAATGGGTAGTTGACTCGAGTATGGGATGTATAATATGTATATGATAACCCTTGTGTGGGTTCTTTTTCTTGTGAGTTTTTTTATGGTATCAAATACAGGTGTGTGGGAGATTCTCTGCGGGCTATGATTTATGTAAGGTGTAACTTATAGACTAGGTTAGAGAGCTTAGTGATGTTGGGATGACTTAAATTATTAATGAGTTTGTGTCATAATTAAATATTAGGGAACTTTCCTATTATTTACTAAGTTGAGATCTAATATATGAGGGTAGGTTGAGAGATGGGTTATCCCAAGTATGTGATTGGATTTAAAGACATGAAGCGTGGGTAGATTATTTACGTTTGAGATTCGTTCAGAGAATTTTCTATCAAGTATGTGATATAGTTATGGGGTAGGATTAGGTATTGTAAGGGTGAAAGTATGGGTAGTTCTTATATTGTGATATGTTTGACTTAAATAAGAAGAATTCTTAGATGTTTCATCAAGATTATGATCCTATAATTGTTTTAATATAACTCAATAGGGTGTGATTCTAGTTGTATATTAGGGTGGAACTAGGGTGTATGGATACTTTGGTATGCCTTGTTTTGGAAACATGGGCTATTGGGAATCGTTATAAAGGAAAACTTTTGTGGTGTCCTGATGTGTTCATGAAATGGTCTTATAATTTTGATTCACTGGAAATGTCTCATGAAGATTGGGATTTTGGGAATGATTTTAAATGTACATATGTTTCAGTGAGGATTTGGATACCTTAAAGAGGGTTGAGGTAAGGCATGAGAAATTCCTTGATTATTTTTTCTATGAAAATCATTCTGGGTGATTTTCGTATTTAGGTTGAGTTTTCATGGGAATTATTAGTTGAATTCTTATCCTTAAGATTTCAATGAGATTTTGATCAGTGTGGTGACCGATGGGTTTGGTGGATGATCAGATGAAGATGTTGGTTAGATGTGAAATCATACTATAAAGTTATAAGGCACCTTATATTGTTCCAGGAATGTAAAAAGGAAATTAATACTTGATGTATTGAAATGTATTAGATAGTGCAAAGGTTTCTCTAAGGAATAGTCTTGTGTGATTGATTAATGAGAACTAACCTATCTAGAAATGAATGATGTGTGAGATGAGATCCTTACAGCATAAGGGTTATTTTACCAAGATATTATGTGATAGTGGATATATAAAGAGGGTAAAATCATATGAGAAATTTTTTGTAACCTTTTATGATAGATGATATTTAGTGACATGACTATTGGGTCTTTTGAAACACTAAGGGTACGAGTGGATCTAGGTGATGGATAAGGAATCAGAGAGTGCCTCAATTATAGTGACTTGGAAATGGGTGTGATTATGAGTTAACAATAGTTCTACATAGTCCCAATGATGGGAAGAAATGTAATGTTAGAGACTCATGATGATGAGAATGGTTGTAGACCTTAAGGTAGATCTATTAAGACAAAGGGTACAATAGTCAATTATTAGTAGACTTGGAAAGGGGTTGTGTTGTGTACAATAGTATTGTGATATCCAATAATGGAGACCTGGATGTGTTACCTAGAGAAATAAAACTGGGGCTTAAGAGTGTTAGTATTATCATGGAGTGAATATCATACATGATTGTGCTTGTGGATGAGTGAGTATCTGTAGACAGGTTGAGAACTGATGGATTTGATGAGATGCCTATGGTATAGTAGCTCAAAGTTTTTATTAGGATAGTATGTGTCTCTCTAGGTTGAAATTATACATTAGAAATGGATTATAGTACTATGGAATGGTCAATCCAATCATGTAATTGGAAGATCACGACATGTTTAAGGATGTAACTTATTTGGAATTACGCTAGAGGATTAGTTTAAGGAATGTTATATGGGGGGTGGGGAGAAAACCTTGGATTTTAAGAGCACAAGAATCTTATAATTAATAGTTCTTAGTAAATATTAGGATTTATGTGTTAAATCACCCACCCCAGAAGTGTTTTTTGTTTTATTATAGTGATTGGATAGAGGAATCTGATTTATATTTAGTAAATGTAAAAATACTTGGATATGTGTATTATTTGATAAGTATTAGGCTGAGTTAGTATGCCAGTAATTGATAGTCACTAGATGTGGGATGAAGGTCAAGTGGTATGACTAGGTATGTGTTTTAAGAATAGGGTAGTGGGGTGACTAGGTATGTGGAATATCAGTTCTCATGGGTAGCCTATTTATAAAAAAATGAGGTGGGGCATTGTGTTTGGGTTGTGGTCTTGAGAATGATGAGTAAAGTTAAGATGAGGATAACATGGTAATGTTTGGGTGTGATTCTATATGAGTGATGAACTTCTATAAAACAATAATTTCCACTCTTGGTGTGTGATATTAATTAATGGGGAATTCACAAATTCTATAGAAAGAGGGTTATTTTTATTGAGTTTCTCGAAACAAATCTACATCGTGATGTGCGTGCTAGTTAGATTTTGAGTAGTGGAGACCGTTTGGGTGCATTGTTAGCATGATAATGAATGATGTGAGATATTTGATCTAGTCTATTAATTTTTTTTACTGAGATGGTTTTTGGAGGATTCATATAAATACTTCTCTTGGATGAGAAGCATTATTGTGAGGAGGTTGTAATGCCCCAAATTGAGTGGAGTTGTGAACCTGTCTTGAAATTTTATTTAAAATATATATTTGTTAAAAAATTATAAAAAATATGTATCTTTTATTGTTTAAAAATTTTAAATGATGATCGAGAATGATGAAATAGTGATTTGGGTTGATCCTTGGGTTGACCATGTGTGATGGGATCCATTAGAGGATCGAGGAGCATTAGAATTGGTATGGAATAACATCTCAGGAAATGATTTGGCATAAGACTGTAATGGAGAACTATTTTTATCAGTTGGTATGTTTAATTAGGCCCTGCATTTTCTTAAATATAATATAAGAAGTTTTAAATTATTATTGATATTTTCTAATGTTAATATATTTTTGTAAAAATATTTAAGTATGAAACTTTTTTCACCTCGAGGGTGGGGGGTGGTGGTGGGGGGATTAAATATTATACATGATTCAAAAAATATTATGTTTAGAAGTAAAAAAATTATATATAAAGTAAAAATATTTTGTTCGGTTTTTTATAAAATGGAAATAATCTTATTTATGATTATAAAATAACACATATTGATATGAATATATTATGCCTGGAATAAAAATGTTACCTTTGTTTTTTTTTTGAATTAGGGAAACAAATTATAAGGTAAAATATATATGACATATGGGGAGGTGGATATAACATGTTGTTTTTTTCCTAAGGAAAAAACATTATGTTTTGAGACTATATCTATGAATTATATTTTCACCTAAGTAAAATATATTAACATTTTTGTAATATATTTTGTATGAGGATTCTCTTAATGTAAAAATCCTTATGCATTGAAAACATATGGAGAAAACCTTATATATTAGAACAATATTATATATGGGATTTTTCCTTAGAAAATTAAATTACACATGACTTAGAATATTATACATTGGTTCTTTCTAAGGGAAAAACCTTATATAGAGAATAGAAACTTTATCTAGTAAAGAAAAACCTAACAAATAGAGATTTGGTGAGGGTAAAAATCTTACACAGAAGAAAAATATTACATACCATATAAATATATTATGTAATAGGTTATTCTTATGGGAAAAATATTATATATTATATATGTTATGTATTGATATTATGTTAAGGAAAAATACTTATGAACCAAAGAAAGTGTTATGTATTGAGTTTTTATAAGGAGATACTTTACATATGAGATCCATGTAGACGATACGTAATATATATTTTTAGGATTTACAATGTTTTTAGAATTTTTAAAGTTTATTTTTTTTCAAGAACTATTCAGAATATTAATAAAATATTAAAAGCACATATTTAAGGGCAAATATGGTACCTTATGATTTAAATATAGGAAATTCCTCAAGAATGGTTCTCTTTCTCCTATTTTCTTCAACAAGGGAAAACTCTCTTGTTTCCTGAAAGATTCAAGTGTCATTTTATTTAAGTGATTGATTGTGGTAAATCCATAACTCTGTTTTAATTATTCATTAGTTTCTTTTCCTTTTTATTTACTATTGATTTCTTGTAACCTGGGATAGTGTTTTGATGATGATTCTATCAAATCTTTGTGGAATCATCTCGATATGATTTGGATTTTGGTTTTCTTGGCTAAAGAGGATACTGGGAGGTTGATTGAACACAATTTGATGTATATTTAAAGAGTTATATTGCTTACATAAATTTATTTAGGTTTTTCCATCAACTTTCATGAAATTAATGGTTGTTTTGAAATGTTAAGTTGATGAATTTGTGTATTAGTGATCTGAATGGATTTCAGGGGTGGTGCATAAACCTTTGATTATAGATTGGGCTGCAGGAGGTTTTTGGTGAGTATTTACATTATTATGGTGAAGGAATTAATTATATAACTAATATTGGGATAATGTGTAAATTAATTATAATTAATTTTGATAGTTAATGGATGGAGTTAGGTCCTCATGTTAAAAGATGATGGTTGGTTAGGATTGTATGTAATGTACTGTTTTCGGAAGCCACACAATGAGTGCCCCTAACCCGGTTGGTCACATGACCTCAAGAGCATTTCCACAAATGCCAGAGGCTACGGACTAGCAGCGAGGGCCAATGACTGATATTGGGGAAACTATGCCCTCATTTTTCAAAGTGTATCACAACAAAATAAAATATGTAATCATACAAAAGTGTAAGCAGTAAACAATATAAACTAGAAATTGAAAACAGAAGGAAAGGTAGCTAGCATTAATATGGATATCATGATGCAACATATCACTAATTCTAAGAAAGCATCCAAAGAAAGAAACTTAAATATAATACAATACAGTACAAGGTACAAAGTACAAAAAAAACGAAACTAAAGTAGTGCAATAGGAATGCAGCAGCATCGCAAGCCTAAGCTCGGTCCCATGCTCTCATACTCCTCTGCAACAATCATGTAACTGTGTAGGGACCCTTGCCTTTATTGACACCTGCAATAATATAATCTCTTTGGGCTGAAGAAATGACCCAAACAGGGTGTGAGAAATAAATCCCAGTAGGCAACCACCAAAGGCCCATACCCAACTATCAGTAAAAATGTGCAACAACAGTGTGCAATAATAAAATGCAGTAAACTAGAAAGTACAAAAAGTAACTATCTGTACCAGTTACATTGACATTTTAATAATTATTTAACAATTCCAAGATTGTGCTTTATCTTGGCAGGTACAACATAAGAAATCACCACAAAGATTATTCAAAGTAAATAGTGTCCTCAGACATGAAAATATTTACCCTCAGGTAAGCAGAATCGAAACCCACAGGCATAATGAATATTGGCCTCAAGCATATGAGATATTTCCCACAAGAATGGAAGTTACTTCCCATAGGCATAAGAAAAGTTTCCCACAGGCTAAGTACATGACATGTTAGTAGTTTTTACACTCTTAATCACTGACAAGCCTACAAACCCTGTGTTCTTGTCCCACATGGCCAAAGTACATGGTGTGTGTCTGAAAGTACATGGCGTGTATTTTGTTTTTACCAACAGGACTTTGTGCCCTGTATTCTCATCCCACACATTCAAATACATGGTGTGTGTACAAAAAGTACATGGTGTGTACCCAATAAATTTGGGATTTTTTCACCATTTCCCTTGTTTTCTCAAAAACACTTAAGGAAAAAGGAAAAGAAGAAACCCATACCTCAAGAATAAGAAATGAGTTCTTAAAAACTTCTCCCCTTAAAGCAATTCGTCCCTGAATTTCCCTTCCAAGGGTGGTGAAGATAAGGTTGTGAAAAATTCTGGCCACTGAGCATGTACGTCGGTCTCCCTCTCCCAAGTTTCGTCTTATACTAGGTCATGCTTCCATAGAACCCATAAGTGGGGAACTGAATGGCCTCATAGAACCTTCGTGCACCGATAAACAATACGAATCTGATGCTCCTCAATGTATGCATCTACCTGAAGTTCAACCTCCTTGGTATGAAAAACATGAGACGAGACTGAGTAATAATGGTGCAGCTGAGATACATTGAAGATATCGTGCATGGCCCGGTACCTCTGTGGTAACTGTAACCGATAGGCCATCGGTCTGACTCTCTCCAGGATCTCAAATGGACCTACATACCTCAGTGAAAGTTTACCCTGTCTCCTGATCCACCTATGTACCAACCTCGGTGAAACACACAACAAAAACTGATCCCCAACCACGAACTCCAAGGGTCATTTGCGGCGATCAACATAATATTTCTGACGAGACTGTGTAGTATCCATTCGCTTCTGAATCAACTGGACCTACTTTGAAGTTTCCTACACGATACGTGGTCCCAATAAATCTGCCTCACCTACCTCCAACCAGCCCAAAGGTGATCGACATGGCCTACCATATAAATCCTTGTAAGGTGCCATCTAAATAGTTTCTTGAAAACTATTACTCTAGGAAAACTCAACCAGGGGTATGTGCTTCTCCCAAGAGTCCCCAAAGTCCAGGATGCATGCACGCAGTATGTCCTCCAGCACCTGTATCGTACACTATGTCTAGATATCGATCTGAGGGTGGTAAGCTGTGCTCAGAAACACCTGTGTACCGAGTTCCCTATGAAAGCTCTTCTAGAAACAAGATGTAAAACGAACATCCCTATCTGAAATGATAGAATGAGGGACCCCATGAAGATATACTACCTCTCAGATATACAACTTTGTGATCTCGTCAACACCGAAGGTCTCCTTGATTAGAAAAAAGTTAGCTACCTTCGTGAGTCTATCCACAATAACTCATATGACATCATTGCCTCGAGGTGACCTCGAAAACCCAGTCATGAAGTCCATCGTGGCATCATCCCATTTCCACTATGGAATGGGTAACTGTTGCAACAGTTCAGCTGGCCTCTGATGCTCCGCCTTCACCTACTGATAGGTGGAACATGTCACGACAAAACCAGCTACCTCTCTTTTCATACCCAACCACCAATACTGATGTCTCAAGTCATGGTATATTTTGGTAACCCTAGGATGCACTGCCCAAGATGAAGCATGAAATTCCTGCATCAAATCCTCGCAGATATCCCCTGGAACCCACACTCATCCATGGATACGCAGTACCTAGTCATTTCCTATCGTCCAACTAGGAGGAGGGTCCTCACTTGCCACCGACTCCCGTAGAACTAGGCCTTCTAAATTTGATAGTTGTCTTATCCTCACTCTATCCAGGAGGGTAGAAGTCACAACTAAGGATGAAAGATAGGTTTTCCCCTATCCATCGTGCACCTCAAAATTCATCTCAGAGAACAAATCTATAAGTTGCCACTCACCACTGACCTCATACACTACCTATATCTTAGTTCCCTGACTCAGTGCATCAGCTACTGCATTACCGTTACCAGGTGTATTGGCAAGCTCAAAGTCGAAGGACTGAAGGTATTCAACCCACCTTCACTATCTCAAATTCAAGTCACGCTTGGTAAAGATTTATTTAATACTTTTGTGATCCTTAAACACCACAAAATGATCTCCCATGAGATAATATCTCCAACAGTGTAAGACATGAACAACTATAACCAACTCGAGATCATGCATCAGGTAATTCCTCTCATGTGGCCTCAACTGCAGAGACCCGTAGGCAACTACTTGATCACCCTGCATCAACACTACTCCCATCCCAATACCCGATGCATCACAATAAACTGTATATCTCTTCCCTTACTCCAGAAGTATCAGGACTGGTGCTGATGTCAGCCTTCCCTTCAGCTTCTGAAAGGCTGAATCACAAGCTTCTGACCAAATGAACTTCATACCCTTCTTAGTCAATCCCATCAATGGCGATTCTAAGAGGAAGAAGTCCTGTAAAAATATCCTGTAGTAACCAGGTATCCCCAATAAACTCCATATTTCAAACACATTCTGAGACTGCTCCCAGGAAACTACTGCTCTCACTTTCTATAGGTCAACCAAAACTCCTGCCTATGAGATAATACGACTCAGGAAGTGAATCTGGTCCATCCAAAAGTTCCAATTTGAGAGATTATCATATAACTAATGATCTCTCAGTGTGATCAATATGATCTCAAGATGGGTTGCATGGTTGTGTCGAGTGTGAGAGTACACCAAGATATCGTCCACAAATACTACCACAAAAGAATCCAGATATGGGTGGAACACATGATTCATCAGATCCATGAAAACTACTGGCACATCTGCGAGTCCAAACAGCATGAACAAGTACTCGTATAGACCATATCTACTATGAAAGGATATAAGTGGTATGTCTAATGGTCTAACGTGCAACCGATGATACCCAGATCTCAAGTAAATCTTTGAGAACATTCACGCTCTTCGAAGTTGGTCAAAAAGATCATCAATCCTCGGTAAGGGATATCGGTTCTTAACCGTCAACTGGTTCAACTTCTGGTAATCCACACAAAGTCTGAGGGTACCGTCTGCCTTCTTCGCAAACAAGACATGCGAACCCCAAGGAGAGGTAATTGGTCAGATAAAACCCTTTGCCTGAAACTCCTCCAACTGCCTCTTGAGATCTTGCAATTCTGGCGTAGCCATCCTATAAAGAAGAATGGACACCAGTGCCACTCCTGGAACAAGCTCAATAGAGAAATCCATCTCTCGATCTAGAGGTAGACCTGAAAATTCATCCGGGAAGACATCCCTAAACCGATCAACCACTGGAGGGAAATCCGTATGACAAGTTTCCCGGTCATCAAGATATAAACTCGCAATCTAGGATGTCACTCCACCTCGCCCACGATGCTCGGGTCCAGTTCGAATCACCTGGCATTCCATTCACCCTTGTATAGAAACTTTCCACCCTCGGGTGACGTGAAAATCACCCTGCGACGATAACAATCCACAAAGGCTCAGAAGGGTACCAACCAGTCTCTCCCGAGAAGGACATCATAAGCTGTTATCTCTAAGACATAGAGGCCCCATAAAAAGTGACACCCACCAACCTCAAGGGGAAATCCTTGCACTGACGCACACCTACCGTTCTCATTCCCAACGGAGTGTCTAGAGTCATGATATCCAAATAAGAAGAAACACAAAGTCCAAGGCTCTCCACAATGGGAACATATATAAAACTATGTGTTGCACCAGTATCGAAAAGTACCGAAGATAAAATAGAAGCAACTAGAATAGTACCTCTGATAGTGGAAGGTCCGGGATCCTGATCCTGTTGGGTCTGTTGCACTGCATATGCCGGCCCAATGTTGCAGCCCTGCGACACAGCCTCACTACCCTGAGCTGACCCATCTTGCTGTCTCTGAGATCCTGGTGTCTGGCTTCCATGACCACGACCACCACCTCAGCCTGAACGTTGATAAAACACTATTTTGTTGAATATTTTATTGATAATAAATGAAATAATTTCCTCACATTGTGCTAAATATGTTCATTTATGAAATATTTGGGATTAGATCATTCATTTGAATATTTGATTAAAATTCCAGTTTTAGCCTTTTAAAATGTACTGTAGTATTTCACACTTAAATATTTTAATATGACTTATTTGAACTTAATATTTTGTAACAGTGTTCATAACGTAATTTTATAAAACTTTTATTCAGGACACTAGAGCTAAAGAGTGAATTTTGATGGAGTAAATGGGTCATTAAGTCAATGGTGGGTTGGACTCGACAGAATGGACATGGATTCTGTATTTTGGTCATAACTTCTACGTCCTTGATTCGATCAGGCCCAAATATTGAGAGGAGATACATGATGAATATTCTAGAGAATCATCCTTCTTAAATGACAGCTTATTCACGAGTTTTGATGGTCAAATGGGAGGTGAAAGTTGGCATAAAATATTTGGTCGAGATTCTCCATTCACACTTGAAACCACTTTGAACCTAGCCTCCCCATCACTATATAAATTAGTGTTTTTTCTCATTTGGTGGGGTTGGGACGTGACTTAGGAAGTTTAGGGAAGAAGATAAGAGGTTCGAATCCAATTATACAATCAATTCAATAAGGGTATATCTTGAAGAAAGGATCTCTTCGTTGAATCCCTATTCTTCTTCCTCATGTTGTAATGTTTATATTTTCATAATAAACTTCTTTGTTATTCTTTTATTTCTTCTCTTTTATTCTGTTTTTTTTAAATTTCTTCTTCTCTTAATCTTACTAATTGGACTGGAATCAAGATTAGAACTGTGATTGGGTTCTACCCTTTCTAAACCTTTGCATATGAAAAAAGTTTCTACGATGACTACACCCACTAGTGGAATTTTTTTTAACGTCGGTAGTTTAACGTCGGTTTTAAGAGTCCGACGTTAAAAGTCCCTTTTTGGCGTCAGTTTTACAAAAATCTGATGCCAAATATCAAAATAAAAGTTTTATATAATTTCCAAATCTTCAATTTGACAGGTCGTGGAGTGAAAATGGACTTACAGATCAAAAGTTATGGGCGTCAGAAGCTAGATATTATATGAATTGATTTTTGGCGTCGGTTTTTTTAATAACCGATGTAAAAAGCCCCTTTTCGGCGTCGGTTTTACAAAAAACTGACACCAAATATCAAAATAAAAGTTTTATAAAATTTCCCAAGATTCAATTTGACAGGTCGTGGAGAAAAAACAGACTTCCGGATCAAAAGTTATGGGCATCGGAAGTTGGAGATTATATGACTTGATTTTTGGCATCCGTTTTTTTCAATAACCGACGTTAAAAGACCCTTTTTTGCATCTGTTTTAAAAAACACGGATGCTAAAGATCAGAATAAAAGTTTTAGATAATTTCTATAGCTTCAATTTTACTAGTCGTGGAGCAAAAAAGGACTTACGGATCAAAAGTTATGGGAGTTGGAAGTTGGAGATTATATGACTTGATTTTTGACGTCGGTTTTTTTCAATAACCAACATTAAAAATACCTTTTTGGAGTCGTATAAACAAAAAACGACACCAAAGATCACTATAAAAGTTTTAGATAATTTCTCAAGCTTCAATTTTACAGGTCGTGGAGAAAAAACAGACTTAGGGATCAAAAGTTATGGGTGTCGGAAGTTGGAAATTATATGACTTGATTTTTGGCGTCGGTTTTTTTAATAACCGACGTTAAAAGACCCTTTTTGGCGTCGGTTGTACAAACAACCGACGCCAATGATCAAAATAAAAGTTTTAGATAATTTTACTAGCTTAAATTTGAAAGGTCCTGGAGAAAAAATATACTTACGGATCAAACGTTATGGGCGTCGGAAGTTTGAGATTATATGACTTGATTTTTGGCGTCGGTTTTTTTTAATAACTATCTTTAAAAGGCCCTTTTTAGCGTTGATTTTACAAAAAACTGACGCCAAAGATGGCAATAAAAGTTTTAAATAATTTCCTAAGATTCAATTTGACAGGTCGTGGAGCAAAAACGGACTTACGGATCAAAAGGTATGGGCATCAGAAGTTGGAAATTATATGATTTGATTTTTGACATCGATTTTTTAATAACCGACGTTAAAAGGCCCTTTTTGGCGTTGGTTTTACAAACACCCGATGCCAATGATCAAAATAAAAGTTTTAGCTAATTTTCCTAGATTCAATTTGACAGGTCGTGGAGTGAAAACGGACTTACGGATCAAAAGTTATGGGCGTCAGAAGTTTGAGATTATATGACTTGATTTTTGGCGTCATTTTTTTTAATAACCGATGTTAAAAGGCCCTTTTTGGCGTCAGTTTTACAAAAAAAGACGCCAAGGATCACAATACAAGTTTTAGATAATTTCCCAAGCTTCAATTTGACATGTCTCTGAGCAAAAACGGACTTACGGATCAAAAGTTATGGGTGTCGGAAGTTGGAAATTATATGACTTGATTTTTGGCGTCAGTTTTTTTAATAACTGACGTTAAATGGCCCTTTTTGGCATCGGTTTTACAAAAACACAACGCCAAAGATCAAAATAAAAGTTTTAGATAATTTTCCAATCTTCAATTTGACAGGTTTTGGAGCAAAAACGGACTTATTGATCAAATGTTATATATGTTGGAAGTTGATGATTATATGACTTGAGTTTTGGCGTCGGTTTTTTTCAATAACCGATGTAAAAAGGCCCTTTTTGGCGTCGGTTTTACAAAAAACTGATGTTAAAAGTTACTTTTTTGCATCTTTTTTTCAAAAACTGATGTTAATACCCCAACATGAGAATATTTTTAGCATCAGTTATATATTTAACCAACGTTAAAAGTAAAATTTCAAATATGCGGTTTCGATATTTAATTTTTTCCCAACGCGCGTTCCTATTTTCAAAATCCCGCCCAAATTTTATTGAATCACCGCTGTAGAAATTTTCATTTACCCTATATAAAAGCTCATCTTCTTTCTTTCAACATTTTTGAAATCTTTGATACAATCCATATTTCAAATATTCTTCAATCGACGATTTGTACAGGGTATTTTTTTTCATCATTTAATTCCATTATTATTGTTTTCCTTATCACTAAAAATCTTATTATTTTTATATTGATGATGAAGGATTCTTCTAATCGAGATACAAAAATAAAACTTCTACATAATATTCATTAGTTTTTGGGAATTGTTTTTACCACTCACTATTTTCATTACCGCGTGAGTTCTCCCTTAAAACGAAGTGAAATAATGATAAACAAAATATCGATTCAAATGGCCCAATAAAAGAATTAAAGTTAGTTTCAATCATTAATTATATTTTTTTGTTCATTTGGCATATTCATTTTGGTTCTTTTTTTTCATGTATTCTTCGAAGAATGTTGTATCGATTGACCCATAACGAGGTACAACTTACGGCGACCATAACTTTTGATCCTTAAGTCCATTTTAGCTCCATAACCAGTAAAATCGAAGCTTGGGAAATGATCTATATTCCAATATTCAGACTTTTGAGGTTTTGACGTCGGCTTTTTTGAAAAACGACGTGGAAAATATTTTTTTTATATAACGTATTTTTCACGTTGGTTTTTATCAAAAACCGACCTTAAAACTCATGTAGAATCCAGATTTAGACGTCGGTTTTCTAAAAAACCAACGCCAATGACCCCCGAGGTCATGAATTTCAGCGTCGGTTTAAAAAAAACCGACGCCAAAGACCACAAGGGCCTGATTTTTGGCGTCGTTTTATATAAAAACCGACGCCAAAGACCTGTGTGGCGAAGATTTTTGACGTCGGTTTATAAAAACCGACGCTGAAACATATATTTTTTACGTCGCCTTTATTGACGTCGATTAAAAACCGACGTCAAAATGTAAAAAAAAACCGACATCGAAATACATTTTTCCACTAGTGACCGCACATGGAAGAGTGGTTCTTTTTAGTACTCGATCGACCTATATCCTTATTCATTCATTTGTTTTGAATCAATGAGCTAATTTAATTCAAATATTATGATATATTAATTGAGTTTCTAATTTAAATGAAACTAAGCAAGCGATTGAATAGTTAACACAAAACACGTGCGGTCGGGAATTGTGTGAACTGTGAGAGTGAAACCCTAACCGGTAATTCAAAACCACATGGGATTAATTTGTAGATTTAAAACATAATCCCTAAACTCAATTAGTCCCCATTTCCAGAATGGATATGTGCCTTAATTTACCACTGACCATAAGCTATCCTTAGAACATCAATCAAAGCAGGGTGCTGTGATTACATGTTTCAAAGATAACCTAGGGTTTAATTCACTTTATCTTTGTGGTAAGGTAAATTCTCGCAGGGTTTGGGGGTTAACAAGTTAAGGGATAATAATCAAGTGGATGTTAACATAAATGATAATGATAAATAATTGATTTAAGAGGTAGAGTTAGATCGATTAAGTCTTTTAAACATTGTCTAAAAAACATCTTCTTGTTGTGTCATTTTAATCGAAATTATTTTCAAAACAAAAAACAAAAAAAAATACAATATTCTTCCAGAAAAATTCTTCTATATTTATAAACTATAACCATCTCCCATACTTTCATGTAGTGTTTTTATTCTCTTTTATTTTATTTTTAGAATACCTCTAAAAGTTGTTTTAATTCACCTCCTCCTTTGAGATACGACCTTGGTCAGCCACTCTACTGCACCTAAGTACCCCAAAATCACAGTAATCATTTGAGGGCGCCCCCCGAAAGTGCTCTTTCAAATTGGCGCTATTGTCGGGGAGGCAAGTAATTATTTCAACCAATTAGAGGTATTTATTTTATTTTACATTTTATTCTCTTCCTCTCTTGTTTCTTCATTCTTTACCCAATCTGACTTTTTGTTCTTCTTTTATTTTTCTCTACTTCTTTTTGGACCATCAAATCAAACTTATCATTTTTATTTTACTATGGTCCAATTTCTTTCTTTTCATTTTTTTGATTTATGACATGAACTAATCCCAAATATCTCTTAGATCTTGACCCTAAGATTGAAGGTAGCCTTATAGCTCGAATCAGACATTCTCAGTCTACAGGAAGTTTCAATATTCTACCAGTTGGAGCAGTTCTCCACTTTCAAAACATTAAAATTAGAAGCAATTCTAATTACACCATAAAACAAGAACCAATGGCTAAAAATAATGGAAATGAACTTAATAGAACCATTCGAGAATTGGCTGCACCTGATATTAACTATCAACCAAATTGTATTGAATACCCAAATCTTGAATCAAACATTGAATTGAAATATGGATTAATTCATCTTCTTCCAAAATTCCATGGCCTCTCAGGCGAGGATCCCAATAAACACCTTAAATAATTTAATGTGGTTTTATCAACCTTAAAACCAAGAAGTGTATCCGAAGACCAAATCAAATTAAGAGCATTCCCATTATCACTTGATGGAGCTACGGAAGTTTGGATGTATTATTTACAACCTGAATATGTAACTTGTTGGAACGATTTGAAACGTCTTTTCATGCAAATATTTTTTCCAGCATCAAGGACCACTTCCATTCGTAAGGACATATCTGGGATTAAGCAAGCCCAAGGGGAGTAAATGTATGAGTACTGGGAATGATTGAAGAAGTTGTGTCTAAGCTGCCCACATCACCAAATCAGTGAGAAACTACTCATATAGTACTTCTATGAAGGACTCACACCTATTGAGAGGATCATGGTGGATGATGAAGCTGGAGGAGCAGTGGTGGGCAAGACACCAGTAGCTGCACGTGGGTTGATTGATAAATGGGCCAAAAATCCCAACAATTTGGAGATCAAGGTACACCACATGTCAAGGGAGTACATCAGGTAAGTCTATCTTCTCTTGAAAGTCATTTAATTGATACCAAGTTGGAAGAATTAACAACTATGGTGAGATAGAATAATTTGGCACAAAAGACATCCCAACCCCCTCTTTCAAGGGCTTGTAGTATTTGCACTGAGACAAGCCACCCAACTGACTATTTCCCACAACTCCAAGAAACAGAAGATCATGCAGCAGTGTTCCCTGGGAGACCATATCAGCAACAATAACAACAACCATATCCCCAAAAGAATTTTGATCCAACATACAACCAAGGGTTGAAGGATCAATCAGACATGAGGTATGGTTCTGGACAACAACAAAGGCCCTCTTTTCAATAAAACTTCCAGCATCCTCCACCTTACCATCAGGGTTTCCAACAACCCCAAAAGATATTTGAAGCCCAAGAATCAACAAGACATCAAAAAGGGAATCCCCAATCCAAGGTAGATTCTAACGCTGATGACCTTTTGAAAAAAATTGTTCTTAATCAATAGAATGAGTTGAAGAGTCAATGTTCAGAGCTAAGGGAGTTGAAGACTCAAATGAGCCAGATTGCCACTGTCCACCATGAATTGGTAAGTAAGAATTCTGGAAATCTACCATCCCAACCTACTCCAAATCCCAAGGGGAATGTCAGTGCCATCACCTTGAGAAGTTGGAAGCAATAAAATGATACATCTGCAACTATTGTTCCACCTGGAATCACCTAAAATCTGGAGATTCCCAATTCCACATCAACTGATGAACCACCCAAGGATAAAGATAATGGTAAGAAAAAGATTAATGATGTTCCACCTAAACCCCTTCCTTTTCCAAACATGGCTATTTAAACCAAGAAGGTGGCTAAAGAAGAAATGCAAAAGGAGGTTTTGGATACATTCATGCATGTGAAGATCAACATTATTCTACTTGAATTCATTAAGAAAATTCCAAGGTATGCAAAATTCTTAAAATAACATTGTACCAATCAAAGAGGGCTCAAGGGAAATGAAAGGATAAATCTTGGAAGGAATGTGTCAACACTCATTACACCAACTCTAGCAATTCCAAAAAAGTGAAAGGATCCTGGGACATTCAAAATCCCATACACCATAGGGGAGTTACACATTTCTAATGCTCTTTGTGATTTTATAGCTTCCATAAATGTGATGCCTCACTCTGTATTCTCTTCTTTGCAGGTTGGTGAGCTAAAACCGATGAGAGTAGTGCTCTAGTTGGAGAATATAGCTACGACATATCCAACGGGAGACCTTGAGGATATACTTGTCTGGGTAAGAGACATGATCTTTCCAGCATATTTCTATGTGCTTAAAATGGAGGATGATCAGGTAAGTTCTCATACCACCATTATCTTAGGTAGACCCTTCCTCAAAACTACAAAAACTATCATAAATGTCAATGAGGGTACACTTTCCATGGAATTTGGGGATGAAGTTGTGATATTTAATGTTATGGATTCCATGAAGTACCCCTCAGAGGATCATTCTGCATTTGTTATCTCCCATTTTGAACCACCAAGTAAAAACCCCATAGAATTTTATTGTCCTATTCTTAGTGAGATTATGAGTATTGGTATTGATTTAATGTCTAAGAGAACTTCCACACCCATTTTTAAGGAACAAGACCCTCTAAGATTTGATTTTGAAATGGAATCATATTCTGATTTTGATCATGTAAACTCTAATTATGACATGGTTGTTGATTATACTGATGTATTTGATGCTTTATTCTCTGATTGTGATGATTTCTATTCTGATACTGATGCTCTTTGTGCACATATTTCAGTTCCTTCTATGTCTCCATCCATACACCACCCCCCTACACTAGAACTCAAGCCATTTACACCAAATATCAAATACTCATACTTGTTAAGTGGTGAGAAATTACCTGTTATCATTGATAACAATCTCCCTTTTGAACATTAAGAAAAACTTTTGAATATTTTGAGGGAGAACATTAGGGAAATCGGGTGGACCTTGGATGACATATCAGGTATTAACCTCTCCATTTTCATGCATTGGATTCTTTTGGAGGATGGGGATAAACCGATGAGGCAACCAAAAATGAGACTCAATCCAACCCTTCTGGAGGTTGTTAAAAAAGAGGTTGAAAATTGCTCAAGGCAGGTATAATCTATCCCATTTTAGATTCTCAGTGGGTATGTCCTATTCAGGTTGTGCCTAAGAAAAGTGGTGTTACTATTGTTAAAAATGAGAAAGATGAGTTAGTTCCAATGAGGGTACAAAATAGTTGGTGTGTGTGTACTGATTATAGGAAACTAAATCATTCTACTCGAAAAGACTATTTTCCCCTCACATTTATTGATTAGATGCTTGAGAGACTAGCTAGGAAGACACACTATTGTTTCTTGGATGGATTTTCTGGACATTTTCAGGTTCCTATAGCTCCAGAGGATCAGGAGAAGACTACATTAACTTCTCCCATTAGCACGTTTGCCTACCGAAGGATTCCATTTGGACTTTTCAATGCCCCATGTACCTTCCAGAGATGCATGGTGAGTATTTTTTCTGATTTTATTGAGACCTGCATAGAGGTATTTATGGATGATTTTACAGTGTATGTGTCTTCATTTTTTGAATGTATATGTAGTTTGGGAAAGGTGTTGAATCGTTGTATTGAGAATAATCTGGTCCTAAACTTTGAAAAGTGTCATTTCATGGTAGAGCATGGAATTGTCTTAGGGCATGTAGTGTCAAAACATGGGATAGAGGTTGATAGATCTAAGATAGAAATTATTTCATCCTTACCCTATACTTCATGTGTGCATGATGTTAGATCGTTCCTAGGGCATGCATGATTTTATCGTTGCTTCATCAAAGATTTTAGTAATATTTCTCTTCCTATGTCACGATTAATCCAAAAGGATTATGATTTTGTGTTTGATGATTCTTGCAGGAATTCCTTTGATGAGCTAAAGAGGTTTTTGACCACTCCACCGATCATACAGCCCCCACGGTGGGAGATTCCTTTTGATCTTATGTGTGATGCCAACAACTTCATGGTTGGAGTCGTCTTATCTTATAGGGTGGAGGGATGTTCACATGTGATCGCCTATGCATCTAGGACACTGGATTCAACCCAATAAAATTACAAAACCACGGAAATAGAGTTTCTTGCTGTCATATTTTCTTTAGATAAATTCCGTTCATATTTATTGGGATCTAAAGTAGTTGTTTTTTCTGACCATGCATCTCTGAGGTACCTATTGACGAATCCAGATTCAAAGCCCAGGCTGATCCGATGGATGCTCCTTCTTCAAGAATTTGATATTGAGATAAAGGACAAAAAGGGGTCAGAAAACTTGGTGGCAGACCACATGAGTAGGCTTACTCACACACTAGAGGATGACACTTTGGACTAGGCACCACTTCGGGACACATTCCCTGATGAGAATCTTTATTCCATCTCATGTACGCATCCTTGGTATACAAATTTATTAAACTACCTTGTTTCCTTTGAAATCCCTTCAAATTTTAAGAAACATCAAGTCCAAAAATTTAAAAGTGAATCTTGGTATTATGTTTGGGTTGATCCATACCTCTGGCGCAAGTGTAGTGATAAAGTTATTAGGAGGTGTTTTCTTGATCATGAGTTGGAGTCTATTTTACATTTTTGTGATACACTTTCTAGTGGTGGACACTTTGGACCACAACAGATAGATATGAAAGTTTTGGACTCTGGATTATATTGGACTAGCTTATTCCATGATTCCCATGTGTTTTTAAGTCATGCTCTCGTTGCCAACACACTGGGAACATTTCTAGGAGAGATGAGATGCCCCAACAACCCATACTATTCTGTGAGATTTTTGATGTATGGGGCATCGATTTTATGGGTCCTTTTCTTAGTTCCTTTGGTTTTTTGTACATTATGGTTTCTGTTGATTATGTGAGTAAATGGATGGAGGCTAAGGCCACCAGGACTGATGATTCTCATGTTGTTGTGGACTTTGTCAAAGCACATTTTTTTTGCAGGTTTGGAGTACCAAAGTCCATCATCAGTGACCAAGGAAAACACTTCTGCAATCAGAATTTTTCTTACCTTCTTCAGAAGTATGGGCTAACACAAAAAACATCAACACTATACCACCCTAAAAAAAATGGTCAGGTTGAGGTTTCAAATAGGGAATTGAAACAAATTTTGGAGAAAACTATGCATACAAATAGGAAAGATTGGAGAAATCGCTTGGATGGTGCATTGTGGGATTCTAGGAAAACATAAAAGACACCCATTGGTTTGTCCCCATTTCGGATTGATTTTGGGAAATCATTTCATCTCTTCATGGAAGTTGATCATCGAGCTTATTGGGCTATGAAGAAATAAAACTTGGATTTGGCCCAAGCTAGAATCCAAAGGAAGCTGCAAATTCAAGAGCATTAAGAGATTTTATAGTCTTTATATGAGAACTCAAGGCTCTATAAGGAAAAATCAAAAGCAGTTCATGATAGAATGATCCAAAAAAATGAGTTTCATGTTGTAGATAAAGTCCTTCTCTACAGTTCATGACTGAAGCTGATGCCTGGTAAGTTGCGTTCTAGATGGTTAGGCCCTTATGTTGTGACTAATATTTTTCTTTATGGTGTAGTGGAGATCACACCAGAGGACACATGAAGGATCTTTAAAGTTAATGGGAAATTTCTGAAGAGATACATTGAGGGACTTCCTACTGATGCAGTGGATTTTATCACACAACATGACCCCATCATAACATGAGCACATCAGGCTGTTCCTAACCCTTTAACTTTGTTATTATTTGTCCTATTTAAAATTATACATTTATTGTGCATATATCATCTCATGGGTTCACATTGAGGAAAATTCAATATTTTATGTTTGGGTGAGGGAACCTTTTAGTTTAGTAATTTCAATTGTTTTCCTGTTTTTTTTTTAATTTGTGTGTTTTTCAAATTTTGGGTGTTTATTTTTCAATTTTCTGTGTGTTTTTGAAACGTTTGAGCTGAAATGATTCTCAAAAACCATTTTTAAATCCATATCAATAAGTGAAACAATTTATCACTTGAAACTAAGCTTAAATGAATGCTGAAATGACTTTGTTTCAAGTTCAAATATTTAGTAATTTCCTGAAAAGTACAATGTATTTTGAATCCCATGCCACATCTCATTGTCTTTATATTTGAAATCACTTTCCAGTGAGGCTTCTAAACCATTATTTTCATATTCTTTACATTCACCTCATTTTTTGAGAGAACCAAACCATTCTTGATTTAACCAGAATTTGATTTATTTCTGTCAAAACTTGAGAGTTTGATGTACTTATGTTTAAATGATTGAGGCATTTGTTTGGTATTAAAGCCCCTATTTCAAAGAATCCTTTTTTTATAATGGCCTACCTTGAACATTTAATCCTTTTATCCCTTATAATCCATGCACAACCTGTTAGGTTAGCCACATTACATTCCAATTTTCACTATCCAGCCAACTCTTGAAGTGAAATTTCATGATCTAGTTGAGCTTAAGTGTGGGGGAAGCTGTATTGTGTTTTGATACCACATTTTTTGATAATTCGGGTGAAAAATTAAAATTTTAATTTATTTTTTTTCTTCTGAAGAAAAACATTATATTGAAAGCTATGGCTTTCTGAAGCTTTCATGATAAAAGAAGCTGTGTCTTTCTGGAGCTTCTAATAGAGGGGGAAAGCTGTGCCTATCTAGAGCTTTTAAAAAAATCATGTTCCAGAAGATTGACATTTTTACTGCTGAAATGTTGAATGCTGTTCACATTCCTTTATTTTTCATGATGAAGAAAAATAATCAATGCTATGTCGATTTAGGAGGAGACCATATTTAAGTGAAAATTAGATTAATGCAATTTTTCCTCAAAAAGAGTCAAGACATCCTCAGAATTTTTCACATCTAAATCTTACCAATCGAAAGCCACATAACAACCCTAAAAATTCCTCATGATAAACATATGTCCTTGATTCATATCGGGTAGCGATGTTGGAATTTATCAAGCCAATGGTGACCCTTGTGTGAGTTTGGATGAGAAAGACATTGCAAAAAAAAAATTGACATTTGTGTGATAAGAGAAAATTAAAGTGAGGTAAGTGTTTTGTGCATGAGAGGATAAATAAAGTGGAAATATATTGAATTATATAAATTAAGAACTTTAAAAAATGGTTTTTTATGATTCATGATATCTTTTGTTTCTTGGTGTGTAATTGTTTGATCTCAAGGATATGTGTTTTAAAATTGGTTTTGATTTGATATTGATGTTTACTTGATATGAGGTTTTGCCCAGGAGTGCAAAAGGGTAAGTGTGGGGGAGTTGATAAAACACTATTTTTTGAATATTTTATTGATAATAAATGAAATAATTTCCTCACAATGTGCTAAATATGTTCATTTATGAAATATTTGGGATTAGATCATTTATTTGAAAATTTGATTAAAATTCCAGTTTTACCCTTTTAAAATGCACTGTAGTATTTATCACTTAAATATTTTAATATGACTTATTTTAACTTAATATTTTGTAAACGTGTTCATAAAGTAAGTTTCTACAACTTTTTATTCAGGACACTAGAACTAAAGAGTGCATTTGGATGGAGTAAATGGACCATTAATTCAACGGTGGGCTGGACTCAGAAGAATGGACATGGGTTCTGTATTTGGGTCATAAATTCTTCATCAGTGATTGGATTGGGCCCAAATTTTGATAGGAGCTACATGGAGCATATTCTTGCAAAGAATCCTTATGGAAGGACAACTTATTCACTAGTTTTGAACGTAAAATGGGCGGTGCAATTTGGAATAAAATATTTGGTCCAGATTCCCCATTCACACTTGAAACCACTTTGAACATAGCCTCCTCACCACTATATAAATTGGTGTTTTTATCATTTGGTGGGGTTGTGACATGCATTAGGATGTTTAGGTAATATGAGTAGATGTTACACTCCAATTATCCAAGAAATTCAATTAGGGTAGTTCTTGAAGCAAGGATCCCTTCGCTGGAGCCCTATTCTTTTTTCTCATGTTGTAATGTTTGTGTTTTCATAATAAACTTCTTTTCTCTTCTTTTTATTTGTTCTATTTTCTTATGTTTTGTTTAAATTTATTCCTCTCTTAATCTTCCTAATTGGTCTGGAATCAAGAGTAGAAACATTATTGGGTTCTACCCCTTCTAAACCTTTGCACAGGAAAAACGTTTCTACGATGACTACACCTCCAATGGAAGAGTAGTTCTTTTTAGTAATCGATCGACCTATATCCTTCTTCATTAATTTATTTTGAATCAAGGAGCTAATGTAATTCAAATATTATGATATATTAATTGAGTTTTTAATTTAAATGAATCTAATCAATCAATTGAATAGTTAACACAAAACACGTGAGGTTGAGAATTGTGTGAACTGTGAGAGGGAAACCTTAACCGGTAATTCAAAACGACATAAGATTAATTTGTAGATTTAAAACATAATTCCTAAAATAAATTAGTCTCCATTTCCAGAATGGATATGTGCCTTAATTTACCACTGACCATAAGCTATCCTTATAACATCAATCAAAGTAGGGTGTTGCGATTACATGTTTCAAAGATAACCTAGGGTTTAATTCACTTCATCTTTGTGGTAAGGTTAATTCTCACAGGGTTCGGGGGTTAACAAGTTAATGGATCATAATTAAGTGGATGTTAATTTTAATTATAATGATAAATAATTTATTGAAGAGTTAGAGTTAGATCGATTACATCTTTTCAATATTGTCTAAAAAAATCTTCTTGTTGTGTCATTTTAATCGAAATTATTTTCAAAAAAAAAATACATTCTTCTTCCAGAAAACTTATTCTAGATTTATAAAGTATGAACAAACCCCATAATTTCATGTAGTGTTTCTATTATCTTTTATTTTATTTTTAGAATACCTCTAAAAGTTGTTTTAATTCACTTCCTCCTTTGAGATATGACCTTGGTCAGCCACTATGCTGCACCTAAGTACCCCAAAATCACACTAATCATTTAAGGGCGCCCACGACAGTGCTCTTTCAAATTGGCGCTATTGTCAAGGAGGCGAGTAATTATTTAAAAAAAATTAGAGGTATTTATTTTATTTTACATTTTTTTATCTTCCTCTCTTCTTTCTTCCTTCTTTACACAATCTGATTTTTTTCTTCTTTTATTTTATTCTACTTCTTTTTTGACCATCAACTCAACCTTATTATTTTTATTTTTCTATTGTACAATTTCTTTTTTTTCATTTTCTTTTATTTATGACATGAACTAATCTCGAAGATATCTTAGATCTTGACCCTGAGATTGAACGTATCCTTAGGGCTTGAATCAGACATTCTCAGTCTACGAGAAGTTTCAATATTCAACCAGTTGGAGAAGTCCTCCACTTTCAGAACATTGAAATTAGAATCAATTCTAATTACACCATAAAACAAGAACCAATGGCTGAAAATAATGGACATGAACTTAATATAACCATTCTAGAATTTGGTGAACCTGATATTAACTATCAACCAAATTGTATTTCATACCCAAATCTTGAATCGAACTTTGTTTTGAAATCTGGATTAATTCATCTTCTACCAAAATTTCATGGCCTCTCAGGC
Organism: Viscum album; assembly: GCA_963277665.1. NCBI lineage: Eukaryota > Viridiplantae > Streptophyta > Magnoliopsida > Santalales > Viscaceae > Viscum > Viscum album. Next base: position 2,001,468,572 of record OY728135.1, on the reverse strand, counting down.
GAGGATCCCAATAAACAACTTAAATAATTTAATTTGGTTTTCTCAAACATAAAACCATGAAATGTATCTGAATACCAAATCAAATTAAGAGCATTCCCATTCTCACTTGATGGAGCTGCGAAATATTGGATGTATTATTTACAACCTAAAGATGTAACTTGTTGGAACGATTTGAAATGTATTTTCATGCAAAATGTTTTTCCAGCATCAAGGACCACTTCCATTTGTAAGGAGATATCTGGGATTAAGAAATCCAAAGAGGAGTCAATGTATGAGTACTGGGAATGATTCAAGAAGTTGTGTCCAAGCTTCCCAAATCACCAAATCAGCGAGAAACTACTCATCCAGTAGTTCTATGAAGGACTCACACCTATGGAGAGGAGCATGGTGGATGCTGAAGCTGGAGGAGCATTGGTGGACAAGACACCAGTAGATGCACATGGGTTGATCGAAAAATGGCCCAAAAATCCCAAAAATTTGGAGATCGAGGTACACCACATGTTAGGGGAGTACATCAGGTAAGCCCATATTCTCTTGATATTCATTTGATTGATACCAAGTTGGAAGAATTGACAACTATGGTGAGACAAATTGCTTTGGCACAAAATATATCCCAACCCCCTCCTTCAAGGCCTTGTGGTATTTGCACTGAGACAAGCCACCCAACTGACTGTTTCCCACAACTCCAAGAAACAAAAGATTGTGCAGCAGTGTTCCCTGGGAGACCATATCAGCAACAATAACAACAACCATATCCCCAAAAGAAGTTTGATCCAACATACAAACAAGGGTGTAAGGATCAATCAGACATGAGGTATGGCTCTGGACAACCACAAAGGCCCTCTTTTAAACAAAACTTCAAGCAGCCTCCTCCTTACAAGTAGGGTTTCCAACAACCCCAAAGGATATTTGAAGCCCAAGCATCAACAAGACAACATAAAGGGAATACCCAATCCAAAGATGATTCTAATACCAATGAATTTTTGAAACAAATTTTTCTTAATAAACAGAATGAGTTGAAGAGTCAAGGTTCATAGCTAAGGGAGTTGAAGACTCAAATGAGCCAGATTTCCACTGCCCTCCATGAACTGGTAAGTAAGAATTCTCGAAATATACCATCCCAACCTACTCCAAATCCCAAGGGGAATGTCATTTCCATCACATTGAGAAGTTGGAAGCAATAAAATGATACATCTACAACTATTGTTCCACCTGGATTCACCTCAAATATGGAGAATCACAATTCCACATCAACTGATGAACCACCCAAGGATAAAGATAAAGGTAAGAAAAAGATTAATGATGTTCCACCTAAACCCCTTCCTTTTCCAAATATGGTTTTTCAAACCAAGACTATAGATGAAGAAGAAATGAAAAAGGAGTTTTTGGAAACATTCATGTGTGTGGAGATCAACATTCTTCTACTTGAAGCCATTAAGAAAATTCCAAGTTATGCGAAATTCTTAAAATAACTTTGTACCAATCGAAGAGGGATCAAGGGAAATGAAAGGATAAATCTTAGAAAGAATGTGTCAGCACTCATTACACCAACTCTAGCAATGCTGAAAAAGTGAACGGATCTTGGGACATTCATAATCCCATGCACCATAGGGGAGTTACACTTTTCTAATGCTCTTTGTGATTTAAGTGCTTCCATAAATGTGATGCCTCACTCTGTATTCTCTTATTTGCAGGTTGGTGAGCTAAAACCGATGAGAGTAGTGGTGTAGTTGGATAATATAGCTACGACATATCCAGTGGGAGACCTTGAGGTTGTACTTGTCTGGGTAAGAGACATGATATTTCCAACATATTTCTACGTGTTTAACATGGAGGATGATCAGGTAAGTTCTCATACCACCATTATCTTAGGTAGAACCTTCCTCAAAACTGAAAAAACTATCATAAATGTCAATGAGGGTACACTTTCCATGGAATTTGGGTATGAAGTTGTGATATTTAATGTTATGGATTCCATGAAGTACCCCTCAGAGGATCATTCTGAATTTGTTATCTCCCATTTTGAACCACCAAGTAAACACCCCATGGAATGTTATTGTGCTATTCTTAGTGAGATTATGAGTATTGGTTTTGATTTAATGTATAAGAGAACTTCCACACCCGTTTTTAAGGAACAAGACTCTCTAAGATTTGATTTTGAAATGGAATCATATTCTGATTTTGATCATGTGAACTCTAATTATGACATAGCTGTTGAGTATGCTGATGGATTTGATGCTTTATTCTCTGATTGTGATGATTTCTATTCTGATACTGATGCTCTTTGTGCACATATGTTAGTTCCTTCTATGTCTCCATCCATACACCACCCCCTACACTAGAACTCAATCCATTGCCACCAAATCTCAAATACTCATACTTGTTAAGTGGTGACAAATTACCTGTTATCATTGATAACAATATCCATTTTGAACATGAAGAAAAACTTTTGAATCTTTTGAGGGAGAACATCAGGGAAATTGGGTGGACCTTGGCTGACATATCAGGTATAAAACCCTCCATTTTCATGCATAAGATTATTTTAGAGGATGGGGATAAACTGATGAGTCAACCACAAAGGAGACTCAATCCAACCCTTCTGGAGGTTGTTAAAAAAGAGGTTGAAAATTTCTCGAGGTAGGTATAATCTATCCCATTTCAGATTCTCAGTGGGTAAGTCCTATTCAGGTTGTGCCTAAGAAAAGTGGTGTTACTTTTGTTAAAAATGATAAAGATGAGTTAGTTCCAACGAGGGTACAAAACAGTTGGCATGTGTGTATTGATTATAGGAAACTAAATCATTCTACTAACAAAGGCCATTTCCCCCTCCCATTTATTGATCAGATGCTTGAGAGACTAGATGGGAAGACAAAATATTGTTTCTTGAATGGATTTTCTGGATATTTTTAGGTTCCTATAGCTCCATAGGATCAGGAGAAGACTACATTCACTTGTCCCTTTGGCACGTTTGCCTATCGAAGGATGCCATTTGGACTTTTCAACGCCCTGGGTACCTTCCGGAGATGCATGGTGAGTATTTTTTCTGATTTTATTGAGACTTGCATGGAGGTATTTATGGATGATTTTACAGTGTATGGTTATTCATTTGTTGAATGTCTAATTAGTTTGGGAAAGGTGTTGAATCGTTGTATTGAGAAGAATCTAGTCCTGAACTTTGAAAAGTGTAATTTCATGGTATAACATGGCATTGTCTTAGGGAATGTACTGTCAAAACATGGGATAGAGGTTGATAGATCTAAGATAGATATTATTTCATCCTTACCCTATAATTCATGTGTGCATGATGTTAGATATTTCCTAGGGCATGAAATATTTTATCGGTGCTTCATCCAAGATTTTAGAAAGATTTCTCTTCCAATGTCACGATTAATCCAAAAGGATTCTGATTTTGTGTTTGATGATTCTTGCAGGACTTCCTTTGATGAGCTAAAGAAGTTTCTGACCACTCCACCGATCATAAAACCCACACGATGGGATATTCCTTTTGAGATTATGTGTGATGCCACCAACATCGCAGTTGGAGCTGTCTTATCTCAGAGGGTGGAGGGACGTTCACATGTGACCGCCTATGCATCAAGGACACTGGATTCTCCCTAATAAAATTATACAACGATGTAAAAGGTGTTTCTTGATGTCATATTTGATTTAGATAAATTCCGTTCATATTTATTAGGCTTTAAATTCATTGTTTTTTCTGATGATGCAGCTCTGAGGAACCTCTTGAAGAAGCCAGATGCAAAGCCAAGGCTGATCCGATGGATGCTCCTTCTTCAAGAATTTGATATTGAGATAAAGGAAAAAAGGAGTCATAAAAATTGGTGGTGGACCACATGAGTAGGCTTACTCACACACTAGAGGATGAAACTTTGGACCAGGTACAACTTGGGGACACATTCCCAGATGAGAATCTTTATTCCATCTCAGGTATGCATCCTTGGTATGAAAATTTAGTTAACTACCTTGTTTCCTCTGAAATCCCTGCAAATTTAAAGAAACATCAAGTCCAAAAGTTTAAAAGTGATTCTTGGTATTATGTTTGGGATGATCCATACCTGTGGTGCATGTGTAGTGATTAAGTTATTAGGAGGTGTGTTCTTAATCATGATTTGGAGTCTATTTTACATTTTTGTCATAAATTTGCTTGTGGTGAAAACTTTGGACCCCAACAGACATCTAGAAACGTTTTGGACTCTGGACTATATTGTCCTAGATTATTCCATGATGCCCATGTGTTTTGAAAGTCATGATCTTGTTGCCAACACACTGAGAAAATTTCTAGGAGACATGAGATGCCCCAACAACTCATACTATTCTGTGAGATTTTTGATGTATGGGGCATCGATTTTATGGGTCATTTTCCTAGTTCCTTTGGTTTTTTGTAAATTTTGGTTGTTGTTGATTATGTGAGTAAATGGGTGGAGGCTAAGGACACCAGGACTGATGATTCTCATGTTGTTGTGGACTTGGTCAAAGCGCAATTTTCTGTAGGTTTGGAGTACCGAAGGACATCATCAGTGAACAAGGGACACACTTCTGCAATTGGAATTTTTCTTCCCTTCTTCAGAAGTATGGGGTGACACACAAAACATCAACACCATACCCCCCTCAAACAAATGGTCAGGCTGAGTTTTCAAATAGGGAATTGTAACAAATTTTGGAGAAAATAGTGCATCCAAATAGGAAATATTGGAGCAAGCGCTTGGATGATGCATTATGGGCTTGTAGGACAACATTCAAGACACCCATTGGTATGTCCCCATTTCAGATTGTTTTTGGGAAATCATTTCATCACCCTATAGAATTTGATCATCGGGCTTATTAGGCTATAGAGAAATGCAACATGGATTTGGCCCAAGCTGGAATCCAAAGGAAGCTTCAAATTTAAGTGCTTTAGGAGATTTTATTGTCTTTATATGAGAACTCAAGGATCTATAAGGAAAAATCAAAATCAAATCTTGATAGAATGATCCAAAAAAGGAGTTTCATGTTTTAGGGAAAGTCCTTACCTACAGTTCACGACTGAAGCTGATGCCTGGTAAGTTGCCTTCCAGATGGTTAGGTCCTTATGTTGTGACTAATGTTTTTTCCTTATGGTGCAGTGGATATCACACAAGAGGACACATGAAGGATCTTTACAGTCAATGGGAAACATTTGAAGAGATACACTGAGGGACTTCCTACTGATGTGGTGGATTTTATCACACTGCATGACCCCATCATCACTTGAGCACATCAGGATATTCCTAACCCTCTAACTTTGTTATTATTTTTAATATTTAAAATTATACATTTCTTGTGAATATATCATCTCATGGGTTCACATTGATGAAAATGAAATATTTTAAGTGTGGGGGAGGGAACCTTTTAGTTTAATTATTTCAATTGTTTTCCTATTTTTTTTAAAAAAATTGTGTGTTTTTCAAATTTTATGTGTTTATTTTTCAATTTTCTGCGTGTTTTTGAAACTTTTGAGCTGAAATGATTCTCAAAAACCATTTTGAAATCCATATCAATAAGTGAAACAATTTATCTCTTGAAACTAACCTTAAATGAATGCTAAAATGACTTTGTTTCAAGTTCAAATATTTTGTAATTTCATGAAAAGTACAATGAATTTTGAATCCCATGCCACATCTCACCATCTTTATATTTTAAATCCCTTTATTGTGAGGATTCTGAACCATTATTTTCATATTCTTTACATTCACCTCATTTTTTGAGAGAACCAAACCATGCTTGGTTTAACCAGAATTTGATTTATTCCTGTCAAAAGTTGAGGGTTTGAGGTACTTATGTTTAAATGATTGAGGCATTTGTTTGGTATTAAAGCCCCTATTTCAGAGAATCATTTTAACCCTTATAATCCATGCACAACCTGTTAGGTTATCCACATTACATGCCAATTTCCCCTATCCAACCAACTCTTGAAGTGAAATTTCATAATCTAGTTGAGCTTAAGTGTGGGGGAAGTTTTCTTGTGTTGTGCTGCCAAGTTTTGTGGTACTTCAGGTGAAAAGTTAAATTCCTAAGAGATGTGTTTACTGCTGAAGAAAAAAATTATATTGAAAGCTATTCCTTTTTGGAGCTTTCATGATAAAATAAGTTGTGCCTTTATGGATCTTCTAATAGTGGGGGAAAGTTGTGCCTATCTAGAGCTTTTAAAAAAAATCATGTTAGAGAAGATTGAAATTTTTACTGCTGAAATGTTGAATGGTGTGCACATTCCTTTATTTTTCATGATCAAGAACATGAATCAATGCTATGTCGATTTAGGAGGACACCATATTTAAGTGAAAATTAGATTAATGCAATTTTGCCTCAAAAAGAGTCAAGCCATCCTCAGAATTTTTCACATCTAAATTATACTAACCAAAAGCCCCAGGACAACCCTAAAAAGTCCTCATGATAAACATATGTCCTTGACTCATATCGGGTTGTGATTTTGGAATTTATCAAGCCTATGGTTACCCTTGTATGAGTTTGGATGGGAAAGACATTGCAAAAAAATTTGACATTTGTGTGATAAGAGAAAATTCAAGTGAGGTAAGTGTTTTGTGCATGAGAGGATAAATAAAGTGTTAATATATTGAATGATATAAATGAAGAAATTTAAATAATGGTTTTTTATGAGGCATGATATCTTTGTTTTTTTGATGTGTAATTATTTGATCTCAAGGATATGTGTTTTAAAATTGGTTTTGATTTGATATTGATGTTTATTTGATATGAGGTTTTGCCCAGGAGTGCAAGAGGGTGAGTGTGGGGAAGTTGATAAAACACTATTTTTTTGAATATTTTATTGATAATAAATGAAATAATTTCCTCACATTGTGATAAATATGTTCATTTATGAAATATTTGGGATTAGATCATTCATTTGAAAATTTGATTAAAATTCCAGTTTTACCCTTTTAAAATAAACTGTAGTATTTCGCACTTAAATATTTTAATATGACATATTAGAACTTAAAATTTTATTATAGTGTTCATAACTTAATTTTCTACAACTTTTATTCAGGATACTAGAGCTAATAAGTGCATTTGGATGGAGTAAATGAGCCATTAATTCAATGGTGCGCTGGACTCGGTAGAATTGACCTGGGTTCTGTATTTGGGTCATAACTTTTCATCCTTTCTTGGATCAGGCCCATATTTTGAGAGGAGCTACAAGACTCATATTAGCATGAATCATACTTCTGTAAGGACATCTGAGTCACGTGTTTTTGTGGTAAAATTGGCGATGCAATTTGGCATACAATATTTGTTTCCGAGATTCCCCATTCACACTTGAAACCAATTTAAACCTAGCCTCCCCACCACTCAATAAATTGGTGTTTTTATCATTTTTTGGGGTTGGGATGTGAATTAGGAAGTTTAGTTTAGAGGAGAATAGGTTCCACTCCAATTATCCAAGCAATTCAACAAGGGTAGCTCTTGAAGCAAGGATCCCTTCGTCGAAGCCCTATTCTTCTTCCTCTTGTTGTAATGTTTGTGTTTTCATAATAAACTTTGTTATTATTTTATTTATTATATTTTATTCTGTTTTGTTTAAATTTATTTTTATCTTAATCTTACTAATTGGTCTGGAATCAAGATTAGAAACATGATTGGGTTCTACCATTTCTAAACCCTTGCACATGCAAAATGTTTCTACGATGACTACACCACCAATGGAAGAGTAGTTCTTTTTAGTAATTGATAAAACTCTATCCTTATTCATTCATTTGTTTTGAATAAATGAGATATTGTAATTCGCATATTATGATCTATTAATTGAATTTTTAATTTAAATTAAACTAATAAAGCAATTGAATAGTTAACACAAAACACGTGAGGTCGGGAATTGTGTGAACTGTGAGAGCGCAACCTTAACTGGTAATTCTAAAACACATGAGATTAATTTGTAGGGTTCAAACATATTCCTTAAACTCAATTAGTTCTCATTTCCAAAATAGATATGTTACTTAATTTACCACTTACCATGATCTATCTTTAGAACATCAATCAAAGCAGGGTGCTGCGATTACATGTTCCGAAGATAACCTAGGGTTTAATTCACTTCATCTTTGTGGTAAGGTTAATTCTCATAGAGTTAGGGGGTTGACAGGTTAAGGTATTATAATTAATTGGATGTTAATTTAAATGATAATGATAAATAATTTATTGAAGAGGTATATTTATATCTATTACAACTCTTAAATATTGTCTAAAAAACATCTTCTTCTTGTGTCATTTTAATCGAAATTCATTTCAAAACTAAAAACAAAAAAATACAATCTTCTTCTAGAAAAATTCTTATAGATTTATAAACTATAACCAACCCCCATCCTTTAAATTAGTGTTTTTATTCTCTTTTATTTTATTTTTATAATACCTCTAAAAAGTTGTTTTAATTAACCTCCTCCTTTGAGAGACGACCTTGGTCAGCCACTCTACTGCACCTAAGTACCCCAAAATAACACTAATCATTTGAGGGAACCCACGACAGTGCTCTTTCAAATGTCCTGACATATTCCAATTCCCTGACTGGTAAGAATCTGTTGGCCCTACTCTTGAATGCGGAGTCTACGTAGAACCCCTCTCACTAGTCACTCGTGGAAACGCCTAGAAAACAAGTTGTAGATGACCCGTCCTGCCGCAAGCTCGGCACTCCACTGGGTCACATGGACACTGAGGTCTCTTGTGGCCCTCCTTACCAAAATAGTATCACATGAACTAGCCACCTGAAGAATATTTCTATATAGTACTTCCATCGTGAGAGAAATCCATCTGCCTCTTCCTCTTGCCAGTAGAAATAGTACCAGAAACCGGTGCCAAACTGCCCTAGTTCGCACCACTAGCTTCCAGCAGGTTCTTCTCAGTAATCAACACCTGGTTCATAATAGCATGAACTATAGGAAACCTGAGAACATTCACTAGTGCTCGGATTCCATATCAAAGACCATCCTCAAAGATTCTATCCCTAAACGTCTCGTTACCCACCAAAACAGGTAAAAAACGTTGTACCTCAGTGAAGCAGGTAGAATAGTCCATTACTGAAATGGTACCCTGCTATATATTCATGAACTCTCGAGATCGATAAACCCTTAGCGTCTCTAGAAAGAAAACGTCATAGAAGAATACCTGAAAATATTCCCACACCATGTCTCGGTGATGCTCAGACTAGGTGGTAACATCCCACCATCTCTTGGCGGAATCACACAGCATGTAAGTAGCGAGCTTGATCCTCCTCCCAAGAGGCATCTCTAGATGCTCGAAGATCATCTGCATAGAACCCATCCATGACTCCGCAGCCTGTGGTCCACCATCCCCTAAAAACATAGGCGAATGCTGCTACTAAAATATATGTGTCAGCTCTTCCATAGATGTGGCACCCTACGGTGCTCCCTGGAAGGTCCTCATGAACCGTATGAAGCCTTCACGGAACTGTGCATCCACGCCTGAATCCAGTATAATGGCCGGTTCACATCTGGCACTGCTGGAGGATCCACTGGTAGCCCATGTCCTACCATCTCTGGAGTATAATTGTCACCACTCTCTTGGCAAACAATTCATGGTCATCTCAGCGACATGACTCTACAAGGTCAAACACACACCTTAGTTTAATTTAGTGTCAAGGTTCTTTTGTCTGTTTAAAAGCGACCACACAAAATGGGAAATAAAACACAAGAACTAGAAAAAAGAGACTACACGACATGTATAAATTCCACACGGTGTATACCCTTAAGCCCTAACATGGCCGTGTTCTGATGTCGGCCTGGGTGTGTCTCCACCCAAGATACATGGCGTGTTACACCCACACACGATGTGTACACTACATTGTTTCCCCAGCCACACGGCCAAAACCACATAGTCTCTCACCGGTCAAGACTACACGGCATGTCCCACAGGTACACGACGTGTACTAGAAAAGGTTACACTGACCCGTGTTGTAAGTGAAAAGGCATGCGTACCCAGGTTACACTACACGGTGTGTTCCAGATGGACACGACATGTACTAAGAAGTCCCAACCGACCCATGTTGTTAGCTACATGTCCGACCACACGGTTGACACTACACAGCATGTGCCATACAGGTATGACATGTACGAGAAAATATAACACCGACCCGTGTTGTTAGTGACATGATTGGGTACCTGGGTCAGACTTCATGACATGTTCAAGGTAGACACGGCGTGTATAACTTAAGGTTTCTCCGTCTGTGTTGTCAATCACATGGGTGGACACATGGTCTACGTTACACTTCATGTTCAACCGGTTCACGGCGTGTTCCCATTAGAAAATCCCTATCCTGTGTCTCTTCCCATACTGCTATGACACATTTAGAGACTACAAAACGTGTATAAGGTCTACACGATGTGTACTTAATTTTTTTTCATTTCTTTCCGAACAGAAGAACACATGGCGTGTATTAAAAACTACACGGTGTGTATTCTAGGTTTTTTCGGACAGTATGCCTTAGAAACTACTCTGGAGCTTAGAAAAACACTGAAACGAACACCAAAGTGCCAAATTCCAATCTGTGAGGGCCCATACTCCCCAAGAATCAAATCTTGGAATCTTATACATGTTATAAATAAGGTAAACAAGTCGATGATCCATAAAATTCTGTTTAATGAGGGCCCATACTTTTTAAGAACCAAAGTTTGGCATTCATTCAGACAAAACCTCATTCAAAAATACCTTATCAAATAGAAGGTATTTTTTATCAATGGAACTATCACAACAACATGAATTTAATAGAACAAAATCTATCACAACAACATGAAATTTATAGTGCACCTACGTGGCATGGAAACTATGCATGACATGTGATTCAAAAATGTGCCTAAATGATGCATGAGATGACATACCCTCATCTCAACGGGTTGCAACTAAATAGAACCCAGGTATAAAAATATAAACATCACACCACAAGTGCGTCACCCAACGGTGAAAATCAAATCAACTGCAATAATCATAAATATAAAATCACAATTTAATTCAAGGCAATCCAGACCTTACCTGTACATGGGTTGGCTACTCTTGGGAATAGTTTATTACCGAATTCCTTAACAATCTCTCTCTTTTCCATTGTCACCAAATAATAAAATAACTCAGAGAAAATAAAACCCTGTGATACCACTTTGTAAAGTCCCGGTTCCGGAAGCCACACAACGGGTTCCCCAAACCTGGTTGTTCACATGAACTCAAGCATATTTCCCCAAACGCGAGAGGCTGACGACTAGCAAGAAGGGCCAAAGACTGATAGTGGGGAAACTATGACCTCATTTGTCAAAGTGCAGCACAATAGAATAAAATATGTAAGAATACAAAAGCGGAAGTAGTAAACAATATAAACTAGAAATTTAAAATAGAATGAAAGGTAGATACCAGTCATATAGATATCATGACACAACATGTCACTAATTAAAAGAAAGCATCCAAAGAAGGAAACTACAATATAATACAATACAGTACAAGGTACAAAGTAGAACAAAACGAAACTAGAGTAGTGAAAAAGGAATGCAGCAACATCCCAAGCCTAAGCTTGGTTCAATTCTCTCCTACCCCTCTGCAACAATCATGTACCTATGTAGGGACCCTTGACCTTATCATCACCTGTAGAAATATCATCTGTTTGGTCCGAAGACCTGACCCAAACAGGGTGTGAGAAATAAATCCCAGTAGACAACCACCAAAGGCCCATTCCCAACTGTCAGTGAAAATGTGCAACAATAGTGTGCAATAATAAAATGCAGTAAACTAGGAAGTACTAAATGTAACTACCTCTACCAGTTACATTTCCATTTTAATTATTATTTAACAATTCCAAGCCCGTGCTTTAGCTTGGCAGGTAAAACATAGGAAATCACCACAACGATTATTCAACATAAACAAATTCCTCAGACATGAAAATCCTTACCCTCAGGTAAGCAGAATCGAAACCCACAGGTGACTACCCACAGACTTAAGAAATGTTTCCCACAGGCTAAATAAAACACTGCCCTCAGGCTAAAAAAAACACTGCCCTGAGGCATTGTATAGGTGAACAAGTAACCGGGCCAAGCCCAACACACAAACAAGCAATCGTATATTTTTCCTCTCAAGAAAAACCAGAACATGCTATAATTACGGCATACCCATGGGTATCCTATCCAAACAGCTAAAAAAGGGAAACGCACCCACGGGGTGGCCCTGGATGAAAGCAATGATCCCAAATAGCAGTTTACATTATTCATTAGATCACCTATGCAATTCTAGGTATCTCAATAATCATGGTCTCAACCACACGATGCCCTGAACATGGGTGTGTGGTATAATGATACACAAAATCAACTCGATAATTGTAAATAAACACAAGGGAACCTACCTCGATCTCCTCTAATCGATATACGTGATAGGCGTATCCCGTAATGACCAAGAATGATGTATATCTGATAAAAACAACTACTCATTAAAACCTAAATAACTTCCCCAAGGGAAATAATTGGAAGGAAAGACTCAGGGAGACAGAAGGTCGTACCCGCGTGGTTCAAATGAGATCACCGGTGGAAGAATCGGAGTTCCGACATGTGATCAGGAGCCCCACCAAGCCTCGGCCTCCCCTCCTTAGCTCCAAATGAGAATTCTTCCTCTTATATCAAATGAGGAGGCTAATTCCTATTTTTAACAAAAAACATGACTACACGGTGTGTACTTTCAAGTACACGGCATGTACTTTCATTTTTTAACTGTTCCTCTGGCGGCTACTTTTCACCGCCACCCTGCTCATCTATCGAATGATTACATGACGTGTATTACTAAGTACATGGTGTGTAGGTAGTTTTTACACCCTTAATCATCAAAAATCCTACACACCCTTTGTTCTTGTCCCACATGGCCCAAGTACATGGTGTGTGTACGGAAGTACATGACATGTAGTTTGTTTTTACCAACAAGCCTACATGCCCTATATTCTCAGCCCACACATCCAAATACATGGCGTCTGTACAAAAATCACACGACATGTACCCAATAAATTTGGGATTTTTCCCCATTTCCCTTTTTTTCTCAAAAACACTTAGGGAAAAAGGAAACGAAGAAACCTGTACCTCAAGAATAAGAACTAGGTTCTTATGTTGTACTTACATGGGTGGTGGGTTATGGGATTTAAAAATAACAGGGATAACTGTAAATGATTTTGGGTTTCCCTAAAAATATCCCTAAGTTTATGAATTTTGTTTAGGTATCATGTGACAAACAATGTTTCCAATTGTGTTCAATTGAACTTGATTTATAAATAAAATGTTTTCTTGAACTTACCTATAATAAAAGAAGTGTATTAGGGCCATGATATACCCTTGAATACTATGTTTATGCCTTATCCACCGATGTAAGTTCACTTAACCATAATTGAATTATTATAAAATATAGACCCTAGAATGGTATAAATGAAATGTATAAAAAATGATAACCTTTAGATAAGTCCCATTTTATCCCTTTGGGAAAGGGAGTGGGATGGACTATGGATAGTTGTCTTAGGGATATGTCCTATGGAACATTGGGAACTTAGATCCTCTTGAATATTTGACTAGTCTGAGGGTCAAGAGTTTCTCCTCCACTAGTATGTGTATATCCTAGTAGGGATTCCATGAAAATGACTTAATAATTAGTTCAGTGAGAGGAACAACATATTCTAACATGGGATGTGAGGTGTATGTGGTGCCACTCTCTTATTATTTGTTTATATGAAATTTCATATGTGATTGATTATTCCATGTTGTGATCATAACAATATATAAGAAAGTTATTGTCATGAGCGATGAGCCTTTACCCTATAATTGGGTATCTGATATTAGAATACATATGGGATGGCCTAGTTATAATGTGACCTAGGGTACCATTGAGAATGCCCGACTTTATATCGACTCTGATGATTAGAAAAAAGGATATAGCTCTGTGATAGGCTAATAAGAATACATTATCATGTATTATTTTTTCATTTTAGAGGCCTTACTGGGAACTATTTGTTACATTCAGGTGATTAGAAAATCCCGGTGGGAATACTATATGTGGTTTTGGGGGGAGGTGATGCACCTAGGAATGCGTGTTATCATGAATTGGGGTGTATTTTGGCCCCCAATTAATGATGTCTTGGTTATTATCTCATGTTGGGACATGACCCCTATTTATATTCTATATGAGTTACTATGAGAGATGACTCCCCTGGGTTTATGTGTTATCAGGGACTGGGGTTCATTAAAGAACTTGGGTAATTGTGGACTAATAATTATTTTGAGGTGGGGCATATCCCCTAGTTATATTATTTATGATCTTTTTTGAGATACTATGCTAAAGGTATATGTGTGATTAGAAACCCAGGGTCTATGTTGCCTCCAGGAATTTATATCTCAGTAACTATCCTCCAATGGTATATTTCCCCTTGTTGTGTGGTATGTGATGGTTCTGGGTTGGGGTGCTACCCCATCAGAAGATAGTACATGATGGTTCTAAGTGGGGGTCGTGACCCCTTTGATGTATAATATTCAAAAAGGTTCTTGGGATGGTTATATTTCCCCTAGGTAGTTACTTCATAAAGGTTTTGGTGTAGGATATGGTTCCCCCTATGCAGTGATGCATTATTCTTTGAGACATATGAAACTATAGGAAGCAGGTGTAGTTGAATCTAGGAATCACCTTAGAACCCAAGGATCAATGGTGGCTTAGTTATTACACCTTAGTAATTTCTTTATTTTTTGAGCATTTCACATTTTTCATCCTCTATGTTTGTGGTTATGTTAGGGATACAATTAGTGGTAGACCCCCGAGTTTTATTCACACCCTAGTCAGGAAACTCTGACACTTGAGTACGTAAGTTAGGGTCTTGGTGTTGTATGATTGAGTTGGATAACTTAGATAGAGTTTGGATATGGGACTCTATTGTGACTCCGGACCAGGTGGTGGTTATTTTTATTTATTTGATGATGGTTTGAGTTTTATATAATATGTTCACATGAGATATTGTTATGTCTACTAGAATCATGTGATATTTTTGATAACTCATCTATTATGGAATGGATATATGATTTATTTCTGGAGGTCTTCTCTACAATGTATATTGATTCTAATGGATAGTATGTTAATTTTTATATGATATTTCTACTGATGTACTACTCCAATACAAAGTTATAGTCTCCCCATTGTAAAACCATAGAATCTTAGTACTATTTACCAACCTATGACATATAGGGAGACATTTTTTTAGGACACATAGCCCTCCAATCTAGTTTTTGTCGAGTGATTTGGGTCGAGAACATTATAATAGACAGGAATTCGACCATGTCATTAAGTCATATGTGTTAACAAGAATTCATAACTCTAGCATGATTTTAAATTAAATTGACTCATTATTTCAACTTTAATTTAATATTAAATAAACATCATAAATAATATGTTCATATTAATATAATAAATCACATTTCATATTAATAATGTCAAAATCTAAAACATATTGTTAGTATATTACTTTAAAAAACTTTTAACTTTACTAATTTTTAAAGGAATATTTATTTAAGAAAGATCTAGAAAAGTTGTCATGAAAATAATGATCTTTTAGAAATTCTTTATCATTCAGGTAAAACAATACTATTAATTTTCTTAATTTATTCAACATGTTCATTATTTAACATGGATTATACTTTTAAATTGTAATAAAAAACATGGACCTATAATAATTTCAATAATTATATAATGTCAAGAACTTGTAAGAAAGAATAAAAAACTAGAACCAATCAAATTATTAGAATGAATACAACATAATTATAAATAATACATCATATTAATATAATATATCATAAATAAACTCCCTAATAATAATAAAAAATTATAATTCTAACTTAAATTCAACATCTGATAATGATGCATACAACCTTCCTAAAATTTTAACGCTAAAATCAATGTATTTTTACATAAATATGCTTAGTAGACCAACAAGGTCCTTTTGTTAGATCATAAGGGCCTTACATACCTACATACTAGATAAAATTGTATACATAAATCACATGCTATATTTAAATGACAATATTTCCCTACCAAACCCTTGTAATCCTCACCTATTCCTAATTTTAAATTACATCTTATTTGATTAACACAGTGATTTGATACCACTCTTGCACCACCCCCCCCCACTAGAACCCTACATAGGTAGGAAGTTAAGACACGAGTGACCTATTATGAAATCCTCCAATAGGCATTGGATTGGTGACTAGCACCATGGGTATCACTTACACATATGGGCGACATTACACTCATAAATACTAGTAAAATAAAAATAAACCACCAATCAACTCTTAATCTATCTCTCTCTCTATATAATATAAAAAGGTAAAAATTATAATTCCCAAAAAATCCCTCCATGTCAATACACATTGTAAAAATATATACAATGTGAGACCATATTTATGAGATCAACTCCAGCTCCTCAAATAATAACATCCCCAATCTCCCTTAAACTATCATATTAAATAAATCATGGAAACTATAGAGGGGTGAGAACTTGTGTATATATAGTAGTATGATATTTCAATACAATTTCATATCCATAGAAAATAAATGTTTTGGGAAAAACATGTGTGCAATAAACTTTGTAAGGAAAAGTGATTTTGTAGGGAAAACCCTTTACAATAAGAATTTGAGAATAAAACAACAATCATAACATCACATCATTTAATATCACCATCAAACTAGTATATCATCAACATATAATCCCATTATCATCTCGACATCAACCATATTTGTGATCCATCATAGACTATAATATTGTGTCATAGATTCACATCATATCAAATATCACTATGCATATATTCAAATAATCATATTCTAAGATAAGAAATGATTAATAATCAAAAAGAATAATGGCAGAAGTGAAATATAAATCACATCACCATACAATATATCTCAACCAAAGTTATGTCAATAACCGCCATGGAAATCCTATTTTTACCAAATACCTCACTAGTTAATTATATGACCACTCACATATAATGAATAATCCCATTATCATATAAGAATATCATTAAGCATAACTTAATATTTATATAAAAAACTCACAACAATTTGATAAATTTATCATTATTCACATTCATAATTTAACCCCAAGATTGGTTTTGCATTTAATTTATGCAGTTAATCATTTGTCAATATTAAAAAATATAGTCAGCTATTCCCTTCTAATTTACATTACAAAAATTTAAATCTACGTTAGAATTCCTATTTCATTTATTTAATAATTCATATTATCATTTTAAGTAGTTAAATCATTTAATTATTCCACTTATATATTCATTAAGTTAATTTTGACATTTTCCAACATCTTTAGACGATTAAGAATCTTACCTCATCGCCTATCATAATAGTTTTAGAACAACCCCAAACTCGAATTGGAGCTATAAAACTCTCCAATACCACCTAACCTTTTAAATACTTGAATTAACCCCCAACCAATCCTTTCCTCCAAACTATCCAACTAAAAAACCTAGAATTAACCAACTGTCTCAACAATAGACCTAACCTTATCTCTTATAGTCTATTAACTCTCATAACCCTTATTTTATCCTTAACCAATATCACCCCTTAAGTATGAATACTTGAAAACAAGTCCTATAAAGGTCCTCTAAATCATCACCATTCAACCAAACTTAAGAAATTACTCTAGGGAAAATTAAGACATGCAAGACAATAAAAATAGCCAAAGATCTAAAAAAACACCCCATCCTACCTAAATATTATAACTAGTTTGAGACAACCTACATTAATCATATGTGAATAACTAGTATTATATTCATAACCAACCCCAAAACTCTTTTAGAAGATGGAAACTTACAATGGTATATAAACCCGATCAACCTCAGCGACACCATGACATAATAAGTGATGAATAACATTAATTAAAAATTATTCAATAATAATTCTAGATTACTTACCTATTCATATTCCCATTCAATAGGTTCTTCTCATCACATTAACTCCAATTTCAGGTTTACATATTTATCCTAATTTCAATATTTCATATATTTTCCAATGTATTAATATTATAAAAATTTGAAAATATATAATATTATAATATCATATAAATCATAGAATTATGGAATGACCTGGATTTCCCTAGGCCATTCCTTTAGGAGGATCCCGTTCTTTGGTGTTCTTGGGGGTTGTAGTGGTTTGTTTTGGGAGTTTTCCAAAAATCCAGTTTCACTAAATGGTTTCACCGAAGCAATGTCACCATAATGATGGAACCAAAATGGTGGCACTATAATAGTGGCACCATGATGGTGTCACACCAAACGATGTCTCACCCTTTGTCAATTTCTATTTTCCCAAGGTTTTCCAGTTTCGCCCCTGTTACATCTTATTTGATGTAAACCGAGTTTAAATCCTGGTTTGTGAATTTTCTGGGAATTGCAAAATATATTAAGTATATATTTAATATCCCAGCACTACGGGGACCTTTAGATACTCAAACCACCCGATCTTGACCATGATCCCATGCTAATGACCTTTGAAACTGTTTCTCCTTTAATATAGGATCTGGCTCTTCAAAGCCAGAATCTTCCCTTTATAGTGTGTTTTTCTATTTTATATTGATGAACCTAAAGAATTATTATCTATATGAGTTTTTCACCTATTATAGAGCCCCACTCCTCATTTTTCTTGGATTTTCCTATATCTCACACAATCCCATATTTTGGTGCGAAGGGGAGTTTTAGTCCCTTGTTGTTTCAAGTAGGGATTCTTCTGTCTCTCTTTAATTGTGCATCATGTGGGGTGGGTGTACCAATATTTCCTTGTGAATAATAGGTGAATAATTTTCTTAAAACTAGTAATAAATAAGGGGTAATATGAAAATCAGGAGATAATAGGTGTCAACGAAATAACGGGATATGAGTAGATTGATGTTGATCACCTGTTTTATTCGTTATCCTTGTTGATGATGTGATCTGTTGTGGATATAAGGCCCTCTAAAAATAATTTATGTTGGTGGTCTTTTTCTGTGTATGGGTGAAACTTTATAAATGTTGTTGTTTCCTGATAAATAATTGGTAAATACTAATATGACTGATCCTGTATACCTAGTTAAATGAATTGGATGCCCCTGGATGAAAACCCATGTGTGATCACCCCTATTTATCAAAGTAGATTAAAGAATAGTGTTTTCCAAAATTTGAATACATCTTTTTTGATAGGTGTGGCTAGGTGATGTGTTCTATTGGGTTTTGTGACCTTGTGTGGGTTGTCTGGTAATGCTGTTGGGAGCACAGTTATGGGTACATGAGTGGGCATGTGATTTGGTTTTCTGAGAAGGGTGTGGTATGTGTGTGTAGTGGGGCTATGTTTTATTAGTAGTGGCTATGGGATATGTGTTTTCGGTGGTAGGGGTGGTGTGTTTGAATCTCAAATTAAGATACTGATTGATTGTGTAATGGATGTACTTGATGGTAATGGGACTGTCGTTGTTTGTGTTGTGGCTATCGAGGAACATTGGGCAGTGGGACTGCAACATGGTTATGGACTTTTTATGCAGTGGGACTGTATATGTGAAATGTTTGGTTAGTGAAAATGTAGTTTTGGGTTGTTTCATGCCTTCATGTTAATAAGTGTGCTGGGTTTGGTGTTGTTGTGTAGCAGGGATGCTCGGTTTGGTTGCTAGGACATGATGGTGTGGTATAACTTTGAAGAATGACAATTGGTAGGGGTTGAACATGTGTCTAGGGAAAAAGGCGGTGTGTAATTGGACAATAGGTTGGGTTTTATTTGTTGTTTTTATGAATTAGTGTTAAAATGGAAATGTTTTACCTTGGTTTCTCTTCCCTTGTTCAATGTTGGTAGTACCTAAGAACAAAGTGGGTTGGTTGTTGGGTGTTTAGTAAATCAGGCTCTTCACCTTCTCAGACAGTTGCAGATGTTGTGCTTGATAGTTTCTTAGGGAAGTGTTGGAACAAATTAAAGTGAACCCCTTAATTAATTAATGAATGAAAAGTGGTTAAATGAAAAAGTAGCTGGGTTTATGATTTGGGAGTGTCTATTTGTGTGGTCATGCATATAGGGGTAGCAAAAAAAGTGGTTTTGGTGGGATAGTTGTTTGTTTTGGGAACCATAGGTTAGGCTGAGTATTTGTTTACTTATATGTATAAATTTTAGTTCTTTGTAATTTTTTTATGAACCCCACCCTTGTTGAGCACTATGTGCCGAACACCCCCATTTCATTGGGGGGGTGTCTTTACTAACATTCCAATGGGAGGATATATGATTGGTTACCGAGTTTCTTCCTTGCACCCTCTTCTAGGTTCTTACTGCTCGAGCATTTTCTAGGAAGGTTGTTATATCTTAAGGATTACCATAGACCAATATCTTTTGGGAAGGTTTGTTGTGGATGAGGTGGACAAGTGTTTGTGGTCCAGGTCTATTTTCCCAAGTGTATTTGAGATGAGGCCCAGGTGTTTATAGATGGGATGTGCGGTGTGGTTGTGGCCCAGGTGTCTGCATGCAGGTTTTGTGTGCAGTTTGAGGCCTAGGTGTGTGCAGACAGGTTGTTCTATTGGGGATGCATTTTGGAAGAGTGGTAGTGTCAAGACATTAGCTGTTAGGAGTGAGCTGTTAACTAATAGGATAGTGGTGCGGGGTACCCAAATGTTGATTTTATTATACTACTACTTTACTTGACATGAGTTATTTTGTGAGTGTACCTTGGTGAGGCTAGGTTGGTTAATACTCCTTGGTAGGTGCTTTGAGGTTATACTATTTTCTCATAGGGTCATCAGTATGTTCCCCCACTTGTGCATGTGTGGATTTAGTTTTCCTACTTGGTATACTTGTATACTCACCCAATGTATATAAAACTATTTTTAGGTTTCCCAGAATACTTTGAGGACTATGGTGGACTTTAATAGCTCGGGAATTGGGATAATTGTCGTGATTCTGCTTAGTATCTTTATTTTGGGTACCTTCTTTAGTATTTTGGTTGTAGTTTTTTCGTAGTTTATGTTTAAATCATGCATGGGTTGGATATTTGTTTCCTTTATATAAATGTTTAGTGTTTTTTGGGGTTTTTACCATCGTATCTCCTGATCATTTTTTCATTAAAAATGGTAATGCCTTCCATTTTTTGTGAGATTATATACCCTTGGTTCTAGTCACCACTCCAGGGCCTGTTGAAGGTGGGACTCGAGGGACATTATCTCTCCATCATCTTGAAGAAGGAAGGGTGTGACACTTGATGTCCGTTACCTCATCTTGAGGAAGGTGGGTCATGATAGAATGGTATCAGAGGTGATATTTGAGATTTTGGATGGAGTTCAGAGTTAGGCATAGTGAGGATTTCATGAAATGGTAGGGAAGAGGTGTTAGGAAATCTTAGTGGGTGAAATAGGCTAGGGAAGACCAGCTAGGACACATGATTTTAGGCCCCCCTATGATCTGATGTAAGGAATATGGACCTAGTAAACAATCAAGTGAGGCTATAGTGATTTCAGGGTGGAGGCCCTAGGAATGGTACATGGATCATATTGACTTTGTTCTTATGTGTCTTGGGTGTTTTATTAATTTTAACTTACATAAAGTGTTTAACAGAAAATTTCCATACTACTCAGGATTAGGAGTTCCTTTTTTACCCTTCTTTAGATATGGTGATCAGACGTCTCCCACATGTGGTATAAGAAATTGAGGCCCAACAAGATGACTTGGTTGATCAGTGGAGGGCCGATCGAGAGGAGGAAGATGAATTATGGAAAAATACCCTTCATGCTTTCCAGCGGAAGACCCTAGGGAAGTAAGAAGGCAAAATTTCAGAATCAGAGACAAAGGGATGGCTTGAAGAGCTGACAATATCTTTTACCCTAATCCATACTCTAAGAGAGTAATAATTTCCTCTAGTAGTGATCCATATATGAGTAGTAGCACGTCAGTGGTGGAAGCTCTACCTTGGGGAGAAGAAGGAGACTAATGTCTAATGGGATGAATTTGAGAAGGAGTTTCTGGTAGAGTTTCTTTCCTCGATGATGAAGGCTGAGAAGAGGTAGGAGATGCTCTCCCTTTAGTAGAAGAGTATGTTGGTGAGGGAATTGGGGATCATGTTCAAGGATCTACTCCATTTTTCTCTAGACCTCCTTCTGGAAGAGGAGTCTCAAGATAGATTCTTGGAGGAATCCCTTCAACCATCCCTTTAGTTTGTAATTACCCCCTTCACTCTACCGACAAACTTGGAGGTTCAGAAGAAGACCTAAGTGGATGATAAGATGAAATAACAGGAAGTTGTACCACGATAGGGGATCCAGTGAAGTTTTTCAAAGGGGAAGGAAATCAATAGCAAGTCTCCGGTGTCAAGGCCTTCTAGGTTTTGGCTAATGGGGAGTAGGACTCAACAGTTCTAGTTCCAATCTCCCAGTCCCTTCCCTT
This sequence comes from Viscum album, assembly GCA_963277665.1. NCBI lineage: Eukaryota > Viridiplantae > Streptophyta > Magnoliopsida > Santalales > Viscaceae > Viscum > Viscum album. Next base: position 2,001,446,141 of record OY728135.1, on the reverse strand, counting down.
TACCCATGGGCCCGAGACCGAGGTTCTTTATCTATGGAGGATGTAGAAATATTTGGAACTAGTACCCAGTTTGAGTATAGTATAGTGGGTGTGGGTAGGTTCAGCACCCACCTCAGTAGCAACAGTTGCCGGTCAGGCCTTTCCAGTAGAAGGGGCAGCGGTCTCCTGCTCCACCGATGGTAGACGGTGCTAGGGGAGGCCGACCTCAGAGTGCTCCTTTGAGACCTCAAACAGGGCATGGCCGGGGATTCAGTCGATAGCAGAAGCGGTAGAGTAACTTGGAGTGGGTAGTTAAACACCACCGAGGTAGTAGTTCCAGTGGGGCCATTGGTTGTTTGAGGTGCGATCAGTCTGTTTAACACTCTTGCTTGCGATTTGTTTGATTCTGGAGCTTTTAACTACATTGTTGCACCCAATTTAGTCCATGCCTTAGGACGAGATATAGAGAGACTTCCTGTTCCCCTGGTGTTAAGTAAGACAGTTGGAGGTCAGACTAGACTGTTTGATGTTTGCGAGGGATTTAGACTGATGTTGGAGCTACATCAGTCTAGTGGGTAACTTCCTTTGTTACAGATGTAGCTGTATGATGTCATCCTAGTTATCAAATGATTTTTTTGTGTATGATATTATCAACTTCTTTCAGAGAAGAGTCATGTTTTTAGGTGTGGATGGCCAACGTGTAGTTTTTGTTGGTGAGTGGGGCTATTAGGTGGGAAGTCGATGTGTGGAGCCACTTATCTCCTTGTCGGCAGAGATGTTAGTGGGGTCAGGGGAAATGAAGATGGTGGAGCTTTCAGGGGTTGTTAGAAATTCCTTGCATTCCTTCCAAGAGGAGGTTGTGATTCTACCCCCTCAATGTGACATTGAGTTCAAAATGGACTGGAAACCCAGTGCCCATCTGATTTCAATGGCTCCCTATTGGATGAAGCCTTCTGAGTTATGGGAGTCTAAAATACTAGTTGATGACCAAATGAAAAAGGGTTTTATCCAGCTATGTGTGTCACCATTGGGTTCTCCAGTATTTTTCACAAAGAAGGCTGATGGTGGCCTGAGGCTGTGCATAGACTAGCAGAGACTGAACCAAGTAATGGTTAAGAACCGTTACCACCTTTCGAGGATAGATGATCTTTTCAACCTGTTAAAAGGAGAGGGTTGGTTCTCTAAGATCGATTGGTTGTCTGGATATCACCAGTTGATGGTGAAGGAGGGTGACATCCTAAATACTATTTTTAGATGATTGTATGGTCACTTCGAGTTCATGGTCATTCCCTTCGATGTTAGGAATTCACCAATAGTGTTCATGGGGCTCATGAACACTATTTTTTAATTCTTTGATCAGTTTTTCATCATGTTCATCGACGACATCCAAATCTACTCAAGGTCAGAGGAGGAGCACTCCGAACATCTGAGGACCATATTGGAGGTCCTATGGAACCACCATTTATATGAGATGTTTTGAAAGTGCAAGTTCTAGATGTGAGAGGTGCACTTACTTGGACATGTGTTGTCTCAGTAAGGGATAGAAGTGGACCCATCAAATGTCAAGGCGGTTGTTTCTTGGGAAGCACCCAAGAATGTGATAGAGGTTAACAACTTCTTGGGTCTGGAGGGCTATTACCAGTGTTTCATACTCGAATTCCCTTAAGTTGCAGCTCCATTGATGAAATTGGCCAGAAAAGACCATGCCTTCATGTGGAGTGAGCAGTGTCTAGAATATTTTAGCTACCTGAAGGGGATGATGGTCAGTGCTTTAGTGATTAGGTTTTTGAAGGAAGGGGTGATGTTAAAAGTGTTCTATGAAGCATCCATGTTAGGTTTGGGGTGCGTGATGATGTAGCAGTAAGGAGTGATCTCTTATGGGTCTAGGAAGTTACATCCCTATGAACATAACTATGCAACCCTTGATCTGGAGCCTTTAACGATCTTTTTCAAACTAAAGTTATGGAAAAATTACCTCATCAAGGAGTGCTTTGTGGTCTTCATGGATCACTAGAGATTGAGGTATATATTCTCCCAGTGAGACCTGAACTTGTGGTAGTGAAGGTGGATGGATTTTCTCCAAGACTAAGACTACAAAATCTCTTACACCTCAAGAAAGGGTAATGCGGTGGAAGATACATTAAGTATGAATTCATAGAAGGAGGTAGTCCAACAATCCATGGATTCTTGGAAGGAAATGAAGAAGTTGGATCCTTTGCATTTGGATGCAAGATTGAATGGTGGTAGAGGCTGTCTATTTCATATGAAAGTTCATTATTCTATGGTATGGAAGGTGGAGGAGTCTCAATGGGGAGACTCAGAGACTGAAGTGATGTGTGATCACACTGCCCAAGGTGATGATTTGGAGGGATGGTTGGATGATAGTTATATTCATAAGATGTTCCAAGGAAAGATGTTCGTCCAAGTGGAAATTAATGAGGGAGTTCTCCATGAGTTCTATAGATCACCCATGGCAGTGCATCCAAGAGTTTCTAAGATGTAATGAGGCTTAAGGGAGAAGTTATGGTGGCCTGGGTTGAAGTAGGCATTGGCGGTGTTTGTGGAAATATTCCTAGTGTGTCAACAGGTGAAGGCTGAGCACCATGTTATCAGTGGTCTATTTCAGCCCTTAGATGTTCTTGAGTGAAAGTGGGAAGAAGTTTTGATGGATTTTTTCATAGGATTACTGTTGGGACCAAGTTGGATAGAGAAGGAAGTTTGAAGAGTTAGCTTTTGCAGTGTGTTGTCTTTTGTTGTCAATGAAGATAAATTAATTCACTTTGTAAAGGAATTTAAAACAGATGATGCTTTGATGATATGTATTTCACATATATCATAAGTTAGAAGAACTTGTGATGCAATCCTTATAATGGAAAGGGGGAGAAATGATGAGGCCAGTCATATACAATTTTTATTGGACGGAATGATATTGCTAAAAGATAGGGATGTTTTAGTACTTTCCATTGTAATTCTGACAATGCTAAATCTGGTCTATCAAAGAATATATATCACGATAGTGGAGTTTGTGATGAAATCTAAAGATTGTTTATGATAAGAATTGAAGAGAGAAATGAAAATGAAACGGACAATCTGGAGGTGGCACAAAAGTATAGTTTAAGGTTGCTCCGTTTTATAGTGTTTTCCAAATTTTAGGCCCTGAAAATCGGGAGATGAAGAAATGTATTTTTGGAAATGGATGTTGCGCACAAGATTGAAGATGGTTTATATTTTTTCATTCAAGGCATTGTTCAAGGTCAGAACATTGAAAAATTTAAAAGGCATGGAGTGTGTGGAAATTTAGGAAAGTTGCACGAAAAAATAATGTGGTGCGCGAAATATCAGCGGGATGCGTGAAATAATAGCGGGATACACGAAATAGTCAAGGGATGCACAAAATATCAGCAGGATGCGTGACAAATAAAGTGGTGCATGAAATAGAGGAATGAATTTTTTCGTGCCAGTTGTGTTTCGAGATCAGAAGCTTGAAAATTGGAAAAGGCATGAGGTGTATGAAAAATTGGAGCATTGGGCGAAATATGATGTTGTGTAAAAGTGTTTTGACGCGCATGAAGATGGTTTTATGTGCGGATTAGTGTTTTTCACGCTGGGTTAAAAAGGCCTATAAATACGAGGTTAACCCCTCTCATTCATTAATGCTTGACACTTAGAAGAAATCCTGAGCTCTGGTGCGCGTAAAATTATACGCTAATTGAGTTGCATGAAAATAAAGAGATTTGCGTGTAAAAAGGGAGTTGCGCGAAAAGAAAGCGGTTTGCACCTAAAATGGAATTTTCATGAAAAAGTGAATAGTTGTGCGAAAAAGGAAGTTGCACGAATTAAGTTTTCCATGCCAAAAGAGGAATTTTTTCATGCAAGGCTTTTTAATTACGCACAAGAAACCCTAAAGGATGCACGAAGAATTTGGGGTCTTCTCACATATTCAGTTGTGCATATGGGAGTTCTTACTGGATTTTGGGTAAGAAAGTGAAGATCTGTACTTCAGAGAATACAATTGTTCAATTGTAAAGAAGCAATGAAATATTGTAATTCCCTATTTGTGCTAAGAGGGTGCACATGCACTTGCAGATTGTTTTCCAAGTGCTACACGAGTGTAAGGGTATATCCTACTCATTGTATTCCACATCAAAGGATTGTTTTCTAGTGGATTGTGTGGTTGTGTGTTTTCAGCAGAGAAGAAACTCTTTAACAGGAGGCGAAGGTTGTTTAGATTATAATGAAACATAAAAATAAAAAGATATAACTGATTCACCCCTCCCCCTCTCAGTGATACTTGGATCCTGACCGGGAACTTTAATTAACTAGAACTCAGGGAGGATGCGATTCTCTTTGTGTAGAAGTGGACCAATTGATGAAGTCGGCTCACTTCTTGGTTATCAAGGAGTTGAGCACATTGTATTCATTAACACATAGGTATGTGTATGAGGTAGTCTGACTACCTCGAGTTCCAAGATCAATTGTCTTGGATTGGGATATATGTTTTACGTCGTGAGTCTGGAGGAGATTGTAGCATGCCTTTAGCATTGAGTTACGCCTCAACACTTCTTTCCACTATCAAATGGATGGATAGACAAACAGAACCATCTAGGCCTTGGAAGAAATGTTTTGGGTATGTGTTATAGACTTTATTAGGTCTTGGGTGCAACATTTTCCCTTGGTATAGTTTTCTTACAATAATATCTATCAATATTTCTTCGGTATGGCTTTGTTCGAAGCTCTATGCAGGAGGATGGGGCATTCACCCTTGTACTGGATGGAAGTTGGGGAGGCATCTATTCTTAGTCCAGACATGGTGTAGAGTAAAATAAAAAAGGTGTATCTTGTCTGTGAGAGGATGAATGCAGAACAAGACTGACATAAGTCGTATTCCAATCATAAGAGCATAAATTTGGAGTTAGAGGATAGGGACCATGTATTCTTGATGGTTTCCCATCGAAGCGTGAAACAAAGTTTTTCTAGAGGGAGAAATCATTCTCCTAGATTAATTGGACCTTTCAAGGTGTTGGGATGAGTTTCAAGATGGCATAACAGCCGAAATTTCCACCATAGTTGGAGAGGATCCATGAGTTCTTCCATGTCTCTCAGCTCTGTCGATATCTACATGATTACTCCCATGTCATTGACTATAGAGAGTTGGATATCGAGGATGATGTGACATTTCTGGAGTGACTAGTAAGAATCGAGGATCGTGAGGAGAAGGTTCTTTGTGGGTGGAACATTCCTTTGGTCCATATGTTATGGAGGCATGGTGGCCTTGAGGAGAGTACTTGGGAGTGGGAGACACATATTCATGCCCAGTACCCAGACCTTTTCTAGGTTTTGTTTCTGTGTTTTAATTTTTTGCTTCATTTTATGATGTAATGATTGACCTTGTTTATTATCAGATGCATTATTCCCTTGTTCTCAGTTTTGTGGGGAAATTCCTGATATGTGGAGAGGGGAGGACCTAATATCTAATCAAGAAGCATTAATGTAGATATGATTAAATCCATGTGGTAGAGTTAGTGCCGCCCAAAGCGGATAGTATCTCGACATGGAGAAAGGAGATACCTAATCCATGTGTTTGGATAGTGTGACCTTCAGTGTTTGTGTGGCTGTTTGGGTTAGTGGGGACTTAGTGTTTGTATAGTTTTTATGATATAGATGTCAAGGAGGTGTTCTTGGATGTTAGGGTTTTCACTATAGTTTTTGAACAACGCATGGTGGTTTTTCCCTAAGAGGTATCTTACAGGAGGTCATTAGGACCCCTACCTTTTTGAGTTTGGTTTTATATTCATGGGGACAAGAATAGTTTGAGAGGTATCTGATGTAATGAACCAAATTTACCTGGTCCATTCCTTTGTGAAAATACAATGCTTGTGGTGTTCTTGGTGGTCGTAGTGATTTGTTTCAGGAGTTTTCCAAAAATCCAGTTTCACTAAAAGATTTTTCCGAAACGGTGAAACATTGAAATGGTGGCACCATAATGGTGGAACCATGATGGTTCCACACCGAAATGGTGGTAGATTAATGGAGGAACCGTGAAGGTGTCACACTAAAATAGTGGCACACCAAACAATGTCTCACCCTTTGTCAATTTCCAGTTTCCCGAGTTTTTCCATTTTCTCACCTTACGTCTTATTTGATGTAAATTGATTTTAAAGTCTTGTTTGGTCAATTTTGGGGATTTCAAAGGATATTAATTGTATCTTTAATATCCTAATGATCTAGGGTGATTGATATACTCAAACCATATGATCTTGACCACAATCCTACCTTAATGACTTTTGAAACTGTTCCTCCTTTAATATAGGATCTGGCTCTTCAAATCCAGGATCTTCCCTTTACAGTGGATTTTTATATCCCCTTATGCTAAACCTAATGCATTCTTATATAGATGAGTCATGATCCTATTCTAGAGATCCCTCCTTAGTTTTTTTGGAGTTTCTCGCTGCTCGCGTGATCCCCTGTTTTGGTGTAAAGAGGAGTTTTGGTCACCTGTTATTTCAAGTAGGGGTTCTATTATCTCTCTTTAATTGTGTATCATGCGAGGTTGGTGTACCAATTTTTCCCTATGAATAATGGGTGAATAAGTTTCTTAAAACCAGCAATAAATAAGGGGGAATATGATTATCAGGAGATAACATGGGTTAATAAAATAATGATATGGGATTGGATTGATTTTGATCACCTATTTCATTTATTATCCTTGTTCATGATGTGATGTATTGTGGATGTAAGGCCTTCTAAAAATCATGGATGTTGGTGGTCTTTTTCTACACATGTGGGACACTTTATAACTATTGTTTTTTCCTTATAAATAATTGGTAAATTCTAATATGACTAATCACTTGTACCCAGTTAAATGAAATGGATTACCCAGGATGAAAAAAATTGTGTGATCACCCCTATTTATCAATGTGGATTATAGAGTAGTGTTTTTAAATTTAAATAAATCCTGTTTGATAGGTGTGGATGGGTGCTGTGTTCTGTTGGGTTTTGTGACCTTGTGTTGGTTGTGTGGTGCTACTCTTGGGAGCACAGTTATAGGTAAATGGGTGGGAATGAGAGTCGGTTCTATGAGAAGGTTATGGTATATGTGTGTAACAAGGTAGTGGTTTAATGGTAGTTGTTGTGGGATTTGTGTATGGGGTTGTACGAGTGGTGTGTTGGAATATCATGTTGAGAGACTGATTGATTATGGAATAGATTGACTTATAGGTAGTGGGAATGCCTCTGTTTGTGTTGTGTCCATCAAGTGATGTTGGGAAATGGGAATTAAAAGTGTATATTAACTTTTTATGTAGTGGGAATGCATGTGGGAAATGTTTTGGTAGTGGGGATGTAGGTTTGGGTTGTGTCGGGAATTCATGTTAAGAAGTGTTCTGGTTGTGGTGTTGTTGTGCAACAGGGCTGTCAAGTTTGGTTGTGAGGGCATGATTGTGCGGTAGAACTTTGATGAATGATAGTTGTAAGGCGTTTAATGGGTGTCTAGTGAAAAAGGGGTGTGAAGTAGGACTTCAAGTTGGTTGTTTTCTATTGTTTTTATGAATGGGTATTAAAATGGAAATGTTTTACCTTGGTACCTATTCCCTTGTTCAATGTTGGTAGTTACAAAGAATGAAGTAGGTTGGTTGTTGTGTGTTTAGTTAATCAAGATCTCTTTCTTTTGAAAAGGTTGTAGATATTGTGCTTGGTAGAGGGCCCAGGTAGTGCTGAAACAAATTAAAATGAACCCCTTAATTAATTAATAACTGTAAAGTGGTGAAATGAAAAAAAGGGTTTGTGTTTATGCTATTATAGTGGTTGTTTGTGTAGTTGTTCATATTGGGGTAACAAAAAATGTGGTTTTTGTGGGCTGGTTGTTTATTTTGGGACCCATAGGTTGGGAAGAGTTTTTGTTTAGTTATATGTATAAATTTTAGTTCCTCGTGATTTCTATACGCACCCCACTGTTATTGAGAACCATGTGCCGACCATCCCCATTTCATGGGAGAGGGTGTCTTTCCCGATATCCCGATGGAAGGATGGATGGCTAGTTGGTGACTTTATTCCTCTCACCCTCTTTAAGGATCTTACTAGTCGATCATACATGGGTAGGCTGTAATGGTCCGATGCTTATCATAGTGCAAGATCCTTCGAGCAAGTTTGTTGTGGATGAGCAGCCCGAGTGTTTTCGGGCCAGGACTATTTTCCCAAGTGTCTTCTGGATGAGACCCATGTATCTATGGGAGGGATGTGTGGTGTGGTTGTGGCCTAGGTGTATTCGGGCAGGTTTTGTGTATGGTTTTTGGCTCAGGTGTGTGCGGAAAGGTTGTGACAGTGAGACTTGATTTTGAAAGAGTGGTTGCTTCAAGACTTTAGCCATTATGAGTGAGAAGTTAACCAGTGGGAAAGTGGTGTGGGGAACCCAAATTTCAATGTGATTATACTATTAACTTACTTGACTTACGTTATTTGGTGAGTGTTCCTTGTTGAGGCTGGGTTGGTTAGTACTCCTTGGTAGGTTCTTTGAGGTTTTAATTTTTTCTCATAGGGGTATTAGTATGTTACCCCACTTGTGTATGGGTGGATTTTGTTTTCCTACTGGGTGTACTTGTATTCTCACCCTACATCTGTAAAAATGTTTTTAGGTTTCTAGGAGGACTTTGAGGACTATGTGGGACTTTACTAGCTCTGGCGTCAGGATAATTTCTATGCTGCTGCTTAGTCTCTTTCTTTTGGGTACTTGCTTTAGTAATTTTGTTTTAATTTTGTCACATTTGACATTTAAATCATGCATGGGTTAGATATGGGTTTACTTTATATAAATATTTGGTGTTTTTGGTAGTTTTACCATCTTATATCCTGATCCTGTCTTCATTAGGAAGGGTAATTCCTTTCATTTTGTGCGAGATTCAATACCCTTGGTGCTATTCCCCACTCTGGGTCCCATTGAAGGGAGGACTCAGGGGTTATTATATCTCCTTCATCTTGAAGAAGGAAGGTCATGACACTTTGTTTTCCCTTCCCTCATCTTGAGGAAGGTAGGTCGTGACAAATAAAGAGGGATCCATTCAATGTTGTAGAGAATATGTTGAATTTATTGTCAACAATTCAATATGAGTTAGCGGTTGAAGTGGATATGCCTAGATAATTAAAACGGATTCATCTAATGGAATTTAATGCCATGCTTGGACAATTATCTTTGAAAGTATGATGATTTTTGAACTGTTCCTAAACCCTAAGCTATGTTCAAGATATTTTTAAACATTTTACAATGATAATTTTTTTTAATAAATAAGTAAAGGCCATGGAATATGAATAATATTACATGAGGAGTTTAAAATATATAAAAACCATGAAAATATTAATTTTCAAGAAGAAATGTTTTGATGGGAAGAATTTTAAACCATTTAAAATATTAGATTGCTTGAATATTTGAATAAGAGAATTTGAGGACTTAGGAATTTCTGATGTGATCTATATGGCCTAAGGGTGGAATTCTATTTTAAACATAATATTTTTTTAGTATATTGGTACGGTTCTTTGTAAAAAATTGGTCCATCCAACTAGAAATCCTAGTCTGAGATTGACCTAAACATTGTGTGACCCAAAGGTCAATCACACTCAAGGAAGCAGTCCAGTCTAGCCTATAGGCGGTAGGGGAGGCATAGTGCCCGCTATGTGTAGGAAGGCCTGTGTATAAGGTCTGCATAGTTCACATTAGAAGGTGCACAAATTTTGGACCATAGTCCTATAGGGATGAATCTAGGTGGTGTGTGTGAAGTGTGATCAGTGCTGATCCACGATAGCAAGACCGAGAGCTATGTGATGTGCTTTGGCTAATAAACCACGATGAATTTGAATGGAGTTTTTGATGTGGGAAGGTTGATTTGAGAGAACTATTCATTCATATTAAAACATATGGATAAAATTTTAGGAGTCTGATCATGATGACCTGAGATGTCCATTGAAATCCCACATGATAATATTTGAAGAATAATTTGTATTCAACCAGTTTATGATGATACTATCTGCAATTGATTGAGACAACTATCCACCATAATATATTAAGATAAAATCAATCGTACTAAGAACATTCATGCAATCAATGTCTAATATACATGTATTTATTCGAAAAAGTATATGGACTAGGAAAATTGATGTTGTAGTATGAATAAGAATCCAACACAAGAAGCTGTCATAAGAAATAATGAAAATAGAATTATTCCATCGCATGATGATCTTTAATTCATTTTAAAGAAGGGTAAAAATCAATGAGTCATCACATTATGGCATGAAACAATACCTATTCCGTCACATGATGATCATGGATCATGCGATAGTAGGGAGACAACATTGACCATGTCACATGAAGATGCCCAATCGCAAAAAGTTTCATAATTTGATGGAATTATTTGGAGTATTAAGAATATTTCTGTTGATCCATCGCCTGATCAACAAAGTGATCATACAATGAAATCATGAGAATCACGTGATCATTATAGTGAGTCATGAGGTTCAAATAAGATGATATTTTTTGGAATTAAATAGATCCTAATATCTTTGGGTGTTTTAAGGAGTCCTAGACATGCCTTAAAAATAGGAGATAGGTAGTATCAACTCACATATATAAACCAAGGAACCTCTAAGAGTTCATGTTTCTTTAACATTGATATAATGAGATATATAGATATTATATCAATAATAGAGCATCCACATGATCTATTCATGAAAAGTCAGTTAGTTCTCGTGTGTTTCAATCATGAAAAGGAGTATCCCACATTTCAAGCAGTGGATCTATGTTTTCTTCATCATGGACCCCTAGTAGGTGGTGTGCCTTCTTTGGGTGGTGGTGATAGCCACTCCTTCCATCCATCTTGTTCAGCATCGCATGAGGGACCAAACATACTTATCTCTTTTCACTAAACCCACCCTCCTCTTAGATTTTCCCCACATTCATTCTCATTCAAAAGTCATGTGCCTCTACCACGGGGCCCCTCACTTTTTTTCTCCCTCTATGAATTCTTGGAGGCATCATTACACCATGGGTGGTATTTTATTTATCTCTTAAAATGAGTACCACCTTCTCTTGACTACATTGACTAATTCATTAATTGATATTTTACCCTGAAAGATCATGTCATTATCAGCCTTCTAGATCCTCTACATTTCCCTTTGCGGTTATCCAATGCTGAAGACTTCACTGCTGTATAGTCCGTGGGCATTCATTTCTATGAAGGGAACCATTTCTTCCTTCATTGATAAATTTATGAATTTCAATAGAAGAAGGATCTTCCCATTGTGGTGATTTGGGTGAGATTCTTGGGTCTTCCTCTCCCTTTTGAAAATCTTGTGGGTTTTTCAGATGCTAGGTAACCTTGTTGGGAGATTCTTGGCCTTTAATGATTTATTGAGGTCTTTTTTTCATCCAATTTCACCACATATTTTTGTGGAAGTTGAAATTTCTAATCCCCCTATTGAATAATTATAGATCGAGGTTGATAATCAGCTTTGTTGTGATCAAACTATGGATTTTGAGAAATGGTATGATTTTTATGTGTTGTGCTGCCACTTGGGTTATCTCCCACAAGAATGTCATTCATCGATTTAGAAACCTTCATTTATGTTGGAAATCATATTTTTTCCCAATGAGAAGAAATCTATGGGTTTCTTATATAATTATGGTCTTATCATTTATCTTTAGAAGAAAGATGAGTCGACTATTTATATCTTGAAGGAGTCTGGTATTCCTCCTTATCCTAGCCCCATTTTTTTTGAGAACATACATCATGTCCCGTTTGAGGGGATTCCTCAGTTTATTCCTTATGTAACTAATTCTTCAAACTCTCACATTTTTTCTTCTGGGGGGCGTGATTTGTAGGGGAATGCTTATTTGATCCCTCATCCCTCTACCATAGTGGAGAAATGCGTGTTATATTAAACTGATAGTGAACCTCTAGTGTGGGTGAAATCTACATGGCATGACTCCCCTTTCTCAGGTCATTTATAGAATCACACGGTTGACATGGTGGCTCCAATGTGGGAGCCTTCTGTTTGGTGTGACTCACATAGATTGGGACAATTTTAGAATCTACTCAAGGTCCCACTAAAACTAGATACATATGATTCTCCCTAGGAATAATAGAATATGGTCATCCCTAAGTGGAAAAATAAGATTAAATTTTATATGTATTAATCTTGTATAGAGTAAGGTGTCCTAAGAAATGAATTTTTACCAGATTCTAATGGTAAACAGGATTGTCACATTACTAGTGATGATAAATCTAGTAATTTATCTATTGAAATTAATGAATAAATACATGGAAAAGGTCTTTATATATCTCTATGGAAGAAGGGGTAGAAAGGAAATCGGGACTCAAGGACTCATATAGTGCTTAAGGGGGGAAAACAAATGGCGTAAATATTATTCTTATTTTAATAAGATGATGGAGGCAAGGTCAGATAAAAAAGGAAATTATAATATGAAAATCACTTTTAAAGTGAACAAATAGGGGTAGAATCATGAGTAACACATCAATCCCCATGAGGTTAACCATTTTGTATAGGGTTATCTTTTTAATGATCAAGAGCAGATGGAAGCTTCAAATACCTTAGTGTCACAATAATTATATCCTATAAAATACTCTAATAGAATATATAAACTAGTGGAAGTGGAAAAATAGCATTTCCTAGAGATCATTCTACACTTCAAAGAGGAAATTCCTAAAGTATATTTTCACATAAATGCTATAAAGGAGTATTCTAACCGTATCTATAAAAGAATGATCTAGATCAAAATCAAAGGGCATCAAAGGGTATGGATCAAAAAATAAGATTGCATTATAGAATCAGGATTTTATGGAAATATTATTAATATGGAGGAATACATTTAGACTTAGGAAATTTTGGAACAACACTTTGAAGAAATAATAAAGGAAGACCCAGATACTAAGGTAACATATTTACGATGGGGATTATTTAAAGTGACTAGTTCTAAAAACTTTAGTCTTTTATTTAATGATTTTGTAATTTTTTTCTATGTTTAATGACCCTATTTAATGCTCTTGTGAGGTTTCCCACTATCTCTAAAAAATATCTTTTTAAATAAAATTTATTTTTTAGGTCAGTATCCCATGAAGACTTATGATCTCAAGAAGGTTTTTTAGAAGGAATCCATAAACATCACCTATTTTATCATGAAGGAGAAACCCATGATACATACAAGTATTGAAAATATATTGAGACCAAAAACCATGGACACACAACCTTTTAATCTTAAGGAAAACATAAACCATATATTTCTTACTTGAAGGAAATAAATAATGACCCACATACATCACCTCCTATTACATGAATGTATCACGTGATGAAACTCTTGATTATTTGAAGATCTTGAGAAGAACCCACTGACACACCTTCTGTATCATAGATGAAACTATGGATGTTACCTTAATAACATTAAGTATTTTCATTAAGAACTTTTGAAATCGCATGATCACTTCACATGAAGGAAGGAGGATAACCCGAGAGCCAAACTTGGGTCACATGAAGGTAGTGAATAGATCACATAAAGTTGGATAGATCATGAAATTTTCATGATGTAGTGATAATGTGAGGAAGATAATGGTTTCTTGAAACTCATGCAATACATTTCATGTGGTATGTGAACAAAAGTGAAGGACACATGTATAACCATTTATGTTTGTGTACATGAAACTGAAGCTTGAAGGTGGAAAATGTATAAGCACATTCACACGTGAAGAATGACTTGATAAATTTAGATACTTGAAATATGATTAAAAAGAACATAATAATAAAGTTTATAAGTGAATTTCATAGGGTTTCAGATGTAGTGAAATCCATGAAATAACTGTTCTTAATTGATACTTAAGCTTGGAAGAATATAATAAGTGATTATATCTTAGTTGAGAGTGTTTGAGAATTCAAGAAGAAAGACTGGGCTGACATTATGCAAGATCTTTCTTGAATATAATATTATTAAAGTATTTGTGTGAACCACTTGCACACATATCAATGAGGATAATAATTCATCATCATAAGAAATCATAACCTGGGCATTTATTGCACTAAAGTCACTAATACAATTTAGGTGATCAAATATTTGTGAGCAAGGCCAGAAAGCATTGAAAATGTACTTTAATAGGTACATAGGAAATTGTGATCTAGCTATATCATGGTGGAAGATCAGTAGGCCATACTAAAATGGATCAAGGATTGAATAAAGGAGGAATCCTTTCTTTTGGAGTTTGGAATAGGAAGTCTCTGGGGTGACTCTAGAGTAGAAGTCACTAGTGTGAATTCCGAAGTAGGCTAGTGTGGATTCTAATAACACTATGGGATGTAGTATAAAGAACATTCGATATAGATTAAGGAGAGAAATAGCGTGACTCTTTATTTAAATTTCTAATTTATTATAATATTCTAGTTGATAATCCATGTTTGGGAGAATAACCAACATGAAAAGGAGTAATTATTTTTTACTAAACCATGTAAATGTCATGTACTCTGATCTATCTTATTATTTGTATATAAAATGTGAGACTATGAGATATCAATAAGTGGATAAAGAACCTTAAAACGTTCATGTGGTTTAATTCAAAAAGAAACAATTTTTAAAAATTAAACCATTGATTCATTTCCCTCTCAGTGGTCAATCCGGCCTAGGGTACTACAATATGTATTAGAGGGTAGGTCACATCTAAGATCCCAGAGATTTTTTATGATGTGACGATTTTAAAAAATGAGTGATATAGCTCATATAGAGAAAAATAAAGTTACTCCTGAGAATAAAAATCTTGAAATTTTAGGTAATACTCATAAGAACAGAAAGAAGATACATACAAGAAAGCTGTAGAAGAATCTTATAGTACAGATAGAGATACCTCTAAGTGAATTCAATCAAAATGGTATATATTGAAATGATTTTATTGATTATTATTCTTCTAATGAAGCATTATCAAGTTGTCAGGATGATGGATCACTTAGTGATATACTCATTTAATTCAAATAGCATATAAAGAAAGTTCACATATAATTTTTAAATTACTTTGTTTAACGTTTCAAGGGTCTTTTGGATGAAATATTATATTTTGAAGAAGAAAAAAATGCAATGAAAGAGGAACTGGATAAAAGGGTTTGGATATCAAAAAATCTCACAAAACTTGTGAAAACAAAGGAAGAAACGATTTCTATTTTAAATTAAAGTTATTGTAAAACTATTAAGTAGATATAAAGATATTTTTGTGATAAATAATTCTTTGAGATTGTACTGGTTGAATATTTCCATGAAAATAAAAAATTGAACCAAGTTTCTATAGTTTTCAAAATTTCTCAACATTAGGATATATATAAAAGGTTAAAGGATGTTGAAAATTATTTGCATTAATCATGAATAAATTATGAATAAAAAATGAAGTAGATGAAGGTTTATTTGGAAGACACGATGAGATAAGTTGAGGATGAGAAGAACTACCTTAATGTGAAGTGTTTAGAGATAGAGGTCTGACTAAAAAATCAGGGATCCCAACAAGCTGTAACATCCCAAATAACTGAAAGAAGAGATGTTTAAACTCAGGTTTTTATTGAGTATCCTGATTCCATAAGTAACATGAGATCATCTTCTACTCAAATTCAAACATCCTCCAAGAATAAGGCATCCCATAACCTAGAAAATTTTTTATGTACTAATGATGTTCCAAGTACTGGTACAAGTTTTAAAACAAACTCTAGGAAATGATGAATGGTGGAAAATTCTATTAAATCCATGAAATAAAGGGTGACTGTGAAAATCATTATAAAAGAATATTCCCCAAAAACTATATCTAAGAGTGGTGGTTCCACTAAAAAATGTCAAGGTTTATAATCTCTAAAAACTAAATAGGTTATACCAAAAATGAAGATAAAAAGGTTTATAGGATATTATTAGTATTGCTAGATGTCTGGGCATGAAGATTTAGAGTATTGGTGCAATAATAAAATTTATTAAAAGAATAAAAATCCCAAATTTGTTGGGAGAAAAGATGAATAAAAGAGAAGACCTGCACTAGAGAAGTAAAACTCATAGAAAATTAATCTATCTACAATGAATAGATTTGAATGTTTTGAAGATTTCTATGAGTAATGTTACAGGATTGGTTTCTGTTATGATTAGTTTTGGTATGTATCTACCATGCACAAATCATATTATGATGTGAATATTATACCACAGAAAAAATGGATGGTAAGTAAGAAAATAGGTTTAAAAGTCAGTTTTGAGATGTGAAAAAATAAGAAGATTGATAAACCAACTATCACTATGAACAATGAGAGATCCTCTACTATATCAATGGGAGAAATAAATGTTTCAAGAAATTCACTACCCCTAGGAAAAATAAGGTTGAGTTTGAATAATTACCACAACAACAAGTTTATGAACAAAATATATTTCAAGGTGGAAGATCCAGGTTCAGTGGTTTTTAATGGAGTTGTGAAACATATGGAAAAGAGAACTCTTTCTAGTATAATATGTCATTTCTAGAAAAATGACATGAATTAAGGGTGATTCATGATGAATAAATGAGAACATGCTCTCAGAATTATGTTACCATAAATTCATCCAAGATCCCTAGAAAAAATGATAAGAAAGCTTAAAAGAAGATGTTGGAAAATAAAAAAATAAGGGTTAAAAATGTGATAAATGAATAACAAGACTGCCAAACAATATTCTCTACACCAAGAAAGGGAAAAGTTTACAATAGAAAAATAGAGGCGAGTCATGTAGAGATTATGATAGGATATAAAATGTCAATAAAGATATTATATTTTTATAGAAAAATCTATATAAATTGGATAAAAAATTATAAGAATCTGAAAAAATCACTAAAGTAAAAGGAAAGAAAGTATCTACAGAACTTGAGGTGGAAAATTCAATTCGACAAAAATATAGTGAATTTAGTATAAGTGTGCTAAATCTATAAATTCTTTATAAAACTATATAGAGATTGTCCCTAATCAATGAGATATATTTAAAATTAAAATAAAATAACTAGATACCTCATGTATTGAAACGAATATAATGGAAAAAGAGACTTCACACAATAGAAAGACTGATATTGGGAAAAAAGAATAGCCAAGTTTAAGAGATAGCTATCAGCCTGAATGTTCCTACTGATGAATAAGATGGCCCCTTCTTATTCACTTATATATGAATTATTTTGTACTAACTTATTGGTAATTGAATGATAATGATGCATCACTTAAGGGGGATCATTTATGAGATGAAGCTATTAAATCCTCAATACATAGTTAATGTGAAAATTATAAAACCATTTATAAAATTTCAATATGAGGTATGATAATAAAAATTTCATCCATCATTCTTAATTGTATTATTCATATTAATTCAGGGTGTGCTCTTGTTTAATTTCAAGATGAAACAAAATGGGAGCTATGATTTTTTCTCATGAACTTTCTAATGTGTTTGTTGAAGTATGTGAATGATTTATATTTTAATTGATAAATATGATTATTTCCAATACCTTTAATGAGAATTAAGAATTTTTTTGCATGATTTTACATGAATGATATTTTATGGATTTATTAGACATCTTTGGTTGTATCGATCTTATTTTCTACACCGGGTTAGGCCATGTAGACTTTCATTTGATTAACAAAAGGCTCTTTGATAAGATAACCATTTAAGATCATTCCACTCTTAGAAGTGATCATGGAATTTTCATATAAGTGAGTTCATCATGTTTTCTGAGAAGAAAGATGAGTTGAGAAGACCCCATTTACCATTTTCTTATTTATTTCTAATAGTGGGGGGGGGGGAGTTAGCCCCACATATTATCTTATGATATTTACTAATATTGGAAAGAAAATGAAAATGGGTGATTTTTGAGCCTTGGTTGAATTTGTTATCAAAAAGACAATATGTGTTGGTGGTTGATGTGGAAATTCCTGAAGAATTTTTATGGATTTATCTAATGGTATTAGATGTCACACTTAGAAATTTATCTTTTCAATTTTGATGATTATTGAACTATTCCTATTTTCTTAGCTATAAGAAAGATAAGTTTTATGATTACACATTGTTACAACATTTTTAGAAAGAAATAAATGCCATAAAATTTAAATATTATTTCATGAGTAGTTTAAAATATATGAAGAGAATGAAAATATTAATTTTCATGAACAAATTTTTCTATAATAATAATTTGAAGGCCATTTAAAAAATTTGATTTCTTGAATATTTGAATAATAGAATTTGAGGGGTTTGGATTTGCTGATGGTATCTATATGGACTAAGGGTAAAAATCTATTTTATAGTTCTTATTTTATTAGTACATTGATATAGGTCTTTATAAAATATTTATCTATCCCCTAAAAATCCCAGGGAAAGCTTGACATAAACGTTGTGGGACCTAGAGGTCAACTACATTCAAGGAAGTAGCCCATGCTTAACCATGGGTGGGGGAGGAGGCATTATGCCTACTATGTTCTGGTGAACCCGTGTATAAAGGATACATAGTGCACAACCTAAGGAACAAATCTTTTGGTCCATAAGCTGATAGGGCTAACGTCTGGGGGTGTGTGTGACGTTTGAATAGTTCTGATCCCCAAAAGCCAATTTGAGAGTTATGTAGAATGATTTGGATAAGAAACCACAATGAAGTTGAATGGAATTTTTGATGTGGAATTACCAAGGTTCTATAACTTTTTATTCGTATTAAAATAGTTGGATAAAATTATGGCTATCTAATCAAGCTGATCTAATCCATCTGTTAAAATCCCATGAAACAAATATATGGATAAGACTTCCTATTCAACCTCTCTATGTACACATTGTCTACTCTATCTCAAGAAAACTAGCAATGACAATATATATATCAAGAAAAACTCAATCATACCAAGAACATGCAAACAATCAATGTATTTCATGCATTTCATGATTCAAAGAAGGATTTATCTAAGTATAATTGATGACTTCATATGAAGGAGAATTCTTCATAAGAAGCTGTCACAAGAACCAGTGAAGATCATATATTGACATCGTGTGATAATCTTAAGATCACATGATCAAAGGTAGATGATCAATTAGGAATCATATGATGGATTTAGGATAATCAATTTGACATTTCATGATAATCATGGATCATGTGAAAGTAGGGAGACAACCTTCAAACCATCACAAGAAGATAAATAATCACAAAAAGCTTCCGTCATTTTCAAGAATTTTTCAGAGAATTAAGAATATGTCTACCAATACATAAAATGATCAATGGAGTGATCATGTGAAACAATAATGTGAATTGTGTGATCATTCCACTAAGTCATGAGTCTCAAAGAAGTTGATATTTTCAGCATTAATGTGATTCCAATATCTTAGGGTTTTTGAAGGAGCCTTTGAAATGAATTTAAAATAGGAGATAGGCGGTGTTAACTCACCTATATAAATTGATCCAGCTTTGAGAGTTCAAGAAACTACAACATTGAGAGAATGAGATAGAGATAGGGATCTCATATCAATAATATAGAATCTGTGCAATTTCATCACATGAAGGCAGTTTGTTCTCATGTGATTCAATAATGAGAAGGAGTAACCCTCAAAGACTTCTTATATCATTAATATTTTCTTGAAGGAATCTATAGATAAAATATCTTGTATCATAAAGGAGGAACCTACGAGACATCCGAGTCTTGCAAAGAGATTGAGACAGGAACCCTTGGACACACAACCTTATCAAGTGAAGGAACACATGTAAAATCTCTTACTTATATGAATGAAATCAATAATAACCCATTGAAAACACATATTGTCTCATGAAAGTATAATGTTTTTTTATATCATGATTATGTAAAGATATTTAGAAGAAACTGAAGAAACACCTCCTGTATCATTGATGAAATTGTGGATAATACCTTGATCACATAAAGGTTTTTCATGAAGAACACTTGAAACCATATGATCACTTCTTATCAAGGAATGAGTAGAACTCAAGAGCCACACTAGGGTCATGAGAAGGTAGTGAATACATCACAAAAACTTGGAAAGATCATGTAATTCAAATGATATAATGAATAAGTAAAAAAAGGTTTAATTGAGCTCATGCAATACACTTAAAATGGTAAATGAATAAAATAAAAGGATAAGTGCATAAACATTCCGGTTTGTGCACAAGAAACTGAAGCTTGATGGTGGAAAATGCATGAGAATATACACACATGAATAATCACTTGATAAATTGAGATACCAAAAACACAATTGAAAATAGAATAATAATACTGTTCATAACTCAATGTGGTATGATTTTAAATTCCATGGAATCCATGCATGATGTGTTCTTAATTGAGACTAAAATTGGGTAGAATATCAGAAAAGATTATATCAAAATTGACAGTGTTTTATAATTCAAGATGAAAAACTAGACTGAAATTTTGAAAGATATTTATGTCATATAATATTCATAAAGACGTTGTGTGAACCACTTGCACAAATACCAGTGAGGCTGGGAGTTTACCATCAGAAGGATGCATAGCATGATCATTTGATTCACTGAGGAAACTAATCAAATACAGGTGATTAGATATTTGTGAGAAATACTTGTAAGCTTTGAAAAGGTAATTGAATAGGTATAGAGAAAATTTCAATATATAAAGGTCATGGAGAAATATCAACAAATCAACAAACATAGGATCAATACTTTAATAAAGGATGAATCCTCTCATTTAGAGTTGGGAGCATGATGTCTCTTGTGTGAATCTAGAGTAGAAGTCACTAGTTCGGATATTGGAGCAGGCTAGGGTGGATTATGGTAACAATATGGGATTAAATATAAAGAACATAATATTTATATTTAGGTTAGATACAATGTGACTATGTATCAACCATTTTAATCCATTATAATATTATAGTGGAGAATCTATGTTGGGGAGAATAACCAACATGATAAAGAGTAAGTATTTGTACTGAACCTTGTGAATATAATGAATTGTGCCCTATTTAATTATTTTTTCATACATAGTGTGATTGTGAAATATCACTGAGTGGATCAAGAAGCTTAAAAATTTCATGTGGTTGAATTCAAAATAAATAATTTTTAAAAAGTAAACCAATGATTCACCCCCTCTCAGTGGTCAATCCGGCCTAGGGAACTAAAAATGTAATCACCTTTACCACTTATAGTTAATATTTAGGTTTATAAATTCTGTTAAATTTCTATAATAAGAGTTATGATAAAAAATATAGCTAGATTATAATAAATCAAACATTTAAGCAAAGAAATATACAAATAAAAAGCAAGTAATTATAAAAAACAAGACAAAACTAATGTAATTAGTGTAGAAGGAAGAAACATACAACATCCCATTCTCAAATAAGAAAAACCATTACATAAAGCCTAAAATAATGGTGTAGTATATGGAATTAATGGAATATTATAATAACCCATCCCTCTAGATCAACCAAAAACAACACTGAGCTCAAAGGAAGATTATAGAATATATAAGGTAAATAGAAACACCTTCCCCCCATTATAAATCCCACAACACCCAACATAAGAGAAAATTATATACTTTACATATCAAAAAGGAATATTTTGATATTGATAAAGGGATAGAATACCAAATTTTTAAGAGGTAGAAATAATCATAAATTTAGAGGTTCAATTGGATAAATTAAATCAAAGTTATTGATAATAATTCCAATCATTCATTTACAGGGAGATCTAATAATCAAAGATTCTAATAATAATTCCAATAAATAGATTAAATGGGATAAACAATATATGGGTTTTATGATGTAATGGGGTAAAAAATAGTTTTATATGGAATATCAAGAAAAATATATTTCATATTATAGAATAATGATCAGAAATTCCCTACATCAATGAAGCATGATCAACACTACACCAAGAGAACTGAGTCAAGCACCCAAGATTCCATAAGAATCTTCCACTAACGTATAAAATGAAATTTATCATAACACTATCAACCATGATCTATCATAACCAGTAATGACATTTTTTCCTTTATTCTAAAAATAAATAATCAGATGAAATAAAGAAAAAGAGATGAAAGTTTCACATGAGAATAAAGAAGAATCCAAGCCATGATCTGGGAGGTTATGATCCATACAAAGAATAACCAAAACGTTCAGAAAAGGGATATAGGATAATACATGGTTTGAGAGGAAGAAACAAAGTTAAATAAAGAATAAAATTCTATTTTAATTTATAGAGAAACTCACCATACCTCTACTACAACATGGTGGATTTCAAAAATACTGTGATGGACTTAGTCAAAGAGAGAATCAAATTATCAGGTGTTTATAATGTAATATCCTCCATTTTTCATATATTTCATTTCATACATTTTAAAATAGGTCCGAGCAATCCCATAATATGCACCATGAAATAAGACACATGGCCTTTTAATTTATAAAAAATACCTTATAGGCCTGATGATTAGGCCAGGTCAAAAAAATCTGAGGACTACAATATAACCCAACCAGGGGGAACAAAATGGACACAATTCCTCTTCCCATTTTACAAAGGAAAAAATATGAGAACCATGCTCCCCAAAATGGAAGTCACCATGACATTTTGACCTTTGGATGACATAATAGACTAATGAAAAATGTATTTTTTGCAATATTATTTAATATATACATAATATTCAACC
This sequence comes from Viscum album, assembly GCA_963277665.1. NCBI lineage: Eukaryota > Viridiplantae > Streptophyta > Magnoliopsida > Santalales > Viscaceae > Viscum > Viscum album. The sequence goes on along the minus strand of OY728135.1, from coordinate 2,001,423,497 downwards.
CCATAAGGACCAAAACTGACTTATTTCCCTTCATAATTTTATAAAAGAACTCCACCAAATCTCACTCTAGAAACACAACAACTAAAATGACCAGATAAATTCCATATAAGAAAAATATGGATAAATTGAAAAAAACTAATCACCATGCCCACTTCTTATAAATAACTTACCCCATGACTGTAGCCTTGAAACAACCTTCACCATGATCTCCCAAATGAGTGTTTTGGGTTTAGGAAATCCAAAACCCAAGTATATGATTCAGAAACACTTTGATCACTCCCTGGACACCTTTAATAGCTACAAAAAATAGTATAATGACCCAAGGAAAATCTAGGCCTTTTATTGGGATCCCTTTCTATGTAGTATTGAAAACCATAACTTTTAAATTTTTAAAAATCCAATTTAAATGGAAGCTTTCCTCATTTACACACTATTTAATCCATGGGTTTCTAAAGAAATATCCACATTCTTCCCCCTTGATTCAACCTACCCTCCCTGCTTTATATTTAACTATTCTTTATAAAAAATATTCTATATCTTCACATATATGGATCTAGTATTTTTCCTCTAGATTTTTCTTCTCTTTTATTCTAATATTTCATCACCTGATGATAATGGTTGTTTTGGGTTCAATTTTTCTTGAAATAAATTTTGGAGATTCATTTTATGGATTGTGAAAAACCAATTAATAGTACATCAATTTCAAGATTTATTAATATTAATGAATTATATTTTATACAGTTATTTTTATTATAAGAATATGAAGAAAATTTTCAATTAAAAAGGAAATAGTTTTATGCTAACTAAATTAATTTTCATGTATTACATGGTTTAATTTTAAATATTAATTTATAATTTTTATAATTTTAAGTTTATAAATTACAATTCATTTTTAAAATCGTTAAGTCCAAATTAGATGTGAATAATTTTTTTTTGAATTTTTCTGATTTTTTAAGTGAATAGTTTTTATTAAATAAAATAAATTAAAAGCACCATTATGTTTATAATATGATATTAAATTAAAATAGGTATAATTTAATTAGAAATAATCTAATTAATTAAATAGTGATCATCATTATAACTGATTTTGGTATATATTTATTTTTGGGCTTAAAAGGGCATTTTTCTAAACACTATCTTTCATTCCGTTTTTCTCATTTACCTTAAATTTGATTTATTACACTTCGAAAAATTGAATCATAAAAAATGGATTTAATTTTTTGAATAATTTGGTTTGAATTTTTTAAATATATCACTTTTATTTTTTGTCATTATAAATTGTAACCACATTGAATTTTTCTTACCATGGTAAGGGTAAAACATGTAAAACAATATTAAAACTATGGGATAAGGCCTAAAATATACCTAAAAGATTTATTTATTTTATAATGTAATTTTCTCTCGATTAAAAACATACATGTTTTGTTAATGACATTAATATTATTTTAAGCAAAGAATAAAAATAAAATTTTACAGTATTTGTTTTAATATATCTAATTTTTTTCCATAGGGATAAATATTAGTTATTTTTGGTATCAAATGGTTATTAGAATGATAAATTACATTTTTAAAGTATATATTTTTATAATTTTTATTAATGGAATAATTATCATAAATGCAGACACAACACTGACACAATTCGTGTTTAAGTGATAGTAAAATCATGTAAATGATTTTAAAAATATTAAAACTAATAAAATATGGATGAATTAATGTTTAAATGATTTTTTTGTAAATAAATATAAAATATTAGCGATGTTTTAAAATTTTATATTCTAATTCAATTTCAAACCTCATGTCATTAAAGTCAAACTACGTGAATAGTCCCAAAAATGAATTTTTTATAGTATATTATATTAAAAAATAAATTATTTATTGATTTAAAATTCATAAAAATATTATCTTTTCCCTTGATAATGGGATATAGTATATAATATCAAAAATTATTTACTTATTGGTCAATTTTTTCTTTTTAGTAACTTTTTTTGACTCATATGGATTAAAAAACTTAGATATTGAATTAATCGTCAAAAGGGTTAATGGGGGTGAAAAATAAGAAATAAGGGTGAAAACATCATATAAAATTGTATAATTTTTTTAAAAGAGTATTTAGACTCATATTGACCATAGATTCTAAATAATTCAATTTTTTCCAACTACACATGGAAATTAATTTATATTAATTTAATACCCAATGTTATTCAATGGGCACCTGTCCCATAACTTATAAAAGGGAACCTCCTGTCCCCTCTTACATACACATTTTGAACAATATATTTAGGAAAATAAAAAAAATATCTCTCCAACATCACTCCAAATATCCTATTACTCCTGGTCTCAACAAAATACCAATCCTAGAAGGATTAATTTGTATGGAAGAAGGTTATCTGAGGGGAAGATATAAGTCCTAACTAAGCTATTTGAAGTTTATTTCTTCTTTGACCTCCTTAAAATCTTCTTTAACCATTTTGAAATAATAAAACCAATATATTATATATACAAAAATGTTATTATGTTTTTTATGAAACCCTTTTTCTTCACCTTTTCTATCCTATGGGATATGAAAAGATCGCCCGTATGAACATGTTTATTACCACATTTATGATGTGATGTGTTTTATATTGTAACCACACCTCACAAGGATGGTTATTACGACGAATTTAATTAATATATATGATTTTAATTACATAATTATTTTACTATAAATGTAATATATCATCAAATTTCTTACCTTTTGATCTATTAAAAAATGATACAATTGTTCATGCGTATGTGTGGACAACCACCCCAATCAATCTATGCGATTCATTTTTCACATAAATAAATCATGTCTGGTTATAGATTTTTTTAATTTATGAATATTATATTCATTTCATGATTATATTCTAGTGATGATGTAACAATTACCCCTTCGAACATGGTTATCCTACCAAATCTATTTTGGGATCATGAACTGAACATCCTCGAAATGACCGATGTAAAATTAATTGATTTGGTAACTAAATAAAACATGATCATTAATAGAATACAAGGGATAATGATAATGTAATTAACATGAAAAATGTTCTTGATAAATTAAATTACTAATACAATTTTTTTATTTAGGAGTTAAATAATGTATGAGGTTAGATAATATTTAAAGTAAAGGATCTCTTGTTTCAATTTAATTTCTTTTAGAGTTAATCTATTTTTACAACATATTTTTTGGGGTGTCTAAAATTCCTTAGGAATATATTTTATCATTTTTATCTAAAAACTAAAAAATTATATAAAAAAAATTATTTCCTTTAATGTTTTATTGGTTTAAAAGTTATCAATTTGTAAGGGATTTTTCTATAAAAAATTGTTTTAATGTATTCCTTTAAATTATTTTTCTTCCTTGTCCATGATATTTAATTTTTTTTCCAGAACTATATTATTTATAGTTTAACTAATTTTATATGTCATTATAAACTACATTTTGCTTTCCTTATAAGGTTTAAAAAGGAATATTCATTTTTATTTCTGAATGATGTGATTTTACTAAAGGTTTCAAAAGAATCATTATTTTAGCTTTTATTACATGAATCAAATTTCTTTACCTCATGAATTTTCTTTCATTTTAAGCTTAATATATAATTTTACATTGTTATATTCAAATAAAATCATCTCATTAATATTTTGGTAATTTTTTATTTTAAATAATTTTCAAAAGAAAGGGTTACTTCTCCCTATTTTTATGTGAAAATGGAAATTGATTTTTATGGGTTCAAAACAGTTTTTTGAGGGTTTTATGATGAAAAAATGAAAGATTATTATTTTTGACTTGGTACTTGATCATAATATATGATGATAGGTTATCTTCATACATATTATATGATGGGTGTGCCCAATATAACTTATACAATGGGTGAGACCGATATTTCTTATTTTATGGGTGAGCCCAATATAGCTCTCTAATGCATTGAATAATATTCCTTATCTTTAAAGGAATGAAGATGGGATGTAACCAAGGAGGTTTCTCATTTGGATTTAATTGTGTTCTATCTATTTTTGACATAAGTGAACACATGTTATGAATATAATTCTCTAATATTCCTACAAGGGATTATACTTTCTTACCATAGGTTTTAAAGGTCTTATTTAAGAAATATGTGTGTTTTCCATATGGGTATTATTTTCTTATATTCTTATAGAATAATTTGGAAAAGGTAAATATTTTATGGGTTTTCATTTTTTTCATTGATCTAACATATCACTTTCTCTTTTATATATATTAATATTTTTTTTGTGATTCTACCACATTTTGAAATGTTTTTAATATGGTTTAAGGATGAGTAAGAAAAAAGAATATGTAAATTTAAAATTCATGAATATTTTTCATGAAAAAAAACATGCTTAATTTTAAAAGATTTGTATTATGATAAATTGGATACTAAGTATAAGTTTCCACTTGGTAATATATGAATTTTTTATTTAAGATTTATAAACTAATTCTATAAAAATATAAACTGAAAAGTTCCTTCAAATCTAAGAAATTGAATTATTTTCTAAAAACTAAATATTATGTAATATTTAATGCCAGATTTTAATAGTTGGTATCATAGTAAAAGTTTAAATAACTTTATAGGTTTGGATAATATTAATAAAATAGCATCGAGAGATTATAACATTTGGACATGTTGAAATGATATTGAATTTAAATATTATCATATTTCTTCATCTAATACATGTCTGTTTAGAATGGTTTTCCACATATGAAGGATCGAAACTAAAGTATTTTTTATATATAGGAAAATATCCTTATAAATAATTATCTCAGTACCATTTTAATTAGTATTGACAAGTTTTTTTCTATGATGGATCATTTGTAATAGGATATAAATAGTGGAGGAATCCATGTTAGAGAGAAACTATATTTATTAAAAAATAAAATATTAATATTTAATAATTTAATAAAACAACACACAATAGAATTTTGTGGAACCTTAGTTCTATTTTTGGTTTATGGATGGATTAATTCTCTTGAAAATAGATTCAAAGCCACAATATATTCAAAAAATCAAAAGTAAACTCTATCGATTTGTCATTTTGGAGGTGGAGAAGATCTATAGAGGCCATTGGTTATGAATATTAGGGAGAGATAATAGATTGATGCCATTTACTAAGATATATAAGGATATTTTCCTATATAAATATTTTCATAAGGATATTTAGGTCAGAATAGAGAAATTTTTTTTGTAATTGAGGTAACATGAAGAGGATCTAGTAGTTGTGTATCAATTAATTTTTTAAAGATTGGTCATGTACACACCAAATTGTATTCAAGACCTTAATATTAAAATTAATGGATTTTACCCATGATTGAATCCAATTTTACCTTGATATTTACACTCATATGAATTTAAAATTTATGAGAAATTTGTTTTTTACGGTTAGAATATTGAGATGAAATTTGCTGACACACATGTGCCTCATGATGATAAGAGTAAGAAAAAACCAAGGTGGAAAGAAATAGAGAATAATTCAATAAATAAATATGGATGTAAGACCCCAAAATATTACGATTTTAGTAAAAAACATTTTAAGGAATGTTTTATGGGATATATTAAGCATTACTGGTGTGGTATGTTTGTTAATATGTCTCTTAAATGCAAATAAAAGAGTTTTGAATATTCCAAGAGTGGGGCATCAGATTGAAACTTAATTGTGAGAAGTTTTGAATAAAATGAGTTGGGTAATTGTGATAATGTGTGTTATAAGTTATTTAAACAAGGTGGAAAAAATCTAGATCAAATGAAAAAGGTGTGGAGAGTCATTTTATACTATGAAGATTGAGGTTGGGTTGTCTAATAAAGTGGTGATAGGTGTATTATGTATTTATTAAATTTATTCCAATGCCCTATTTGACTATGGATCTTAACCTACATTTATTTTGAGAAGATTTCAAGTAAAATGGGAATATCACCTCATGGAAAGAATATATATCTTTTTTTGAAAACTTATTTTGGAATTTTTAAGGACAAAAATATTTATTGGAATATTCTTATTATTATTAGTGGGATATTTTTTCTTAAAAATCTCATCAAATTTCACCTAGTAGAGTTTGATATTATCTTAGGTATGGATTGAATTTTTATTTATCATTATATGGTAGATTATAGAGTTAAAAAAGTTATATTCAGTGATTTCATACCTTTGATAAGACATTAATAAGTTTAACAATTGATTAAATTTATTAGTGAAAGTTACTAATGTCATGTTGTTAAAAAGAAATAAACTATTCAAATTAGTGATATTCTAGTAGTGAATGAATCAATGGATGTAGTTTATGATTATTTTATTCGTGTTATTCATTATAGGTAGGTTTATTTTACTATTTAATTAGTTTCTGATGATAGTCCAATTTCAAAATCACCCTATTGAATGGATCAAGTAGAAATTCTGGAGTGGAAAATGTATTTACACGAGTTACTTTATAATTGTTTCAATCATCCAATCACTTCACCATGGGGTTCAATAGTTTTATTTTTTAAAAATAAATATGGTCGAATTAGTATTTTCACTGTAGATCCTTGAATAAAATCATAGTTAAGAACAAGTATCCTTTGAATCATATTGATGGTTTTTTTCATTTTCTCTAGGGAACATAGTATTTTTAAAAGATTGAGATTAGTCAAGGGTACCATAAGTTGAAGTTGATGGGGGAAAATACTTTGAATATATAATTTTAGACTAGAAAAGGGTATTAAGAGTATGTTGTTATGAACTTTGGGCTATCTAATTCCCTATCTCTATTCAAGTATCTTATGAATATAGTTTTACATGATTATTTGGTTAAATTTTTGGTTTTGTTTATTTATGGTATTTTTTTATATTTTAAAATTCACAAGGATCATTAAAGACATATAAGTATTATTTTGAAAACATTGAAATAAAATAAGTTATATGGAAAATTTAATAAATGTGATTTTTTCCAACATATTTATTTCTTTGGGAATAGTGTTTCTGAAGATGATATAACTATTGGCCCTACTAAAACCAAATTTGTTGAAGAATGTAAAAGAATTATAAATTTTACAATGATTTGTAGTTTTTTTATCTTATTCGGAAACTAAAAAAAAGTTTGTTGAAAAATTTTCATAGTTATCTATCCCATTAGACAAGTTTACTTAAAAATGTAATTAAATTATATAGATGAAAAAGAGTGATGAATGTTTATTGAAATTGAAAAGAAGATTATAAAATCATCTAATTTTGGCCTTGAACTCTAGAAATATTTAATTATTTGTCTTTAAAGATTATTATTTGAAGATACTTAGTCTTTCTATGATGCATACTGATTAGTTAGTTACTAATAATTCATGTTAATTGAAATCTCATGTGCTAAATTATCCTACACATGATCTAAAATTAGATTCTATGTTTTTTTCTTTAAAAATATTGTGATTTAATTTATATGAAATAATTTTTGAAAATTTATTCTGATCATAAAATTTTGAACTATATATTCAATTAAAAATATTTTGACATGAGGTAGAGAACATGGATAGAAAAGTTAAAAGATTATAATTACATGATTCATTACCATTCAGGAAAAAAAAGTAACCGATGCTTTGAGTCGAAAATAAAATGCATCATTAACCATGTTAATTTTAGAACATGATCCTTTGGAAAATAATTTAATGAATAATGTCCTAGAAATTGTGCATAAATGAATATGCTCTATTATTTTTTTGGTTTTAGTAAAGTCTTTATATTTAGAAATAATTAAGAAACCTCTAAAGGAAAAATGTGATTTGCAAGAAAATTTATAACTAGTAAAGAAAAAGAAGTTAGATGAATTAGACAATTATATGAAAGTTATTGTGAGATTTGTAAAAAGTTTATCTGTGCTATATATCTCCTAGTTGATAAATTAATTTTTTAGTGAAGCTTAAAACTCTCCCTTTCATACTTTTACTATGATGTATATAGAACTTTAGGAGTATTACAGGTGGGTTGGAGTGTAGAAAAATATTTACTTGTTTACCACAAAAATTTGGAATTGTCAAAAGGTTAAATTTGAATGGAAGTTATCTAAAGGGATACTTATGCCTTTTCTAGTACAAGAGTGGAAATGGGAAAATATATCCATGGTTTTCTTGGTGGGATTTACAAATACATCTCGAGGTAATAAGTTGACTTGGGTTATTTTTGATCGATTAATTAAATTTGTACATTTCCTTTTTATTTCAGATATCATGTCTTTAGATCATATTTATAGACTATATATCAAGGATATAATTAGGTTACTTAGAGATCCTAACTCCATCTTATCTGACCCCATTACAAGGTTTACTTATAACTTTTGGAAGGACCTTCATAAGTCGTTGGGTACAAAATTAAATTTTAGTAAAAATTTTCAAACTCAATCTGATTGATATTCAAAACAAATGATTCAAAATTTGGAATACATGATTTGATATTGTTCAATGTATTACCATGGAATCTGGCATCAACATATTTCCTTAGTTGAATTTTCTTATAATAACTATTTTCATTCTAAAATTCATATGAATAATTTTGAGGAATTATATAGAAAATGGTGTTAGACTATAAGTTAATGAGATGAATCAGGAGAAAGGAAGTTGTTAAGACTAGAGATAGTTAAAAAGGTGAAGATGATTCAATAAAATATGATGGTATCTTAGAGTATTGAAAATATTTATATAGATAATTTAAGGAAAGTAATTTTATTCAAGGAAAGTGATCATTTTTTTATTAAAGTATCTCCATGGAGAACTGTTATGAATTTTATTAAGAATGGAAATTTAAGTATGTGGTTTATTTAAGAAAAATAGATTCTGATTGGAAGTTTCAACATTGTAATATTTGAGTTTTTCATATAATATTTATGACATAATTCTCTAAATAAACTAAAAATATCCTTAAATATGTAAGAAAGTGAATTATTATCTAAAAATCAAGATTATATAATTCACAAGGTTGGGTCCTTATAGGGATTATTCTCACCTTATGGGAGGCATATATCACTTCTCCATGTGAAATACCATTGATTTATGGTAGAATCATCATTCTACAGTAGTTATTTTTGCACAATACCATTTATTTGATATATCATTTGATCCTTGAGTTTTCTAAAATCCATTTTCATCAATATTAAATGAATATTTGTTTGGTTTGAAGAAATTACAGATGATTTATTGTATTTTTGTTTTCAATCTTGATAGAAATATAATTACAATTTTTTCTAAACTTATTACCCTATGATAAAATTTTCATACAAATTATGTGTTTCTAAAATTTTTTAAGAGACTATTTTTATGTAAAATTGTTATTTTATGTAGTATTTGAGTTTCTAAGGAATTTATAATATTGTAATTATATGGTTTCAATGATTTCCTCTCTAGTTAAATGTGAGTTTGGTTTATATGGAATTGTTATTAAATTTTTTTGTTTCTTTTATTTTTTAGTGATATTTATATATTGGTTGGGTTTTATTATTGAAATGATATTAACATTAAATCTTTAAAACTTTAATGATTTATAAAGTATGATTTCATGGATTGGTTTTCCATTTTTGATTTAAAGGTCCATTTTGGAAAAAATTAATGCAATTTCCTGATATAATTGATATCCTTGGTATTATCTCCCTAATATGTTATGATTTGTGTAGAAATGAATATTAATTAATATGAATCATTTTTTATTGTATAAATATTTTAAGTTGACATTTCTTTGAATGGTTCTTGGGGGTGAGATGCGATATTTAAATTGGTGTTTTTTATTGATGTTGTGATTTGATATGGGAGATGTTTACTTAACTCCTATAAATATTCTGAGGGGAACCCTAGGTAACTAAGTGGAAAATTGATATATGGTTGTTATACTAGTATAGATTATGCACTTGTTAGTATCAGGTGACGATCCCTAGAAACTTCAAGAAATATTCTATGTTTTCTGAGGATTTTCATTCTAGGACTATTTTGGGGTCTCATGATTGAGGTAAGGGAGTGCTTCTCACATCTTCTACTTTTGCGATGGATGCTTCTTCTTCTTCTTCTTCTGAAAACTCTCAGTCGAAGGATTCATCCCCAACATGTCTGGAAGTGGTTCCATTCAGCTGTCAAAGATCAGTTTTATGTTAGGATTTTAGTTTACTCGGCTCCTCTAATTACCTTCCTATTTTCCTAGGGAGAATAGATTTTTTTCTCAGGATTCTCCCTCTCTGCTGCATCTCACTATTAGAGAGTTGGACTCTGAAGATAAATTTATCTCTCTTTTGAAGGATTGTTCTCTAGTTTTAAACCCCCTTTCTTCACAAATGACTGTGATATTTTTGGAACCCCCTCTTCTGGAAAATATCCTCTTTACTTTTAAGATATTGGTGTCTAAATCTCACTCTCTTGCTTCTCTGTCTTGCATTACCCCATGAGTATTTAGGACTAAATCATAGTCAAAATTTCTTTCCAAAAAATAGATCCTCAATGAATTTCTAAGGCCTTGATTCTAGGTCCAGTTCCAGGTGTCTCTTCCATCAACGATTAATCTTATAATTTGTAATTATCATGGAATGAGCTCTTATATAAAACCAAATTTCATCTCTAATGATTTTTATTCTAAAATTGTTTCAATGGTTTCAGTGTTTGAACTGAAATAGGTTCATTCGAAAGTCAGGGATTTTACTAGTTTCCTAAGATTTCAGAGATTTCTCAATGGATCCACCACCAATTTGCACATTCAGTTATTTCAGAAAGAAGGAGTTTTAGTGGATCTACATTATTATTTATATCAATTTATAAGTAACAAAGTATCAGAGAGAGATATGTTTTTTGTTCTGTCAGTCATCTATGCCATGTGTGATGCTCATGTTGGAGAGACTTTATGGGATGAATTAAGATCCATCAACCTAGGGGACATCCCATGGATTGTTAGAGGTACTTGAAAATTATGTCTAGACCAGTGGATAAAAAATGAAGTGGCCTATTTCCAATAAGTGAAATTTAATCCTTTGTGGAGTTCATGATAGTCAATATACTAATGAATGATCAAATTTGGGGAGATCAATTCACTTTTTGTAATAACCAGTGAGGAATCTACCCCTCTTGGAGTTGTATTTATTGACGTGTTGGTAAATGGGATACTATTTATTTCTTTCATTACATCAAAGTTTCTCACTTGGTTTGGGGCCTCTAAGAAAATTCTTTTCTCCAACTGTATTTTAGTTTAGAAGTGTTGGTGATGACTTCTTTCATTTATCCTCCTCATGAGATGATAAATCATAGTTTTTGGTCCTTGTGAGTAATTCCTAGGATAAATCCTCTTGAGGCAATCCTTGGTTGTCTATTCATAATAATTTAAGGAATCTCAAAGGCCGACTTTTATACTTGGTCAAGAGTCTTCCCTGAGGTGATCAAGAACTAGAGACAATAAATAGAGACATTTAGTATTTGGATTAAATCCTTGAGAAAGTTTGGTAAGATTGTGACATTGAAAATTTGAGATTAAATAAGGACTCGTTATATGATTTTTTATTAATGTCGGATCATATTGATTGTAAAAAATTAGGAGTGAAATGGATTCATGATGGAGATAGAAAGATCGAGTATTTTCATGTTTGTATTACAAAAAAGACTAGGCACATGTCTCCCAAAATTATTTTTGAAGATGAATATTGTAATAATTATAGGGTGGTTGTTGGAAATATGGAAGATAACTACTTTAAGTCTATTTTAGCCTCTACTAACCTGAGAATAGTGGGGGGTTATCCAAGTGGATCATATGATATTTTTGATGTAATTACCTACTCTTTGTTTGAGGAATTAAATGAAAGGATGAAGGCCATTACAGATGAGGATGAAATTAGAGAGGTGGTTAGGTTCATTAATCATGTCAGCATGCCTAGGCCAGATTCTTTTACATCTTCATTCTATAGGTTTTCTTGGGATATTGTTAAGATGATTCTGATCAATATAGTGCATGATTGTTTCCAAGGAGGTATTCTACCTTGAGTGGATTATGAAAAAAAAAATTCATTCCCAAAATCAAAGACCCATAGTCCTTTAATCACTACCATCCCATTATCTTGTAAAATTTGCCCTATAAATTTCTTACTGGAATTATCAATAAAAGGATTTCCCTCTTTCTTCATAGTTGGGTGGTTTAAGAGAAACAACATTTTGTGAGGGGATGATCCATCCAAGGGGTTATTGTGTGTGCTCAAAAAGTGATCAATTACATAAACCTAAAGTCTCTCAATAGGAATTTTTCCATAAAAATGGATATGAACGAAATTTATGATAGATATGAATGTAGTTTCATCAATAGGTTCCTTGCTTGCATGAGGTTCTCTATGTTGGTCATATATATCCTCTTTTTGTATTTTAGCTCTCTTGGGTTGTCTTATTAATTTATGGGAAAATAGTTTGGGGTTTTCAAAGTAGTAAGGGGTTTGATGCAGGGAGATCCCCTCTCCCCATCCCTTTTCTTCATTTCCCAGGATGTACTCAGAAGGTTCGTTAATCATTGAATTAGTGGGGGAAATATTATTACCTTCCGTAATAAGAATTTTTTTGGTTATATATCTCATGTTATGTTCACATATGACACTTTCATATTCATTAATGGTAGTATGAGGACTATTTAGTGGTGAATTAAGCTTTAGAGGTGTATTGTGTTTGGAGTGGCCAGGTTTTGAACCATCTGAAGAGTAGATTTTTTGTCCCCAACAAATGTTCAGAGAGGAGGAAAAGGTATTTAGAGACAAAACTTGGAATTCTTAAAGGATCCTTCCCTATGAGCTACTTGGGAGACCCAATGTATCCAAATAATCTTCTCATAAATCACTTTGATATGGTTACCAATAGAATCATGGGTCACATTCTCAACTGGTAAAATATGTTTTTTATATTTTGGAGGGAGAATATGTTTGATAAATTAATTCCTCTCCTCCAAACCCATGCACATATTTTCTACTCTTAAGGTCCTGAAGAAGGTGATATCCAACAATGAGTGATCTATTATTTCCTTATTGCGGGATGAGAATATGGAAGGTAAGTGTCATTGGGCCTCCTGGAATCGACTTGCTAAACCTATTGTAGGAGGGGTATCATCTTAAAGAGAATTTATAGAGCCATGAATGGTCTTCCTGAAAAACTTTACAAGGAAATATTATAGTTGAATTTATTTTGGGGTAAACATATGAAAGATACTTATAGATGTGGAGGTTTTTTTCTTATATTTGAACCCTCAAAAACTCATTAGTTGATCCGACATTATATTCTAATCCTGAAGCAACAATATCGATGGTCAATTGGTAGGGGGATCTTAGATTCTAGAACCATAACTATTTCAGAGATATTACTATTTTTCAGAGATTCCCTAGGCTGGATATTAGCTTCAGGGAGGCCATTAAGCATCTAGAATTTATCCGCACCACCTGGTATGATAATCATAGGAGTATCTTTGATAGAATTCTGTTATTTAATGAGCTGGAAAAATTTATTTTCACTAGTTATATGGATTATTCTTTAAATATTAGAGAGTTTTATAAAACTCAATCAGTGATCACTACTAAAGATCAATGAGGAGAAATTTTATGATATAGGGACCTTCCTTCAAAGTTATATTTTCATATATATTGTGTTCAGAACAATGTTTTTCTTACCGATGAGAGTATCCAGCAGAGAGGGACTAGTATTTCTTACAAATGATTCTGTTTTGGAGAGCCGATACCTAATCCATGTATCAATTATTTTTTATTATTTAATGGGAGAAGACAATATAGGGAAATTTGGATAGTTAAGAGTGTGTTCCAATCAGGCTGTTTCATTAGAGTCCTTCCTTCAGCAATAGTTTTGAGGAGTGGATAGAGCTGGTGTTGAAAGGAAGGATAAGATGTTGACATTTACTGCAAGTCGCTGGCTTCTCTAATCATTCAGACACAAAAGGAGGCATAATTCTTTAATCTTATCCAACACATGTAAAATATTTACGACCAGAAACATAATTCTAGATTTTTTCTGGCTTTGTAAAAATATGGGTAATGATCCTTCCATTATATCTTTTGTTCCTCTAAGCTTCCCCATCAATAATTTCACTATACAAGGGAAGTGGATCAAATGGATGCCTCCCTTCTTAGGGATCAAGTTAAACACTGACAGTTCCTGCTCTATGGCATCTATGTATGGTGGTGGAGTGGTCAGGGACCCCAAATTTTCAGTTCTGGAAGATTTCTAAATCTTATTTAGGATTGGAGATTCCATTAAAACAAATGCCCATGATATCCTCATAGGTCTTCTAATATGTAATCAGGGAGAAATTCCAATCATAGAGATAGAGATCGATTCATTAGCAGTCTACAATTCATTATCAGGTAAGGGACATGTCTCTTGGTGTATTTAATATTCCATTAGAGGATAAAAGATGCCAATGAACAATCACACGACCATTATTCACACCTGGAATGAGGGTAATGTTGTCGCATACTTTCTTGGTTCTAAAACATTTCAGAATGTGAGGATGTTGTTCTTATCTAGCCTTGGTTCTTTTCTCCTTGAGGGCATCAAATATTTCTGGACTGATTCCCTTGGGTTTTACTAATTGAGACCCTCTTAATTGTATATTGTAGTCTCTTTATCCATTTATACATTTAATAAATTAAAAAATTCTTTTGGTGGTGAATAATATTTCTATAAGGGTAAATGACTAGTGAGTCTAGTGAGAGCTAGTGAGGGGTTATTTCTTTAGGAGTGAATTATTAGGTCAACCGACTGTTTAACTGAGTACTTTTAGTATTTTTCTATTAGGACATAGTGAGTTTGACGTGATACCAATTATGTTAGATTGAATCCTTAAACTAATAATTTTTCGATTCTGTTTCTTATTTATATTTATTTATTTTTACAATGTTTTCATATTGTGGCTAGTACCTTCCAGCTGCATTGAAAAAAGTTTTACTTATTTAATATTTTATTCAATTTGTCCCTTTAAGTTTGATTTATAATTTTTTATTCATACCTAATTTACTTGAATTAATTTTTTATAGATTGAGTTTTATAATTACTCATTTAAAAGGATTAATTTTTAACCTAAAAAGATATTTAAAAGTATTTTTGAAATTAATACCAAGACCACTAATTCTTATTAAACGGTGATGAAATTTAATTTAAATAGAGAGAAATGTTTTTTGTTTTTATTGAAAGTTTTGAAAAGTTAAAAACTAATTTATAATTAATGATCAATATAGAATTCATGATGTTCCTTCTAAAAAGTAATTTTATGGAATCATTGGTGGAATCCTATAGGGAATGTTTAACACACACCATGTATATACAATTTAGAGTTTATATAGTATTTTTTTTTTCTAATTTCAATTATTTATGGTATGGATTCTATTTTTCAATACATTAGTTGTTAATTTAGTTGAAAAATGAACATGGAAGGTACAGGTTACCTTAGGACATAAGAGGAGCTAGAGTTGCATTTTAGGTCTTTTGGGGTTGTTTGAGGAATATATCTTTTATCAACCACACTGGTCACCTGTGTATATTTAGACTCATTGCATGTAATGCATAGTTTAATTTTTCTTGTTGATATTGTTTTATAGATATTTTTTTGGATTTAAAAAATTTATGACTTGTTTGGTTTGTTATGTTTAAACGTGTTTATTTTTTTGTTATGGATCTCTAATGTATAGATACATCATTCTAAATTCTTGGTAAGAGTCTAATGTCAATTTATCTATCTTTAGAGGGTGAAATAATTCCCAAATTGTTTGTTTGATACCCTTTATACTTTTTTCTAGATTTTTGAGATTAGGAACATTCTTAAAGCATTATGAAAACCCAAATTAGGTGGCATGGTTGGTTGACTCAGGCTGGTTCATTATAAAATTGAATCATATCTCTCTTGTTATTTAAAGAATTAAATGTAGAACAAGGATACAATTTTCCAAAATAAAGAGATAGATATGTAAAACATTGAGTAACCATGGGTTATTAGATATATGTTATTTAGTTTTGGGTTTATTTATTATTTTTAAGGAATAATTCTAGCTCAAGAAAATCCAAAGAGTATCCAGAGAGTTGCACATGAAGCACACATGAGGTGTAAACTGTGCACTTCAAGAATGTGGGATTTTGTTATGTTTTTATCTTAGTATGGTTTTTGATATTTTATTTTAGTCCTTAGAGAATATTTATAATAAATATATAAATTAATTACATTATTTATTTATATTTCAATGTGTGGTAGTATTTTTTTAATTTACAAGATCGTTTTATAAAATGAAATTTAATTTCTTATTTTTGAAATGGTTTAATGTGTAAAAGATGATAAGAAAATTATTTTATCTGAGCTACTTAGTGTTGTAACAACAATAAAAATAATTTATATAATGTTTATAGGATAAAAAAATGATATTTTATGTTTCTTAGTCCAGAGTTATATTTTAATTTAACATAAAAATTTATTTTCATAGTTTACAATCATCCTAAGGTATTTTAATTTATAAATTATGATATATAAAATATGGGTTTTCATGATGAGTAAAAAATATTTCTTTATCTAACTATTATTATAAAATCTCTATAAATTATTAATCAAAATCTTATAAAAATTATTTTGTTAAATTTTTTCTAAGTGATTTTATTTTTATAAAATAATATTTTACTTATACTATATATATAATTATTTTGAGAGTTATTCGAGAATTTTAATGTGGATAAATTATTATTGGATATGATTTTGAAATTTTGGGAATATTCATGTTTTCTTTGCATCATTTTATTGGCTTGTCTTGAGTTTTTGCTGTTTTAGATCCTATGGTATATTATGATTGGGTTTCTTATTCTATGTTATGATTGATTTTTCCTCTTAGAAAAATGTGTGTGAATTGAGGGATGGATTTTCTTTTGAATTTAATATTGATGAACCATTATATTAATCTATGTTATACTCTTTCAATGATTGATTCTTATCAGAATTTAAATAGAGTGACTTGTATTAATTCATCTCAATTTTTAATTCATTCTCAATAGTTTCTCAAGTATAATACACCTATTTTATATGGTGATAATGTTATGAAAGATGCTATACAGTGTCTTGAGAATATTTAGGGAACCTTCAATTCTTTAAATACTCCTATAACATCAAAAAATCAAGGTCACCATTATTACATTTGAGAGATCAATATAGGAATGATATAAATCCAATAATTAATCTCATTCTATTGAAGACATGTCTTGTGAATATTTCAAGTGCATGTTTATATATTGAAATTACCTTAAGAATATAAAATAATATAAAGAAAAGTATTTTACATGTCTCTTGGTGAATTATTAAATGGTGAAGGAGAATAAATTTCATTTCAATCAACATGTATTTTTTTCTCTTAACCTTATTGTTAATGAGTCATTGAGGGATCATTTTTTTGAAATATGCATTCATGAAACCCTTGGTTTAGTGGTGTGTCAATTCATTCTAAATTCGAATAAATAAGTGATTGATCAGTTTGCAATAGTGGAAGAAAACTTAATGGGGAAACCTATATTCATCAGTGATACTTTTTTCCTATGGGTTTAACAAGGTGGACTCATTTTATGAGATGAAAAAATAGTTGAATTTAGTTAAATAATTGTTGATATTTTGGGGACTTCTTCTCACCCCATCTCCAAAGTACCTGTGAATAGGAACTGTCATTTGTGCTTCAAGTGTGGAAGGATTAGGCATTCTAAAACCTTATGTCAAAAAGTTCCAAAAACTTATTATCAATGTGGTTGAATAATCTATATTGATAGATTATATTGGATAAATTATTAATTGAGTAGGTAATCTAAAGAAAATTTTGAATCAAGGAATAAGATAATGATGGAACTTATGTCTAGTCGGTTAGAGGTTAAATACGAAAATTTTTTAGGTAATTACTTTAAAGTAACATATTGACTATTATTTTTTTGAATAAAAGTACCAGTTGTCTCTTTATCCATTATAGATTCATTAATGTATTGATATGATGCCTATACCTTCTTTTCCTACGTCATCTATTATGCTATTCAATGTAGAAATTTAATTTAAAATTCTTTAGTTAGTGATTTAATTTTGGTGTAACTTTTCTTGTATTTTTTATCCATGTCTGAACATTAGTACGGTTGGAATATGATCATTGTAATGGTAATATTGGATTTCTTCAACTACATACGTATAATTCTAAATGGTTTGGAGACATATATTAAGACTCTTTCTTCTACTATGTTATTTCTATATATTTTTTTAATTCCTAAAATTATTTCTTGTTGGGATGAAATGAGTGGCGCGATGGTCTCCCATAGGCCATAGTAATAGATTAGTGATGGAGAAAATATAATTGGTTGGTATTTTAGATAAATGAAATATAATTATATGATTTTATTTAGAGGATGATTTGATCCATGATTCGTCAAAAGCTCCTTGAATCTTTAATGAGTTTCATTTTTACCTATTTCTATGGTCTTATGATTTCGACATGAAACATGATGTTCCTTCCACGACGGTGTGGGTATGATTTCAAGAACCTCCATTACCTTTCCAAAAAACTTCTCTTATCTGTATGGATGGAAATATGGTTGGTAGATATTTGTGTTTAGATAGAATTTGTTTTTCAAATTTTCACCCGATATCACCACATATCTATGTTGAGGTTGTTGTTTCAAATCTACTAGTGGAGAAGGTTTGGATTATAGTAGGGGAAGAATTTTGTTGCAAAAATTATGTGGCCTCTGAGTTTTGGATATATTTGTTTACCTCACCTTTTTTGATAATCCCAATTATGCTTTAATATGTTTTGATAATCCCAATCATTATTTAATATGTGTTTATAATCCTATATATATATGTTAAATTATGTTGACAAAAATATCAAAATAATCATTGGAATATGTTAATCAATGTTTATACATGATTTGAAAAAATTCTAACTCTATCTGAATTTGTTTTTCAAAGAACAGATAGGTGTTAAGTCCACTGATATGAATAAGGTCACCGGTATGCATAACAGCTACCGATAGAAGAAGAGCTTCCGAGAGAACTAGTATACCGGTATGCACAAGTCGACTGATACAGATCTACTAGTACATAGTCTACTGATACGTAAAGGTCACTGATACATAGTTAATGATACAAGATACCAATACAAAAAAACAGACATACAAAGCTATCATTATGAATTCCACTGATATAGACAGATACCGACAGACAGCTACCGCTACATAGTCTACCGATACAAGAATGCCACCAGTAGAAAAGAGCTACCGATAAGAGGAGCTACCGATAAAAGGAGATACCGATAAGAGGAGCTACCAATAAGAGGAGCTACCGATAAGAGGAGCTACCGATAAGAGGAGCTACCGACAGAAGAGCTACTAATACAATCTCACGGATACTAACAGCTACCGATGGGAACCAGTCACTATTTCTCTAAACTCTATTTCTATTTGTCTATTTAGCAATGGTCATATTTGAGGTTTTTAATGCAAAGAAAATTAATTAATGAAGGTTGTTGGCATGTCAGGAAAATGTAACTTGTACGTGTAAAAAGATAATCATTCCTATTGTCGGAGCTGAAGGTGTATAAAAGGGAACCTCTAACTACTAAAGTTATCACTCAACAAGTGGGTCCGTCTTTCCATGCATATACGAAACAACCTTCTGGAGATACACAAGGACTTACATGCATAGAAGAAGAAGGAAGGCTACATACTGAATCTGTAGAACCTGAACATTAAAGGAGTAAAGAGCTTCTATGACTTCACCCATACTCAAGCTGACGAAGACTGATCAACCTGGACCTGGGAGACAAATGTAAAAAACGACACTGTATTTTCATGATAAAAACCAGATAAGGACTCAAAGTTTTATCTTACTTAAATCTAAAGAGTCCAGAGCTACACTTAAAACACATAGATCATTCTAAACTCATCTCTTTCGGTTTCAGTTATTTACATTTTGAGCAGTGTGTATGCTCTGTATATTTGGACACACACTATCTCTTGTACTGAACTGGAAGATTTATAAATCCTTACTCAATCATTACCTATACTCTTATATCCCACTGTGGATAGTGGTAGAGGTCAAGTGTGACCTGGATAGACTGTGTTCTATTGTTTTTGTTTTTCCCACGAAGAACTGTGGTAGAGGTTATAGTACATGGACAGTCTTTTTAATGTTGTTAACCCTGATCTAGGGTGTGGATCAAAGTTTATATAAATTTTTTGAGAGGACTAAGTCTTATATTGAGACTGAACCTCTTGGTTAAAACTACTGTGCTTATTTATTTTGTTTTTAAACTATATTGAATATTCCGTTGCTCAGTACTTTGAAATAAAAATCTCTTTTAAAGTAACTCTGATAGTTAAACATTCAAGTGTTTGTATTTATTGTAAACCAGTAGGTTATTTTTCAAAGATAATCTAATCTTTAGATTAGATTAACTGAGAACTAATTAATCTCATGAGAACCTAACTGACCCTTTACTATATTAAAAATTCACTACAATTTAGCTTGTTATTTAATTTGGGGGATTTTTAATAGAAATATTTTAACATAAATTTTAATTGTAACTCAATTCACCCCCTTTTTGAGTATCCACTCCGACCAACATTTGGTATCAGAGGTTTTTACTTGTAAAGGATTTTCAAATACTCTGTTTTTCAATTGTGATTTTTGTTGTATCTTAAAGAACTTAAGTTTATGTTAGTTCTAAATTTTATCTCTTTAAATATATTTACTAAAATATAATTATGGATAATAGATTAGAAGGTGCTGCTACCAACAAGACACCTTTCTTTATCGGTGTTAATTATGCCCAATGGAAACTGAAAATGAAAATTCATTTAGAAAGTATGAGATTTGATATCTGGAGTGCTATAGAGACTCAGTATAAGATTCCAGAAACTGAAAGAACTACTTGGGATGAACCTAATAAAATATCATACAATAATAATTGTAAAGTAATGAATTCCATATATTGTGATTTGGGAGATGAAGAATTTAATCAAATATCTGCTTGTGAAACTGCTTATAAAATTTGGGATACTTTAGCTATTTCCCATGAGGGAACAACCAATGCTAAAGAAATGAGATTGAATACCTACACTATTAAGTATGATAATTTTAAAATGAAACCCGATGAACCAATCTATGACATGTATCTAAGGTTCAACCAAATTTTAAATACAATGAGCTCACTTGGAAAGGCTGTTCTAGCTAATGAGTAAATCATGAGGTTACTAAGATGTCTGCCAGACAGATGGAGAGGCACATCAGTTTCAATTGGAGAATCATGTGTTATAAGTTCACTCCCTATTAAAGAGATGATTGGTAAGTTAATTATGTATGAAGAATAGTTGAAAGCAAACAAGTAGTAAGATGATGAACCAACGAGGAAGTCACTGGCATTTAAGTCTACTTCCTCAAAGAGAAAGGACACGGAGAAAGTTCACATTCCTACTGAAAGTTCAACAAGTGAAGGTTTAGATTCTGATAGTGATGAAGAGATGGATCAGATATCCAGGATATTTAAGATGTTTTATTAAAAGAAGAAGTTTTTTAGAAAATTCAATTACAAGGGAAGGTATTAAAATAAATGTCATTGGAAGAAAAATTGGAAAAAGACTAATAAAAGTGATGACATAGTTTGTTAAGAATGAAAGAGGAAAAGAAATGTGAAAGTTGAATGTCCAAAATTGAAGTTCAAGAAGAAATATTATTAAAAGTACATCAAATACAAGAAATCTATGAATGCAACCTGGAGTGATTCAGAAGATAGTTGAAGTGATTCTGACTCCTCCCAGGATGGAAAATCTCAAAAATCTAATATGTGTTTCATGACAAACACATCTAAGGTAACACTGGATACTCCTACTTTAAATTCTTATTATTATGAAAATGATTCTGATTCTGAAAAACATTCTAGTGAAGAGTCTTTTTAATATTTTAATATGCTAGAGGAAACCTGCAATGAGGTGAAGAATAAGTATAAAACCTTAAAGAAACAACATGCTTTAACTAGCACTGTAAAATCTATATTAGAAGTAGAAAAGTAAATGAATGATCAACTATTAAAGGAAAATAATCAACTTAAATTTTCCAATGAGAAACTGAGAATAGATTTAGAAAAGTTTACAAATAGAAAGAACACTCTTACATAAATTCTAGGAAAAAAAGTAGCACCCAAGTATACTACTGGTTTAGGCTATCAACCAAGACAGAGACAACTTGTTAAGAATAAATTCATTCCAAAAACTAGATAGTATGATTCTAGTTCCACTTTTGGAAATACCTATGCCTCAAATATCTATTCACATAGTTATAGATCAAACAAAGTTATCTTTCAAAATATTTTGAATATATTGATTGTATGCGACCCATTAGACAAATATAGGTACCAAAAGTTTTTCTTGCTAATTTGTCTGGACCCAAGAAAATCTGGGTACCAAAATCATTTTCTATTTAAACCTGTTTGGTAGGAAATTGGCTTAATAAGTTCCTGTTATAAGACATGGTACTTGGAAAGTGGATGTTCAAGACATATTACTAGAGGTTACTCGTGTTTCAAAAGTTTAATCAAAGTTGATGGGGGACATGTCACATTTGGTGATAATTAAAAAGGAAAAATCATCGGATTAGGCCAGATTGGTAACACTGATTCAATTTTAATTTCTAAAGTTTTATTTGTTGATGGATTAAAATATAATATTTTATGTATTTCTCAGTTTTGTGATGATGGTTTTAATGTTAAGTTTGAAAATGATGCTTGTAATGTTTTTAATTCTAAAAATGTTTTTGTATTTTCTGCCTTAAGAAATGAAAATGTTTATGCTGTAGATTTATATTGTTTAGACAAACAAAAGGTTACCTATTTAAATGCTTTTAATAGAGAATATTGGCTATGGAACAGAAGATTAGGACACTATATTGTTCACTCACTTAGGAAACTGACTATGAAAAATTTAGTTATAGACCTACCTCAACTAAAATTCACAGCATACAAAGTTTTTACTCCCTGTAAAAAGGGAAAGCAACATAAGGTTTCATTCAAATCAAAGAAAGAAGTTTCAACTTCTCAACCTCTCGAGTTGGTTCACATTGACTTGTTTGGACCTTCAAGAGTTTCTAGTTTAAATGGGAATCACTATGTCTATGTCTTAGTAGATGATTTTTCTTGATACACTTGGGTATACTTTCTTGCTCACAAAAGTGAAGCTTGTTTTTATTTCATTAAATATTCCAAGTCTGTAGAAAACCTAAGTGGACTTAAAATTAAGACCTTGAGAAGTGACCATGGTCATGAGTTTGAAAATCATGAGTTTGAATCTTAATACTCACACAATGTCTATAGTATAAACTTTTCTACCCCTAGGAAACCTCAACAGAATGGTGTAGTTAAAAGAAGGAATATAACCCTTCAAGAAATTGAAAGAACTATGCTAAATGAATATGACCTACTTGTTTACTTCTGGGCTAATGATGTGAATACAACTTGTTATATTATAAATAGAGTCTTGATTAGACCTGTTCTTAAGAAGACCCCTTACGAACTGTGGAATAATAGGAAGCCTAAAGTTAGTTAATTCATAGTTTTTGGTTGCAAAGTATTTATTCTGAATACAAAGGATAATCTCAACAAGTTTTCTTCTAAAAGTGATGAATAAATATTTCTAGGTTACTCTATAACTAGTAAATCATATGGAGTCTTTAACAAAAGAACCAAATGTGTGGAAGAATTAGTTAACATCAAATTTAATGAAACTGATCCACATGAACCTACGTATTCTCTTGAAAATCATGAAGAAGATCTGTCTATTCTGGACCTTGATGATAAAATTAGTGAACCTATTATAAAGACAACCAGTTCTGGAAATATTCCAGAATCTTCTCCTGGTGAACCCGAACATAGAGAAGAATATGAAATTTCTCATCCTACCTTTACTAGATCAACTTGGATTCCAAATAATCATCCTTTAGATGTTGTTTTTGGTATTCTTGATAGAGGGACATAGATTAGAGATTCTCTATGAAATAAGGTTGAACATCAAGCCTTTCTTTCACAGTTAGAACCTAAAAATATCAATGATTCAATCAATGATGAATTATGGGTAATGGATACGCACGAAGAATTAAATCAATTTGAAAGAAACAAAGTCTAGGAATTATTTGATAGACCTATGGAAACTTAAACCATAGGCACTAAATGGAGTTTTAGAAATAAATTTGATGAACCAGGAAATATAGTTAGAAACAAAGAAAGGCTAGTTGAACAAGGGTATAGTCAAGAGTAAGGAATAAACTTTGAGGAAACCTTTGCACCTATAACTAGATTAGAATCCATTATGATTCTACTTGCCTATGCTACTCATCTGAATTTCAAGTTATATCAAATGGATGTTAAAATTGCTTTTCTAAATGGTTTTATAATTGAAGATGTTTTTGTTGAACAACCACCTGGATTTACTAATCCATATATTCCAAATCGAGTTTTTAAGCTCTCTAAAGATTTATATGGTTTAAAACAAGCCCCTTGAGCTTGGTATGATAGACTTAGTAGTTTTCTTATTTCAAAAGGGTTTTTAAAGGGATTTATAATCTAGATCTCTTTATTAAAAGAATTTCCCATGATGTTTTGATAGTGAAAATATATTTTGATGATATTATATTCAGATCTTCTAAAAATACTTTGTGTATTGATTTTTCAAAGTGTATGAAAAATGAATTTGAAATGAGTTTAATGGGAGAAATCAAATATTTTCTTGGATTTCATGTTTTTTAAAATTAAAATGGTATTATTTTAAATCAGAGTAAATATAAAAAGGATATTTTAAAACGTTTTTGTTTAGATTGTATTAAGTAAAGTGATACACCTATGAGTACCACTTGTAAGTTGTATGCTGATGAAACTGGAAAACCAGTGGATCAAACCCACTACAGAGGTATGATAGGGAGTCTGCTTTACTTTAATGCTAGTTGACCAAATATTATGTCTAGTGTGTGTATATGTGCAAGATTTCAAGCTAATTTAAAAGATTCTCACTTGCTTGATGTTAAAACAATTTTCAAATATCTTAAACATACTACTAACTTAGGATTATTTTATCCAAAAGACAATAATCCGATTTAATAATTTATTCAGATGCTGAATTTTCTGGTTGCAAGTTAGATAGAAAGATCACTTCTGGAACATGTCATATTCTAGGTAAGTCCTTAGTCTCATGGTGTAGTAAAAAGAAGAACTCTGTTGCATTTTCTACCACTTAAGTAGAGTACATTACTGCTGGTAGTTTTTGTGCACAAATTCTATGGATGAAACATACTCTACTGGACTACGGATATCAGTTCAGACACGTGTCTATAAACTGTGATAACACTAGTGCGATTAATATCTCTAAGAATCTCATGTCTCACTCTAGGACCAAACACATTGATGTAAGGCACCAATTTTTGAGAGATCACTACCGAAAGGGTGATATTACTCTTGAATTTATAGGTACTGAACATCAATTAGTGGACATATTCACTAAGACTTTAAGTTCAGATAGATTACGTTACATTAGACATGAGTTAAGAATGATAGACTCTGTGAGTTAGAAACCTCACTGTTAGAAACCTCACCGTTAGAAACCTCTCCTTTAGAAACATCACCGTTAGAAACCTCACTATTATACCTCAATGGTATGAACCTCACTATTATACCTCACTGTTTGTGGACCTCACCGATAAAAATACCTCACCGTTAGGAATCCTCACTGGTATGTGTTACCGTTAGGTTGCAATGTTTTTAAACTTCTGTATCTTTAGCTGCCAGAATCTGTATCATTTATGTTATACTTATTATGTTTTATTTATTTATTTTTTGATTCCTAAATGATAAAACCTAAGTCTTGACCTCATCTCGATCCACCTCAAATCCATTACCTTCAAGCCTTATCTCCCAAATCATCGAACCCTAAACCTCGCGATTCGCAGAATGGAAAGAGTAAATAGAACATCAGTCAATGAAAAGGATAATGAACCGAATTAAAAGAGACTCGAAGGAGAGTCTAGTGGTAGAAGTGACGTGAAGAAACCTAAAAATCTGCATCTCGTTCAAAGGGAGATAGTAGTTGGGAAAGAGGTATGCGCAGAATGATTGATGACTAGTAAGTCTTTAGTTCTAAAGGTTCTGGAAGATCAGAAATGGGTAGAATGCTTCTTAAATAATACTGGCCCCTATTATCCAAAGCTGGTAAAAGAATTATATGTTTTTGTTCATTTTGAGAAATCAGAAAAGGAGAATAGAAAGGTTTCAGTTGTGAATGGAAGGACAATATATTTTTCCTCTACTGAATGGGCTGAGTGTTTGAAAGTTCCACATGAAAGAGAATTTGGGTATTTCTCGAAATCAGTACTTCATAACAGGGACATATTTGAATATAAAGCTGCTTTGGAAGAATTAACAGGAGATGATACACCAAGAAAGGTAGTTGACACAGAAATGGATGGAGAGAACTGGTTACTGTTCAAGTTCATCAAACATGTGCTAAGTCCAAGAATAGGGGACTTTTCAAATATGAAATACCAAGATAATTATTTTCTGCATCTGTTAAGACACGGTATTAAGGTAAATCTGTTCATATTGTTAATGATTCAAATTGAATATATGACCAGGCCAAAGTCAAAAACTAATGCTTTATTCTTTGCAAAGATGATATCTATGGTGATTAAGGTAAGATGTGTGGATAAGTCTCAGGATGAGATAGTGGTTATGAAAGACAACTTTTGTATTACCAAAACTATCCGTAAACACATGAAGATCAATTGGAATCCATGGAGAAGAGAATGGGTCAGTGATGATGAGAAGTTATATGATAAGTTTAATCCTGTGGATCATCCTTCTAGGCCTATGGATGTGAGGGATCCAGGTCTAGGACCTGATGAAGAGGAACCTTAGTATAGTGATGATACTGATGAAGAGGATGCCTCTGTAGCTGATGGAAGGGATCCAGACTTGCCTCCAAGTCCTGTTACTGAAATTGTATCATCTGGAAAGGGAACGATGTTGGGAGTAAGCAATGAAGAAGCACCTATTGATGAAGAAGACCAAGCTAATTCAGATCATGGGGAGACTGCCCCAGAGAAGGAAGAAGAAAGAGAATCTGAAACTGAAGCATCTGTTTCTTCTTGCTTGAGTCTTAGTCCACCGATTGGACACTCCTCAATGCCTACTGAGGAAATTGTTGATGTAGACCGACCAACACCTATTCCTAAAGAGCCTCCTACTATTTTAGAAATGGAGATGGTTGTGGAGGATTCTTCTGAGGAAGACCGAGATGATGAGGGTGCTATTTCTATACATATACAGGAGAATGCACCAGTTTAGGGGGAGTATCCAACTAGACTTGGCAATGTTTCAGTAGCTAATGGAATTTAAGTCTGGTCAGAAGTCCCATGTTTTATGGTTTGTGGGTTGGACTACCCTGATTCTGAAGATGAGACACCTATCAATAGACCATAATTTAACTATAACATCTCTTCTGAGTTTTTACCTGAGGATGTGGTAAGAAAAGATAATCTAGACCAGTTGAAGTCTGATCTTAAGACCTAATTTATGGAAGATATAAGAAGAATGGAAACCTCTTTAATATCATCTATTAAATCTATTATGAATGAGTCTGTGGCTAGTACTGGGACAGAAATAGAACCTATAGCTATGCCTGAAAATCGGATCACTAAGGCTGATCTTGAATCTTTAAAGGATGAGTTGAAGGAGACTTGGACTGCATCTGTTGCAGAATTAAAGCGCTATCTTGTTGAAGATCTGAGAAAAATGGAAAAATATTTTGAACTCTCTCTTAGATGTGTTGTGTCAACCCATGTGGCAGAGATGGTGAATGAAGTCAAGACCTTCTAGAATCAAGTATCAAGATTGGAAGAGGATGTTGAAACTCTAAAGAACTCAATTGTCTCTATAAAGTCTTATATGATCTCTAAATCTCAAGAAGACAAAGACTTGGCTTTTGTGAAGACTGTATTTGGCTAGATGGTATCAATATTTGAGGGATTTAAGACTTCCATGGAACAACATGTCAGCACCCAGGACTCTCTTTTGAAAAATCTTATAAGTCGACTGACAAAATCTTTTAGGGAAACAATAGCCTTCACTATTGCACCTCTGAGTTCTACCAAGACTTCTTTGGATATTGATCAGATTCAAGCTGTGATGAGAGAAGAGATTGGCCAGTCTTCTACCAGTGGCTCTGTTGAATCTTCTTCCTTGACCCATGTGGTGACTACCACTAGGAATATAGGGAAAATTGTTCATAATTTTCTGAGAGAATCCACATCTTCTCCAAAAGAGTTAAAAGACAAAGTAGATTACTATTTCCAAAGGGTCTACAACAAGCATCAGCTCAACAACCATTTCAAGCTTATGTTAGAAAAAATGAAGCTACCCCCAGTCACTCAAGATTTCAAATAACTAGTGAGAAAGCTCAGGGAGTTGACTCATTCTCTAGACAAGTTTATGGAGAACAAGGATGAATTCATTTCAGCTATGGAAAGAGGTGAAGGGATCATAATGGACTTTAGGAATCTGTTGCTGCCATTTTTGCATGTGGGAAGTACTCCAATCATTGTACCTCTATCTCTGCCTGCCTCTGCTCAGTTTGCCTCCGTTCCTCAGATGACTCTAGTACAAGCAATCCGGAGCCTCACTCCTATGATCACACAGAGAGCTACCCACTACAGGCTAGGAACAGCCTCTGTTTCTCAACCTCTAGTAGTGATTTCTGGAATTCCCAAGCCTTCTTCTAAAGCTACCTAGCCTGAGTCTACCTCCTAACCCAAAACTAAATCCATAGTGGAAATTTTGGAGGTGGATTGATTAGTGTCTCGGACCTTTGATAGGAATCACTTGTATTCTTTTTGGTTCAATTCTATATTTCTATGTATTTTTGCCTCAAGTTATATATACATGCTTTCATTCTCTCTTACATTATATTAATTCTATATTTCTTTCTTTCCTACTTTTTTATAATCACAAAGGGGTAGAAATAATATAACAGGGGAGAAATAATACAAAAGGGGAGAACTGATATGGAAAAATAATACAAAGGGGGAGAACTATGATATGAAGAACCATTCTATTTCGCCTATGATACATTTGTTTTTATAATTCTAATACATTTTTTTATTATTACCTCTGATACAATTTCATTTATTACTATATCCTATGATACATTAATGATTATTTTGGATTATAATACCACAAGTTGTGATTATCTAAAAGGGGGAGATTGTTGAACTCACCTATTTTGATAATCCCAATTATGCTATAATATGTTTTGATAATCCCTGTTGGTTGGAGTGGATACTCAAGAGGGGGGGGGGGGTGAATTGAGTTCCAATTAAAATTTATGTTAAAAACTTTTAGGATTAAAATCCCCCAAATTAGAACAACCCAGTCAATTAAGGCAGTAGAGATATAAGTGACTTATTGTTCAACATGTTTCTCAAAGGTTGATTACTCCTCAGTTGAATCAGTATGATAACAAATTCGAATTTTGAGACAAGTTTACTAAACAAATCCGATATACACACTAACTGGAACTAACTATCAGAGTGAATGTAAAAAAAATTTCTACCTTTGAAAATATAAGCACAGCGGATATATGTTAAACAGAGTAAAGAAAAAATGAACACAACACATTTAAACAAGAGGTTCAGTCTTAAGTCAAGACCTAGTCCTCTCCACTTGGTGATCATCTACCACCAAGAAGTTATATTAAAAATTGATACACAACCTCTATTGGGATTTACAACAGCTTTCACAAACTATCCAGGTTTTGCAACCTCTACCACAGTTCTTCTTGGGAAACAAATAAACTACCAAGCCACACCAGGCTTCTTTCACAATTATACATGGGAAAAAATGTAAGAATAGTATGGTATGGGGATTTTCAGTATCCCTTATTTCAAGCACAAGAGTCAGTGTGTGTAACACATACACACTGCTCAAAAATGTAAAGTATTTAAACACAGTAGAGCTAAAGATAGTAGGGATAAGTTTGCAATACTCTATTTTGTTGGAATATCAGCTCTGGACTCGTTGGAATGAATGAAATGAAGCTCTGGTCCTTCTCTGCAAGTTGCCTCCAAAACAGAGTGTCGCAACTTCCAGGTTGTGACTTCCAGATGTAGAGATGACCAACTTCTAGGATTCAAAAACTCTTTGCAGCACACTACTACATATTGTAGAAGGTTATTTTCAATAGATCTTCATGAAGCTCTTATTCTTTTGGATTAGTGCTTGAGAGTTCCTTTCTTCTATCCAGTATGTTCGAGGTATCTTCTTTTGCTGCGTTTTTGTGTCTCTCTTCTATGTCTTTTATATAGTCTCTTGTTTTTGTGTTTTTTTGTCCAGTAGAGGCCGGCAAGAGAAATGTTTCAACCACGTGTGATCTTCCTCATACATCGTACTGTCTCCTGATATCCCTGCAAATAACATTAAATAATTTCATGTGCATTGATTTGTCCATACATGACCGTTATAATAGTATTAAAAAAATAGGTAAAGAAAAGAAAAGAATATCATTAGACTGGTAGCAGATGCATGTCACACGGTAGACTTAAATCTCTACAACTTTGGACTTCATCAGTAGACTATTCAGTTGAGGGCTTCAACCG
Organism: Viscum album; assembly: GCA_963277665.1. Taxonomy (NCBI): domain Eukaryota; kingdom Viridiplantae; phylum Streptophyta; class Magnoliopsida; order Santalales; family Viscaceae; genus Viscum; species Viscum album. The sequence goes on along the minus strand of OY728135.1, from coordinate 2,001,392,822 downwards.
TGGTCTTTATAATGGCGAATTGTAGTCTTTCCAACTATAGACTTCAACTGTAGTCTTTTAATGGTAGCTATTTATTCTTTGTAACAGTGGATCCTCATCAGTGAACTCCATCGGTAGGCTCAACAGTAGACTTTTAACAGTGAGCTTATAATTGGTAGTTCTATAACATTAGACTACTTCAACAGTAACCTTTCCAACTGCAGACTTGAACAGAAAATTTCTCAACAGAAGACTTGAGAAAATGTCTGACAGTGGACTTCTAGCAGAAACCTTGTTACAGCAGTGACCTTATGATAGTAACTCTTTGTCTGTGAGCTTTGATAGGTAGATCATCAGTAGGTTTGTGATAGTAACTGTGTACCGGTAGCTTCAAATAGTGACTGTAAATCTTCAACAATGATCTTCTAGCAACAGTGACTTAAGGTGATAGTAAGCTATAATGGTGACTTTGAACAGAAGGCTCTTACCGGTAGCCTTTAATAGTGATCTTATATTTAGATAAATATGGACTGTAAGTTGATGCAGCAAAGTCATGAGTCTTAAGAATATACATTGTTGAGAATAAGATAATTGTATATGTAGATTAAAATGATTAAAGACTGACTTAATATATTATGATCAATATTTAAACATGATTTGTGATTATTAAAACAGGTGAGTCCAACAATCTCCCCCTTTTTGATAATCACAAATTATGTCAGTATGTATTAAAATTTGTCAAGTATAATAGATTAATAAGAACAATATTCAGAGAGTTAGCACAATATTTTCATATTAGTTTCTCAATTAGAACAGTAATCACAGTATGCACAGTATTTCTCCCCCTTTGTGATTAGAAAAAAGAAATACAAATGAGAGAAAAACTGAGAAGGCTTATATTAATAACACAATACATTTTATGAAAAAAAAAAGAATACATATTCCATATCAATAGATATAAACAAACTCAATCCATAGCATCCTTATGTAAGGGGTCTTTCCATTTGGAAGAAGAAGATGGAGAAGGAGCTTGTGGATGAGCAGATTTAGGAATGGCTGTAGGAATTACTGGAGGGGAAGCAACAGAAGCTCCTGTGGGTCTGTAGTGGGTAGATTGCTGAGGGATCAGTGGAGTAAGGCTTCTGATAGCTTCAGCAGGAGACATGATGGAAGAAGAACCACTGGTTAGAGATGTAGGTAAGGCATGAGGGATAATTACAGGGGTGTAGTTCACATGGAGAAAGTGGAGAAGAAGGTTTCTGAAATCCATAATAATGCTTCCTCCTCTTTCCATAGCAGATAAGAAATCATCTTTATTCTAAGAAAACTTATCCAAAATAGGGGCCAATTCTCTCAGCTTTCTGACCGGCTCCTTGAATGCATGAGTCACTGGAGGAAACTTCATATTATTTATCAAGAGCATGAAATGGTTGGTCATTTGATGCTTGGTATAGACCTTCTCAAAGTAAGCATCCACCTTATTCTTAATGGCCTCTTGAGAAGCAGTAGTTGCCCGTAGGTGGTCACGAACAAAACTACTGACTTCCCTAGTGGTAGCAAGTATCTGAGTATCCGAGGTGCCACTGGTACTGGCCTTATAAAACTCTTCCTTGATCACAGTTCTGATCTGGTCAATGTTCACAGTGGAGCTGGATGAGGGAAGGGGTTTTACCGAGAAAGCTACTGTCTATTTGAAAGACTGTGTCAAATTAATAACCACCTTCTGAACAAGTGCATCTTGACTATTCAAATGTTCTTTTACTGATGTCTTAAAAGCCTCAAATACTTCCACAAACTTCTTTACTACTTCTTTGATATATCTAATATCAGCATTCACTTGGGTTTGAGAACTGTTCATGGCAGTCAATGAAGCAATCGATTGTCATAGAGCAACCACAGCTCCTGCCCAACTCTCAATTTGAGTATGGCATACTTTAAATTCACCCATCATTTCCTTCACTGGACTAGACACAACACATCCCAGAGATAGCTCCAGGGATTTCTCCACACTCTTCATTTCATCAACAAGGCTTTTCTTTAAATCTGCCACTGATTCTCTGAGTGCTTCTTTCATTTAATCCTTTAAGGACTCAAGTTCCTCCTTAGTTTCCAAATTTTCAGCCACAACAGGTATGATAACTGAATCCCTTTGGGGCTAGTCTTCCTCATCATAATCTTCATAATTGAGTCCAAGTGCCATATATCCTAGATCTGAAGACCAAACTTCGATGTCATACAACACAGAAAATGAACCAAGATGCTCCCCCTCACTTAGAGCATTCTCCGGAGGAATCTCCTCTAACTGTTCTGCTCGAGGTAACTCCACAACCGCCTCTACAACTTCAGAAGATGAAAAAACCATTTTCTCTGATAGTTCAACAGTAAGGTTAGTCCTATCCTTTTTTGAGTCATCAATGACTCTCTCATCAATGGCAGTAGATGCCACTTCTACTTCCTGATCAGGCACTATCTTGTCTGTATTATCAATCAGAGGGCTCAAACAGAGCTCTTCTTCTTCATTTTCCTCATCATCTACTTCAGCATCATCCTCCTTTTCTTCATGAACAAAATGATCTGACTCAGTTGCCTCATCCTCTTCAGAGGTTTCCTTAACAACATTCTGATATGCTTCTTCTTCTTCTTCTTCTTCTTTAGTGGTATCAGTATCACTGTCCTTCAGAACAGTCTCTCTCCTTGGTAGTTCTTTTAGAGGGATAGCTGCTCCAAAAGCTACAGTCCTTACAGGACTATGAGGTTAATCAGGATCACTCCCATCATCAATGGGGGTGTTCTCTCTTTGAGGGTCCACATCTCCTTCAGCCTCCTCCTCATTAGAATAAATTGGTTCTGGCTCATCAGGATTCAGGCCTGGATCTCTTTTATCTTTTGGACTAGTTGGATGAGTATTAGGTTCAAACTTTTCATACACCTTTCCATCATCATTCACCCATACCATCTTCCAGGGATTCTAGCTAATTTTCATGAACTTTCAAATTACCTTGGAGAAACAGACACTATTCTTGGCTACTATCATTTCTTCTTGATTTCCAGCCACACCCTTTACCTTTAGCATAATTGAAATAAGCTTGGCATGGAATAAGGCATTGGAATTCAAGCTTGCCTTGGTCATATCCTATAATTGTACCATCAGTAACCTACATAGGTTAATCTTCTTTCCATGCTTCCGTAAGTACATCAGGAATATGTCCTGGTACTTCAGTACAAAAAAGTCTCCTCTCCTCGGACTATGTACATGCTGAATGAATTTTAATAAGAGCCGGTCTTCTCCATTAATATCAGCTACAATGATCCTTCTTGATTTTCCATATCCTGTCATTTCTTCCATAGATTTTTCATACTAAAAAACAGCACTGTCTGGAAGAGCCACTCCAGAGTAGTAATCAAATATTCCTTCATGAGGAACTCTCAAACATGCATCCGACTCAGCAGATGAGAAACTAACTTCATTCCCATTGACTCTGGACATTAGCTTATGTACATTCTCTTCCTCTTAGAATGCCAGATATTCATATAATTATTTCACAAGATTTGGGTAGTAAGTTCCATTGTTGTTGGAAAAGCATTCGGTCCATCCTTGGTTATCTAGTACTTTTAGCACTAATGACTTGCTCGACAACAACCATTCTTCACTTAACTCCTCTTCAGCAAATATTTTTCTCTTGGTCAGATACAGGTTTACAGGTCCTGACGGGGTGTTACTGGTTCCACTGGATTCAGCTCGAGTTCTCTTAGGCCTTGGAGCATCCTCATTGACAGTCGGGGGTTGCTTGGTTCTGGCCATAGAGATTGAGAGAGGTTTGAGGGCTCAGGTGAAGGGTTAGGGTTTAGGAATTTCGAGAGAAAGGTTAAAGATTGCTAGAGGAAGGTGGATTGAAATGTGTTCATTGCCTTTTATTTTATCATTTAGGGATTAAAACAAAATAAAATAGAAATAATAAAAAGAAATAAAATGGTTCGAATTCCTGCAAAAATAAAAACAAACAGCGAGGTATCCAATAGTGAGATGTATCAGTGAGGTACACCGGTGAGGTGCAACAGTGAGGTATAACAGTATGGTCCAACTGTGAGGTCCAACTGTGAGATTCGACTGTGAGGTCTAACAATGTGGTTTGACAGTGAGGTCTAACAGTGAGGTTTGACTGTGAGGTCTAACAGTGAGGTTCGACTGTGAGGCCTAGCAGTGAGGTTTGACAATGAGGTCTGACAGTGAGGTCTCCTATGCTGAAATTAATCATACCTAACTCATGTTTGATGTAATTTAACCTCTTAGAATTCAAAGGCTTTGTGAATATATCAGCCAATTTTTGTTCAATGCCAATGAATTCGAGAGTGATATCACCCTTTTGATAATGATCCCTCAAAAAGTGATGTCTCACATCAATATTCTTTTTCCTAGCATGAGATACTGGATTTTTGGAAATGTTAATAGCACTTGTATTATCACACTTTATAGAGACATGTTTGAATTGAAATCCATATTCCAGTAAAGTATGTTTCATCCACAAAATTTGAGGACAACAACTACCAGCATCTATGTACTCAGCTTCGACAGTAGATAATGCAACAAAATTCTTGTTCTTACTACACTAAGATACTAGTGACTTGCCTAAAATGTGACATGTCCCAGAGGTTATTTTTCTATCTAAATTGCAACCGAAAAAATATGCATCAGAATAACTCAAAAAATCAAATGATTGTCCTTTTGGATAGAGTAATCCTAAGTTGGGAGTATGTTTGAGATATTTAAAAAATATTTTAACAGTAATTAAATGAGACTCTTTCGGATTGGCTTGAAAGCGAGCACACATGCATACACTAAACATGATGTCAGGTCTACTAGCTGTAAGATAGAGTAGACTTCCTATCATACCTCTGTAGTTGGTTTGATCCACTTGTTCTCCAGCTTCATCTGTATCCAACTTACAGGTGGTACTCATAGGTGTGTCACTACCTTTACTAACATCCAAAGAAAAACGTTTTAAAATATACTTAATATATTTTCTTTGATTCAAAACAATGCCATTTTTATTTTGAAAGATCTGAAATCCAAGGAAAAATTTGAGTTCTCCCATTAAACTCATTTCAAACTCATTTTGCATCATTTTTGAAAAATCAACACATAATGAACTTTTAGAAGATCCAAAAATAATATCATCCACATAAATTTGTACTATCAAAACATATTTAGAAATCTATTTAATGAAAAGAGTGGGATCAACTATCCCTTTGGTAAAACCTTTTGAAATAAGAAAAGAGCTAAGCCTATCATACCATTCTCTTGGAGATTGTTTTAAGCCATACAAAACTTTAAACAGTTTGAAAACATGATTGAAAAAATGGGGATTTGTAAAACTAGGAGGTTGTTCAACAAACACATCCTCAACTATGTAACCATTTATAAAAGCACTTTTAACATCCATTTGATAATGTTTAAAATTCAGATGAGCTGCATATGCAAGTAGTATCCTAATGGCTTCTAGTCTAGCTGCAGGTGGAAAGGTCTCCTCATAGTCTATTCCTTCTTCTTGGCTATATCCTTGTGCAAATAGCCTAACTTTATTTCTAACTATATTCCCAGACTCATCTACTTTGTTTCTAAACACCCATTTAGTTCCTATGGTTAAGGTGTCCTTAGGTCTTTCCAATAATTCCCAAACTTTGTTTCTTTCGAACACATTTAGTTCTTCCTGCATATCCATTACCCAAAATTCATCATTGATTGCATCATTAATATTTTTGGGTTCAAGATGTGAAAGAAAAGCTTGATGTTCAACCTAGTTTCTTAGAGAAGCTCTAGTTTGTGTTCCTCTATTTAAATCGCCTACAATAGCATCTAGAGGATGATTCTTTAGAGTCATAATACCTCTAAGAAGGGTTGAACTAGATTCTTCATAGTTGTCTGTTGGTTCAAAATCAGCAGGTGAAGATTCTGAATAATTTCTGGAACTGGATACTTTTACAGGGGATTCACTATTTTTATCATTAAGGTTCAAATTTGATAATTCTTCCTCAAGATTTTCAAGAGAAGCTTTAGGCTCATGTGGATCAGTCTCATCGAATTTAATATGAACTGATTCATCCACACATTTGGTTTTCTTATTGAAAACTCTATAGGCTTTACTTGAAATAGAATAACCCAGGAAAATTCCTTCATCACTTTTGGGAGAAAATTTGTCATGATTGTATTAAGTATAAATAATAAAGACTTTGCAACCAAAAACTCTAAAGTAATTAACCTTAGGCTTCCTATTATTCCAAACATCATAAGGGGTCCTTTTTAGAATAGATCTAATTAGGACTCTATTAATAATGTAACAAGCTGTATTTATAGCTTCTGCCCAAAAATAAATAGGTAAGTCATACTCATTAAGCATAGTCCTTGCAATTTCTTGAAGGGTCCTATTTCTTCTTTCTACAACTCCATTTTGTTGGGGTGTCCTAGGGGAAGAAAATTTGTGACTATAGCCATTATGCAAGCAGTAGGATTCAAACTCAGGATTCTCAAACTCACAGCCATGATTACTTCTTAGGGTTTTAATCTTAAGTCCACTAAGGTTTTCTATAGACTTGAAATATTTGAAAAAGTAGGAACAAGCTTCACTTTTGTGAGCTAGAACGTATACCCAAGTATACCTAGAAAAGTCATCTACAAGAACATAAACATAGTGCTTCCCATTTAAACTTGAAACTCTTGACGGTCCAAACAAATCCTTGTGAACCAACTCAAGTGGTTGAGAAGTTGAAACTTCTTTCTTTGGTTTGAAAAAAACTTTGTGTTGTTTTCCCTTTTGACATGGATTACACACTTTATCATTTGGGAATTCCAATTTAGGTAGGTCTCTAACTAAACATTTCTTAGATAGCTTCCTAAGTGAGTGCACATTACAGTGTCCTAATCTTCTATGACACAACCAAGAATCTTTATGAAAAGCATTTAAACAAGAAACATTTTGTTTGGCTAAGGAGTTTAAATCAATAGCATATACATTATCATTTCTACATGCAGTGAAAACTAAGTCATTATTTGAATTAAAAACATTGCATGAATCATTTTCAAATTTAACATTAATTCCATCATCACATAATGGAGATATTCTTAGTAAATTATACTTTAATCCATCAATAAAAATTACTTTAGAAATTAATATTGTATCAGGGTTACCAATCTGTCCTAAGCCGATGATTTTTCCTCTTGCATTGTAACCAAAGGTGACATGCCCACTATCAAATTTAATTAGACTCTTAAAGCACGAATAGTCTCCTGTCATATGTCTTGAACATCCACTGTCCAAATACCATACAATTTTACAAGAACTCTTTAAACAACTTCCCTGCAAAAAAGATTAAACATGGGATAATTTTCGTACCCAGATCTTCTTGGGTCCAGAGAGGTTATCCAATAAAACTTAGGGAACCCATATTTGCTTTATAGAATTTCTGAAATCAACAAACATATTTTGAGACATAAATACTTCGTTCGGTCCTTCAGAAAATTGTTTCTCAAGAGATTGTCCAGAATTAGCAGTGAACTGTCCAGATTTTGGAACAAATTTGGTTTTGCTAATGTGTCTCTGTCCAGGCTGATATCCTAGACCAGTTGTATATTTTGGAGCAATATGTCTTCCTAGAAACTATATCAAGGTATCTCTACCAGCAGTGAAATTATCAATATCCTTTCTTAATTTTTCATTAGATAATTTGAGCTGAGTATTATCTTTCAACAATTGAGCATTCTTTTCTTTTTCTATACTTATATTTGTTTTAATATTACTAGTCAAGGAATGCTATTTCTTAAAAGATTTTTATTTATCTTTTTGTTAATTGTAGGTATCTTTCAGTACATTGCAGTATTCAAATAGTTAATCCTTAGACATATTTGCATCATTATCTGAGTCACTGTTATTTTCAGAATAATAATCATTTATAATAGGGAAAACAGGTACCTCAGATATGTTAGTCATGAATAAAATGTTGTCATGATTCTTTTCAGAGTCAGTAGCTTCTGATTCAATTGTGCTGTCTTCCGAAGCACTCCAGGTTGCTTTCATGGCTTTCTTGTACTTCTTGTCCTTATAATCGTATTTCTTGTTGAATTTTAACTTCATACAGTCAGCCTTGATGTGTCCTTTCCTCTTGCATTCATAGCAGACTATATCATCCCCCTTATTAGATTTCTTCCAATCCTTCTTTCACTTACCCTGTTGATTATATTTACCCTTGTAGTTTGGCTTTCTGAAAAACTTTTTCTTCCTATAGAACATCTTAAATCTCCTAGCTATTTGAGCCATTTATTCATCACTATCTGAATCTGAATCTTCACTAGTTGAACTTTCAGTAGGTACATGTATTTTCTCCATGTCTTTACTCTTAGAGGTAGTAGACTTAAAGGCTAGAGATTTTATTTTGGGTTCATCATCTTCTTCTTTTTTCACCTACAATTAATCTTCATACATCATTAGTTTACCAATAAATTCCTTAACCGGTAGATTACTGATGTCACATGACTCTTAGATAGACACATAAGTGCCTCTCCATCTTCCAGGAAAACATCTCAATATTCTCATGATCTGCTCCTTTTCTGGAACAGCTTTTCCCCATGAACTCATGGTGTTGAAAATATCATTGAACCTAAGATACATATCATAAATGGGTTCATCAAGTCTCATTTTAAAATTATCATATTTAATAGTATAAGTATTTAATCTCATTTCCTTCACATTGGTTGTTCCTTCATGAGAAACAGCCAAGGTGTCCATGATTTCATGATCTGTTTTACATGTAGAAATTCGGTTAAATTCCTCATCTACTAAAGAGCATTAAAGAGAATTCATAGCTTTATAGTTATTATTATAGTCAGACTTTGTATCTTCATCCCTGGTAGATCTAGCAGTTTTGGGAATTTCATATTCTAATTCTATAGCAGACCAAATATCAAAACCAATACTTTCCAAATGAATTTTCATTTTAATTTTCCATTGAGAGTAATTCACACCATTAAAGAAAGGTGGCCTGTTAGTAGCAGAACCTTCTAGTATATTGTCCATGACTAGATTCTAGAAAATATTTTAAAGAGATAAAATTTAGAACTAATGGAAATTTAAGATCTGTAAGTAAAAATAAAACCACAGTTTGAAAATAGAGGGTTTGAAAACCTTTTATTTCTAAATAAGAATGAATCCTCTGATACCAAATGTTGGTTGGAGTGGATACTCAAGAGGGGGAGTGAATTGAGTTCCAATTAAAATTTCTGTTAAAAACTTTTAGGATTAAAATCCCCCAAATTAGAATAGCCCAGTCAATTAAGGAAGTAGAGATATAAGTCTGTTATTGTTCAACAGGTTTCTCAAAGGTTGATTACACCTCAGTTGAATCAGTATGAGAACTAATTCAACTTTTGAAACAAATTTACTAAAAAAATTAGATAAACACACAAACCATAAATAACTATCAGAGTGAATGTAAAAACAATTTCTGTCTTTGAAAATATAAGCACAACGAATAGATGTTAAACAAAGTAAGGAAAAAATGAACACAACACATTTAAACAAGAGGTTCAGTCTTAAGTCAAGACCTCATCCTCTCCACATGGTGATAACCTTCCACCAAGAAGTTATATTAAAAAGTGATACACAGAATGTATTGGGATTTACAACAGCTTTCACAAACTGTCCAGGTTTTGCAACCTCTACCACAGTTCTTCGTGGGAAACAAATAAACTACCAAGCCACACCAGGCTTCTTCCACAGTTATACGTGGGAAAAAATGTAAGAATAGTTTGGTATGGGGATTTTTAGTATCCCTTAGTTCAAGCACAAGAGTCAGTGTGTGTAACACATACACACTTCCCATAAATGTAAAGTATTTAAACACAGCAGAGCTAAAGATAGTAGGGATAAGTTTGGAATGCTCTATTTTGTTGGCAGATCAGCTCTGGACTCATTGGAATGAATGAAATGAAGCTTTGGTCTTTCTCTATAAGTTGCCTCCAAAATAGAGTGTCGCAACTTCCAGGTTGTGACTTCCAGATGTAGAGATGACCAGCTTCTAGGATTCAAAAACTCTTTGCAGCACACTACTATAGATTGTAGAAGGTTCTTTTAAATAGATCTTCATAAAGATCTTGTTCTTTTGGATTAGTGCTTGAGAGTTCCCTTCTTCTATCTAGTATGTTAGGGGTCTCTTCTTTTGCTACGTTTTTGTGTCTCTCTTCTGTGTCTTTTATATAGTCTCTTGTTTTTGTGTTTTGTTGTCCAGTAGGGGCCAACAAGATAAATGTTTCAACCACATGTGGTATTCCTCGTACATCGTACTATCTCCTGATATCCCTGCAAATAACATTAAATAATGTCAGGTGCATTAATTTTTCCAGACATGACTGTTATAATAGTATTAAAAAAATAGGTAAATAAAAGAATAGAATATCATTAGACTGGTAGCAGATGCATGTCACACGGTAGACTTCAATCTCAACAACTGTGGACTTCATCGGTAGACTATTCTACTGAGGGGTTCAACTGTTGTCTTTCCAACTGTGAACTATAGTCTTTACAATTGTAGACTTGAACTGTAGTCTTTTAACGGTTGCTGTTTATTCTTTGTAATAGCGGATCCTCATCAGTGAACTCCATCGGTAGGCTCAACAGTAGACTTTTAATAGTGAGCTTCTAATTGGTAGTTCTGTAACATCAGACTACATCAAAAGTAACCTTTCCAACTGCAAAATTGAACTGATAATTTCTCAACAGAAGACTTGAGAAAGAGTTTGACAGTGGACTTCTAGCAAAATCCTTGTTACATCAGTGACCTTATGACAGTAACTCTTTTTCTGCGAGCTTTGATAGGTAGATCATCAGTAGGTTTGTGACAGTAACCGTATACCTATAGCTTCCAACAGTGACTGTAAATCTTCAACAGTGATCTTCTAGAAACAGAGAATTAAGGTGATATTAAGATATAACAGTGACTTTGAACAGAAGGCTCTTACCAGTAGCCTTTAACAGTGAGCTTATATTTAGATAAATATGGACTGTAAGTTGATGCAGCAAAGTCATGAGTCTTAAGAGTATACATTGTTGAGAATAAGATAATTGTATATGTAGAGTGAAAATATTAAAGACTGACTTAATATATTATGATCAATATTTAAATATGATTTGTGATTATTAAAACAGGTGAGTCCAACAATCCCAATCTTGCTTTAATACGTGTTTATAATACTATAAATATAAATGTTAAATTATGTTGAAAAAAATATCAAAATAATCATTAGAATATGTTAATAAATGTTTATACATGATTTGAAATAATTCTAACTCAATATGGAAATGTTTTGCATCGAATAGATAAGTGTTAAGTCCACTAATATGAATAAGGTCACCGATATGCATAACAGATACCGATAGAAGAAGAGCTACTGATAGAACAAGTCTACCGGTATGCAAAAGTTGACTGATACAGATCTATCGGTACATAGTCTATCAATACGTAAAGGTCACTGATACATAGTTACTGATACAAGCTACCGATACAAATAGACATACATACACAACAACAATTATGAAGTCCACCGATATAGACATATACCGACAGATAGCTACCGATACATAGTCTACCGATTCAAGAATTCCACCAGTAGAAAAGAGCTACCGATAAGAGGATCTACCGTTAAAAGGAGCTACCGATTAGAGGAGCTGCCAATAAGAGGAGCTACTGATAAAAGTATCTACCAATAAGAGGAGCTACCTATAAGAGGAGCTACCGATAATAGGAGCTACCAACAGAAGAGCTACCGATACAAACTCATAGATACTAAGAGCTACTGATGGAAACTAGTCACTGTTTCTCTAAAATCTATTTCTATTTGTTTATTTATCAAGGGTCATATTTTATTTTTTTAATGAAATGGAAATTAATTAATGAGTGTTGTTGGCAAGTTAGGAAACCGTACCTCGTACGTGTAAAATTGTAATCATTCCTATTGTGGGAGATGAAGGTGTATTAAAGGTAACCTCGAACTACAAAAGTTCTCGTTCAACAAGTCGGTCAGTCTTTCCATGCATATACAAAACAACCTTTTGGAGATAGAAAAGGACTTACATGTATAGAATAAGAAGGAAGGCTACATATTGAATCTGTAGAACCTGAACATTCAAGGAGTAAAGAGCTTCAATGACTTCACCCATACTCAAGCAGATCAAGACTAATCAACCTGGACCTGGAAGTCAAATGAAAAAAACAACACTCTATTTTCTTGAAAAAAACCAGAGAAGGACTGACAGCTTTATCTTACATCAATCTGAAGAGTCCATAGCTACACTCAAAAAAAATAGAGCATTATAAATTCATCCTTATCTGTTTAGCTCTATTGTGTTTCATTTATTTACATTTTGTGTAGTGTGTGTGCTCTATATTTTTAGACACACACTGTCTCCTATGATGAACTGGAGGATTTATAAATCCTTACCCTATCTTTCCCTATACTATTATATCCCACTATGGATAGTGGTAGTGGTCAAGTGTGACTTGGATAGTCGGTGTGCTATTATTTTTTTCCCACAAAGAACTTTGGCTGAGGTCATAGGAACTGGACAATCATTGTACTGTTGTTAACCCTGATCCAAGCTTTGGATCAAAGTTTATATAAATTTTTTGAGAGGAATAAGTCTCAGCTTGAAACTGAACCTCTTGGTTAAAAATAATGTGTTTATTTATTTTGTTTTTAAACTATATTTAATATTCTGCTGCTAAGTAATTTGAAATTCAAATCTATTTTAAAGTAACTCTGATAGTTAAACTTGCAAATGTTTGTATTTATTGTAAACTGGTAGGTTAATTTAGAAAGATAATATAATCTTTAGATTATATTAACTAAGAACTAATCAATCTCTTGAGAACCTAATATACCCTTTACTGTATTAAAAATTCACTACAGTTTAGCTTGTTATTTAATTTGGGTGATTTTTAAAAGAAATCTTTTTAACAAAAATTTTAATTGGAACTCAATTCACCCCCTCTTGAGTATCCACTCCGACCAACAAGATTACTATTCATATTATAAATAGTGGGGGAATATTTTAACATAATATATTCATGGTAACATGGATCATAAGTGGGTTCTTGATTCAATTATTCAAGAGGAATTTGGGATAAAGGCTCTTTTAGTCCTTGAAATAGACCTGATTGATACAACACATGATGATTACATATTGAAAGAGGAAAGAAATTGGAACTCTGATATGAAGGTGGAAGACATCTTAAACTGCTTAAGGAATGATGTGGCTTACTGAAAGTTGACTATGTGGGGCCTATCCAGCTTAGGGGGGTGTAAGTTGTGTGTGTGGTTGATGCTTTGGAACAAGGATCCAATATTTCAAAACCCTTATCTTATGCAGAGGTAGTGCGTCTTAGACTAAACCAATACATGATGAGGTGATACATTCAGTAAGTGAGGGAGGATCATCGATATGAAAGCCCCATGATAATTTATTCTAGGTCTCATATGCTCTATATGAGTTTTTAGTTAATTTAGTGAGTAGGTTAATTCCTAGATGGAATAGGTCGATTATTAATTTAAGTAAGCTTTTTGCAGGGTTGAAAACTAAATGCCTGGATCATGAACAACGGGGCTCAACTCCAGAAGATGACTTCAATGAATGTTGGGTATCTCTAGAGAAGAATCAGGTGATGATACCTCTATCCAATTCTTAGTTGACTTTGCATATGGGAGTCATGGTATATGAATTGATATCCCAAAGAGGAAGAATAGGAAAAAGGGAAACCAAGATTTGGGGAATTAAATTGTGGTTAAGGGGAGGAAAACTAAAGGGTGTAAGGATCATTACTATTTACCAAAACTAATGAAAAAAAATATTTCTTAAAAATATTAGGTTTAAGGCGATCTATTATGAAATCAATTCTAACCAACATGAACAGAATAGGTGTTCAAACCATCCAAGTGAAAATTAATGTGTCGAATGTGGTGATGATAAAGAGAAAGATTAGGATGGATCTATGATAGAATATCTGAATTAGATTTTGGGAGACTCTATGATTGTGCATGTTAATAATTGTGATCCCAACACTAATTTGGCTTCCCCTACTAAGGATGCACTCTATTTGCCATAGTGGGAACCAATTAAGGCTACTGAAAACAAAGAAAGGACTTGGGATATTTTCACCCACTTTAAGAAAGAAATGGTAGAGGTGGATTTTATGATTAATAATTATCATGAGGACATTGGCATGAGAGATGAGATAATGATTCTTATGGATACTAATAAAGAACAGTGTGTGTGTGTATCAAAAAACAAGCTCTCATTTTGATAATAGGATTATATAAAAGGAATATAAATGTGGAAAAGTTCGTACAAACATAGGATAAGATGTAATATAATTTTTAAGACCTCATCAAGGATGATCCAGATGAAAATGTAACTTCACTTCATTGGAAATTACATACGTATAATGCTTCTAATAACATCATACTTTCTTTTAATATTTTTTTATTTATTATGGTGTCTGAGGTCTTCCAGTTTCAAATTGTGATGTTTCCCAATTTTTCCATAAAAGTTCATTTAAAATAAAAAAATATAATTTTTAGTCAATATGATATTTCTTCTATAATAAAATTGGATCATATATTTAATTAATGGACTAAATGATATTAAGGGTAATTTCTCATGAGATAGTCCTGGCTTAGTCTCTATCTTACTCTCGGTATTAGCTGATGAATTTATAGTCGAATAAATTCTTATTTTTAGAATAATTATGACACCCATGATTTCAATACAGATTATCTAATTTGATATTTAGTGATTATGTTATTCACTTTGATTTTTGTGGATTTCCAGTAGTGATAGAAATATGAACTTTTTGAGATCATGGGATATATGCCCACATGATTATGTTGAGAAATTAATGATAAACACCGGGTTTTAAGATTGATGAGATTTTATATATTCAAAATATATAATTTAGAATCATTTTATTCTTTTAAGATATTTAAGAAGAAGAATAATTGTGAAATATATAGAGAAGGGAATCTAGTACTGTAATTTCTAAATATTTATATGCATTAAAGGAGTCAAGATACTGATAGTATGAGTGTTATGGGGGAAAGAAACTAATAATAATATGATAGTATTTCATGTATATTATGGTATAAAATTATAATATGATAATAATGAGAAGTAGGCGGGCTATCTTATCTTATGGTACTCTGATATCATAGTAGCTGATAGAATAAGAAGGAGAAATAAGAGGAGAAATACCCAAAGATCTTTCTATATCATAGAAGATAATTTAACAGATAGAAGAAGAATAAGATAACATGATATAATATTTGGGGGAGTGACCCAAATAAAATATTTATACTATATTCTTAAACTAGGTTTTGATAATCTTAATTAATAGAATGATTAAGAAAGAAGAAAATATGGATTATCATTATATTTACACAAGACGATCATTCTAAATTTGTGTATTTAGAACACAAAATATTTGCATGAAACATTGGTAGAAGTTATATTGGTAGTTGAATTCATATTTTGAGGAATAAGATCTTGTTTTTATACTATAGTGAAAAACTTGGGAGAATGAAGAAGATCTTGTTTATTGAGTGAGTTTAGAGGAATCACTGGGAACTAGTGGGATCCAGTATAATATATTATTGGGAGACAAATTACTAGGAGAAATTATTGAGAAAAATATAATACCTTACCATACCACTATTGGGTTCAATATGATACATGAACTATTGTAATAATTTTGATAATAATATAAAATCTTCATCTCACACTAGATCTGAACACAATAAGGATGTAATCACACACATTGAGGGAAAACCCTGTAAAAGTATTACATGATGATCTATTTATTTTATTAGTATTTTACTTGTAGTAAATTTTTATTAGATGATCATAATAATTTTAATATTTATCCAAACTAATAACAAAGGCTAAAAACCCCAAGGGTCTATAATTTTGAATGATCAATTTGGATTTTTTAAAATAGGTGTTTATTGATTTAGATTGACTCTTAATATTCTAGCATGATCCTACTAGGCTATCTCAAGAGGCATAATAGGAAATATAGTTCCCCTATAATTGGATCAAATTTACTTCCTAGTGTCTTTTCATTGTTATACATGAAGTTAATATTTGAATAATATTCTAAAGTACCGATGATGGAGAACATTGTGGCCATCTCTATCAGAGATGAAATTGGGTCTTCAACCATAAATCTAAAGAACATGAAGAAACTTTTGGTAAATAAGTTGTGAAAAATATAAAAATATAAAGTGGATTCACTAGTGGAAGGAAATAAAAGTGGAGATTTATCTATTAAATCTATTGAGAGTGATTCTTATAAAGAATCAAGCTCAAGATGTTATGAATGCATGTTTAGTAAATAACTTAGTGTTTTTTATTTTAAAATTATGGATTTTATTAAAATTAACCCCTAATGAGGTTATTACATATATATATTTTACATTTACATATATCTATTGGATGAAAAGTCATAGCTAGAATTGAAAGATTATGTGATGAATAAAGAAATGGTTTAGAAGTTACATATGTGCAAGAATCATATAAAAAAGTTGAAATCCAAGGAACAGATTGTGTGGTTATATAAAAAAAAGTAAAAAATAGATTAAGTATATTTGAAAAAAATGATAGTAAAGAAAAATAATTGAATAATGGATTATTTATTTATAATAAAATCACAAAGATACTATTTTTTTCATGGAATTTGAAATAAAATCGAAAATAGTTAAGGAACATTATAATTCTTTACATAAAAGTAGGATTATTCCTGAGGATTAGATTTAGAAGATGAAAAGTGGATAAGACTAAATCTTGAAATTGGTTGAGGTTGAAAAAAGTACTCTCAAATTAATTTGTCTTGAATTAGAAGTTAAACTAATAAATCTTGAGGATACATATGCCAATACTTCCTAATTGGTTGATAAAAGGAAACACCCCATGCATGTTTAGGATAAGATTATTATCTCTTAAAAGACTCATATTAGTGTTAAAAATACATTGATATCATCCAAGAAAACATCCTTTTCATTATCATATAAATAGGTATACTATTTTATGGAAACATACGATTGTATTAATGTTATTTCAGTAGGAAATGTAGGTTTTAAAAAAATTTAGACAGATATGAGAGAAAAACATACAGTGAAATCCCCCATGAAATCATGGGTGTATAGAATAATATATAAGGATATCAGATCCTAAAATAAAGCTCTAAATAAGGGTATTTTTGTTTAAAATAAAAAGGTATCAAATTTTGAAATATTTTTATAAAATAAAAAAGAATTAGGTTTATTGATAATTGTTTTTATTGTGGAATATTTATAGAAAAGGATATTAAATGTTGGTATAATATATAAATTTATGGAAATAAAAGATAGACTGTACCATGGTGGAGAATTTTTGACATAAAAAATAACCTTAATGAAATGAATTAATACCCATAAAATATGATGAATCAATTGAAATGACCTAAGATTTTTAAAGAACACTATGTTTGATAGCTTATGTTTCATAGAACACCGAGCTTCAACAAACTCCAAAATATTATTATTTTAACATAATAATTATAAACTAGATAATAAATTGGTGGGTTTGAATAATGTTAACTATATTATTAAATATATATAAAGTTAATAGTAATTTAAAATTTAATTATTCTTTGGAAATGAACACATAATTTTTAGTTAAGTCAATTTATTATTTAAATATACATTTTCTTCAAAAGTAGCTTTTATTTATTTCTACAAGAAAATAAATATAATTATTTTTTTCACTTTTAGAAACATTATTAGAAAAAATGAAACTGATTTTTACAATCATCACATATAAATTATCTTAAGGTAAATTTTTGGGAATTTTCTAAAAATATTGATTTTAGGTTTAAAAATGAAAAATACTGTTTTTATGAAATAACATAACTCTTATGAAATAATTATTATAAGATAATGATTTGAAATTTATTAACCCTAATTATTTATCAAAATTTATATAAGTAATGAAATAATACATACGGTGAAACATTTATAGACTCATGATTATCAATTTTGAAAACCATGATTTTAATCTAAAAAACCCTATTTTGATGAGTTATACCCGTAACGTATTTAGAATTGATTTTTATCACTTTTATAAATTTAATAAAATAAAATGGATTAAATGATTGTAATAATTAGTTCCTAATTAGTTTATAAGGTCATTTTAATTTTTATCCATAAAAAGTTACCATGGTTAAAAAAGATTTACCGTAATATAGGTAAAATAATGTAGTGGGTTAAAGGTAAAATGTAAAATCTCAAAATACCTAAAAACATATAAATTAAATTGGTTTTTGATGTGTTTATATACCTTAAACATCCTTAAAATCATTAACTATCAACAAAAATCATTAGAATTAATTCCACCGAAATGTGGTTGGCTTTAAATATAAAATAATCATTATTTAATCACTTAAAACCACTCCTTCTCAAGTATAAATACCACCCATCACAACCCAATTTACCCTCAAAATTCTTGAATCTCATTAAATATCTTCTAGAAAATCTCATCCCCACTCCCATCATTTAAAAGTGCTTCTGGTCACACCCAAATACTGATTTCATGTTCCTTAATGGGTCCTTCAAGGACATGATATTCAAGAGGAAACTTTCTCATAGAACCTCCCTTAATTTATTTTATTCTTCTACATTTAATTCACCTAATTCATCCATAAAATACAAATAAATATTATATAATTTAAATAATATAATTTTATTTTTTAAATTAAATATTTTACATTCACCCCTTTTCTAATCTCCTCTTATTCAGAGAAACAAAACTATTATGTAAATTATGGTGGTTAACCATCTTTGTGTATAATGATTTGTTTTGTTTTCCATTACCAAATTCAATGATGGTAATAAAAGTATTATTTTGGTTAAATAAAACTAAAATAAGTATATTATAAATCATTTCATGTTTTATAACTAATATATATAAATAATAATAAAATAAAAAAATTAGTTTGTGATTGTTAGAAAAACCACTAAAATAGACCAACCATTTATCATTAGCATTTTATCAAAGAAATCATCATCATCTAAAAAAATGATAAATTTGAAAATTTAAACATATTAAAGTTCATGAATACCATTTCATTTAACTTATGAAGTTTTATTTCTATTTGAAAAAAATCATAATTATACACAAGTGAACCGACCATGAATCTATGAAACGAACACACCCAAAAAAATAAAAATAATGAAATATTTTTAATAAAAATGTGGTAATATGTTAGAGAAGATTCATATAAACTATTATAAATATTAATATATTTTTCTATTAAATTAATAACATTATTTAAACCATTATACATGAGGTTTAGTTATAAAAAACTAAAGAAAACCATGATGTAAGGCATTTCATAACTCAATTTACATTTATTGGGTTAAACTTCGAATTCACTTATTATGCCATAATAGGATTTTGTGTGGAATGAATTTTGATTATATTATAACTTTATTTAAAATTTTTATGTGGATTTACAATGAACACAAGTAATTGGATAATTTTATTAACAATCACTTAAATGATATGATATTTGTAAAGGGATTCATCTTAATTTTCTTTCAATGAGGCATATTTTTTATGTTATGGCCCTATAATATTCTATGAGGTGTATATTACACCCCATTGTAAAGTTATATCATGAATTTATTTATTCTCAAGATATTTAAAGTTTTTTTTAAATTTTATTCTTGAATTAGGAATATTATTCAACTGATTAAAAAGTTGTAAGGATTTATTTCACAATCCCATTTTGGATGGTTTATGTTTATATCTCCATGGGACAATATTTTTATTCCATGTCCATATGTTCTAAAAATGATTTTAAAAAAGTTTTTAACATTTTCCTAAATTTTTTTAAAGTTATATTTACCCATGTTTGAATTTTCATAAAATGTTTTGAAATGAATCTACATGTCATTTACTAAACCGTTTCCATTTGGATTTTACTAAAAAAGTGAAAGGAATAATTGTTTTAATGTGTATGACATGAATAAAATTTACACCCTTCATGACCATGAAAATGTTTAAAGCTTATTTTATAAGTTTAATCGGCTATTTTCCAAGAAATTTGTGATTTTTTTAAATGGTGATTGTAACAACATGAGTTATTATTATTATTTTTAAAATTAATTTAATCTGTTTGATATTTTTCATTTCATAGAACACTAAATATAGCTTGTGTTATATGAAAGAACCAAGTTATTCTTTGTTTGTATGAAAATGTAGTCAATATTTCACTATATGAAACAATTATATTAGACTTAGGAACATGAAACACTATTTTTTCCTTGTGCTACACACAATGTCTAGTTCCTTCGATCGCTTGAATTACATGCAAGATATAGTTTTACCCAATTAAAATGTACTATTAATGTTATTATTAAAATAATATTATAGTTTTAAAATATCTATATGAATGGTGGTTATTAATATGATTAATTAAATTATGAAAATGTAGTTTACAAATGTATATAAGATGAATTATTTTGGTGACTAGTTAACTAGAAATGAAAATAAAACCCTTTTGAAAATATAGGGGATCCTTTGCTGGAAAACTATATTTATGAAATAAAAAACATTTTAACTTAGTAAATTAATTAAACCAATTTTTATAAATTATTTTAACTAAATATATATATATATTATATTAAATCTTCCATTTAACGTTCATCTTATGTGTTTTCTATACAAGAGATAAGAATAAAATTAATTTTACACATATAGATATATGTTTCTTGAAAAGAAAATTTACTGCCATTTAATGGTGTGTTTATTTTAAATATAATTTTTTGCAACTTTCATAAATTTTATTTGATAAATTAAACTTAATTTTTTTAATAATAACTTAAAAATTAACTTAAGGTGAATTTTTGGTATTTTTCTAAGAAGTTTTTTGGATGAATAGTGAAAAATACTTAATTTTAATTGAAAACTGATTTTTCATATAATTTTTTCATATAGGTATTTTTTTTAAATTTAGTTTTATTGTATAATTAGATCAATTATATATAAATTAATATAATTTAGGTAATTCTAATAAATTTCACATTGAAATTGAATATAAAAACTGTTCAAGCTTTTGAACATTTTTACTTTAGAAACTCGTTGTCTCATCCTTTCTGTGGGATTAATTTTAAATAAATTTATTCCACTTACATGTTTATAATTTGAAAAAATGGATTAAATTTTGTAATAAAAACTATTTATAATGTATATTAAGTTAAAATTAGTTTTGGACAAAAAAATATTAGTGGATGAAATTAAAATCACTTACAATGATTAAGGTAAAAATGAGTTCACTTAGTTGTTGAATTTTAACTTAAGGTTCCAAATAACCTAGAAATGTGTCCAAAAGCCATTGGATAGACATATTTGGACTATATAATAAATTGGATCTAAAATATACCATTATTTTATGAACATTATTTTTGTTATACCTCTAAATAGTGTTTACATTTTTATATTTACAAGAATGCAACTCCTCCTCCACTATAAAAGATAACTCACCCCTCATCTATTTTCACATATAAAGCCCTTTGACTCATAAACAAATGTTTAAATAATATAAAAAATTTACTAATATCATAGTAGAAGTCTAAAATTGGTAGGAAATAAAACCAAGTTATTTCTTTGGTGAAAAAAATGAATTTCCCAAATAAAAGATAACATCCTTCAATAAGAACTTTTATTTTATGTCCTTCTCCACCACTTGATTTTGTATTATTCCATTATTATATAATAAATTAATTATGATAAATATAATGATATGTTTTAATTTTAATTTTTTTCACCTATACTCAAAAAAAATTCCATCAAATGGGATACACAGTCATCGTTTGTATGTACGCCGAACTATCACCTCACGAACCGATATCGTTCATTCTTCCATTACCACCTTTAAATTTTGGGAATAATGATTAAATTACTATATTTATATTATATATATGATATTTATTATTCATTTATTATTATTTAATTATTATATATCACATACCTTCATACTTTCCATTTTTTGGGAATATGATAACTTCATGTGTGGATGTGTGGACTACCACATCCTCAAAGCGATGTGATTTATTCACACTTTACATGTAATGTATTAAGGATGAGTTTAGTAACATTATATGATATATATGAAATAATAATGATAATAAAATGGTAATATATATATAGACACATTAAAAAATGTAATTTACTTTATTTTATTCCATACAATAATAATACTGAAACAACGTTCATGAATACATACGACATACGATCACTATGAAATGTATATTCCATTTAATATTTTATGTTTTATATATTATTATAAATACTTATATACTGAATATATATGATATTTAAATCATGTTTTACATTTTTAAACAAGTAAATCATGATCTAAGTAAGAGCATTAAAAATTACAAGTCAAAACATATATGAAAAATTAAATGATTATTACCCGAAATATAACTTTAACCTGATTTTGTTAAAAAACAGGTAATAAATTGTCATAAAAAAATAATATATAGTATGATATTATTGAATATGGATATTTAATATATTTTTAGTAAACTTATATTTATTATATATGATTTTTTAATGAGTACGGTGAGAGTCAATACATAAGGTAAGGGGTTTCTCATATCACTTTTATTTCTGTGAGATATATGCTATATTAACCACTTATTATTGTCATGTGGTGTATATAATACCGTATGACATGTTATTTAATGAATACAGTTTTTTTAATGATATCAAAATTTTTAATTTATTTTATTCTTTCATGGATCTCATGATTCAAAATTACTCAAGTAGTAAGGGGATTTCTCATCTCAATTTTATTTCGATGATACTTATGCCTTATTCACCTCTCATTTATTTTGGGTGGTGTATATACTTACAATGAATTCATTATATGAATATTATTCTTAAATTTACTTGTGTTTACATATCCATTTTATGATTTCTCTATTAGGTGGTTTACAGTTCAGAATTTACCAAATTGGTAAAGTAATTTTGTCTCTATTTTCATTCTTTAAGACACATGTTATGTTATGCACATATATTATTTTACAAGGTATATATAATCACCTTTTACATGTTTGATCATGAATATAATTATTCTCGTGATGTTTTAATATTATTTTAATGTCATTATCTCAGGGGGATTGTGATTCAAAGTTATTGATGTGGTAAGAGTTTATTATTACAATCTCATTGTTATCAATATTTTTTACAATTATATTTATATTGATGAAATATTATGATCCATATCTCAAAAACATTTATTATTTTATCTTCTTCTGGTTATTCAGGATATATTAATGTATTGGTACCATTTTTTCCACTCCATGGTACATAATATAATCAATAAAATGTTTTTAATAAAATTTGACTTTATCTCTCTCTTGGGTTAGAAATATGTTTTACTCAAGGCCATGCTTTCTAAAAATATTTTCAATTTATTTACTATTATATTATGATATTTAAAGGAAATTTAACCCATGTTTTATATTTTTAACAAAATGGTTTTAAAAATAAATATTCTTTTAGTTTTATAAAATAGAAACTTTTATAAACTTTTTATAGAGAAAAATTAATGTTCAGTATGTCTAGATTTATCTACTGTAATGATTTTCATTTCTTTAAATCATCCTTTTCAAGTTTAAAATATTTTTAATAATTTTTTTATTATAGAAAATTTATTTAATGTGGTTTTCATAGATAAAAGTTTTCAATTTTTTCTCTAGCATCCTTTTTATGTTTTTAATGAAAATTTTTTTCAACAAAACGTAAAGATTATTTTATATATTTTTATAGAAAAAGGTTCAAAAAAATATTTTCAATCATTCTTTATAAGTTTTTAAGTAAAATGTTTTTCAAAATATTTTCAAGCTTCCTTTAAAAAGTTTCATGATTGTTTTTTTAAAAAAGGTTTTCAATATGTTTTCAAGATTCATTTATAAGATTTGATTGTTATTTTCAACAAAAAAGGTTTTCAAAAGGTTTTCAAGATTCTTTTTTAAGTTTTCAAGGACAAAGGTTTTCAAAATGTTTTTAGGCATCCTTTATAAGTTTTCAGGGAAAAAGTTTTCAAAATGATTTCATGCTTCCTTTATAGGTTTTCGAGAAAAAATGTTTTCAAAATGTTTTCAATATTACTTTATAAATTTTCAAGGTTATTTTAAATGAAAATATTTTCCAAAATATTTTACTTATTAAAAATATTTCTTTTCAAAGAAGAAGTGATATTTTATTCATGAAATGTTTTTAAAAGATATTTAAATTTTATTTTCAATTTAAGATTACATCAATTCGTTTTACTCATGCCTTTATAGTGATATGATCTAAGGGAGCCATTCATATTATTCCTATGAATGGTTTATGTTTTGATGGAATGTTGTTTATAAAACTCGCTTCTATTTTACTGGTTACATATTTATGAAACCCACTTCTTTTGATGGGTTATATTCTTATGAAACCTTATTTTTTTCAGGGTTTATGATTTGATTAAATTATTATGAAACCAATCTCTCTTCCAAAGGTTATGATATGATGACATGTTTATGATACCCATTTCATTTCATGGGTTATTATATGATTATTTATAATCTTGTGGCCCATGTATGTATTATTTCATTATTATATTGCTGAGACATATACCCCCCTCCAATGTATTGGGAAAATAATTATATCTCACGAGATAGACATGGATGGAACGAGGAGTGAAATTGGTTCAGTAAAGGACCTTGTATGCTAAGATGGTATTGGGAGTGAACCTTGACTACTAATATGACTATGGGAGTGAACAATGACTACCAATATGGTTTTGTAAGTGAACCCATTCCACAAATATTTTCTTGGAATTAGGCCTTGACTACCATGGAAATCATTTTATATGCTTTTGTGTCTGCCAAAATTCCATGTCTTATTCCAATGTTATGATTTCATGGATTATGCTATTGATTCCCTTATTATTTATGTCTTATGAGCTGCCAATATTTATTCCATGACTCAATTATATGATCTTTGATTTGTAGGATATGATCTTCAAATGTTATTCTCATGTTATCATACCCATATGCTCATGCTATTCTTACTTATCTCTCTTTTTTGCCTTTATTAAGTATCTAAGATCACCCTTTATTATGTTTTCTTTCCCCAGGTTATAAAGAAAGGTTTTAATAAGGAGTGATAAATGGTAATATATTTATGGGAGATGTTGAATATATTTCACAAAAATAGAAGAATGTGTTCCATGTTTCCAAAGACACTAAACTATTACAGTCCTTGGGCAAGAACTTTTGTAATTTACTGAATATTCTTCTAAAATGATGTAATATCCTTATATATTAAGACTTTGTCGCTATATCTGGTATCAAAGGAAATATTTAGTCAACCTTTAGAAACTTGGATGAGAGAAATTTAGTGAGACCACTAGTTATATTTCTAAGGATAAATCTAGGGAGGTCTCTAAGGATAAACCTAAGACGTCAGAGATTTTAAGGAAGGTTTCATAATATTGACATACTATAAGTGGGTTTAAATTTTTATGTGGTTTTTATCTATGACACGTGTTTCTAACACAATAATTTATAGTTTTAGTCAATGGATGGAACTACAAGGAACTTGGTTAATGTTGAATACGACAAACAGTTTTTTTATGATCAGTCAAATGGGATGATGATTGGAGTAATGGAAGTTGTGATCATGCCTGATCAGTTTTCACAGTAAATGATTAACAATGTGAAATTTAATCAACTCTCAGACTCACCAAATAATATAAGGAAATATTTCATTGAGAATTCAGGTAATAGATACTACAAAGGAAAGAAGATTCAGTTTCGTACATGTTGAGAGTATGGGAAGAAGCATCCAAGTGAATGTCTTAGAGGAAGAAGAAAATTTTTTCATTATGGAAAATAAAGACACAATGAAAGTAACTAAAAAAGAAAAATGAAGAGTTCCGGTAACACAATTGATATAAATTATGAGATCCATAGGATGTAATCTACAGTTGAATTCTTTAAATGTGGAATAATTGGGGATTATGAAAATTGATGTACTAATTTAAAATCACCCAAAGGGAATAATCAAGGTGGTATGAGTAATGGATATATTGCTGTTGATGATAAAAATACAAGTAAAATGTGAATGGAAATATGTATTAATTAATAGAATGATGTAGCCTAATTATTGGCTTAAGGATGAAGTAATTTAAGTGCTTATGTGT
Organism: Viscum album; assembly: GCA_963277665.1. Taxonomy (NCBI): domain Eukaryota; kingdom Viridiplantae; phylum Streptophyta; class Magnoliopsida; order Santalales; family Viscaceae; genus Viscum; species Viscum album. The sequence goes on along the minus strand of OY728135.1, from coordinate 2,001,366,518 downwards.
TTGGATTCAATAATTATGAGTTGGGAAATATATAAAGATTGTTTAGTTTATGTTTTATACTAAGGATTTACTAGAACATGTTGAATTTTTATAATGGACTAGAAAATTGTTTTAATGGAAAGTTGATTTCATGGAAAAAACATTATTTAGTGAAATAAACCCTTAATATATTCCTAATTATGAGATAATTATGTTTGGATAAATGGTATGTTGTATATGAATAAGTAAATTAAATGGTACTGATTAACTTGGAACTGATTATGGATCTGTAGAAAAAGTGGTTTATGCTATCATGGATGGATTTTACATAATTTTTGGAATAATAAAGAATTCATGTTTTCAATAAGGATTTATGGTAATTTCCATGTTTTACGAAAATACATAATAAAGGTTTTCACATGTTTGGTATGTGACAACCAAGAGATACTTTATAATATACTGGGGATCAATTCTGAGTTATTTTTAAGAAAATTTGCGACCATATTTCTAAAGTTTTGGACTTTCATTTTTCATAAGGGTTATAAGGGTAGCCATTTATGGAATAGTTTAAGTTAAAACTTTAGATGAGGTTTTAGATATTAATCTATTATATCACCACATGAGGATTTATGCATATTAGACAACCCATCCAAACCATTTTGTTGTGACATTAATAAAAATAGATGGAATAACCTATAATTCTATTTATGGATCTCATGATCTTATAATGCTTCAGGAGTGACCAATTCACCTTCATTTATTAGAATAAGAGATGAAGTGGAAATTGATCAAGGCATAAAAAAGGGAGAGATTGTGTAGAAATAAAGTAATTATATATTCTAATTAAAACTCTTCATCTTTAGGAAAAGGGTCTTGAAATTAATTTTTATCCCCTTACCATCATTTTTATGATATTAATGACCATTTTAAATCCTCTTTGGGTTTTGGCTTTTTGATTATTAACTTTATCTATGTAATAACCCAATTATTTCATGATGTATAAAGTCTTTTACCTTTCATAAATTTTCAGTTTAAATGTTTAATTACGGCCTAATGTGAATTCCCTTTGAGTTCACAACTGTATTGGGGGTGTCTGGGGATAGTGCAGGACCCAGATCCCATATTTTAGAAGAAAACGATAGACCACATGGTCATAGAAACCATGCAGGGTAGGTCACACAATTAATGCTAACCGTATGAGGATGGAAAATGGACTAGAATATCCCACACAGTTTTATGAAACAATGTGAATGGAGGAACACTACCATGAGAAAAATTTGTACTTTTTAATGGAGGTTTTTTTCATGGTTTGTTCATGGTTAGTAAAATTATGCACAATAACCATCTGGGTACCTTCTTAGAACCACCGAGGGTGCACAGTTTGGCCAACCATGTGGGCAAACCGTGTGATCCATGAATTATTTCAGAAATTACTATTTTCCCATAAATTGTTTTAACAACCTAAAAACCTATTATTCTCCTCCTACATTAGATATTACCCATTGGAGAGCTCTCTTTTAAGAAGATTTATAGATTTTGATCCCTATCCTATGTCTGAACACAAAATATAGATATGTTGGTCTCATTCGATCCATGTTGGTGAGTTATCAATTAATTTTGTTCCATTATACATTCATCTTGGTATTGACTATGCTATTTTAGTGCAAGATAATTTTCCCTATTTTTAGGTTTTTTGTATACTGTTTATTTTTCTCTTGATTTCAGATAAATCAGAAGATGGTACTAGATGAACACTATACTAAATACCTATGATAGGTAGTCTCATGATTTTCCATTAAAGCCGAGGTGCTTATATATATATATGACATTGTGTTGTGTGCCATTTTTTCCTAGTGAAACCCTTGAAATAGAATTTAATACTTGAGTAAAATGGGTAGGTATAGCCTATGTAATTAATGAGACCTTTTATATAAGATTAATGGTTAAGAACCTTGAATTGGAAATACCTCTTGGGTGTGTCATTTAATTAATTGGACCACTATGGGTGGAATATAAATTGATTTCACTTTTGGGTGCTCCATTTTCCCCTTTCTACTGGATGTAAATTATAAAATGTAATTTGTAAATTGAGTAGATTAAATAAATGGAATGGATGAACATATCACTAAGATTTGGAAATGTAATTGATTTCTTAAGAATAAGTTGCCTCTAGTAATGAAATCCCCACATGATAAAATTAATAGGATAATTCTTCTACGATTATCCCATTCCTTAATCCACCTTATAAGGTGAGGTTTAAATGAGATGATAATGATGATGGGCTTTAATTTAATTAATTGACTTTTATTGAATGCTTATTATTCCGTGGCTGACACATGGGTTCTTATTAGAGTTCCATGGATGGGATCATTTGGATAATGCCTTGATTATACCCAAGTGAGACTTGGACTCCCTATCAGACTACCAAGGACAAACTCATAGGAATGATTCTATATATACTAGGAGTGATTCTTAGGATCCCTTAGTGGACCTATAAGGAAAGACTCAAAGGGAAGTTGGTTTTATGCATCGTGGGTGACACTTGGGATCCTTTAACAAACTACCAATGAAGGAATCAGTGTGTGATGACGTTAAGTGATACTTTCATTCCTATGAGTATTATGACAGATATGCTTGAAATGTTTTTGGTTTATGATATTCATTGAGAAATTCCTGGATTCTAAATAAGGGATTTCAATGATATGGTCGGGTTCAGAATTTTATAATTAATGATATGATTTATATATAGCATCAGCAGATACAAAGAAAAATTTTAGATTTGGTCAGAGACTTCTACAATATTGATTGTCTGGTTAGGTATTTCTGATCACATGTCGTTATATGGGATGTTGGGTTACATGCTAGGTCTCGAGAGTTATTTATTAAATGAGAATGGTTAATAAATGATTCATGATTATAAATTAACACATGACTGAATATTAATTCATAGAAATTATGACTAAGGCCAAAGTAGGTAGTAGGGGATGAGTTTCTATGGGAACTAGGACCTCTATGGTTTTTTTTTTAATTTCAGTGCTTCCTTTGAATATTCTATTACCGCCTATACACTGTTATTATTATATATCCACTGACTATTTTGAATTCTGTACCATTGGTGGTGGCCTACTAGGATTTTATTTTACACCCTTCCCAGGCTTCCTTTGGTACCTGAGAATTCTATATGACTATAGGTATGGATAATGGAAAGAACCATGCTATAGGTTTAAAATTACTTCTTAGGAGTAGAGGGGAACATGACCAAGCTAAGCTTCATGATGCTAGTTGGGAGAGTTTTCTATATTTGGTGTTTTGTTAAACGTATGTACACCTTCCATGTATTCCTATTTTGGCTATTTTTTTATAGACATGACATTTATCATCATCCTCTGTATATGAGATTTCTATGACATTATTTATATATTCCTCTCTTATTTATTTACCTTTTGATTGATTGATTAACTGCTTCATCTATTGATTGTATGTTTTATACCACAATTTTATGCTCTAAAAAGAGGGTATAGACTCATCATTGACACACCCTTGGCCCTCACTGCTTGTTGGAAACATCTAGAATTTGGGGAGATGCACTTGAGTCCATGTGGCCAACCGGGCTTGAGGCACCATTTAACACCATCTAGATTTATGGAATTACAAAGCGGTATTTGAGATTTTCTTTTCTAGTTTAATTTACTCTTTTGAGACAATAAAATGGGATATTAAGGAATAATAATTTGGTAATGATATGTACATGGGCATTGCTAACCCACATATAGAAAAAATCCAAATTTCCTCAAATGAAAATTGATGTTTTCTGAGGTTTGGCTATTATAGTTGATTTGATTCCACCATTTGGTGATGAACTTGAATTGTGATGCTATTTTTGATTTTATTGTGGGTTAAATTTATTCTCAACCTGATGATATGAGGGTATTCCATCTCATGCCTCATTTTTGGCACCTGTTTCAATTCACTTGCCCTGCATTATTCCATGCCATATAGGGTGCATTACTTGATTGAATGATTTTTTTATATGTGCCATGATTTCTATATATACTACTTGATAAATGATTATATAGGGAATAATAAAAAATGGTTGGTTGTTGGAGTGCTTGCTGTAACCTAAGTAGTTTTAACCTGATTAGGCTATAATAGACACCCTAATCAGTCAATTGTGTTATGTTGAGTCATTGACCATGAATCTCATGGTCTGGAACATGTTATTGTGTGGGTTAGGTGGATTCTATATTTAGGTTCACGAAGAGTATGTATCCTTATGGATTAGAATTGGTAAAACCATTTGGTTCAACCATTTAGAATGAATTGTGATATAATGTAAATGATTAGGAAAATGAAATGGAAACGTAAACTATTGAATATAGAGATTGACCTAGAACCAACCTCAGTAGTGAGAAGTATGTAGTATCATCTACTTTTGTATGATCTATATAATTCCCAAACCTGAATCAAGGAGAAGGAAGGGGGGTTGTGATTCTAATTTATATAGTCTTGTACCAATCCTATTTCAATATTTGTGCTTTTAGAAAAGAACTTTTGTTACAAAATTTTATGCAGTGTGTGTTTGGAATTGTAGAGACATGCTACCATGAAGAACTCCAGTCATATTCTAGGAGGGTGGAAGAGGCCACACTCTGGAGAAGATTTTCCATGGGATATAGGTGGATCCTCTTATAGTGTCAGATATGGAACCAATAGTTTTACCAGACACAGCTGCTGATGCATTTTTATGTGAGGGGTTTTCTGCTTCATGCATACTTTTTAGGGGACACCAAATCCAACCAGATGCATAGATGAGCTGACGCGTGTCTTCTAGTTGTAGAATCCAACCATGTTTTCATGGGATGGAATAAAAAGTCAACATATTTATAGCTGGAGGCCATTCTATCTATCTTCGATCATTTCGAGACACCTCCCAAGAGGATGGTAAATCTCTCTACTTATATGGTATGTGATTCTACCAAGAGATGGTGGGATGTCATTAATTAGATGGATCATCATTGAGAAATTTACTGGAGGGATTTTCATATATCCTTCGATGATTACTTCTATCCTAATAAATTGAGGGCTAATAGAGATAGAGATTTCATGCACTTAGAGTAGGTCGTGTTATAAGTTATGGATTATTCAACCCATTTTACATAGTTCCAATGCATTAAAACATTCTATGGGGCGATGAGTTATCTAAAGCCAAGCAATTTGAGGATGGTCTCAGGTACGAAATCCAATCATAAGAGACTTTTTTCAAAAAAATACTATTTACATAATAGTAAATCATATGCTTATCACCTTGTGTATACTGAGAGAGGTTGGGGGTGCAAGCTAGGGTGGTTCGGTACTTAGATCTGGCACTACATCAACCAGTAGCTATAAGAATAAAATGGAGATTCCACGCGGTGATATTATTATCCATACTACAGACTATGATAGCCAGGTGAGGTGTCACCAGTGTGGTAGACTGGGATATACAAGACCTTAGTGAACAAGAGACCCATTAGAGTACGTATCCTATGCTAAGATGGTCCCTCTACAATGATTCTGCATACCTTTTACTCTAACAGCCAGTGAAAGAGGATCTGCACTGACTACACATATAGAAGTGGGGTCAAAAAATAATCTTAAGGAAAAGATCTAAATTATAGATTTCCAATCAGGTTATGGTGGTGGTTGTGGACATGGTAGGCAAACCCCATATTTGTAGCAACAACATAGAGAATCTTCTTAGGCTATCCAGTTTGATTCATAGGGGCGTAGATCAGGGAAGATATATGCAGTGCAACTGATTCCTATGGAGTATATTCCTAGACCATTCACCATGAGAGGTACTATTCTAGTAGACTATACTTTAGCATCTACTCTTTTTGATATAGGGTATTCTACTTGATTTATATCTATGCCCATTACGAAGAGCCTCAAGATATGTGTTTAGTGTTATTATGGTGTTATGACACTTGATACTATGTTAGGTATTTCAACCGAGTATGTATATCAGTGCAGGGAGTTCCCCCTTAAGATTGGTGGGTCTCACTTTGCAAGGGACCTATTTTTCCTTAGGATTATGGATTTTTAAATCATTCATGGGCTGGAATGGTTGGTTACCTTTCATGATTTCAATGATTTATATCACTAAATGTTGACCTTCACATCACCAAAGGGAAGATAGTTTATTCACAAGGGTGAATGAGATGTCCATGTGAGTCAAGCTAGACCTTAGCATTGTGGGATGGATGGGATGAAATCCTTGATTATGAGTTTATATATGGATGATTATGGAACACGTTTGGCAGATTTCCCTCCAGCAGTTGATCATTTAAGGGATGTTTTCCCAGATGAATTTTCAGGATTACCTCCATTGTGATAGGTACCATTCTATGTCAAGATAGTTGCAGGAAATTCATAGGTATCTATTCTTACATATAAAATAACTACTACTAAAATATATGATCTCAAGATGCAGGTAGAGGATTTAGAGGTCATGGATTTGTCCAACCTAGTACCTCTTCATGGGGTTCACCGGTCCTTTTTACAGAAAAATAGGATAGTACCCTTAGGCTATATGTGGGTTACTAGAAATTTATCCAATCAGAATTTAAGAACCAGTATCCTATACCACAGATAGATGATCTATTTGACTATATCTGAGGAGCTTGGGTTTTCTTGAAGATTTGTTGGAGACCTGATTGTCTTTAGTTGTGTTTTAGACCATTAGACATACTTCACAAAACATTTCATACCAGGTATATTCTATATGTGTATCTGGTCATGTCGTTTGGTCTCCCGAATACACCTAAAGTTTTCATACAATTGATGGAATAAGTTTTTCATCCTTGTATAGATTTGTTTTTCATGGTATTCATGGATGATATCTTAATTTATTCTCACACTCGACATGATCACAACAAACATCTTGATATTGTATTAAATATACTAATATAACATTTTTTATTTACTAAGTCCACAAAGTTCCACTTCTATGTGAATAAAATTTACTTCCAGGGTCACATTGTCTTAGAGACATGAGTATGAGTTGACCTAGAGAAAGTGGGACCTTTAGTTTTCTGGGTGAAGCCCAATAATGTATTTGAGATACCAAGTTTTTTGGGGATGGATGGATATTAAAAGTTTTTCATACAGGACTTATCATACCTAAAAGAACCACTCACGGTCTTGACTAATAATGTTATGAAGTTTTTATGGTATGATGCATGTGATTCAGCCTTTTAGGAGTTGAAAGGGAGATTGAAGTTAGCATTGATACTGATTTTCTAGAACCAGGAAGAAGCTACAATATTTATTACGACGTATCAGGTATCTATCTAAACAAAATTCCTATAAAAGGTGATCAATTAATGTAAAATGGTTCTTGACAGCTGATGCCACACAATATAGACTACCCAACACATGATCCCAAGACTGATTCAGTTGTTCATAATTTTTGTTATTAGAGAAACTATCTACTAAGAGAATGTTTTGTGGTGTACACAGACCACAAAATCCTCAATTACATATTTACACAGTGTAATATGAATCTATGACCATGATGTTGGGTTGAGTATCTATAGTCTTTTGAATTAGAGCTTTCCTACACACATGGGAAGGGAAATGCAGTGGCTGATGCACTGAGTAGGAGGACTTAGATATAGGCACTCCAATAGTCTTTTAGTGAGTAGAAACTTATGGCTTTATTCATTAATTTTCACTTGGAGGTACTGGAAAATTAGGGGAATGCCTTTATTTCATATTTAGTTGGGACCTATACACTTTTAGATAGAGTAAGGATGAGGTAGCTATTGAATTATAATGGCCTAGTCCCATGGGAGAGTGTGGAAGGTGAGGACCCTCCTCCTAGTAGGAACGTAGGTGAGGATGAAATTATGTGTGTACATGGTCTCATATGGGTTTCAGTAGACATGCGTGAGGATTTGATGCGATACTTCCATGATTCATCTTGGACAGGTCATCCGGGTGTCACCATGATATATCGGGATTTACATTGCTAATACTAGTCACTTCTGGAAATAAGATCTATACCAACTATTTTGGGAAAACCTTTGTTATAGTTCACTTATATGGACATATACCAACAGTTTGGCCAAAACCGTTGGTATAGGTCACTAATTTGGACATATACCAATGGTTTTCCCAAAACCATTGGTATAAGGGGACCTATACCAATGGTTTGGAGAAACTGTTGGTATAGGTCAATTATATGGACCTATACCAACGGTTTGTACAAAACCGTTGGTATAGGGTCTCTATTATGGACCTATGCCAATGGTTTTTGCGAAACTGTTGGTAAAGGTCCATAATAGAGACCTTATACCAACGATTTTGGACAAAATATTGGCATAGGTTCCCCCTATACCAATGGTTTGTCTAAAACCGTTGGTATAGGTCACAAAATCAATGAATATATACGAACGGTTTTGAGAACTGTTGGTATAGTTACATGTATTTTTTATGGAATCTTATTATAGAGAACATTAAATAAATTAAAATTTAAAATATTTATGGTAATACATATATATACTTATGAAATTTTGTTTACAAAAATCATGTTAGGTTAGTGGTTAGGTCGTTCAATCATAAACCAGAGGTACTGAGATCAAAACCAACAGAATTCTTTTTTTTTGAAATACATATACCAACGGTTTTATGGAACCTTTGGTATAGATTTTTCCTATTACTTATAACAACGCTTTTGAAAACCGTTGGTATAGACCTATACCCATAGCTTACTAGCCAATGGTTCTCCAAACCGTTGGTATAGGATATACCAACGGTTTGGAAGCCTATACCAATGGTTTCGAACTATTGGTATAGGGTATTTTTCTATTAGTGAGTGTTCGGGTATGAAAATTGATGTAGCTGGTTGTTTTATGAGATGTTCCACCGGTCAGTAGGTGATGGAGGAACACCAACTACTAACCAAAATTTTACCTTAGTTTCCTATTCTTGAGTGGATGTGGATTGATATTGTGATGGATTTCATGACTTTTTTTACTGTGGTCAATATGATGTATTAATTCCATTTGAGTTGTTGTTGAAAAGCTCACAAAAGTTTCTTATTTCATAAATATAAAGGAGACCATAATTGTTAACTATCTTGGGAGGCTGTATATCCTTGATATAGTACGACTTCATGGGGTCCCTCATACTATCATTTCATATATGGATTCTCAGTTCACCTCAAAACTCTAGAAAGGGTTGTAGAGGGTGTTGGATACATAGGTTCATAAAAGCACAACATACCACCCTAAAACTGATGGCCAATCAGAGTGCATGATAAATGTGATTGAGGAAATTATGTGGTCATGTATTTTGGATTTTGGGGAATCTTGGGGGAGGCACATACCCCTGATTGAATTTTCCTAAAACAATATATTTCAGGATTCTATACAGATGACTAGTTATGAGGATTTATATGGTAGGCCATGATGATCACCCTTGTGCTGGTTAGAGGCAGGTGAGGCATCTATGCTTGGACCTTGTCTCATACATGAGACTACATAGATTCTTCAATTGATTTATAGATGGATGGATAATGGATAGTCCTAATAGAAATCTTATGTAGACCATCATAGAAAAAAATATATAGTTTTAGGTTGGGGTTTGGGACTTTTTATGTGTCTCACCAAGGTTGGGACACAAGAGGATTTGGAGATAGGGTAAACTTTCTATATGATATATCTATCCATTTGAGATTTTGGAGATATTTAGGTTGGTAGACTATCTGTTGGATTTACCTCATAGGTACTAATCCATGCATGAAGTCTTCCATGTATCTCAGCTACACTATTATTATTTAGGCCCATCTTATAATTTTCATTCTAAGTTAAGTTTTAGGTAGATGGGTCCTTTGAGGAGCATTATATTTGTATTGTGTATCATAGTATAAATGTTTTTAGAGGTCGGTTAGTTCCTCTACTATGGGTGATATGGTAGCATGGATATGTACAAGAGAATACCTTGGAAATGTAGGACAATGTACAAGGATAGTGGACATATTTTTTTATAGACTATATTTCAACACCCTTGGAAGAGAAACTCGAGGACAAATTTCGTTAAGGGTGAATTTTGTTAGAACCCAGATCTTTTGAGAGATAATTAATCTTTGAATTTTCATCTATTTTAGGTTAAAATATTTTATTATAGACTAATGTTAATAGAATTTGAGGTCATAGGTGTATCAGGGGTGTCTGAGGCTTGTTTGGAGCCTAGATCCCAGCTTTTGAAAGAAAAAGGATTGACCACACGGTTAGTAGAAACCTTTTCGGGTAGGTTGCATGGTTACTACTAACCGTGTGAAGCTATACAGTGGGATAGAGGTGCCTACACAATTTTAGGAAACTGTTTGAATGGAGGAAAACACCCATGAGAAAACTATAGACTTTTTAATAGAGGTGTTTTTCGTGGTTTGTTCACGGTTAGTCAAACTGTGCACAATGACTGTGTAGGTCCCCCCTTAGAACAATTGTGGGCACACGATTAGAACATGGTTTTTCCATCCATGCAGCTAAACTGTGCCACCTAATAATTATTTGGGAAATTACTTTTTTTTTCTCTTAAAATTTTTTAAAAAACCAAAAAACCATTATTCTCCCCATTCTTTGGACAATAACTATTGGAGAACTATCCTTTTATCCAATTTGTATATTTTGGACCCTCTCCACCATATGATCTCAGAATCGAGTGCCTCGAGTCTCATTAAATACATTTCATTGAGTACTCAATTCCATTTATTCTATTATTTGTTATTATTTGAATCAATTGTGCTATTTAGGTGCAAATTGTTTCCCTATTTTCATGGTTTTCATCTGTTCTTCATTTTCTCTCTTGATCTGAGTTGAATAAGGAGATGATACTAGATGATCACTCTACTAAGAACCTATGTTAGGTGGTCTTGTGATTTTACTTTAAAGTCAAGGTGTTTATATATATTTTGTTTTGTTTCATGCCCAATTTTATGAGTGACTCCCTTAGAATGGAAATTAATCTCTGATTAAAATGGATAGGTATGAACTATGCAATTAATGAAACAGTTGATAATTGATTAAATGCCACAAACATTAAATTGGAACCACACCTTGTTATATCATTTAATTTATTAGACCACAATGGGTGGAATATGTATTGATTACCCATTTTAGTGTGCCATTTACCCCTATCCATGGGATGTTAATGATAAAATTTAAATTATAAATTGAGTAGATTAATGAAAGTGAAGGTTTGACCTTGTCATTAGGATCAGGACATGTAATTGATTTCTTAATCATGAGTTTCCTATTATAATGAAATTCCAACATGAGATAATTAAGAGGCTAATCCTTATATGTTTATCCCAAGACTTTATCCACCTTATAAGGTGAGGTTTAAATAATATAATCATTGTGATGACCTTTGAACTAATTCATTGAATTTGATTGAATGCTTATTATGCCTTGGGTGACAAATGGGTTCTTATACAAATTCCATAGATGGACTTGATACTCTCTATCACTCCCCATGAGAACTTGATAGTTAAATTTATCTTCTATTTCCATGTTTTTACTTTCCACTTATGTTCTACTATGTGGAAACCAAGTTATGAGTTACTTTGTTTGACCATTATTTTTTTAACATTCCCTTTTTAATGGATGTTTTAGTATTCATTTTTACATTGTGTATTTCTATGAAAGGAAGTTTCATGTATTTATCCTTTGATAAAATAGGATAATTTTGAGTGATAAATTCATTTTAAGTGGGTATAATGTTAGAAATTGAGTTTTTATAAATTATTTTTTCAAATTAATTTAATATTTTTCATTTCACACAACACAGAATATAGCTTGTGTTATATGAAAACAAAAAGTTATTCTTACTTTGTACACAAAACCAAGTCAATATTAATCTATATGAAATAATTATATTAGCTTATATTAAACATAATTATTTATTTGGATTGTGTAACATATAATGCCGAGTTCCTTCAATAGCATGTATTACAAACAAGACCTAGGTTTACTAAATTATAATGTACTATTAGTAAGATTTTTAAAATATTATTAAAGTTATCACATAGAAATTGGAATGGTGGTTATGAATAAGATTAACTAAATTATAAAAATATTTTTTATACATGTATATATGAAGAATTCTTTTGGTGACCAGTTAAATAAAAAGGAAAATAAAACCCTTTTGAATATATAGGGAATCCTTTGATGGAAAGCTATATTTATACAATATAACACATTTTACTTCAATTAATTAATTGAATAAATTTGGATAAATGATTTTAATGAAATGTTTTCATATTATATTCAATCATAAATTTAACATTCATATTATGTGTATTCTAAACAGAAGATAACAATATAACCAATTTTATAGATAATGATATATATTTTATCTAAAAGGTAATTTTATATCCTTTTAATGGTGTGCCTATATTAAATATACTTTTTGAAAATTCTATAAATTTTATTTGAAAAATTATACTACATTTTTGAAATTTTTGTGTCCAAATTATATTAGGATGAATTTTTCGTATTTTTAAGAGATGTCTCATTTTTGGATGAATAATGAAAAATACTGAATTCTAATTGAAAAAAGCCTTTTCATCTCGTTTATTTATATAGTAAAATTATTTTTTAAAATATTTTTAAAGTAAAATTACATATATTATAAATAAATTAATTAAATTTAGTTCATTGGAATCAATTTCTCATTGAAATTGGATATAAAAATATTTCAAACTTTTGAACATTTTTACTTTATAAACCCATTGTCTCATCCTGTCAGGGGGATTAATTTTAAATTAATTTCTTTTTCTTTTTTTTAGAATTTGGGAAAATGGATTACATATTTTTTATAATAATTATTTATAATTTCTATTAAGGATTTTTTTACCATAAATGTTGGTGAATGTAATCAAAATTAATTACATTGACTAAGGTAAAAATGAGTTTACTTAGTGGTTAAACATTAACTTAAGGGTCCAAATAACCTAGACGCATATAAAAAGACATTTTATGGACATATTTGGACCATATAATCCATTTTATATAAAATTTAACATTATTGGAGGGACATTATTTAAGGGAGACCTCTCAATAGTGTTTACCTTTTTATATTTATAAGAATGCCACTCCTCCTCCATTATAAAAGGGAAATCACCCCATCACTTATTAACACATATAAATACATTTTTATAATGTAAAACATACCCTAATAATCTTAAAATATCCATAATATCATCATATAAGTCTCACATTGTGAATAAATAAAACCAAGTTAGTATTTTGGAGAAAACCAAAAGGAATTACCTAAAGAAGAGGTAACATCCTTCAATAAGCACTTTTGTTTTATATCATTATCCACCCATTAAAATTTTCAAAATACATGAATATATAATATAATTAGCATAATAAATATATTTATATTTTTTTATTTTAAGGTTTTAACCTACACTCACACACACTTCCATCAAATGGGATACACAATCATCGTTCATGTGTTTGGCGGACTATTGCCCCGCAAACCGATGTCATTTGTTCTTGCATTACCACATTTCATGTCTGGAAATAATGATGAAATTAACTTTTTTATATGATATATATGATATATATGATTTATTTTTTTCTTTAATAATTATTATATAACACATACATTCATGATTTCATTTTTATAGGAATACTATAACTTCGTATGTGGATGTGTGGACCACAACCTCTTCAAAGCGATGCGATTCATTCACACTTTAAATGGATTGTATTAATTATGGGTTTAGTATATTTATATTATATATATATATGAAATAATAATTATACTATAATTAATATATATATATACATATATTTCATTTACTTAATTTATTTCAATACGATAAGAAAAAAACATCATTCAAACATACGTACTACCTACCGTCTCCTTGAACGGTGTATACCATTTAATATTTAAATATTTTATAGATTATTATAAATACTTATATAAATAATATATATGATATTTAGATAATTTTTTACATTATTAAAATAATTAAATCCCCATCTAAGTATGAGTATCAATAATAACTAGTCAAAACATATACGAAAAAGATAAGGGTTTTCACATCTCACTTTTATTTCTGTGAGATATATTCTATATTCACCACTAATTCTTACGGTGTGGTGTACATAATTCCATATTAATGTTATATAATGAATATACTTAATTTAATGATATAAAAAGTCCATTTATGTTATAATTTCACCGATATCATTATTCAAAAGTTACTTTAGTAGAAAGGGGATTTTACTCTCATTTTTATTTCTGCTATACTTATACCTTATTCATGAATCATTTATTTTTTTTGGTATATATACTATAAATTAATGTGTTGTATGAATACTATTATTTAATTTATGGGTATTTACATATCAATTTTATGATATTTATTTCAGGGGTTTTATGGTTCTAAAGTTACCAAATCGGTAAAGTAATTTTGTCTCAATTTTCCTTCTTCGAGACACATGTTATGTTATGCACCTATATTTTTTTACATAGTGTATATACTTCCCTCTGTAATGTTTTATCATGAAAATATATATTCTAATTATATTTTAAGATTATTTTTATATCATTCTCTCATGGGTACTACGATTCAAAGTTACCAATGTGGTAAGATATTATTACTACAATATCAACGTTATCATGATTGTTTACGATTTTTCTTCAATTGATGATGTTTTATAATACACATCTCAATAAATATGATTAATTTTCTCATAATTTTGTTATTCAAAATATATTAATGTATTGGTACCATTATTACACTCTTTGGTACTTAATATAATTAATAAATATTTTTAATAAAAGTTGACTTTATCTCTCTCTTCGGTTGGAAATCAATGTTCTTAAAAAACCATGTTTTCTAAAAATGAATTAATAAATTTTAAACTATTATCATATGATATTTAAAAGATATTTTTACCCATTTTTTACATTTTTAACATAATGTTTTTTAAAAATGAATCTTCTTGTTGTTTTTTTATTGAGGAAATTTTCTAAACTTTTTAAGGTGAAAAAGACTGTTCGGCATGTACAGATTTATCCACAATAATGAGATCATTTCTTTGAATCTTACTTTCCACTTTTAAAAGAATGTTTTAATATATTGGTTCCTAATATTTTGGATTTTTTTTATCATGGTTTTAAAATAAAAAGTCCTTTAAAAATATTTTCATACTTCCTTTATATGTTATCAAAGAAAAATGTTTTCAAGCTTCTTTTTTAAGTTTTCAAAGAAACATGTTTTCAATATTCCTTAATAAATTTTCAAGTCAAAGTGTTTTTTAAATTTTTTCTAGCTTAATTTACAATTTATCAATGTTATTTTCAATCTAGAAGGTTTCCAAAAAAATTTCAATCTTCCATTAGAAGTTTTTAGGTTGTTTTTAACAAAAAATGTTTTCAAGATTGATTTATTTTCCTTCAAGGAAAAAGGGTTTCAAAATGTTTTCAAGAATATTTTTTTATTTTTCAAGGATAATGTTTTTCATAATTTGTCCAAAATTCATTTATATGTTTTCAAAAAAATTGTTTTCAAAATGTTTTCAAGATTCCTTTATAAGTTTCAATGTTATTTTAAAACCAAACAGGTTTCAAAAGGTTTTAAGTATTAAGAATAACTTTTTAATGAATTAGGGATATTTTTTTAAAGAAATATTTGAAAAATATATTCCAAATTTACTTTCAATCTAAGATGAAATCCATTGGTGATACTAATTCCATTTTGGGGAAATAAACCAAGGTTTCCATTCATATTATTTCTTTGAATGGTTTATGTTTTAATGGAATGATGTTTATGAAACCCATTTATATTTTATGATAAATATGTTTATGAAACTCATTTATAATTCATGGGTTATATGCTTATGCAACCAATTCTTTTTACGTGTTTTTATTTGATGAAATGATTATGAAATCTATCTATTTTACACAAGTTTTGATATGATGAAAAGTTTATTATTTCCATTTATTTCATGAGTTATGATATTATTATCTATGATCTTATAGAACATGTATGTATTATTTCATTATTTAATGGGTAAGGACTATATCAACCTTCCATGCACTGGGTAAATATTTATATCTCATGAGATAGACATGGCTGGAATGGGGAGTGAACTCTATTCCGTAAAGGACTTTGTCTGCTAATATGGCCTTGGGAGTGAACGATGCATACTATGATGTCCGTGGGAGTGAACTATGAATATCAATATGGCTTGGGGAGTGAACCCATTCCACTAATATTTCATTATCATTAATTCTTGAATATTATGGAAATAATTTTATATGATTATGTGTCTGTAATGATTTCATTTATTATTCCTATGTTATGATTTCATGGATTATGCTCTTTATTTTCTTTTGATTCATGTCTTATGGACTACCAATATTTATTCCAGGACTCATGTATATGATCTTTGATATGTAGAGTATTATCTTAAAATGTTATCCTCATGTTCCTATACCATTATTCCCATGTTATACTTATATATCTCCCCTGTTTACCCTTAATGAGAATATAAGCTCACCCTTTCTTATGTTTCCTTTCCCTAGGTTTTGAAGAAAGTTTTAAGTAGGAGTACTAAATGGGAAGATCCTTCCAGGATATGTTTATAATCATTTACCTAACTAAAATAATGTGTCCCAAGTTTCAAAAGACACTAAACTATTATGTTCCTCTAGAATTTACTTTTTTAATGTGATTAATATTCATCTAAATTGATGTAACATCCTTGTATGTTAAGCCTGAGTCACTATAGTGATTTTTAAATTGGAAAATATAATTTACTAAATAAATTAATGGTAATTTCATTGAATTTTTATTCATCATTGACACAAACCATTTATTTTTCTTATAATCAACTGAGGATATGTTGTATTGATATCATCCTTATTCTTTATTTGGATAATTTATGATCAATTTGACTATGGATGTGCCATTTGGATACCATTTTCCATATTAATCTAGATGTTTTGTGGTTATTTTTACCAATTGGGGAAATCAATTTACATTTCATATTCTAGTTTTGATAAAAAATATATATGTTGATTATGTTTCAACCCTTTTATATTAGGAATGCATTGGAATTAGTAAGTGATGGGAGGGGCCTCCTATATCCCCTTGATGCATCAATAGGTCTCATGAGACAAACTAATTTGGGTATTGGCTTATGTATAACCTTTTTATGTATGGTGTCTCAGATAAAAAATTTACAGTAAGTTTTCGATGTTCGACATTATGTATTCCATCATTATGAGTTTAGTTATTTATTTCCATGGGATTATTCTATTATTAGAATTTCCATGGTTTTGTTTTCTAGATAATGTGATTATTTATATGGAATTATTTGATGATATCATATTACATCTATATTATGCTCAATTTATTTATTAAATGGAATATTGTTCAGTTATTTACCTTACAATATTGTTTATGCTTATTTTTGACAGCTTTCATTGTATACTTACCCTTATCGTGAATCTGATTTCTCCCCTTTATTATATTTTGTTTTCCCCAATGATTCCAATAAGTTTATTATGATTGATATAAAGGGATAATATTTTAGAATGATGAAGTTCTAAAAAAATATGTTTAAATTTTTGTTCTCAAATGTAGTTTGGGAATCATGTATGCATTTAGTTTAACAACACTGATAAACTATTCAGTCCTTTGTGATGAGATTCCTTGCATAGTTTTACAATGTAATAAAGTGGCCAATGACTCTAGGATACCAGGGATAGGGAATATCACATCTATCAATTATTTAATAGATTTTAGGGATTTTAGAAATTCTAGAGAAATTTCAACATAAGTCGTCATTATGATGATGTGTGATGGTATAAATTAACCAATAATAATTATTTTGATTAATGGTTGAAATTTTAAAAAAATATAAATAAATAAGTGATAATAAAAGGAAATTTTAAAGAATATGAATTGATTTCATTATAAAAGATATCATGTTTCCTAGTTGAAACATTTAAAATAGGTATTATAAAGAGTATGAATTGATTTAATTCTAAAAGATATCATCCATGATGGTTATTTACAGAGTACATACCTATAATAGGAGATGAAATAGTCAACTACAAGAAATATTTCTTCATGTGAAAATATAGAATTTCTAAAGGGTGATAGATTTTGAGGTATAGTGATCAAAGTTCCCATATTCACATTTATTTAAGTAATTTTTGATTTTAAAAGGGGGAAAATTTCTTGATTTTTTTAATAATGAAAGTAACTATAAAAGAGAGAATGTTTTTAACTTGAATTATTTTGATGTGTTTATTAAAGATGAGCATAGTTTTTTATTTATAAAAATACATTAACAAACCACAATAAGAGAAATTTATTTTTTATATCACATACGAAATAGTTTTTTAGAATTTTTTATTGTCTATATTAATAATTCTTATGTTCTACATTGATCTATAACATAAAAACTTAAAGTTTATTAATTTATTGATAATTATTTAAGTGAAATGTGATTATATTATTCTCTTATGTGTTGAATCTACCTACAAATTTTTGTTAGGTGGAGAAGAAAAGAGTTGATGAGAATATATTTGGATACATAAATTTAATGATATTGATAATAAATCAAAAGGGATAGATTAAATATCCCAATGGACTGTGATGATTTTATTTATTTTTAATGAGGAAATATGGATTAAATATGTGTTGTTTTGGTTGATGGATAAATAGACCAATATGAATGGAGAAATAGAAGATGATTGATAAATTGTTTGGAGGATATATAAAATTATATTCATTATATACTTTATTTATATGATTAAAACTAGTTTTCTTAAGTTTCTTATGTTATGGAGATTGGTATGGAAGAGGAAATAGACACTATTTAAAATTATTCAATAAATTAGTTCAAGGAAGAAACCTATAAATTTTAGGTTTTTTGGAATGATGTTGTAATGGATATTTGAAATGTAATGATTTTTATAAGAAACACATTCTATAATAGTTTTTTGGTAACATATTGTGCTAGTTGTGTTAAATAATAATCAAGCTAGATGGAAGATGTGAGAATTTATCTGTTAATTTTTATGAAATAAGAGTACTACATTACATTGAAAACAGATTAAATGATGATTAAAATAAACCAAGTGTGATTTGAGTTGATTAAGAGGGTGTTGTACTGATTGATCTATGATGAATGCACTATTTATGAAGGAATGTAAAAGAAATGTTGAATTTATAAGGTAGTGCAGGTACACGGGAGTGTGAAAATGGTGTATTCATATTATCTAATAATTTTTGAAATGATGTGGCAGAGTTTTGTAACTATTCAGTTAATTTATATATTTATTTAAGTTATTTTGAGTGGTGTTAGGGTAATTAGAGTATCCCTAAAATGATTTGAATAAGTTATAGTATTGAAGAGTTTTATAATTCTATGATTAGGACTAAAAAGGAAATGTTTTGGAAGCTATCTGATTATTTAAGAGTCATTACAACATTGGAGTGAAAATTAGAAAAATAAGTGCATATGTTAAATTATCTCTACTGACTATATAAGGGTCATTTAAAAATTTTGGAGTGAAAAGATAGAAATTTACCTAGACCACTTTGATGAATAATAATAATCTTATTAATGTGTAAGTTTCATCACAATTCACTAGAGAATACATAAAATTCATGTTGTGTGTAAATTTGAAAAATTATAGATTCTCACTGAGATATTTATTATTCATTGTATTTATACATAAAAGTTTTTTTGAAATAGAGAATGAGAATTTGAAAAATGATGATTCATTAATTAATATGTAATATTTTTCAATAATAGTAAATGTTGCAAAAGGAGAAAACTCCCTGATATATGTAAAAGTAACCTAGTGAATTAGAATATAAAAATAAAAAAAAGTCCCAACCTATTCCAAGAAATTTTAGAGTAAAAGTATCTTATGTAAAATTAATTCTCAATAAAAATTGGAAATATACAAAGACTCACTAAAATAATGAAGGGTTAATCCTTTAATAAGTAATGGTCATCCCATGATATATAATCTTACTAGACTTAGAAAAAATGTAATATTTTGAAAATAAATAATTCTAAGGAAAAAAACTCATTCAATACTAAAATTATTCTTTCAAGTATGGCATATCATGATAGAGTGATTACACTAGTAACTGATCCATGGTTAAAATAAAATAACAAAGATAATAATAGAGATAGAGTTGTGATGATGGTTTCTATACCATAATGAAGAAAATCACAACATGAAGTAGTTTTAGGTTGAAGATAAAAAATATAGTTATATTCTCTTTGATATAGTCATATCATGATGATTAAGACCATGTATAAGAAGAATTTGTGGTGGATGTAAGACATGAAAGTGATGTGGAACAAACCATTATAGAATTTGTATGAATATTACAAAATCCATGCACAAAAATAGGAGCCCCAAAATACGTGTCTTGAATAGTTGTTATAAACTATATGTGAGTAGATAATTGTTGGGTTGTTCTTATAATTTTGAATATTTTTTTTGAAAATAACTATTGGTGTTCAAGGATAAAAATACATTGAATGATTGTTAAATAGTTTCAAATGATATGAAGGGTGTTTATGGAATACTTATGGAGTTGAAAGATGTATATTACAAGATAATAGGGTGCATACCCATGTGATTACATTGTGAGATTAATGTAGAGAAAATGATGTATATATTTATGAGATTTTATATATTCAAAATAAAAAATTATATTAATTTGATTCGTAGAATATGTTTTATAGGAATTGGAAGTGTAAATTACTGAGAGAAGAGAACCCAATACAGAATTTTTTGTAAATTTATGTGCATTAAAGAAGGAGTGAAGAAACCGGTACAAATATCATAGAAGGGGGAGAGATGTAAGTTGGTGATAATATGATAAAATGAACCATTAATCTAGTTTTAATAAGTAGAATATAAGAATAAGAAAAAGTAGAGGCATTTGTGATGTCCTGTCTTTTGATATGCTGATATCAAAATAATTTATAGAAGAATACAAAGGAGAAGCAGGAGAAGAACTACCCTATGGAATTCATATATCATATAAGACAATTTAAAATAGATAACAAAATGAATAATAAATAATTATAGAGGATTTAATTTTGATACTTATAGAAAATATTTCTGAAATTATTCTTAATATAGGTGTCGAGGCTCTTGAATAAGGTAATGATTGTAGAAGGAGGTTGTGTGAATTATCTTGCTATTTAAAAGCGATGATCATTATTTTTTCATTTTGTGAGTTAAGGTTATACATTAATTAAACTATGGTAGTAGATATAATGGTATTCAGAGGCCTATGGTGAGGATGAAGTTTTTTTGTGATATAATGTCATCCTGGGAAGAGGGTTGAAGATGTTGTTCATTAAGAATGTTTGTAGGAATCGTTGTTAATTTTTGGGAACCATTATAAAATATTATCTAGAGTAAAATTTTTTGGAATTTTTTTTGTTAAAGGATAATAAATTCCCACACCACTATTAGGTTTAGGATGATACCTTCCAGGTTTTAATCATAATGATAATAGAGTAAAATTTGTGTCATGGATTGGACCTGAACACAATAAGGACATAGTCACACACATCATGATATAAACTTTTAAAAATACTACAAGATGATCTCATGATTTTTTAATTCTCTATATATGGTAAACACGTGTTGGGTAATCATAAGCTGATCAATATTTATCCAAACCTATAAATGGGGTTAGAATAAAAAATGTGGTAAGAGTTTAAGTAATAAAATTAAAATTCAATAATATACGTGTAAATTGATTTTCCCACCCTCTTAGTGTTCGTACACAATGATGTTCAGGTATAAAAAGGTGAAAACCATAAATGTTTCTATGTAGTGAATATTGAAAAGTTATGTCCCTCCATTGGGGCCAGTGAGTTGTATAATCTCTTTTTCTATGTAACATGCCAATATCGATTTTATTTTTTTAGTTTTAAAAAAACCAATTTAAACAGTAGCTACACCTATTTCCTTCAAATTTCAACCACACCCATTTATCCCTGTCCACTCATTTATAAATTTTGGTCCTTTTCACCAACACTCTATAATAACTTATGGTAAATGGCTACTCTCTTCGTCCACCAGCTTCTTCTTCCCTATTCATTCACTCTTTAACAACCAAATGGACATAATAGTCTAGGGTTTTATATTTTATGAAATAATTTTAGAGTGTTTAATGTTAGTTATTTTTATCACCTTATAGGAGTCTAATATATCTTACTTGATTGATAAAACATTTATTAGTGTAAGAATAATTATTTTATGGTAGGTTTTGTTGTGAAATCTATTTAATTTGACATATTATTTGATGCTTGAGTTTTCAAAGCCCCATTTTCATCAACAATAAATATTTATGTGTAATGTTTGATAAAATTATTAAATCAGTCACATGTACTTTTTTGGTTGGAAGAAATGGTATTTTAATGGTTTAATTTCATATTACCCCTTGATTAAATTTTCACTCACGTCATGTGTTTGTAAAAATGTTTAAAATACATTTTACAAAAAAAATAAATAAATATTACTATGTATTATTTGAGTTTATAAGAGATTTTTATGAATATAGTTCAATGTTTTCAATGATTTCCTATCAATTTAAGGGTTTATATGGTATGATTGAAATTTTAATTGATCATTTTTTCTTCCATTGATTCATTTTAGTTATAATTATATGTTTTTAGGTTTTATTACTATTAAAAATGATATTTAAATTGATTCTTTAAATATTGAATGATTTATAAAGGATGATTTCATTACATTGTTTTCTATTGTTGTTTTAAAGGTCCATTTGAAAAAATTATATGAAATTTTATGATATACTTGAAATTATTATTATCATTTTCCCAATAAGCTCTGGTTTATGTGGAATTGAATGTTATGGAATATAAATTATTTAGTATTGGAAATAAATGTGAATGGTCTGTTTCATTAAACAATGTTTGGGGGGTGAGATGAGATATTTAAATTGATGTGTTTTTTTAATACTATGATTTAGTATGGGACACATTTCCTCACATCCATACAAAAATATATTGGGAAACCTAGGTAACTAAATGATAAATCAAAAGAAGGTAATTATATTTTTTTTAATCATGCGTTGGGTAGTATCCCTTAGCGATTGATTAGAATCTTAAAATACAGGGTTCCACCCAATGAGGAAAGTGAGAATAAATTAGGGTTCATATCTTATAAATTCATCATTAGGACTATAGATAGTTTTTTTTCTAACTATGATTAGTGAAACCACACGGAGTGGGGGGGGGGTGTATCATTGTGGAAATTTTTTACTAAAAAACTATTTTAACCCTTTTACATCTATATTAGTTAAATTTAATAGATATCACACACTCAAATTACAATTTTACTACATTATTAAATTATATTCAAATAAAAAAACAAAAATAACCCAAATATTTATGTGGTTCTTTCACAACGTGTGAGCTAGGCATTGATGTATGGTGGTTGTTTTCCAATACAAACACAAACACAAACACACACACAATAATTATATATTATTATAAATAACATAAAAAGGTAATAGGATGGGATTTGACAATTTATATCTTGTAAAACCATTTTAAAATGACATAAATCATTCTAAAATTTCAAGAATAAACTTTCTTCTCTTAGATATAGCAACCAATTGGATCTTCCTTCTAAAAATATATTTATATGGGTCCTTCTTGAAGTTAGATCAATATTAACCACAATAATATTCTAGACTAATCATATTAGATCTTCTTACTTATTCAACATAATATTTTATAGACACCTCTCTCTCTTACTTTCACAATAATATCTTTATGGATATGTCAATTTTATGGTTTAATGACTTTTACTCTTAAGGTAATTACTGGAAATTCATTACCTCACTCCTTCTTTTCTTCTTCTTCAATGATAAAGATATTACATCATTGTATTATTGGATCTATGAAACCATTAATGATCAAAAAATTAAATATCTCACCAAATTATTTTGTTATGTATCTTGTTACTCTTTATAGACTCAGGGATCATTGTAATATTTCCTATATATTTAAATTTTGAAATCATTAATAATAAATTTATCATGATCTCATTTAAGATATATCCCTTTTCCTTGGTCAATTATTATCAACTA
This sequence comes from Viscum album, assembly GCA_963277665.1. Lineage (NCBI taxonomy): Eukaryota > Viridiplantae > Streptophyta > Magnoliopsida > Santalales > Viscaceae > Viscum > Viscum album. The sequence continues at coordinate 2,001,342,352 of OY728135.1, read as the reverse complement.
TGGACCATATATACTCTATATAGAAATATATTTTTATATTCAAAACGTCCTCAAATATTGATGAAATATATTATCACGATCTTCCTAATTTAATTATTAGTTGATATATTATTGAACCATAGCTTAATAAAAAGAATCATGATTTTTACATTTTGAGGATCGATGAATCATCTTCAGGTTTAGTTCTTATTATTTAACTATAAAATTATTTTTAATATTTTGTGACCATATAATAATCATGAATAGACTTTGAAAAAATTAGGTTAATCCTAAGAAACATTAGACTTATTCTTACATGTGAAAAATTACTCTTATATATACTTTAGAACATTATATCTATTATTATTTAGAGCCAAATGAAACTTATGCAAATTCCACTAACTCTTTTATAAATCAATTCAAATAGAGGCTACTATTATACAGATTTGGGTTACTATTATATACCCTTTATAAATCCAAAATTATTCTAACCCATCTCAATGTAATTATTACTCAAGAGAAGATTATAAATATGTATCTACTAATTATTCGTAGTCATTAGAATCATAGTAACCAATCATTTTACAATAAAATCTGAAATTACATCGAAAAGAATAAATCCTACAAAACATATCATTATGATGCAATAAATTATAAAACATCCAAACAATACGACCTCATGATGAAACGAAACGTACACACTATAAAACATAGCATCATAGTGAAACAAAAATTCTATTCACCCCTAAAATAGTATGAAATACCAATGCATGATACATTGGATTTTGGATCTATAATGCAGTCTTTAGGTCCTTCCATGGATTTATTCTTAGGTATTCCTAGTTATTCATACATGAGATAAGTATATTATTACACAACAAGTACTTTTCCAAATATCCAAAAATATACAACTAAAAACATTTTCAACACTTAAAAAACTTACTCAAAATATCACCATCCAATTAAAAATGTCACAAAATAGTTTAAATAACATCAAAAAATTATCAAAACTCAATAAAACTATTTATTGTAATTTCTAAAGTACATAAAATATTAAATAACTCAAAATTGTTTGAATTAAAATCAAAATTTATTTTAAACATATTTATCCATTTCAATCCAATTCAAATCACTTAATGAAATATCAAAATTTAAATTTTTATATACTATAATTATCCCAATGCTCAAACAACACATATATAATACTTAGAGTGCTTCAATGATATTCCATTTCCACAATCACTTCAATATCTTCATAAAATCTAAAATTTTATCCAAAGCTTTATGAATCATGTTTTAATAATTTATCAAGAAATGAAATACAAATATCAACTTAGTTTCTTCAATTTTCATCATTATCAAAGATATACCTTATATATATTTTTTAAAATTTTAATCTTGATAAATATGGATCATCATAAAAATATCACATATACCTTTTTGTCTTTAACAAATTGATCATAATTATCTTCATGAAGATATAATTATTCTTCATTCTACTTGGAAGTCTTCATATCATTTTCATTTTACTCCACATGTTACATAGATTTTTTATATCTTCCTATAATAATTATAAACCTCAAACTTCACCTTGATTTTCTAACATGAAACAGATTTATAACCTTGTTTCAAAATGATCATTGGTAGTGTCTCATATTCATGTATCATCATCAACTTAATATTTTCACTTTAGTGATATATTAACTTCACTAATGTATATAGATATTAAAATATTCTAGCTGTGAGTGAACAATCACAATAGATTTTGTTCTTTATTATTTCCATTCATTTATATTTTTTTCTTAATTATTTATAACCACTTGATATTATAGATCCTTTAAAACACATACTATAATATATAGTTTATGTGACCCACAACACACAACTTAAAAAAACCACAAAAATATTAATAATAAATTATTTATAAATGAATAATAAACATCGAGATGTTAAACCATTAATAGTTATTACATTTAGATGGTAAATAAATAATTTTTTTTAATATTAAAAAATTTATTTTCATTAAAAACCATTTTATTTATATTATAATTTTTTCTTATAGATTGAAAAATTTGAAAACTTTAGAATTTAAATTTGATAATGTAAAATTCATTTTTTAATTCCTCAAACAAAATTATCTTAGAATTAATTTTTAAGATTATATTTTTTGAACATAATTATTTTAAATTCATTTTAATAAAATTAATTAATAATTATATCATAATCCTAAATATTTTTTTTCTTAAAAAGAAACGTTTTCATACAATGTGGTTTCCCATGATTCATGTGCTAAATTTAATATTAATTTAAAATCACATTGAATGTTAATTTGATAAAATTATTCTTATATTTTAGAAAAAAAGATTAATATTTTTTAATATGAAAAACTCATTTCTTTATTAATTTAGAATGTTAGGATTAATGTTAATTACCACAATAAGGTTGAAATACTTTTATTAAAATTATTTTTTAATTAATATCAAGGAATTTATGTCAAATTAGTTAAATTGAAATCCTTTAAATAATGAGTATAATATTGTTTATAAAAACATAAATAAATATATTGACACTCATTTAATTTTTTAATGATACAGAATAAGATTAAGAATCAAAAATGGGAAAACGCTATTTTTCTAATAAAACAATATTCATACTATTTTTTTTTCTTTAATTTAAAAGTTAATTTTAAAATATGAATATAATTAAATATATGTTAAATTAAGTTCCATAAAAACTATATTTTGTTATATGGGTTATTTTATATGTTTAATAAAACATAAAGTCACTTTGTTAAAAAGTGGCTTCCTAGTTTAAAAGTAAACAAGTAAAAGAAAAAACAAAATTTTAAAATCTGTATAACATGTTTATAACTTGCATGGAAAGAAAATTTTGAGTATATATCAACCCAAAGACCCAAAAAACTCAATAATTTCAAATATATTGATCCATTTAACTTGTAATAATTTCATTTCATTGTTAAAATATAATGGTTGTTTCCAAAAGTTCCCCATTATTCTCTTATAAAAGGGTCTCACTTACATTATTTCAAGAACACACCTAACATTCTTATTACTACTTGAAAATAGGATATTTTACTTTATGAATAACCCTATACGAAAACATAATACCCATGGTGTATCATATTTATCCTCAGTCCTTTAATTTCAAGGGAATATCGAAGGGAAAAATCATGTCTCCAACGTAAGTGTTATCCCCTCTTAATATTTTCTTCTTAATCTTAATCTTACAAATATCTTATAACCATAATAATATTATGATTTGAGTATCATTGGTGTAGTTATATAACTATATATTAGTGTAAAAACCCTTATTTATTCATTTTCATGCACTTAGAAAAACAAAAGAACATTGTTAGTGTGTTGTGCATATTACATCCTCCATAAAGCGACATCGTTTGGTTTTAATTACCTCTTTTTATGAATGGGTTTAATAGTGGTAATGGTGAATAATTATGATATATATCAGATAAATATTATTCTTAAATATTAATTTAATATCCACCGGTTCCCTCTCAGGAGTTGAGAAACAGGAATGCTAATCTCGCGTACATGCACATTACCGCCTCCATGGTAAACTATTTTAGTTTTTCATTATATTCAAATTCATTATCTAAATATAGTGAAATATAGTTAAGTATTATAAAAAAAATAAACAAATAATTTCCATTATCTTATAATGATATTATGTCAAAACAAACTCCTCTTTAACTATACTCTCAAATCGAGTTAAAGTGTATCCAAGTTTGGTTCAGTTTAACCACCTTCATGAACAAAGGTTCAAAATACCATTATGAAAGACCATTGGAACATGAAATAAAAACATATTAAAATAAATTAATAACATAATTATTATTAAATGGTTCTTTATATATTATATTAAGTATTTAACTTATTATTAATGCAACATTTGTTTTTCTAAGATTACCAAAATTATCACTTATCAGCTTGGTTTTCACATGACGTAACAAAAATAGATATGGAATGAAAGAAAAATATTTTAAATAAATATTAGTTATATTTCAAAGAAAATTATATGATATATAAATAAATAAATTTATATAAAACTATGGGTAATGATATCAAAATTATTAAATATGAATAGAATTGTTAATGTTATTAACACCAGATGGTCATAATATGCTATAAATAATTAATATAATCATGATAAATAATATTGAAAAAGATTATAAAATGGTAATATTTAAGATTAATTTTATTAAATATGATATTATTTTATCTATTTATATTTTACATGTGGTTATAGTGTCATCGACTGAGTAAGGAAACAAGGTAAGAGTTTTTCATCTCAACTTCTCTTTATTGATACATGTTTAGTCATTATTCACAAATTCCTATTTTAAATGGTGTATAGTCATACCATGAATGTAGTTTTTCATAAATAATGTTTTAATTCATATGATTTAAAATAACATTTTATATTCAATCTTTTAATGACTTTTTATTTAAAAAGTACTAAATCTCTAAGGTATTTTCATTACTCAAATGTCTTCCTTGGGACATATTCACTCTTCTTCCTATATTTTCTTTAAATATTGATTTATTCTAGCCTATGTTAATTTTATTTTAAATTTTCACCTTGTTTTGGGATGAAATAATGTTTCACACCAAATTCTTCTTTCTTTATGATTCTATTTTTTCATTAAAAACTTTTTTGTTTAGAATAATATCTGTTACTTTTATTAGATTTTTATTCCATATCCATGTTATTTACTTTAATTTTTTTTATAATTTCTCTAATTTAAGATAAATTGTTTTATATAAAATTATTCTCTTTTACCATTAATTAATTTTAAATTAAAGGTTTCATTATAATTTTTAGGAAGCAGGTTTTAAAAAAAATATATTCTAAAATATTGAAATGGTTGTTCACATCCTTTACAAATAAAGAGGTTTTATAATCCATTCCACATTTTATTTTTATAAAAATCATATATTTTTCAGTTTCCATTATTAAATAATTTTCTTAAAGCTAAATTTTTTCAATGTATTTTTCCTTATTTTATTGAAAACATTATGCCTATTTCAAGTTTCTATTATTAAATATTGTTTTTAAAAGTAAATGTTTTAAACTAATTAACAATTTTTTATTGAAAAATTTATATCATTTTTAAGTTCACGTTATTAAATATTATTTAAAAATTAAAAGTTTTCAAAGTATTTTTAACTTTATTTTATGAAAAATTTATATATTTTTAAGTATATATTTTTAAATATTCTCTTAATTGTAAAAATATTCAATGTGCTTTCACTAATCATATTTGAATCCTTTTGGTAATTTCATGGAATTTTTATGAGGAATAATTGATAATAAGGTTTTTAAAAATATAACATTTCCACTAACAAAAATGTTTTTGAATGTAATATTCATTTCAATGTTTTAAATTTTTTTTGTGAAAACTATTGTTTTTTCAATTATATTTACCCTATAATGTTTATTTTCTATGAAATGATGTTTTGAAATACCTTTGTTTGTTATTATGATATATTTTATTTTTGTAAAATGAGTGTTTTGATATTTTATGATTTCTTAAGTTCATGTTATGTGATGTTTATGAATGTTTTTTAGAAACCCATTTTTTCTATGGGTTTTTATGAGATAACTAATGTTTTATTTTCAAGTGATACAAATGTGTTTTAATTATGAGATAGGTGGGACATATATCTCCCTCTAATTCATTGTGTCCTGGATTATACCTTATGAGATAGAGATTATTTTTAAATATGTGAGATTGTTTCTAGGTTCACAATGGGTTAGTGTGATGGTCTTATGATCTACTCATAATTTTATATGTGAATAGGTTAGAGGATATCTAGGTTCATGAAGGGTGATTTTGAAGTTTTTTTCCCTCCCCAAAATTTTACCTATGAACATTTTATTGAGTTTCCTGGTACAAAATGGGTGAGTGTGTTGACATTTAGATGTACTTATAATTTTATATGGTAACTAGTTAGGGAGTAGCTAGGTTCATAATGATAAGGAATCCTAGTTTTAGGATTTTGATGCCTTTTAAAGTTATTTATCATGTTATTCCAAGTTTTCATGGTCTTGTTTTATTTTTATGTTTTCCTCAATTTTATGTAATTATCATGGGTTTTATTATTATTGATATTTTTTTTAAGAAATTTTATTTCTCTAATGGTTCCTAAATGATTTTATTACTATCTTATGTTTCCCCATATAGTTTTATTATTATTATCCAATCTCTTTTGAGCTTAAATTATGTTATTCATATATTTATCATGTAATGAATCATGTCTATGACCTAATAATTTATGATATGTCTTTTGAATTTCTATTCATTTAAGCTCACCTATTCACTTTTTTTCTAATTCCCAGGTTATGAATATTATTGTATCATGTGGGATGTTTAAAAAAGGCTTGGATAAGTACAATTTTGAATAAAATTTTGAAAGTGTATTAAAATAAGATATTTATGTTTCTAATATCCAAGACCCTAAAATTTTTGGTCATTGGGTTGCATTACTAATGTGAGATATATTATTTTAATATTGAGAATAATATAATATTTAAGTCATGTTTAACATGGGTCACTATAGTTGGTATCAAAGCATGGTTCAATTATTTTATAGATTAGTTAAAATATTTTTGGTGATTTGTTAAGATACCTTTGTAGTTAGTGTTATAAAACCATAGTAAAATATCTATTGTTGATCAGTAGTCTATTATCCTATCCTAAAATATTGGTGAAGTCTTGAGTTAGTGGTTTTCCAAGAAATACATCCCTTTATAGATACCTAAAAGTGGATGCAGTGGTGGCACAATTGCACCTAGAGGTAATCAACCCAAAAGGGTTTGTTAACCATTGATTCAATTATCACCCAGATGCATGATGAGTCAGCCTAAGACAACACACCTAGCTAGAAAATCCCACGAGATATTATTTTTTGGTCATATTCTCTTTAAAACCACTATTAAGGATTGGTTTCCTTTTCACTTTGAGAAATTAGGTCATGACCTGATCCATAATGGGGCTCGATATGCAACTACCCAAAGATCACCTCCGTAGGCCAATGGGTGGAGACAAGTGAAAAAGGAATATCCTAAATGGGAGGTCTTTTAATAATGTACTTTACTTGAACAATTTACCATCTAAATTCATAAGTGTATAGGAATAATAATAAAAATATAGAACTACTAGAAAATAAACCAAGCATGTAAAACCTCTAGGGTTTACAAGAGTACGATAGTGAAAACTGATAAGTAAAGGGGAAAAATAAATCCCCACATAGAAGATGTACCAAACTAACAAAATTGGAAATTAAAATTATGAGAGAGACCATCTCCGGATGTCCAACAGTGAACACCATACATGGTCATATGCATCTGGTATCCCTATGATCCACTGAAGTCACCACAAACCTATCTGTCATCTTCAAAAGACACAACACGTGCAGGAAAATCCCATATAGGGGTGAGAATATACATACCTAGTAGGATTCTCCAAATAACAAGGGGGATAAATAAGAGATACAATAGGAATATAAAGATAATAAATAATGAAAATCTTAACTCAAAGCAATATGGTAACCTAATTTGACCATAAGGAGATCAATGCATCGTGTAGTTGGAATACACATCATGTATCTGGCATTCATAGGGAGAGTATCAAAATACATAAACATGGACATACACATATATATATGACCTTTGAAATAAGACAAAATTATAGAGAAAGGGGACATATATCTCCCAACCCAACCCCATAAAAGAGTCTCTAATAGTTCCATAAGTCAATCAACAATGCCCAACATCTCACACGTCTACCCAAAAGTAATCATTTGGAGGCACAAACATCTTCACTATGACACACAATTTAGGGGAACAATTTCCAAGTAGAGGACCCATGACTTAGTGCCTCAGGGGGTTCCACTCAATAATTATTTTTAGAGGACTCACACCTTGATTAGTTAGGGGGTTACATTCTGTAGGTTGAGGACCCACACCTTGGGGCATCAGGGGGTTCCAATCTAGTGTCATGATGACCCTCACCCTATCCTATTGGGGGTTTCCACTTAGTATATAGAGGACCTGCACCTATGCTAATGGGTAGTTTCACTCTATAGGTCAAGGACGTGTAGCTTAGTTCAGAAAGGTGGTTCTAATCTAGTGTTATGTGGAACCTCACCACATCACCATATCCAATATAGGGGGGGAGGGGGTATACTTATTAAATATAGGACTCATTCCCAAGATGATGGGGGGGGGGGTTATATTCTATAGGTTTAGGACCCATGTCCTAGCATGATAAGGGGTTCCACTCTGATATCATGAGGACTCGATCCCTATACGATTGAGAGTTTTAATTGGTAGATAGAGGACTCAATCCCAAGATGATGGGGGGGGGGGGTCCACTATATAATCCTGTAGTGATCCTGCCTGATCACTACCATCACCAAGAATCACCTAAATAAGAGTAATGTCTGGAACATCTCAAATATTATACCAAAATACACAATGGAAGGAACCATCACATTCTACATGAAAAAACACTCAGGATAGGATACCCACAGACCAAAATCAGAGTCCAAACAAAGTAGTTTTATGTTTCATAATAAGGAACCAAGGGGTAGACGACATGGGAGGGGACCCACATGGTGTGTGGTCCCACTCTGTCACCTAGCCATTTCCATAGAGGTATATGGCTCACCAACCCATGTAGCGCTACATGTAATGTCCAAGCCACTTGGGGTACCTACCCATGCACCTTTTATGTGTCCACGTACTTTGGTACATTGTGTGTGCCTAGCCATATTTGTGTACTTCAGTACACGGTGTGCACCTGGCCATGTCTCTATACATTGATATATGGTGTGTGCCTGGTCATGTATTTCCACATGGGGTCCTACCTTTGTGCTCTGCGACATAGCTCATTAGGGAAGAGATACACGGTGTGTAGGTGGGATAGAATCCATGCCATCATTATATTTCTCCAAACCCTACCCACCACAACATAGTGGATACATGTCTTATGTTCATTATGATAAAAGGAATGTAGTTTTGTTTTCAATATAACTTTAGATCTGAACTATGTGCTCCAAATCTGACCAATCTATGATAGATCTCACCTTCACACCATACGAAATCGGTATATCTAGTCCCGGTTATTTGTTTCTGGACATTAAGTGGCCAAATATTAGTTCCATTGACCCATGGGGGTTCACCGCATGCCCTCCATGCCCCATTTTTTCCCACCATATCTAATTTGGAATCTGTTTCAAATAAAAAATCACCCTTAACCCACAAATAAGTAGTTTTCATCCCTGATTCAACATTCATTTCACCGTATGTGATTCTACCTTAAATCTGGTGGTCTGATCGGGCTCAACATCTCTCGAAAATGTCGAACTGAGGACCCATATGACAATCAGTGAGGGAAACATATAATTTGAGGTCAAAAGAAACAACAAAAAGGGTTTAATGATCGTTGACCAATAATTCTTGGATAATAAACTCAAATGGGGTAATCTCGGTGATAAAAAATAATAATAATCAAATAAAATTGATTCATGGGTGCATGAAATGTATTGAAATTGGAAAAAACCATATTAAGGGATGATACTACTCAATCAACTAAAAGATGGGTATAAACCATTAATTGACAAGACATACATGGATATTGGAGCATTATTCATCGAGGAACTCACTTTCCAATTATTGTGAGGTGTTGTAGTGTTCACTAGGCTTCGTTATTATTCAATTTGGAGTTTCATCCTCATCATATGTGATTCGCCAATAGAATGAGGAGAAAAATTTTATGGATTATCCTGGAGTTTATGTAAAAGACCCTAGGAAAATCTATAAAGCGTTGGATTTTAAGATTTATTTTAGATATTTTAAATTAAAAAATTAAATTAAAATAAATAAATTAATTAACCAACTGAATGCACTTCCAATGGCTAGGATATCCGAATTTCCTGTTCCAACCAATTTCAGATCATGCCTAGGGTAAACATCATATTCCCTACTTAACCATTATGTCATATTTCTGATCTCAGATTCCATTTAAGATTGATCCGATATATTTTAAAGAACTACACATGCATATTAAAAAATATAATTAATATTTTTTTAAAATTAATTATAGAAAAAATAGGCCTTGGAATTGTACGTTGTATCCATATGTAGCCCCAAACATATATGCATAAATATTTTAAAGTCATATGAGAAAAAATTAGTCTCTACACTATTCCCTCCTTCATGATTTTTATCCCTAAAAAGTAGAACGACAAAAAAATCTTGGGATAATGAGCCTGCCTCTAGCTCTCCCACTCCGAGGAGATCTCCTCCATATTCCCGGGCTACCACAACACGGGAACCAATGGTATGGTCCATCCACAACGGTTCCTCTCTTTTCAACACTAAATCGCCACTGAGTGCCCCACAATATTGGATCTATCCTTGGTATGTAGCTCACCCCAGTTGATGACTTGCATGAGGTCATGCATGTATCTCTTCATCCGTGACATGGGAAAGACACCATGAACCTTCTTTAACTATGATGGTAGTGTGATGTGGAAAGAAACATAAAAAACACTCTAAAATATCTTCAATTAATCGATGAACCTCATAGATATATTTCCTCTCTAGTTAAACCTTTTCATTCCTAATAATTGAGAGACTCGACTGAAAAAGTGGTCTCCCTGCTCGAACTCCAAGTGATAATGACATCAATCTATATAAGATTTCTTCTTCTCTAGTATTTTTTATCTGATCATGGATGACATAGACCTTCTATGGCATCACCTACCTCATCTCTAGACTCAAAATATACATCTCAACGATATATATAGCATAAGGGTGTTCTATAGGGTCTCCTGTACTAGGCATAAAAATGTTCCATGTCGAAAGCAGATTGGTAGATGTTGTTGTACACAAAATCTACCAAGGGAAAGTGATCCTCCAAGATCTGGACAAAGTCTAAAATGCCAAAACTCAACATATCCTACAACACCTATATAGTTCATTTGGCTTGCCCATATGTTTGGTGGTCAAAGGATATACTCATCTACATCCAGGTCCTGAATTCCTCCTACAAGCCTCTCCACAATCATAACGTGAACCATGCTTCACGATCGAAGAAAATCATCGAGGGAACCGGAAGAAGAAAAACAATCTTTTATACGTACATCTTCCCAAGAATCTCCACAGAACTCTACTTTCTGATAGAAATGAAGTGTGACGATTTCATGTGTCGGTTAACTATCAACCTAATGGAATCATGGAACTTCACATTCCACGAAATCCTAGTCACAAATACCATGCATACTCCATCCCAATATCGCTATAGGATCTCAAGTGGCTGTAACAAACCTGCGGGAACCTTGTGATCTTACTTTACCTATTGAAAGGTGAGGAATCAAGAGATGAACTTAGCCACACTCTATATTATGAAAAACCACAAAAAATAAAACCGAATGTCTCTTTACATCTTCCCCATATTGGGATGTACATCTAGGGGAGAACTGTGAAAGTCTCACATAACCTCATCCCACATCATGACTGTAACCACTGTTCATCCCTAAAATAAGATAATGTGATTAACTTGTTCAGAATATATATTTGGTGAATCCCCCATGGATACCTAGTCAAAAAAATACCACATAGTTGATGTATCCTAGTTGAGACTACCTCACATGCTCGAGAAGCGGAGGCGTCAACACTATCAACTGAAGAAAAGCTGCACCCTCCTGCTCGAGTAGGGTCATATACAAGGAAGCCAACTCCTTTGAAGCCTCCTACACCAAAAGAGGCTAAGAATTACTAGTGAGGGAATCTATTACCAAATTTACCTACCCTAGAGTATAGACTATCTCAAAGTCATAGTCCTACATGAACTCCAACCAGCGTCAATATCTTAGGTTCAAGTCTCTCTATATGAAGACATACCTGAGACTCTGATGGTTTGATTAAACCATGAAGAACTCTACCAGAAAATATTTCCTCCACATCCTCAGGGAAAATACTACTGGTGTAATCTCTGGTCATTAGTAATCTAGTTCTACTCATGGGTTATCAACTGACTTGACACGTATAAAATAACTGTCGGTTGCTACATCAACATGTAGCCAAGACCTGCTCATGAGGCATCACAATTTTCTACATACTCTATTCCCTCCTCTAATAGTATCATCACTTGAGGAATTTTTAACCTTATCCTTAACTACCCAAAGGCCCTATGGAACTACTCAGTCTAGGTAAAAGGCTTCCCATTCTATGTTACGATGATTAAATGAGCTGCGATCCTAGAGAATTTTGTCACAAACCTATGGTAGAACCCCAGAAATCCATGAAAAATCTACACCGATGACATTCTCTAGGGTGGATACCAAGAAATAATTACATCAATTTTCAATGGGTACAAGGAAAAACTATAGTCAGATATGAAATTCCCTAAAAATTGAACCCCATGAATCAAGAAATGGATCTTCAAGATACGACCATAAAGATGGTGCTCCCAAAGAAAATCTAGGATGATCCTCAAGTGGTCTACATGCTCCTCTTATAAATAGTAGATGAGTATGTCTTCATTGAAGAGAACCAAAAACATTCCCAAGTACGGCTAGAAAACCTAGTTTATCAAATCCATAAACATAGTGGGGAATTTGTTACACCAAATGGAATCACAATGAAATCATTGTGTTCATAGTGACATCTAAATTCGAGATTTGGAATATCAGCCTCATGAACCCTCAAATGGTTGTAAACAGACCTAATATCGATATTTTACAAAAAATATCACACCCAAAACTAGTCAAAGAGGTCATCAATACTTGGTAAGGGGTACTTGTTCTTTATCATGTTCTGGTTCAGGTGACAGTAATCCATGTAGACCCGTAACCTCCTATATGCCTTTTTTCACTAACAACACTACGAATTCTCTTGGGTACACACTGGGCCTGATGAAACCCTTAACTCAAAGCTCCCCAAAATTCTACCAAAGCTCCTAATGCTGAGTAGGGCCCATTCTATATTCCAAAGAAGATATTAGAGTATTCCTAGGATAAAAGTAAATAAAAAATTCCACCTAAAACCTCAGAGGTAGTCCCAGAATTTCATTGGGAAATATATCCATGAAATCCACATGATTTAAAGATATCCAGATACCTAAAGAGCATACTGGACCAAAGGATATACTCACCAACTAATGGGTTATGGGTTGTGTCCTCTTACATACAGAACACACTCGTCCTAAAATTAGATATCTTTCACCCCTAAATGAGAGTATATTATCATCAGTGAAAAGGAAACTAACTCATATATTATTACAATTAATTTGGGCATGAACAATGGGAAAAAACTGGAAAGTCAAATGCTAAGATATCCCAACTCATGATATCCAAGATATGAGCACCATTGGTGGTCCCGATCTCCAAGATATGACAACCCAATACCCTTATACCAACAATTTATCCAAACTATTTGGATAGAGAGGGTTTCCCAATATTTTTATAAAACTATTGGTATATAGTGATTTATATTATCCTTTCCCAATGTTTTTTTGTACACCATTGGTAAATATTATATGTCCTAACATTTTCTTAAAACCTTTGGGATATTTCCCCCCAAAATATAGATGATCCCCTCTCCCCTTTCCAAATTCAATTCATTTTTCCCTACCATAGTTGTGCACTCTTCCTAGCTGATGACAACTCCTCTTCCTGTGAACATCTTAATTTAAATCATTCATTTTCTTCCACTTCATATTGGTGAGTTGCGGTTACATCTTATACCTACATTTATTTATTATTTTTTATACCATTTTTAGTTTATTTCCTCATCCACTATAATCAATCATTATTTATGATTTTTGGATTATTCTTGAATGTGAAATTGACATGTTACAAATACATTAGACTACACATAGATAATAAATTTCCCTCTTGAAGAACTACTACCATCACTAATTTTTCCAGGCATGTAACACAATATTAGTTTTTTTGGGGTATTATATTTTCTCCAATCGGTCATGTTCAAATTCATATTTTGAGAAATATTACATTGGAAGCTAATTTATTTCTCTGAAAAGGGAGTTCTGACAATTATTTTTTGAAATTTCAATGTAATGTTTTAGTTTTTAAGATATTAATGGAAAAAACATTTTTTACTAACACCATTTTTGTATTCCCATATAATGTGGCACATATGACATAAGAATGTGTCCAATGTTCTTATAGGAAAATAATTATTAATGTATTAATACTATTTGACCTTTTGGGACTGTCTTGACACACATTTCCAATTTGTGTTTTCATTGGTCACCACACATTCACAAATACAATTATTTCCCTTGATTTGGTTTAATAATACTAATATTACCTCTCTTGTATATCATTTCCACTTTTTGATTTTTTAGGTTTTCAATGTATTTTTTACACATGGGTCACTATCATGTATATAAATTATGTTTTTTACCAAATGGTCCACACCTATAGTTGTACTATTTTTCAAGATTGGGTGAAGTAAATCCACCATTCTCAAAACTCTTCTATGAATCCTTTATATATGAATTCAAAATATTGATTACATAATGGTAAGTGAGTTCCAAAAAAATTTGGGTGAAGTTATATGTGCGAGTCACATGGGATAAGTGACTTGTATGGGGCCTATTAGTGAAGTGACCTATGGGATGCACTTGAGAGAAGTGACCTCTGTAAGGAACTTGGTAAAAATTCATGACATTTTCAAATTCAAATCTGAGGCTACACAACCCACTTGAGATGGAATTAATACAACTTTGAACCATGATATCCTTTACTCAATGATATATAAAAATAATTACATTAGTACTGATGAAATATTATATGCCTACTTCCATACTTCCAATGAATTAGAAAATTGATTATATTTTAGATGAAGAAGTTCATTCATGAATTAATGAGATTTTAGATATTTTTGTGCCATGATATTCTTATTATATGACCCCAAACTTATGAACCTTGTGAATCATTTGAAGAAGTACCATTTTTTTATCCTATGTGAGAACAATTAATACTATATGACCATCGATTTAGAATGATGTTTTCATCCTAAAGTGGGGCATCCATTGAAAATATTGGCATGTGTTGGATTAGGGTAAATATAACACATTGGGGTATAAAATGAAGTCTGTCAACCCCAAAATAACTCATATTTCTGGATTTATATCATTTTTGTTGATAACCTACATGTTTCCAGTTCATGACACCAAGATGGCTACCTTTAAAATAACATACCCTATAAAAAATATCATATATCACAGAAGTGAACTATTATCATTCACTAAAATATATTTTTGACCGAACTTAAATCTTATTAAATTTATTTCATGAAACGACTTATTGAATTATTTTTATAATGGATAGAAGTTGGATGTATGAAACTAATTGGATCTCAAGTGATTTTCAAAGCAATTTGGAGAGATTTTTAGATTTTGAATTTGAAAATGATTCATAGAGTGGTCACATACCCTGACCCTATTATAATTGTATTTAATGACCTCGGTTGAGAAATGAAGAAGTTATCTATCATATAACCAAACATAGTTTTCCAACAAACTATTATGTGTGGTATTATAATGGGGAGAAAATGGAATCTCAAAATACTGATGATCCAAATGAGAGGACTATATTAGAGAATTTGATATATGACAGGTTTCCATTTATTCTTCATCATGAGAAGGAAATGATTTATACCCAAGAAGATTGCAATACAATCACACATGATGAATCTAATGAAAATGATGATATTTACATGGTCAAAAAATTGAATGATGTTGCGATGAATCTAGTATATTGGCATTGTCGTAAAATGAAAAAGTTGTAATTTTTATTCCGATTGTTTCCTGGGAAAACTAGGTATGTGTTTCCCAATACTACTATAAATTAAATTATTACATTATTAAAGGAATTACTTATAGATGATTCATATATTAAATCCAACCACTATATGGAATGGAAGTTAGTTAAAGAACTTTAATTTTAAAGAAACAAAATTCAGGCATGCCCAAAAGATTATAGCTTATTTTAGGAGGAAACTGCTAAATGAAATGACTGTATAAAACGTGGAACATCCTTATGGAATCCAGAGGCTAATGGAACACCATCCTCTATTCCATATAATGTAATGTGGCATTTTACATTGATCCCTAGACTACCATATCTTATTAGGTTTGATGAAATATCAATAAAAATACGACTGAATGATACCAAGTGAAAGAAGAATAATGAAGAGTTGGTTCAACCTATAGATATATTTTTATGGTAGATATTTGATGCTTGAAATACTAATTTTTCAGTTGACATTTGTAATGTAAGACTGGGTATTTCATGAGATAGTTTCAATTCGTTTGGGAAGATGCATACTTCGCACAACACATGGTAAGTTTTCATACAAATATATAACCTTACCCCTTAGTTTTGTTTGAAAAAAACTTTCAATTTCATGAGTATAATTATATAAGTACCATATGATCTTAGTAATGATATATAAATATAAATACAACCATTAATAAAAGAGTTTAAAATTCTTTGGGATATGGGTGTGCGCACATACGATGCATGTTTGGAAGACATATTTCAGATGCGCGCTACACTTTTGTGGATGATCAATGATTTTCCTACTAATGAAATGATGTATGGAAGGAGCATGAAGGAAAAAATATCATGTAATATTTCTATAAATAATAATCAATCCATAAGATAAAAATATCACTGTAGTTTTAGTTTTATGGGACATAAATTACTCTTTCTAGTGGACCATTCATAGAGAAATAACCATCGAAGATTTGAAAATACTATGGAGACCGATGATACAACTTAGAGAATGTCTTGAAATTATGTGCTTATTGAATTGCAAGATTTCATTTTTTCATTTGGGAAGGATCAAATAAAATTTAGATAGAGGAAGAATGTTTCCAATGATAACTGTTACAATTGAAAGAAGAGGAGTATCTTCTCTGAGTTTCCTTATTAGTTAACCAATTTGTTACGTCATTGGTTAAACATAATGAACATTGAAAAGAATATATATGAAATGTTTATTTAGATTCTTCTAAATTTCAATTGAAAGAAAAAATATGATTTACAATATTAGAGCTACTTGGTGGATTGGTCAATTAGACCAGAATTACATCCTATGTGTATCAGTGAAAATAAAATGGAAAGTTCCATGTGATTCTTATGTGATGAAACTTAGAGAAAAAATAAATTTTTTTAAGTAGTAAAGACTACTAAAGTTCATGATGTTTATTCAATAAATATATGAAAATGGGTCAACAGAGTAGAATTGATGTTGAAATATTTGAAGACTCGTGATTATCATATCCTTCTGCATGAGTTGATTCCAATAGAAATCTGTTATCTTTTTACCAACAATGAAAGGGTGTCATTTATTCAGTTGTACCATTTTTTAGGGATATTTGTGCATATAATTTTTCCAAGTCATTTTTGTAAAAAATGATGGTAGAGACGATGTTAATTTTGTGTGAGTTATAGAAAATATTTCCTCCATCATTTAACACATGCATGCTGCATCTAACTAGAAATCTACCAACCAAAATACTTCTCGGAGGACCTGTAGATTTTTATTGGATGTATCCAACTAAAATTAATATGTACACATTGATATTTTATGTTTAGAATGGGAATCATCTTGAAGGTTCTATCATGAATGGTTACATGGCTATAGAATGTATGGATTTATACTCAATTTATTGGTCTGGTCTAACTACGAGAATGAATAGAAAAATGATTAATTAAGAAGAATAGTATCAGAAAATTGAACCTAGTTTTCTACCACTTCCTCAAATATGATGAATTACCAGATCATATACTTCGATGACATTAATCCTTGAAGAGCGGGAGATGGCACATCACACAATGTTTTTAAACTGGGATTTGTTCGATGAATACATCAAGTAAATTTAACTAGTATATCTTATCTCAAATCCTATATTTGTACATATATGTTAAAATATTCCTATTTTTATATATAGGGAACATAAATAAATGATAAATAGAGAGCATCGTTCTTTATTTTTGAGGAGAGATACTTTACATAGAAAAGAGTTTTCTATTTCGTTGAAATTAAAGGTAGAAATATTGATGTAATTAATAAATATAACTAATATTTAATTAAGTTTAATTTTCATTTATTTTTCAGGTATCGAGATTTCCTGCTGACAATGTATCTGAGTAAATAATAGTTTTGGATTTTGGTCGTAATATAGATGTTTGTGAATTTAAATCCATTGTGATCAATGGGTACATATTTATTATCATTTAATGAGAAAATTACAAGATAAAAAAACATGATGGTGTTATGATAACTACCATAACATACTGTTATGCTAGTGCATCGGATAATAGACCTCGTTTTGAAAATATAGCCTATTATGGAGTCTTTGAAAAAATACTAATATTGGATTATTTATCTCATGGTCGAGTCACTATGATGAAATGTCAGTGGTTTGATTCAATGACGAGGAAGGGCACCTTTATAAATGATTTTAGATTTTGAGTTATTGAAATGACTAACAATCTTGCTACAAACGATCCACATGTATTTGAATCAATGGATAAACAAGTTTTTTATGTCAAAGATCATCTTCGGCCTGAATTTGTTGTCATTATTGAAGTAATATCATGACATATTTTTGATGATGGCGATGATGGAATTGAAACCATCCCTACTCCCATTGACCCCAATCCATTTATTACTTACGATGACTACAACACTTCAATTGTTGGAGTTGATTGTGAACCTCAAGTTATGGTGGGAAATATATAGAAGCATTCGTTTGTGTTCTCAGTTCTGTTGGTTTAGCTTTAATTGAGTTGTTGATGTTTGTGCTATAAAAATTGATTTACTATTTATTACAAATATTTTGTATCCAACCAGACCTTCATGTTCATTTTCAATATTTACTAGTTGTAGTTTTGTCTGAGTTTCATTTTATAATATTGAATTGTTTTGTATTCAAATCAACCAAACCAAATAAAACGGAAACAACTAAATTTTAATAAAAAACTAGATGAATTGAATTGTACTTATTAAAATAATTGATATGAAAATAAAAACCAATTAAAATAATGACCTAACCCTAAAAAAGATAAATTACCAAACCGAAAATATGAACCAAAAGACCTTAGAGAAATAAGCCATGTCTAAAATTTATTTATTTTTAGGTTACATAGTAGTTATAATTTTTAAATAACTTTCATATTTATTTTGAAATGAAGGAAATTAAACCATATAACGAGATGTGAAGTATAAATATGATGAAAAACAATCGTAGTATGGATGAGATATGCATTCCTCTATTAGTGCCTACTATATGTATTTAATTTCAAATATATATATCAATAACATATAATGTAATGTGATTAATTTTGTTTTAAACTTTTATGTAGGATCCACTATTAAGGTTCAAGTTATTCGACGAGCAGCCTAGTAGTGGTCTTAGTGCTCAGTCCAGTGGTATGAGTGGGGTGGTATGAGAGCTAGGTGCTCCAGACAGAGTACCCATTTAGACCATGCCCCTCCCACTGACCTACCATCTTCCACAAATTCTTTTCCCACTGTGTCATTAGGGACACACATAATATTTAGGCCTCCCATGTTTTCACCACCCTTCAAATCTGTGCCTCCTCACCCATATTTACCATATCCCATGATGATTCTGACTCCTCGTTCATATTATGCAGTTGGTCGATCATCTATTCCATCTTCTTTACCATCTACTTATTGTTCTCCTTGATTCTACATCCATTCATCTACTCCTACTCAGACATAGTCTATACCTACAGAGCATACACCGGTAACCACTCCACTAGTACGTGGTGATGTTCTTTTAGTGGTAGGAGATTCAGATGGACCCATTGATATGACAATCATAGGTATATTTTTTAACCATAACATTTTTACCATAATTTACTTTTATTATAACATGTGTTGATATAATATTTGTTTTTATATCATAACAGATATATCTACTAATAGGCGGTGGGGGTGGGGGTGTACATGTATGTGTTCAGTGTGGAACTATCACATGTAGTTGATAGTGGACTACAATGAATACAATCAAATGATTGAAAAAGTAGGACAGTAATGTGGGAGTTCTTTTGGCGACGCTTGCCAAATACTCCGACATCATTTTTGTTAGCCCGATCTCATTGGGATAATTACCAAATGAAGTCAAGGATAATTCTTGGGCATAAATATCGGTACAAAATCTATTATATTTAATGTAATATTTTATTTTTATTGATATGAATAAATATTTTGGTGACAACTTCGGTTTAATTTCCTCGATGGTGAGGGTGCACAACCAACATATCTAAAGTACTTAGGTGAGCTTTAGGGAGCATATAAGCATGATTTGTGTGTTGGATGGTGTGCTAGAGTAATAATAGAGTTAGAGGAATTAAGTTTCATGAATTATTATCTAATATAACAGTATCATAAAATGATTACTCAATGGACGACTATCAAGTTTAAGGTATTAATCACTTTTGAGGTATTTAAATGAAAATTTTCATGTTTTTCATTAATACTGTCTTTTTTATAATTGAAGTTTATTTTGGAAACATTAGGAAGAAATAAAAAAATTTATGCTAAAAAATACCTCCACACATAGGGATGTACTACGATGTTAGATCATGAGAGGAATCAGGTAAAAAAGTTTATAATTTTTCTTTAAGACTTGTACTTTCTATTGTTTCCACCATAATTTATTCGATTTATAATGTTTTCATATAATTTTTTATATGAATTTCATTATTGGGAACCTATTTCAAATTATGGTTTCCTATATTCATTATAAATATAGAGACTGATATTGAATATTGAATGACGTGTGGCTCAAGAAAAACTGTTTTTCTTGGGTAGAAGAAAAAAAGATCGAAGTGTGGTTAACGAACTGACATAGAAGAAAATTATAAGGTTTACTTTGTTGATTTGAGATTTTAATATATATTTTTAAACCTAATAATATATTTATATTTGTAACAGGCTGCTTTAGAGGCCCTTGATTTGCAGGAACCAAAGAATATTGGGCCAAATGACCACTTACATCAGGTGTTGGGAGATGAGAACCCTGGTAGAGTACACTTCCGACCTGGGAAGAGTATAGTTCCAAAGAGGTATTGGCCCTCTTCAGGAACCAGTTGTAGTGCCACTATGTAATAACAGGATAAGGCACGATCAAAACACGCTGAAAAAAGGGCCATATAGGTGGAAGAATGGTCTTCTAGGGAAAACACTAAATTTATGAAACTGATGAAAGTTTTATGTTTCGCACATCCACCAGAGATCATCACAACTTGTGATGAATATATGTCATTGATGAGTTCAATATATAGTGAAACAAGTGTATGTTCTAGTGGTGTCTGAGATTATGTCGTTCCTAGCAATGACAATGGTGAGGAAGAGGCTGAGGATGAGGATGATGTGGAGACTGAGGCCAAGGTTGAGGGAGAGGCAGGGGTTGAGGTAGAGGAAAATTGTGAGAATGAGGTTGAGGATGAGGTCGCAGATGAGGATATGGGCAGGTATGAGGATGAGGATGAGGCTAATATTGATAGTGGTGATAGTGATGGTGATGGTGATGAGGGAAAAATCGATCTTTTACATTTTTGAATGATATTACTGACATTTGATGTCTTCTGATTTTCTATAACTGAATATATGTGTGATTAGGTAGGCCACAATATGATTGACTCAGGTAGCCTAAATAGTATATAGTTTAAATCCGAACACCTTTTACCAATGTATTATCATGTTTTTTTTTGATAAAGAAATGTGGGTATTTGGAAATTTTTTATTTGATTCAACATTCAAAGGATTTATTAGGTCATTGGTATTACTCGTATATTTATTTATTTATCTATAAAAAATAAAACTTGACTTGACATGGAGGTATGGATTCAATGAATTCTCTTTTTACATGGTATCAAAAATATTTCACAATTATATTTTTACGTACACTCAAACTCTAGGCTGAAGAACATAAACTTATTCATTTTCATTATACCACTTCTTAGTCTTCTTTCTCTGATTCATTTTCTATTGATGATTTACATTATGGGAAACCATTTTTGATCTAGTCTCAATAGATCTTGTTGTACTTGAAAGTATCAAATTATATATACTTACTATATTTATTAACATAGATGAGTATTTAAATTGGAGGATTTAAAACTAATATTTAAATTCCAAAATTCCCAATATAAATTGCAAGACAACTATAATGTAACCAATATTATAAGTACAACCTACCCCTCATAAATAAATCACGATTCCCCCATTCAATTTACACCCAAGGCAATGCCTAATGAAATCGAGCACACGATCTAGCACCTCTCAAAAATTTATCTAACAACCTAACCATATACCCACACTTCTCTCATCATATTCTGTTTCCATTTATGTACCTAGGTCAATAATAAAAATCCAATGAAGATCAACCAACCAATATTAGCTAACCATAACCTGCTACTCTGATAGACATAACTAGTAACCTACCTAGAGAACCTTATAATCACTCTAGAGAGAGCCAAAATATCATCCCACAATAGAATCACCACTGTCAACTTGACTCATTATATTTATTTAACCAAACAACACCTCTCATGCATAGCCCATACCTAGGCACTCATACCTAGATCCCATCATAAGGAACCTCATATCCAAACATACACTTTAAATGGTTTTAAAACACTAGAAGAATAACTATAATCACATTAAAACATCACACAATAATTACCAAAATGGTCCCAATTAATTTAGGCACCTCTAATGAGTTATTTTATAAAACAATGAATATGTTTTTACTGACACATTAATTAATAAAAACCCATTCCATACTATTATCAATAATTTTTTCATTTTTTAAAAATTTTATAAACCCACCATCCTCATTATGTAAATAATTTTACACCCACAAGGAGTCATGAACATGTCCATGTATAAAAAAGTGTATGATTTATGAACCCACACTCTCATACCGCATCAAGATAAGCATAAAAAAATAAATAACATATCACCCAAAACATCATACATTAATTGAAATCTCAATTAGAACACTGAAAATAAATGACCAATAATCACATCACCTTGTAGATATGAATTTCCTTATACATGGGTTAGTTACATACCAGTATAAGGTATAATCTATGTTCCAACAAAAAATCTTACACCCAACTACCATGTTCAAATAGTCAAACAACCAAAAAAATTCTTTGTAACCTATTTGTACTGCCTCAACTAAAATATCTCATATAAAATCATTGGTAAATCAACACAAGACCTTAGGAACACAAACCCTTATACCGGGTACATTAGACTAGTGGTGGGAGTCTATAAGTATCATCAGCATATTATACTTTCTATACCCTCCTAAATAAAAATATATAAATTACAAAATCAAAATAAAACATTAGAGTAAGAATAAGAAATCACTGCTAAGAGACAACCAATAATAACAGATAACATCACCATGATATAACTTGGTAGGGTCTCACCAATTTCTCGTAATATGCATCATTATATACAGTGTATACATGTATGGGAAAATAAAACAATTACCAATATACAACATGAAACAATTATGAATGGTTAGCGGGTGCTACTAAGGGAGACCCAACACTTGAATCCACTTGATTTGGAGAATGTTGAAATAAAAGTCATCTCAAAACACAATACCAAACTCATACCCCACAAATTAGGGAAGGTTCATGCATATTAGTTTCAACCCCACCCTCTCACTTGGGTTAGATCCTTACAACAAGTCTCGATCTCATATTTATCCTTGTACTTCCACCCTCTTATTAAAAGTGTGGTATGATATCACATCTTTACTATTAAACATTCACTCGTGGTAGAATCCAATATCATATACTAACCACTACCATCTCACTTGATGTTAGGTTCTATATCATATCTTAACAAATACCCTCTCACTCATGGTAAGGTCTTATATCATAGCACGAGCACTAATATCTAACTTAAGGTAAGTTCATGTATCACATTATGATCACTATCCTCCACTCATTGTAAGATCCTATATCTCACCCTGAATACTAGCCACTCACTCATATTAATATCTCATATCACATATATGATACTAAGAAAGGTCCTATATCATATCCTGAACACTACCCTCTTACTCAGGGTAGGGTCATATATTATTTATCATGCCATGTCACATACCTAAAACCTCTTGCTCAGAGTGGATCTCATCACTATTATACAACATGGTTAGATCATAAATAATGAGAAAAAACTATAGTAATAGCTCATATAATATACCTCAGTTATCCACACAATCATCCCCACTTAGCTTCATATTATAGTGTATCTGATATATTGCAACAACCCGTACCCTAACTAGCCTCACCATCAGAATTTGAAACTTAGGTCATACCCACAAATAATTTTATTTTATATTGTATGTATTTTTAGGTTAATTTACAGTGGTTGTTTATAAGGTGTTGTATTAGTTTTTTTCAGGTGTGTGTTAATCACTATTCAGTATTGTTTTTTGTAGATGTTGGTAGGGTATTTTCAGGAATTTTTATTTCAGTGTGATTCTATATATCTCAACAACACAGACCCTAAACACCAACACCCCCTGATCTGAGTCATACCTAGGTCATTTCAATTTCATCCCAAGATCAAGGATAATGCTTGGAATCCATCTAATATATCATCTAATTTTACGCTTGTAATTCATCCGTGAAATCAAATGGACTCAGGTATATTTTTAGTAATATCCCATTTCCAAAAATATGTTTCAATTATTGATTTCAGGAATCCATGATTGATTATCATGATGGTAACATTACCCTGAATGAAATAAAAATACCCACTATAGGAGTGTCCTTGTTCCTCCATCATTAAATCAATCTCCAGACCCTAATATCCAATTACCTATCAATTATTCAGTGTGACCATGGTGTGTGGAACCTAAAAAAATTCTGTAGATAATGAGGTTCACACCCACAAACCACTAATTGTACACTCACCACTATATACCTTACCTTATACTACAACTCAAGATCCACCTGAAAAACTTTTTATTGTTGCATGCCACTCCTCCTAATCAATTCAAATACAATTACTACTCATAACACTATTTCTCTTGGTAAATACATTCTAAGTCCCCATATCGAGTAAATTATCTAACCAAACCTGATTAATTTCCAATATATTATCCACCATGTAGATACATTTCAAATTATCTTTCAAAATTGATGGCCAAAATTCAGATGAAATTACATAAAGAACATCATCCATCAACCCCTATATATTATACCACAATGTAATATATTAAGGGAATATAAACCCCCTATATATTACGACAAACTGTAATGTTGGTTTCCACTCCCCATAGATGGTTAACTATCCCAATAATCCCTTGAAACTTGATCATCATTGATTATATACTACATATAAACTGGATCCTAATTTCAGCTCTAATGAGAAACCATTGATGACAAACTTTATAGACCCAAATCTATATAATTACATCTATTCAAATTGAATCAATATCATATAATGATTATTGTATCAATTTCTAAAATGAGATAAATAAACTTCCACCACTATTTTGATCATATTTGAAAGTGTTGTGTTTTTAGAGATGTTTGTTTTTGGGGTGTTGTGATTTCCAATGGGGTATTCTGTTTGTTGTATTGAGGTTATTCTGAATTGATGTATTCTAAATTTTGTATAGTTTACTAAAATTGAATTGGTTTTATTCTGATGGAATACTATTTGGATCATATTTGTCTGCATTGGTGTTATTCTGAATTATGTAAAGTGTATTGCTATTGCAGGTAATTTCACAGGTAATTACAGGTAATTACCTGTAATTCTGAATTCTGAATTTTTTATAGGTAATTTCATCAGTTTTATTCTTTCTAGAAATTTCACAAGGTGAGGTAGGATAATGTGTCCTACTAGATTTGAAAAAACTCCATGCCAATGATTTTAAACCATTGGTATAGATGTTAAAACAAAATCTATACCAACTATTTTCAGCAAACTGTTGGTTAAAGTCTTTTCCATCGGTTTGTAAACTGTTGGTATAGACTTGAAAACTCAATCTTTACCATTCGTTTACATCAAACCATTGGTAAATGTCTATAACAACAGTTCATAAACCATTGGTATAGATATAAGGTGAGTTATAATGAAACAATATAAAACTGTTGGTAAAAAGTTATACCAACAGTTATTACAAACAGTTGGTATAATGTGCT
This sequence comes from Viscum album, assembly GCA_963277665.1. Lineage (NCBI taxonomy): Eukaryota > Viridiplantae > Streptophyta > Magnoliopsida > Santalales > Viscaceae > Viscum > Viscum album. The sequence continues at coordinate 2,001,316,070 of OY728135.1, read as the reverse complement.
GTATGGTTCCATATACCAACAATTAATGAATAAGAGTTGGCATATGTCTATCCCCACACCTCAGTAGCCAACGGTTTGGAATACCATTGGTATAAGTTATACCAACAATTTTACATCCTATACCTATGGTTTTAAACCATTGGTATATCATAAGTTTCTTGCAGTGTCTACAATCGAGTTAAAGCGTGTCCAAGTTTAGGTCGCTTTAACCATGTTCATGAACAAAGATTTAAAATACCATTATGGATGAACAAGGGAACACGAAAAATAATATTATAAAAAAAATTAATAACAAAATGGTTAGTACAAGGTTCATGATATATTATATTATGTATTTAACTAATTACTAATGCAACATTTTTTTTGATAAGATTACCAAAATTATCCGTTATCAATTTGGTTTTCACATAAAATAACCAAATAAAATATGGAATGAAATAATTTTTTTTTAAATAAATATAATTTATATTTTATAGAAAATTATAAGATATATAAATAAATAAATTTATATAAAATTATGGGTAAAGGTATCGAAATTATTAATTATGAACGGAATTGTTAACGTTATTAAGACGAAATGGTCATAATATGCTATAAGTAAAAAATATGATAATGATAAATAATAATGAAAGGGAATATAAAATGGTAATATTTATGATTAATTTTATTAAATATGATATTATATTATCTATTTATGTTTTATATGAGGTTATAGGGTCATCCACTGAGCAAGGAAACAAGTTAAGAGGTTTTCATCTCGAATTCTCTTCATTGAGACATGTTTTGTTATTATTCACAAATTCTGGATTTTAATGGTCTATAGTCATCCCATGAATGATGTTTTTTATAAAAATATGTTTTAATTCTTATTATTTAAATTAACATTTTATATTCAATATTCCAATTAATTTTGATTTAAAAAGTACTAAATATGTATAGGGTTTTCATCACTCAAATGTATTCCTTGGGACATATTCACTATTCTTCATATATTATATTTAAACATTGATTTATTCTAACCTATGATGAATTCATTTTAAATTTAAACCTTCTTTTATATGGAAATAATTTTTCACAACAAATTCTTCTTTCTTTATGATTCTATTGTTTCATTAAAACTCATTTTGTTAAGAATAATTCTCATTACTTTTATTGGATTTTTCTTCCATATCCATGATATTTAATTCGAATGTTTTTTATAATTTCCCAAATGTAAGCTATTTTTTATATCACATTATCCCTTTTTTCTAATATTTCATTTTAAATTAGTGGTTTCATTATCCTTTTTAGAAAGTGGGTTTTAAAAAATATATATTTTAAAATGATGAAATGTTTTATCCTTTCAAAATAATGAGGTTTTAATATCCATTCCACATTTTAGTTTTATAAAATTTATATATTTTTCAATTTTCCATATTTAAATATTTTTTAAAAATTAAATTTTTTCAATGTATTACCACTTATTTTTTGAAATCATTATGCATATTTCAAGTTTCAGTTTTTATATATTATTTTTATAAGTAAAATTTTTCAAAGAATTTCAACATATTCACTGAAAAATTTATGTATTTTTTAGGTTCACATTATTAAATATTATTTTAAAAGTAAAGGTTTTCAAAGTATTTTTACTTTTTTACTGAAAAATTTATATATTTTAGAGTTCATATTTTTAAATATTTTCTTAAATATAAAAATATTCAAAGTATTTTAACAACTCCTATATGAATCTCTTTTGTACTTTTATGGAATTTTTTAAGGCACTATTTATAAAAAGTTTTTTTAAAATTATTAATTTTACATTCATAAAAATATTTTTGAAAGAAACATTCCCTTCAATTTTTTAAAAATGTTTTGTGAAAACTTTTGTATTTTATATTATTTTTACCTTATAAGGTTTATTTTCTGTGAACTGCTGTTTGTATCTACCTTTATTAGTTATTCCAATATAATTTATTTTGTAAAATGAGTATTTAAATATTTTATTATTTCTTAAGTTCATGTTTTGTTATTTTTTTAAATGTTGTTAGAAACCCATTTTTTCTATGGGTTATTTATGAAATGATGAATGTTTTATTTTCAAGCGGAACAAAAAATGTATAAATTATGAGAGAGGTGGGACATATATCTCCCTACAATTCATTGGGTCACGAATTATACCTTATGAGATAGAGATTATATGTAGATAGTTTAGATTGTTTCTAGGTTCAGAATGGGTGAGTGTGATGGTCTTAAGATCTACTCACAATTTTACATGTGAATATGTTAGATGATTGATAGGTTCACAAAGGGTGATAGTGATGTTTTTATTCCGTCCCCAAAATTGTACCTAAGAACAATTTATTGAGTTTCTGGGTTCAAAAAGGGCGAGGGTGTTGACATTTAGATCTAATCATAATTTTATATGGGAACAGGTTAGTGAGTAGCTAGGTTCATAATGATAAGGAATCCCATTCTTATTATTGTGAATCCTTTTCAAGTTTTTTATAATGTTATGCCATATTTTCATGGATAAGATTTATTTTTAAAGTTTCTTACCCTTTTATGTCATTATCATGTGTTTTAATATTTTTGATATTTGATTTTAATATATTTCATTTCTCTAATGGTTCCCAAATTATTTTATTACTATCTTATGTTTCTCCATAAAGATTTATGATTATTATCCAATCTATTTCGGGATTATATTATTTCATTTCTATCTTCATCATATAATACTTCATGTCTATAACTTAATCCTTTATGATATGTCTTTTGAATTATTGATCATTTAAGCTCACCTGTTTATTATGTTTCCAATTCCTATATTATGAAGATTATTGTATTATGTTGGATGTTTAGAAATGTCATGGAGAAGTAAAATTAGGGATTAAATATTTCAAGTATAGTAAATTATGATATTTATGTTTCTAATATCAAAGACACTAAAACTTTTGGTCTTTAGGTTGTGTGACTAATTTGAGATATATTATTTAAATTTTGAGAGTTTTATAATATTAAAGTCATGTTTAATATGGGTCACTATAGTTTGTACCAAATCATGGTTTAATTATTTTATAGATTTGTTAAAATATTTTGGTTGATTAGTTATGTTACCTTTGATGTTAGTGTTAAAGAACCATAGTAAAATATTTAATGTTGACCCTTATTATATTATCATATACTAAAATATTGGTAAAGTCATGAGTAAGTGGTTTTCCTAGAAATACATCCCTTTATGGATACCTAAAATTGGATGTAGGTGTGGAACAATTGAACTTAGGGGTAATCACCCCAAAATGGTTGGTAAACAATTGATACGACCATCACTCAAATGCATTATGAGTGGGGATAAGACTTCTCATCTATCTAGAAAATCCCATGGGATATTCTTTGGTTGAACATATTCTCTATAAAAACCACTATGAAATATTGATTTCCAATTCACTATAAAGAATTATGTCATGACCCAATCCAAACCGAGGCTCGATCTGTAATTACCCAAAGCTCACCTCCATAGGCCAATGGGTGGAGATAAGTACTGGAAGGATTATCCAAAATGGGAGGCCTTCTCCTAATGTACTTGTATGTGCACACCTAACCATCTCAATTCATAAGTTCATAGTAATAATAATAAAAATATGAAAAAATAGGATGTAAACCAAGCAGCTAAAACCTCTAGGGTTCAAAAGAGTACGATAAAGAGAATCGATAAGTAAAGGGAAAAAATACATTCCCAACTATAAGATGCCCCAAACTAACTAAATTGGAAATTAAAATGTCGAGATAGACCAGCTCATGAATTCCAATATATGAACACCATACATGGTCATATGTGTCTGGTATCCCTATGACCCTTTGAAGTCACTACTGACCTATTTTTCATCTTCATAAGAAATGACACATGCAAGAAAAGTCCATATAAAGGTGAGTATATAAATACCCAATAGGATACCCTAAAATATGAAGCGGGAGAATTAAAAGATACAATTGGAATAGAAAGACAATAAAAAATGGAAATATAATCCTAAAGCAAGATCTTGACCTCATCCAACCACATGGAGACCAATGTGCCATGTTAGTGGAATACACATCATGTCTCTTCCACCCATAGGGAGAGTTTCAAAATCCACAAGCATTGACACACACACACACACTCATATATAATCAGTAAAATATGATTAAAAGATAGAGAAAGGGGATCTATATCTCATAATCTAGTCCAAGAAAAGAGTCACCAACAGTTCCTGAAGTCAATCAAGAAATACCATCTTCTCATGCATCTGCCCAAAAGTAATTGTGTGGAGGAAAAAATGTCTCTACTATAATGCACAACTTAGGGGAACAATATCCAAGTAGAATACCAAAGACCTACTACCTCAAGTGGTTCCCCTCAATAAGTATTTGTAGAGGACTCACACCTTGACACATTAGGGGGTTCCATTCTATAGGTCAAGGACCCACACCTTGGTGTATCATGGGGTTCCAATATAATGTCATGATGACCCTCACCCTATCTGATTGGGTGGTTTCACTAAGTGGATAGTGGAACTGCACCCAAGATGATTGGCAGTTTCACTCTATATGTTAAGGACCTATGTCTTAATGCAACATGGTGGTTTCACTCTAGTTTCATGAGGTAACTCACCACTAACCAGTTAGAGGGTGGGGGGGAGAGCCCAATTAGTAAATGGAGTATTAGTTCCCAAGATGATGGGGGGTTCTGGTCTATAGGTTGAGAACCCACAACCTAAAGTGACAGAGGTTCAACTCTGGCATCACAAAGACCTGTTTCCTATCCAATTGAGGGTTCCACTTGGTAGATAGAGAACTCATGCCCAATATGATGTGGGTTAGACTACATAATCATATGGTGATACTACCTGATCACTTCCATCATCAATCATCACCTAAATAAGATTAATGTCTAGGACATCTCGAATATTATCCCAAAATATTCAATGGAGGGCACCATCAAATTCTACCTGAAAAAAACATAGGAAAGGATACCCACTGGAAACAATTAGAGTAAAAAATGGTTAGTTTTAGTGTTTCATAAAAAAGAACCAATGGGTAGATGTCATGTGAGGGGACCCACACAGTGTGTGGTCTCACTCCATCATGTGGACGTTTCCCTAGAGGTACATGGAACACCAACCCATGTATCACTAAATGGAATTTCCAACCCACTCAGGGTCCCTGCCTGTGCACCTTGGACATGTCCATTTACTTTGGTACATGGTTTTCACCTGGCCAAATCTGTGTACTTCGGTACATGGTGTGAACCTAGCCATATCCATGTACTTTGATACATGATGTGTGACTAGCTGTGTATTTCCACATGGGGTCCTACCTTTGTGCTCTACGACACGAATCATCAGGGAAGAGGTATATTAAATGTAAAAGGGATACATTCCATACCATCCTTATATTTTTACCAACCCTACCCACCACAACATAGGGTATACATTCCATGTGTTCATTGTGATACATGGAATGTAGTCATGTTTTCAATAGAACTTTAGATCTTAACTCTACACTCATAATCCAACCACTCTATGATAGATCTCACCTTAACACCATAAAATATCAGTAGATATTGTCCTAATTCATTGTTTATGTACATTCAGTGGCCAGAAATCATTTCTATCAACCCATGAGTGTTCAGCGAACACCCTGCATGCCCCACTTGTTTCCCACTGTCACTGATTCAGATTCTGTTTCAAAGAATAAATCACCCTTAACCCACAAAGACTTAGTTTCCATCCCTTATTCAACATTCATTTTAATGTAAATGATTACTTCATGAATTTTGTGGTCCTATCGGGATCACCATCAATCAAAAATGTCGAACCGAGGACCCATAATCCAATCAGTGAAGAACATGAATAATTTGAGGGGGAAAGGAACAAGAACAAAGGTTTAATGATCATTGTACAAGCGTTCCTAGGCAATAAAGTCAATAGGGTAATCCTGATGAGAAAACAAAATAATAATAAAATAAAATTGATACACGGGTGCATGAAATGTATTGAAATTATAATACATCTGTAAAGACCCGAAAATTTCAAGGAATTTTTTTTTCTTAATTTTCTTTGGAATTTTTCAAGAGCGCAGCTTCAGACGACACCTGATTCCGAGGCCCGGTGTGCCCGGAATCAATTTCCGAAGTTTGGCTCGGGTACGTTCAGTGAACGGACGAGCGGGTTTTTCTATCTTTTGAACCGGTGCCCGGAATCGAATTCTGAGGGCACCGATGAAATCGCAGCGCCGGTATTTGCTTAGAAACGCCTCTTCCGGAGTTGCGTTTTCTCAGACGTGGTTTTTAAATTTTGCGGCTTTAAGTCAGAAATAAAATAAAGTTTGTGCGACAACTTTATTTTATTTCACTTAAGCTGCTTGGAAGCCACTTGAAGTCACTTAAAGGCAGCTTGAGCTGAGTTGAACTGGATAGGATGCTATCCGGAAATATCCTACCCCCTTGGTAGGATATTTGTGAGGTGGGGCCCGCACGAGCCCCGCCGTTTCTTTCGCTAAGTAACGCACCCGCGAAAACCCGTCAAAGTAACTGAAAAGTCAACCAACGCGTTTTCTTTAATTCTTAACAGACCATTTAATTGGGCGGTTTATTTCGTGAATTAAATGGGCTGTTTCTTTCGTGAATTAAATGGGCTGTTTTATTCGTTGAATTAATTCAACGAATTAAATGGGTCGTTACTTACGCGTTTTGCGTTTGTTGGCAAATTAATAAAATAGACAACTTGTCTATTTTGGAGGATTGCTATCGTTGTGCAATTCCTCTGAGCCTCCACCCTCTCCGCGAAGAACGCGAAGAACGCGAAGAACGCGAAGAACGCGAAGAACGCGAAGAACGCCGGCGACCGGAATTCGACGACGCACACCGAGATCTGCGACGTCAACGAGCCCTACCCGCGACGTTCTTCGGCGACGCCTCTTCTTCCGCGGCCGATCCTCGTTCGGCAACTAAGGTGAGAATTGGATCTTTTCTTCTCCCTTTTTAATTTCATGGCAACGGATTTAATTAATTAAATCCGTTTGTTCTTGATCCGGAGATTGGCGACGCGACGCCGGATACCGTGATGACGCGCCGATCCCCTTCTTCCGCGACGAGCGATTCCGCGACGACCCCTCGTCCGACGACGACGACAAGGTAAGGGTTGATTGTAATATTTTATTTCTTTTCCCGTGTTTATTCTTTTCAAATAAAGAACCCGATCGGAACAATTTTAATTTATTTAAAATTGTTGATTTGGTTAATTCTTTTCCTCCGATGATTTTATGACTAACGCGGAGGGTGCGGGTCTAACGAACAAGACCCGGCAACCCTCCGCCGATCTTCCTTTTGTGCGGATTTGGCGGGCGACGGCAAAAGCATGACGCAAGGGCCATTTGTTGATTCCGCAGTGAAGATCGTCCCCCGGGAGGAGCAATGGCGCAGACGGGAAAGAAATCGGGCCACCGGAGCATCTCCGGCGGCCCGCGGAAGGAGACGGCGGCGCGGGTCGCCGGCGCGGCGGCCGCGCCGCGGCGGCGGCGAACCGCCGGACCGCGTCCGCGGTCCGGCCACCAGCACGCGGCCCGCGCGGGCCGCGTTTCTCCCAAAGCCGCGGGTTTGACCCGCGGCGGCTCTTCGGTCGCTCGGCCGAAGACCGAGCCGGTCGGCCGGGCCGCGCCCAGGCCGGACCGGACCCGGCCTAGCCGGGTCGGGCCGGGTCGGGCCGGGTCGCCCCCGGGCCCGGAACCCCCGTTTTGGGCCCCCTTCGGTCTTTCGCCCATATCTTGGGCCTGGGACCTCCGATTGACGAACCGTCAGCGGCTACGCGATCCTTGGATCGAGACGGTCGTTTCAGTATATTATACTCAAGGTTTCGGAAGACTTTGGGTTCGGCCGGGTTGGTTCGCACACGAAACCAACCGGGCCCTCGGAGCGGAAACGCTCATAACTTGAGCTACGGACGTCCGATCGACGTACCGTCAGCTATGGTAGTTTCCTCTAAGTGAGACGGAACTTTTGGCATACTCCGCCCGAGGATCGGATACAGGCGGAGTACGGTCGGGTTGGTTTTTCCCTAAAAACCAACTGGGCCCCTGGGACGGAAATGCCAATAACTCTCAGACCGGGCGTCCGATCGACGCGCCGTCTGTTGCGTTGAGATCCTGTTGTCGATACGGAACTTTTGGATACATCAACTTCGGACTACGTGTCAGTTGATGTATCAGCCTCTCGGCTCATGGAGCGGACCCTCCTAAACGAGCTCGCTACGTGCGGGAACCCTAGCGCTGGCTGTGACTTCGACGACAGAGCAGAGATCCTTCGTGGACTGCGACGACGGCAGAGCAGAGATCCTCCGTGGACTGCGACGACGGCAGAGCAGAGATCCTCCGTGGACTGCGACGACGGCAGAGCAGAGATCCTCCGTGGACTGCGACGACGGCAGAGCAGAGATCCTTCGTGGACTGCGGCGACGACTGTGCAGAGATCCTCAGTGGACTGCGTCGACTACTGCACTCAGCGATCCTACGTGGATCAGTGCTACCGGTTCTGTGTGAGTCTCTGCCTACAGGTTCTGTGTGAGCCCGGTCCTGTGTGGGTCCTTACTACCGGTTCTGTGTGAGCCACTGCCTACAGGTTCTGTGTGAGCCCGATCCTGTGTGGGTCTTTTGCGGGGGTTAGTACCTATCGATCCTTCGTGGGTCCGACGACTTAGATGGATCAGTGATCATCTTTGACGTCATCTGAAAAAGTGTACCTGGTTGAGCTGAATCTTATGTTACTCTCCTTTGTGGATTGTGTTGAACTATCCTTTGTGGATTTACTGTTTACTCTCCTTGTGGATTTGAGTCTTGCTTTCCTTTGTGGATTGAGTTGTTCTTGAGCTCGTGAGCAGAGCTAGAATTGGGGACTTAGGTATATGTATGGGCATATACCTAAGTCGAGTCAGATGTTACTTCGTGATTGCATCTTTCTTTTGTGCTATATCCTTTGTGGATTTCGGGAGACCTTCGGGGGTCTCGGGGTCCTTACTGAGTAGTTGTACTCACCCCTGCACGGGCTATGCCCGCACCTTGTTGTGTTGGTTGCAGACGACGGACAGCGCTGATCACGGTTGGGGCGTGGAGCAGGACGGTACCTGGAGGTGGACCACTGGGCGGGACGTGCTCGAAGCGGACGTGGGACCCGAGGAGCCTGGAGGCTATCTGTACCCACCCTTCAGGTGGGATTGCCAGTGGACTACACGAGGCCGCCGTCTTTTCTTCAGTTGCTGTACTTTACTTTTCAGTTGTACTTTACAGTTGGGCTTGTATTTCCGGCCCCTTTTACTTTTCTGCACTTTACTTTCCGCTTGCTGACTCTGTGTGGTTGTTACTTATAAAGGCAATGCCTTCCCTGTTTACTGGGATTTTACGCCTTGGTGCTAGTCGCCATCCCCTGGCCTATGGAAGGCGGGCTTGGGGTAGTCACGGCACGGGCCCCGAGGTCGGGTCGTGACAAATTGGTATCAGAGGTGGTCGGTTCTACCGCAGACTCTGATCGTCTTTCTTTTCTATGTGAAGAAATAGTGTTTAGTGTATTGAGTGTGGTTATCAGTTCAGGGAGCCCAGTGTTGGTGCGGCGGCCGACGTATCCGTACACCAGGACCCTGACTCCTGATTTCCGACTTAATGCATGAAAACATTTATTGCATGTGTGTTTCAAGTCTTCTTTGTGATTACTTGTGTCAGCTCACCGGGTATACTGATCTGCTTCATGAAAGTCTCAAGTTTTCCTTGTGATTACTTGTGCCAGCTCACCAGGTATACTGTTCTGACTGTGGTGCTCTTGTTCTCCTTTTCAGGATGGCCCCGCGACGACAGCCAGCTAGGGTTCCGAGTGTAGGGCGCGACGGCAGCCCACCGAGCGACGAGGCCTCGGTGCAGGGCCCTTTGCCAGCAGTGGCACCGGCGGTAGCTTTACCCGCCGATCCACCGATGCTGCCAGTACCAGACGCTGACGATGCACGTCGCCTCAGGGCACTGCATGAGTTTCAGAGCCAGCGACCGCCCAGGTTTCGCGGTGAGGCGGACCCCCAGGCCGCCGAGGACTGGCTAGAGGCGGTGGTACGGACCTTTAGGCTAGTGAGGACACCAGCGGATCTCATGGTGATTCTCGCAGCGAGCCTCCTGCAGGCGGCGGCAGGACGATGGTGGAGTTTGATGCTCCAAGTTCACGATGAGGCATCCTTGCTCTGGGCGGACTTCGAGAGCCTCTTCCTCTCTGAGTTCGTCCTGGCCACCCTCCGAGCGGTGCGCATCCAGGAGCTTCTCCAGCTGCGCCAGGGCAGCATGACGGTCGCTCAGTACGCGGCGAGGTTCACTGACCTATCTCGCTACTCGACCGATATGGTACGGGACCCCTTCTTCCGGGCCCGGACCTTCGAGCAGGGCTTGCGACAGGAGATTCGGGCGTCGCTGATCTCCCTCAGCATTCCGACCCAGGCGGGAGTGCTGGAGCGAGCCCTCCTGATCGAGAGCTTCCTGGCAGAGCCTTCTTCAGCGGCGAGACCTAGCGCAGGGCGACAGGTAGCTGAGTCTTCGGCAGCAGGTAGCCGTCGGATGACTCTCGGGTCCAGGCAGACCAGACCCCCACGCAGACGGCCTCAGGACACCGGCTCAGCAGTGCGGGGCACACAGCGGAGTGCCAGCCTTCCGAGAGGCAGGCTGTGCTACACCTGCGGCGGGCAGGGTCACATGGCTCGTGACTGCCCGACTCGCCGACCAGAGGAGCAGCAGACGGTGGAGGGGCCACCCAGGCAGAGGCAGAGGGTCGACCGTGGCGGTCCGCAGGGAGGAGGCGGACGAGGCAGAGGAGCTGGCCGAGCAGCGGGTGGTGGGCGACGCTTCGAGGCTCTACCCCCACCACCACCAGGAGGGCCACCTCGACCACAGGGAGCTGGCGGGCAGGGACAGGCCCAGCTCCAGGCAGTGGAGGCCTACGACCCCGACTTGCCAGAGGTGATTCGAGGTACGATCTGTGTCTATTCCACCCTTGTTGCAGTACTTATTGACACAGGAGCGAGTCACTCTTTCATAGCCTCTGCCCTTGTTCGAAGCTCGGAGATTCCGACTGAGCCGTTGGCTCGATCCTTACGGATAGAGACTCCTACGGGAGCAGACTCAACGATTACGCACTGGTGCCGGCAGTGTGAGCTTACTCTAGGAGGCGAGAGCTTCGGCTGGGATCTCCTTGTAGCGGCGTCGAGGCCTTACGACGTCATCTTGGGCATGGATTGGCTATCCACGGTTCATGCCCAGATCGACTGTTTTAGGCGCAAGGTGCGATGTGTTCGCACCGACGGGAGCAGGTTTACCTTCACCGGCGAGAAGGGAACCTTTGCAGCACAGGATGGACTTCCGCGGAGGAGAGTGCAGCCCATCTCTCATCAGTTGGCTAGCCTCTTCCTAGGAGCAGTGGACGTGCGGAGTCCAGCTTTTCCTGTAGTGGTGGACCAGTACGTGGACGTCTTTCCCGACGACGTTCCAGGGCTACCTCCTCGTAGAGAGGTAGACTTTTACATCGACTTGTACCCCGGGACAGCCCCTATATCTACTCCAGCATATCGGATGGCCCCCGCCGAGCTTCGAGAGCTGCGGGTACAGTTGGAGGACTTTCAGAGCAAGGGGTTTATCCGACCCAGTGTTTCACCCTGGGCTTCCCCGATTTTGTTCGCCAAGAAGGCGGACGGGAGCTTGTGACTATGTGTCGACTATCGTCGCCTGAACCAGGTGACAGTGAGGAACAAGTATCCGCTGCCACGGATTGATGAACTCTTCGATCAGCTCAAGGGAGCGCGGTGGTTCTCGAAGATAGACCTCCGGTCAGGCTATCATCAGCTCAGAGTTCGAGACGAGGACGTGCCGAAGACGGCCTTCAGATGTCGGTATGGCCATTATGAGTTCTTGGTTATGCCATTCGGCGTAACCAATGCTCCAGCAGTGTTCATGAGCCTCATGAACAGGATCTTCCAGCCATACCTCGACCGATTTGTCGTGGTCTTCATTGACGACATTTTGGTATACTCGACGACTGAGGAGGAGCATGCCTACCACCTGCGAGTTGTGCTAGACACACTCCGAGAGCACCAGCTTTATGGCAAGCTCTCAAAGTGCCAGTTCTGGTTACGTGAGGTCCATTTCTTGGGGCATGTCATTTCTGAGGCGGGAGTTGCAGTGGATCCCGCGAAGATCGAGGCAGTGCTAGCTTGGGAGCCACCCAGGAGCGTGACAGAGGTGCGGAGCTTCTTGGGCCTAGCCGGATACTATCGGAGATTTGTGCCGGACTTCTCCAGAGTTGCGGCACCACTCTCAGCGTTGACGAAGAAGGGGAAACCCTTCGTGTGGTCAGACAGATGTCAGCAGAGCTTCCAGGAGCTGAGACGGAGATTGACCAGCGCACCTATCTTGAGGTTGCCTGAGGAGGGAGTTGGATACGTAGTTTACTGCGATGCATCAGGGACTGGACTCGGGTGCGTCCTGATGCAGGAGCGGGCCGTGATCGCCTACGGATCACGTCAGTTGAGGCCGCATGAGCAGAACTACGCCACTCATGACCTGGAGTTGGCAGCAGTGGTCTTCGCTCTGAAGACTTGGCGGCACTACCTGATGGGCGAGCGCTTCACAGTCTTTTCTGACCACCAGAGTCTCAGGTATATCTTCTCTCAGAAGGACCTGAACCTGAGACAGCGGAGATGGCTTGAGTTCCTCCAGGACTATGACTTTGAGATAGTCTATACTCCTGGGAAGGGGAACGTGGTAGTCGATGCCCTCAGCAGGAGGACGGGCATTCAGCTACTTGAGGAGGCGACGGAGCAGCTAGCCTCCTTACAGATATCCTTTGTGGATAGAGACGGAGCAGCCTTTCTTCAGTCTCTCAAAGTCTCTCCTCCACTTCTACAGCGGGTCAGAGAGGCTCAGCGTGAGGACGCTGACTGTGAGACCCGGCGTGCACTGATATCCTCAGGTCAGGCGCCTGATGGCTTCTCCCTTGGAGCAGAGCACGACATCCTTTTCAGAGGGCGTACCTTCGTACCAGTCGCTTTACGAGAGGAGGTGCTGAGAGAGTTTCACACTTCTCCCTTGGCGGTACATCCCGGAGTGGCGAAGATGTACCAGGATCTCAGACGACAGCACTGGTGGCCGGGCATGAAGAAAGCTGTGGCAGAGTTCGTTTCACGATGCCTCACCTGCCAGCAGGTGAAGGCAGAGCATCAGGTACCAGCAGGCTTGGTACAGCCCTTGGAGGTCCCGGAGTGGAAGTGGGACGGCATATCTATGGACTTCGTGACTGGACTTCCACGTACTTCCAGAGGTCACGACTCCATTTGGGTGATTGTCGACCGACTCACCAAGTCGGCACACTTCTTACCCATCAGAGAGCAGGGCTCAGTGGAGAGCTTGGGACGTCTTTACGTCCAGGAGATCGTACGGCTTCACGGTGTGCCATCATCTATCGTCTCCGATCGAGATGCTCGTTTCACTTCCCGGCTTTGGAAGGGGTTGCAGGAGGCGTTCGGGACGCGGCTCCATCTGAGCACAGCCTTCCACCCTCAGTCGGATGGTCAGACGGAGAGGACCATTCAGACACTCGAGGACATGCTCCGTGCATGTGTTCTCGACTTTGGTCGCAGCTGGGAGGACCACCTACCCTTGGTGGAGTTCGCGTACAACAACAGCTACCACTCCACCATCGGGATGGCACCATACGAGGCGTTGTACGGCAGACCCTGCAGATCACCGTTGTGCTGGACAGACCCTGGGGAGTCAGCACTCGTGGGACCAGAGATGGTCCGAGCCACGACAGAGAAGGTCCAGATCATCCAAGAGAGGATGAGGACAGCTCAGAGCCGGCAGAAGTCATATGCTGACAGGAGGCGGAGGCCACTAGAGTTCGAGGATGGCGACCACGTCTTTTTGCGTGTCTCACCTCGACGTGGTTTACGGAGATTTGGCCGAGGCGGCAAGTTGTCTCCACGCTTCATCGGGCCTTTCCAGGTCCTCAGCAGGATAGGAGAGGTGGCTTATCGCCTGGCTCTACCACCTCAGTTGCACCGGGTGCACGACGTCTTCCACGTGTCTCAGCTGAGGAGAGACGTGCACGACCCGACGCACATCATCGACTTTGGGGAGCTGGACGTGGACGATGGGGCGACTTTTGCGGAGGTCCCAGTGGAGATCGAGGATCGACAGGAGCGGGTCCTACGTGGGCGGTCGATTCCTCTTGTGCGCGTCAGATGGCAGCACGGGAACCTCCAGGAGAGCACTTGGGAGCGGGAGGCTCAGATGCGTGCTCAGTACCCCCATTTGTTCCCCTAGTTTTTGATGTATCTTTACGGGGACGTAAAGCCCTGAGGTGGGAGTAATGTAAAGACCCGCAAATTTCAAGGAAATTTTTTTTCTTAATTTTCTTTGGAATTTTTCAAGAGCGCAGCTTCAGACGGCACCTGATTCCGAGGCCCGGTGTGCCCGGAATCAATTTCCGAAGTTTGGCTCGGGTACGTTCAGTGAACGGACGAGCGGGTTTTTCTATCTTTTGAACCGGTGCCCGGAATCGAATTCTGAGGGCACCGATGAAATCGCAGCGCCGGTAATTGCTTAGAAACGCCTCTTCCGGAGTTGCGTTTGCTCAGACGTGGTTTTTAAATTTTGCGGCTTTAAGTCAGAAATAAAATAAAGTTTGTGCGACAACTTTATTTTATTTCACTTAAGCTGCTTGGAAGCCACTTGAAGTCACTTAAAGGCGGCTTGAGCTGAGTTGAACTGGATAGGATGCTATCCGGAAATATCCTACCCCCTTGGTAGGATATTTGTGAGGTGGGGCCCGCACGAGCCCCGCCGTTTCTTTCGCTAAGTAACGCACCCGCGAAAACCCGTCAAAGTAACTGAAAAGTCAACCAATGCGTTTTCTTTAATTCTTAACAGACCATTTAATTGGGCGGTTTATTTCGTGAATTAAATGGGCTGTTTCTTTCGTGAATTAAATGGGCTGTTTTATTCGTTGAATTAATTCAACGAATTAAATGGGTCGTTACTTACGCGTTTTGCGTTTGTTGGCAAATTAATAAAATAGACAACTTGTCTATTTTGGAGGATTGCTATCGTTGTGCAATTCCTCTGAGCCTCCACCCTCTCCGCGAAGAACGCGAAGAACGCGAAGAACGCGAAGAACGCGAAGAACGCGAAGAACGCGAAGAACGCCGGTGACCGGAATTCGATGACGCACACCGAGATCTGCGACGTCAACGAGCCCTACCCGCGACGTTCTTCGGCGACGCCTCTTCTTCTGCGGCCGATCCTCGTTCGGCAACTAAGGTGAGAATTGGATCTTTTCTTCTCCCTTTTTAATTTCATGGCAACAGATTTAATTAATTAAATCCGTTTGTTCTTGATCCGGAGATTGGCGACGCGACGCCGGATACCGTGAAGACGCGCCGATCCCCTTCTTCCGCGACGAGCGATTCCGCGACGACCCCTCGTCCGACGACGACGACAAGGTAAGGGTTGATTGGAATATTTTATTTCTTTTCCCGTGTTTATTCTTTTCAAATAAAGAACCCGATCGGAACAATTTTAATTTATTTAAAATTGTTGATTTGGTTAATTCTTTTCCTCCGATGATTTTATGACTAACGCGGAGGGTGCGGGTCTAACGAACAAGACCCGGAAACCCTCCGCCGATCTTCCTTTTGTGTGGATTTGGCGGGCGACGGCAAAAGCACGACGCAAGGGCCATTTGTTGATTCCACAGTGAAGATCGTCCCCCGGGAGGAGCAACGGCGCAGACGGGAAAGAAATCGGGCCACCGGAGCATCTCCGGCGGCCCGCGGAAGGAGACGGCGGCGCGGGTCGCCGACGCGGCCGAGCCGCGGCTGCGGCGAACCGCCGGACCGCGTCCGCGGTCCGGCCACCAGCACGCGGCCCGCGCGGGCCGCATTTCTCCCAAAGCCGCGGGTTTGACCCGCGGCGGCTCTTCGGCCGCTCGGCCGAAGACCGAGCCGGCCGGTCCGGTCGGCCGGGCCGCGCCCAGGCCGGACCGGACCCGGCCTAGCCGGGTCGGGCCGGGTCGGGCCGACCCGGTTCGGCCGACCCCAGGGGGGGTTCGGGCCGGGTCGCCCCGGGCCCGGAACCCCCGTTTTGGGCCCCCTTCGGTCTTTCACCCATATCTTGGGCCTGGGACCTCCGATTGACGAACCGTCAGCGGCTACGCGATCCTTGGATCGAGACGGTCGTTTCGGTATATTATACTCAAGGTTTCGGAAGACTTTGGGTTCGGCCGGGTTGGTTCGCACACGAAACCAACCGGGCCCTCGGAGCGGAAACGCTCATAACTTGAGCTACGGACGTCCGATCGACGTACCGTCAGCTGTGGTAGTTTCCTCTAAGTGAGACGGAACTTTTGGCATACTCCGCCCGAGGATCGGATACAGGCGGAGTACGGTCGGGTTGGTTTTTCCCTAAAAACCAACAGGGCCCCTGGGACGGAAATGCCAATAACTCTCAGACCGGGCGTCCGATCGACGCGCCGTCTGTTGCGTTGAGATCCTGTTGTCGATACGGAACTTTTGGATACATCAACTTCGGACTACGTGTCAGTTGATGTATCAGCCTCTCGGCTCGTGGAGCGGACCCTCCTAAACGAGCTCGCTACGTGCGGGAACCCTAGCGCTGGCTGTGACTTCGACGACAGAGCAGAGATCCTTCGTGGACTGCGACGACGGCAGAGCAGAGATCCTCCGTGGACTGCGACGACGGCAGAGCAGAGATCCTCCGTGGACTGCGACGACGGAAGAGCAGAGATCCTCCGTGGACTGCGACGACGGCAGAGCAGAGATCCTTCGTGGACTGCGGCGACGACTGTGCAGAGATCCTCAGTGGACTGCGTCGACTACTGCACTCAGCGATCCTACGTGGATCAGTGCTACCGGTTCTGTGTGAGCCTCTGCCTACAGGTTCTGTGTGAGCCCGATCCTGTGTGGGTCCTTACTACCGGTTCTGTGTGAGCCACTGCCTACAGGTTCTGTGTGAGCCCGATCCTGTGTGGGTCTTTTGCGGGGGTTAGTACCTATCGATCCTTCGTGGGTCCTACGACTTAGATGGATCAGTGATCATCTTTGACGTCATCTGAAAAAGTGTACCTGGTTGAGCTGAATCTTATGTTACTCTCCTTTGTGGATTGTGTTGAACTATCCTTTGTGGATTTACTGTTTACTCTCCTTGTGGATTTGAGTCTTGCTTTCCTTTGTGGATTGAGTTGTTCTTGAGCTCGTGAGCAGAGCTAGAATTGGGGACTTAGGTATATGTATGGGCATATACCTAAGTCGAGTCAGATGTTACTTCGTGATTGCATCTTTCTTTTGTGCTATATCCTTTGTGGATTTCGGGAGACCTTCGGGGGTCTCGGGGTCCTTACTGAGTAGTTGTACTCACCCCTGCACGGGCTATGCCCGCACCTTGTTGTGTTGGTTGCAGACGACGGACAACGCTGATCACGGTTGGGGCGTGGAGCAGGACGGTACCTAGAGGTGGACCACTGGGCGGGATGTGCTCGGAGCGGACGTGGGACCCGAGGAGCCTGGAGGCTATCTGTACCCACCCTTCAGGTGGGATTGCCAGTGGACGACACGAGGCCGCCGTCTTTTCTTCAGTTGTTGTACTTTACTTTTCAGTTGTACTTTACAGTTGGGCTTGTATTTCCGGACCCTTTTACTTTTCTGCACTTTACTTTCCGCTTGCTGACTCTGTGTGGTTGTTACTTATAAAGGCAATGCCTTCCCTGTTTACTGGGATTTTACGCCTTGGTGCTAGTCGCCAGCCCCTGGCCTATGGAAGGCGGGCTTGGGGTAGTCACGGCACGGGCCCCGAGGTCGGGTCGTGACGACATCATAGAAAGGGATGATAATACTAAATCAATTTAATAAAAACAGGTATAAACCATGAATTTTCAATCACTATATGGATATTGGATCGTTCATTGTCAAAGAACTCACCTGCCAATTATTGTGAGGTGTTTCAGTGTTCACTGGGCTTCGTTCTGCTTTAATTTGGAGTTTTATATATCATCATCCTATGTGATTCACCAATGGAAGGAGGGGAATAATTCTATGGATTATCCTAGGGTTTATTTAGAAAACCCTGGGAAAATCTCCTAAGCGGTGAATTTTAAGATTTATTTAAGATATTTTAAATTAATAAATTAAATTAAATTAAATTAAATAATTAACCAACTAAATTCAAATTTATAAGATATCCAAATTCTCTATGCCAATCTATTTTAGGTCACACCAAGGGTAAACATCATATTCTAAAATCTACAATTATCTCATATTTGTAAGCTCATATTTAATTTTCGAGTGATCCTATTTTCTTTAAATAACTAATCATGCTTATTACAAAATATATTTAATATTTTTTAAAATTAATTCTTGAAACCATATGCTGTGGAATTTCACGTTGTCTCTACCCCTATCCCCAAAAATATATGTAGAAATATTTTAATGTCCTAAGAGGGAAAACATGGGTCTGTACACCATTCCCTCATTTTTTATTTTCATCATCGAAAAGTAAAAATACAAAAAAAAATCTTTGGATATTGAGTCTACCTCTGGATTTAACACTCTGAGGATCTCTCTTACATATTCCTATGCTACCACAATACGAAAACCCAAGGGATATTCTATCCACAAAGGATCCTCTCCTATCGATCCTAGATTTCCACTGGGTGCCCCATGAAATTGGATTCGTCCACGATGTCCAACTCACCTCAGTCGATGACATGTGTGAGGTCATGCATGTATCTCCTCAACTGCGACATGTGGAAGATAACGTGCACCTGCTCTAACATTGGTGGTAGTGTGAGGTGGTAAGAAAACTCACCAATCCTCTCTAATATCTCGAATAACTCGATGAACCTCAGGGATAGATTTCATCCCTGTTAGAACCTTTTCAATCCTAATCATTGAGAGACTGACTTGAAAAGGTTGTCTCCCTTCTCGAACTCAAAGTGTTAACCATGTCGATTTTCATAAGATTTATTCCTTTTATGAGCTATTATTACTTGATAATGGATGACATAGACCTTATCTATCACCACCTTCCTCATCTCTAGACACACATGATACATCTTAATGATATCAATCCAACATAAGGGTGACCTATAGGGTCTTCTGTACACATCCTCAAAAGGTTCCATGATGATAGTAGATTGGTAGCTATTTTTATACACAAAATACACCAAGGTAAAGTGATCATATTATCTCTAGACAAAGTATAACACCCAAGCCCTCAACATATCCACCTATACCTAGATAGTGCAATCGACTTTCCCATCTTTTTGGGGGTGAAAGGCTATGCTCATCCTCATCCAGGTCCCAAATTCCTCCAACATTACTCTCCGAAATCATGATGCGTACCATGCATTATGATTAAATAAAATCATTAACGGAACCCCATGAAGGTGACTAATCTATTATACACACATCTTCCCCAAAATCTCCACAGAACTCTGCTCCTGGATAGAAAGGAAGTGTGATGATTTCATGTCTTGATTAACTATCACCCGAATAGAATCATGGAACATCACTTTCCACGGATTCCCATTCACAAAGACCATAGATAATCTATCCCACTTTCTCTATAGGATATCAAGGGGATGTAACAATCTGGTTGGAACCTGGTACTATTTCTCTACCTACTAAAATGCAAGGCATCAAGAGATGAACTTAGCCACACTCCATGTCATGAAAAACCACAAAAAATACAACTGAATGTATCTTTACATATTCCCCATACCGGGATGTACATCTAGGGGAGAAGTGTGAAAGTCTCGCATAACCTCCTCCCACATCATGATTGGAACCAATGTTCATCCCTAGAAAAAGATAAAATCATTAAATCCTTTAGAATATCTATATGGTAAATCCCCCATGGATACCGAGTTAAAAAAGATATCAAATTTGATGTCTCCATGCTGGGACTGCCTCATATTCTTGAGAAGCAGAGGAGTCAACACCATCGAATAAAGAAAAGCTGCACCCTTATGTTCTACTAGGTTCACCTGGATGGAATCCAACTCCTCATAATCCTCCTACCCAGATAGAGGATGTGAATTATTGATAAGGTAATATGCTACCACATTTCCTATCCCCAGAGTATAGAATATCTCAAAGTCATAGTCGTACAGGGACCCCAACCAGCGTCACTATATTATGTTCAAGTCTCTTTATGTGAAGACGTACCTGAGACTCTGATTGTCTATTTAAACCATCATACTCTATCCCAAAAAATAGTGGCTCCATATCCTTAGGGAAAATATTACTTCGGAAATCTTTAATCATGAGTCATGTAGTTATAAACATGGGTTCTCAACTGCCTTCACCCATATACAATAACTACTAGATGCTATATCAACAAGCTGCCAGGACCTGCTCATGAGGAATCACAATATGCTACGTACTCCATTCCCTCCTCCGACAGTATCAAAACCTGAGGACTTTTCAACCTCAGACTTAAATCCTCGAAATCCATCTATAACTAATCAATATATCTAAAAGTATATCCTTACCTTTTTAGGATGATTAAAGGAGATGCAATCCTGGAGAAGTTTGTCACAAACCTATGGTAGTACCCCGATGATCCAAGAAAACTCTACACCAATGACATGATCTTGGGTAGATCCCATGAAATAATTGCATCAATCTTCACTGGGTCCATGGACAAAACATTCTAAGAAATAACATGCTGCATAAAGTGATCCTCATGAATCTAAAAATGTAACTTAGAGATCTAACCATAAAGTTGGTTCTCTTGAAGCAAATCTAGGACCATCCTAAAGTGGTCTACATGATC
Source organism: Viscum album (assembly GCA_963277665.1). Taxonomy (NCBI): domain Eukaryota; kingdom Viridiplantae; phylum Streptophyta; class Magnoliopsida; order Santalales; family Viscaceae; genus Viscum; species Viscum album. The sequence continues at coordinate 2,001,295,196 of OY728135.1, read as the reverse complement.
CTCCTCTTACGCAATGTAGATGAGTATGTCTTCAATGGAGAAAACCAAAAACTATCTTAAGTAAAACTAGAAAACCTGCTTAATAAAATCCATAAACACAGTGGGGGTATTCATCAAACAAAATGGAATCATCGAGAATTCATTATGTTCGTAGAGACATCAAAATTCTAGATTTGGAATATCATCCTTGTGAACCATCAAATGGTAGTAAATGGACCTAATATCGATCATTCATAACCATATCGCACCACGTAACTTGTTAAAGAGGTCATAAATCCTCGTAAATGGGTACTTGTTCGTTATCATGGCCTCGTTCACAAGACAGTAATCTACGTAGAGTTGAAGCTCCCATATGCGTTTTTTAAAAACAACACTAAGGATTCTCTTGGGGACACACTGGGCCTAATGAAACCCTTCTCTCAAAGTTCACTATACTACTACCGGAGCTCCCTAAGCTCAATAGGGTCCATATGATATGCCATAGAAGATATCAGAGTACTATTAGGATACAAGTCAATAAAAAACTACATCTACCACCTTAGGTTTGTCCAAAATTGTCCTTGGGAAATATTTCCATGAAATCCTCTAGAAATAAAGGAATCCAAATACCTAAATATAATTATACTCTAAGGGATATACTCACCAACTAATTGGTGATGGGTTGTGGCCTCTTAATCACAAAACCCACTCATCCTGACATTAGATATCTATCACCCATAAAAATGAATCTCATTCCATCAATGAAAATTAATTTGACTCATATGTTGTGATAGTTAATCTGGGTGTAGATGATGAAAAAAAATAAATACAAAAGATGAAATCCTAGGTTTCCATCATGAAAACCAAAAGGCCCCGCATGAACCTCTCTCTACTTAATGATACCTCACACTGCCGATAGAAAAAAGATACAGAAGAATAATTCTCTTTAGGAACCCCAAGACAAAGCTGCTGGGATAAATCCACTACTAAGAGCTCTGTCTATCACACAAGGAGTATGTAGATGAAGGAATGAATCACACCTATGTCTACTTATATTTAATAAAACTAAAGAAAACACATATTTTACCTCTAACCATCTCATGTGTCATGGGGTTATAAGACTCCATAGCCTATAGCTACCCATTTCCCCAACCTCCATCTCCCTGAGCATGACATGGGAAACCTAGTGGTGGTAGTGTAAGGAACTCATAGTAGCATCCACCACACATAGATCCTCATACTCCTCTGCTAGCTCCACCTCCTTAGGGACCACCCTACCCTCACCTGGGAGATCCCTGATCATGGAACATGCTCTACTGAAGTGGTCCATTAGCTACCTAGCCGAACTTCTTAGAATATATTAATAGTATGATTTCATGTTAAAAAAGTGGGGGATGATACTAATCAACACAAAGGAAGAAAAATGGGGATGAGCCTTTAATTGAAGACACATCTCTCATTGAATCATTATCATGATTTAGAACTGGTAACCTAGCTAGTTATTATCGTGGAGACATCATGAAATTTATTCAAGAAATACCATGGTCAATGAGAATATATATATATATATATACATATACATAAACACACACAATGGGGAGATTAATCATGAAGTAATGTGAATGACTAATTACTATATGATGTATGTACCATTAATCTCTACAACCAATGTCTCTGTATGCTAAGTCCACATGCAGGTTGTCAAGGTCTTGGTGACTGGATACATCAGATGCATGTACAATCACTAGATTCCTAGGCTAGAGAGCCTCACTTAAAACACTTTACCACCGTTGAACTAATCCCAAAAAAATACTTGTAAGGGGAGTACACCAAAAATTTTCCCAAGGAATGAACTACTCTGATACCAATCTGTTATGACCCGACCCAAACCAGGGATTGAGCCACCACTACCCCAAGCCTGCCTCCATAAGCTAGGGGTGGTGAAAAGCATCAGAAGGGATTTCTTAGATGGGAGACCTTTACCTAATGTACATGTTCACACACACTCAACCGTCTCAATATAGAAGATAACAGGAATAATAATAAAAAGATGCCACATCAAGAATGTAAACCAAGCATGAAAAATCTCTAGGGTTTACAAGAGTAAGACAGTGCAAAACTGAAAAGTAGAGGGAAAAAATACACACCTGACTAGAAGATGAAAAAACTTGAAAAAACTGGTAAGTAAAATGCTAAGAGAGCCCAATTATTTATCTCCAAGATATGACCATCATAGGTGATCCTATTCTCTTGGTATACCTAAGCTTTAATGAAGTCACTGCCGACCTGTTCGTCATATTTTTATGGAATGACATGTGTGGGAAAATCCCATGGATTGGTGAGTATATACATACCCAATAGGAATCCCCAAAAGGTAATGGGGGTGTAGTAAGAGATACAATAGAAATAAAAAGATAGTAAATAGTGAATATATCAACCCAATGTAAGAAGGTAACCTCATCCAACCAGAGGGAGCTCAACGCGTCATGTAGGTGGATACACATCGCATCTCATCCACCCAAATAAAGAGAGTAGAAAAATACATCAACATGTATATATATATATATATATATTCTCAGAAAAAGAAGCTCAAATGAGAGATAAAGGGGATCTCAATCTTACAGCCCATCCTAGGAAATGAGTCACCAACAGTTCCAAAAGTTCATCAACGATGCTAAAAATATCACAAGTCTTCGTAAAAGTGATCATATAGAAGCCCATGCCTCTAAAAATTTACATATATATGAGGGGGGATAATATCCATGTATAAGACCCATGCCCTAGTGTGGTTGGGGTGCCAGTCAATTAGTATCTGTAGAGAACGCATGCCCTAATGTGTTCGGGGGTTCCTCTATATAAGTCGAGTACCCAAGCCCTGGTGCATCAGGGGGGTTCCACTATAGTTTTATGAGGACCCACAACCTATTGGATAGGGGTTTACACTTGGTAGATATAGGACCCACTCCCATGTTGATGGGGGGGTTCTACTCTATAGGTTGAAGACCTACTCCCTCGTGTGATAGGGGGCTCCACTCTAGCATCACAATGACCTACACCCTATCCAATAGGGTGGGGATGTTTGGGGGGGGGTCCTATATGTAGATATGGAACCCATTCCTAAGATGATGGGGTGTTCCACTCTGTAGGTTGATGTCCCAGGACCTGGTGTGACAGGGGGTTCCACTATAGGGTCACAAGGACCTGCGCCCTATCAGATATGGGGATTCCACTATGTAGATAGGGGACCTCTTCCCAAGCTTATGGGTTGTTACACTATATAAGACTTTGGTGATCCTATGTGATCACTAATTTTGGTGAGCATCTCCCAAATACACATCATTCCTTCGAACATCTCACATCATATCCCAAAATATAGAAAAAAGGTCACCATCACATTTTATGGGAAAAAACACTCAGGATAGGATACTCGTGGGCCAAAATCCAAGTTCAAACAAAGGATATATGAGAGTTTGAATTTTTCTTAAAAGGAACCAAGGGGTACACATTGTGTGAGGGGACCCACAGAACATGTGGTCCCAATCCATCACTAAGTGATGTCCTTATAGGTACATGGCTTACCAACTTATGTATCACTACACACTGTGTAGGGAGTCTACACAACATGTCCAAGACACTAGGGATCCTTTACCATGCACCTTTTCTATATCTTCATACTTCAGTACACGGTGTGTTCCTGGAAGTATCCATTTACATAGGTACATGGTGTGTTCCTGGCCATGTCCTTGTAATTATGCACACAGTGTGCACCTGGCTATGTCTTTCCACACGGGTTCATACCTTGTGCTCTGCCATACGACTAATTCACTTAGGGAATAGGTACATGAAATGTAGGAGGGATACACATGATTATGTTCTTATATTTCTCTAAAACCTAACCTCCACAGCATAGTCACTACGTGCCATGTGTTTATCAATGTATATGATATGTAGTCATGTTTTCCACAGAACGTTAGATATGAAATTTACACTCCAAATTCAGCCACCTCTCCAAAGATATAACATCTACACCACTTTAAATATATGGATATAGTCCCAATTTATCATTTTCGGCCATCATGTAGCCATAAATTGATTCCATATACCCTTGGGGGTTTATCAAATTCCCCTCAAGACCTAATAGTCGATCACCCTCTCTAATCCAGATTCCGTTTCGAAAAATTGATCATTCAAAAACCTAAAATCTTTTGTTTCCATTCCTGATTCAAATTAAATTTCACTACATGTGATTCTACTATGAACCCAAAGGTAATATTAGGACTGGAACTTCCCAATAAAGTCGAATTGAGTCCCCATAGACCAATCATTGAAGAATGAAAAGAATCTGATGGAGAAAGAAACAATAAAGAGGTTTTAACGATCATTGTCCATTAATGAGTGTCCAAAAACCTCAAATGGGGTAATCTAGGTGAGATGAAAAAGAGTAATTAGTTAAAATTGATACATGAGGGAATTTAACATCTAGATATTTGTGTAGATCATAGAAATGGATGATCCTACTCAATAAATTTTATCAAAAATGGAGTAAAACATGAATTGATGATTCCCAACTTGATATTTGATCATTATTTGTCAAATAATTCACCCACCAATGATTGAGAGGTGTCTTTTGGTTCAGTTACTTTTGATCTATTTTGATTAGTAGTTTCATTGTCATCCAATGCGATTTTCCTATGAAAGGAGGAGAAGAGTGATATGAATTATCTTAGGGTTTATACTACTAACCCTAGGAAAATATACATAGTTCTAGTTTTATAGATGTATTATAATTTGGTTAAATTAATAAATTAGATAAATTAAATTAATTAATTAACCATGTAAACGGACTGCCAAAAGTCGAGATATCCAAAAGCCCTACACCATCCTATTTCGGTACTACGTATATGTCCTATAATAATGCAAAAATTTGATTTTAATAGTGTTAAAAAAGTGTTGTTAATAGTAATAATGATATTGGGGGGGGGGTTGCTTTATCAGTTGTAAAAAAGTGCTTATAATGGGGGCCCTTTATCCGCACTAAAAATAGTTCTCATAAAGGATTAGCTACCTGAAATATGATTTTAATATAATAGCACACCTAGAAGCGAAATCCTGCAATTTCAATTTCTATATAAAACCTGTAATTTCAAAAAATTCTATAATTTCAAACAATGCTACATACATTTAATCGACATTAAGAAAATAAAAATTTCCTCCCATGGTTTATACAAAAAACACTAAAATGTCATTTCAAACTGGAAAAATGGTTGCATCATACATTAATTTTATGTGATAATACTTTATACAAGTCCTAAATTACTTATGAATTGTTTTCATAAATTATCAAGACAAGCAAAGTACATTTTATTGGTTTTCAATGAGTGACATGCTTTGAACTAAAATGTAAATTTTAAACTGATAATAGAGACTTTTAGTCATAACGGTCACACTATGAATCTTATTAAGTTTAGGTTGACTTCTATATTTCAAAAATGACTCATGGATCATTTATTTATAGTATAAAAACATTCTAAATATGTTTTATCAGTTTTTAGTATGTCACTTGTAGTTTTTACTTATATTAATGTCAATTTTTAATAAAAAGAGACACTTTGAGTTATACTGGCCACACTATGAATCATATTGGGGTGTAGATATTTTATACACATAAAAAATTATGTATATATCATTTTAATAAAATGTCAAAACAATCAGAATGCATTTTCTTGGTTTTTGGTATGCTACTTGTTGTTTTTACTTAAAGAAATTTCAATTTTAAATTAAAAGAGAAACTTTGAGTTATACCGGGTAAAATGTGCATCGTATTGAGGTTAGGATGATTCATAAACATAAAAAATGAATAATATATCATTTTCCTAAAATATAAAAATAATCCAAATGCATTTTCCCAGTTTTCGGTATGTCACTAGTTGTTTTTAATTAAATTGATGTCAATTTTAAATAAAACGAGACACTTTGAGATATACCAGCTACACTGTGTATATTATTGAGGTGAGGCTTATTCTTACACATCTTAAATAAATAATATATCATTTTCATAAAATATCAAAACAATCCAAATGTAGTTTTTTGGTCTTCAACATCTCAGTTGTTGTTTTTACTTAAATTATTGTCAATTTGAAATAATAAGATACACTTTGAGTTAAACCGACCACTCCATGTGTCGTGTTAAGGCATATATGATTCATACAGATCATAAATTACTAATATATCATTTTCCTAAAATATAAAATCAATCTGAAATTAGTTTCATAGTTTTCAGTTTTCCAGTTGTGTTTTTCTACAAAAATGTCACTCCAAACTAGAAACACACATTTTGAGTCATACCGATCACAAAATTCATCGTATTGAGGCTTGGTTAATTCCTATAGGTCAAAAATAAATCATGGATAATTTTCCTAAAGTATAAAAACAATAATAAATCGTTTTCTCCATTTTCAGTATGTCACTTGTTGTTTTTACTTAAATTTAATTCCAATTTTAAATAAAAAGTGTCAATTTGAGTGATACTTATCACAACGTGATTCATATTTAGGTAAATATAACTCCTAAATTTAAAGAATTATGTCGATATAATTTTTCTAAAATATAAAAACAATCTGAATTTTTTTATCACTTTTTAGTGTTGTTTTTTTACTTATATTAATATCAATTTTAAATAAAAAGAGACACTTTGAGTTATACTGACCAAACTATGCATTATATTTAGGTTATTATAAATACTCATGTAAAAAATGAGTTATAGATAGTTTTATTAAAGTATAAAAATAATATGAATGTGTTTTCTTAGTTTTCAGTATGCCACTTGTTGTTTTTACTTAAATTAATGTCAATTTAAAATAAAAAGAGGCACTTTGATTTATACTTTCCAAAACATGTGTCTTATTGAGGTGATAATGATTCCTACATGTCAAAAATGACATATATATCATTTTCCTAAAATATCAAAATATTCTGAATGTGATTGCTCATTTCACTTTATGTCACTTGTTGTTTTTTACTTAAGTTGATGTCAATTTTAAATAAAAAAAGAGACACATTGAGTTATAATGACCACACAATGCATTTTATTAATATTTGGATGATTCAAAAATTTCAAAAATGATATATAGAATATTTTTTAAAGTATAAAAACAATCTAAATGCATTTTCTTGATTTTGGGTATGTCACTTGTTATTTTTACTTAAATCAATGTTAATTTTAAATAAAAAGAGACACTTTTAGTTATAATGGACACACATTTCATCTTATTGAGTTGATTATGATTCCTAAACATCAAAAATGAATAATAAATCCTTTTTCTGAAATATAAAAACAATATGAATGCGTTTGTTCAGTTTTCAGTATGTCATTTATAGTTTTTACTTAAATTAATTTCAATTTTAAATTAAAAGAGACACATTGAGTTATACTGGACACATCATGCATATTATTGGGGTGAAGTTAATTCTTACACACCAAAAATGACTTATAGATATTTTCCCTAAAATATCAAAACAATCCAAATGCATTTTTTTAGTTTTTAGTTTGACTATTGTGTTTTTTTACTAAAATACCATTTCAAACTAGAATCATTCATTTTGAGTCATACTGGTCCTAGTGTGTGTCAAATTGAGGCGTGGTTGATTCCTAAGGGTCATAAATTACTAATGGATCATTGTAATAAAGTGTCAAATAATATTAATGTGTTTACTTGTTTTTCGGTATGTCACTTGTTGTTTTTACATTAATTAATATCCATTTTAAATAAAAAAAGACACTTTGAGGGATACCGATCACACCGTGCATCTTATTTATGTGAGCGTGATTCTTATACACAAAAAATTATATCTATAGTGTTTTCATAAAATTTCAGAATAATCTTAATGTGTTTGATTAGTTTTCAGTATTACACTTTTTGTTATTACTTAAATTGATGTCAACTTTACATAAAAAGGTAGTTGGAGTTATACCGGTCACACCTTGCATCATATTGAGGTGTAGTTGACTCATACATGTCAAAAATGACTCATGAATCATTTTCCAAAAGTATAAAAACTATAAAAATGCATTTTCTCAGTTTCCAGTTTATCCCTTATTGTTTCTACTTAAATTAATGTCTATTTTAAATAAAAAGAGACACATTGAGTTATACTGGACACACTATTCATTGTATTGAGGTGTGGATGATTCATAAATATAGAAAATGATGTATATATCATTTTCATAAAATATCAAAACAATAAAAATGTGTTTTATTGGTTTTCAAAATTCAGCTTGTTGTTTTTACTTAAATTGACGTCAATTTGAAATGAAAAGAGACACTATGAGTTATACCGGACACACCATGCATTGTATTGAGATTAAACTAATTTCTACATGTTATAAATGACTTATATATTATTTTCCTAAAGTATATAAATAATCCTTATGTGTTTTCCTTGTTTTCAATGTTTCACTTGTTCTTTTTACATAACGTAATGTCAAATTTAAATAAAAAGAGACACTTTGAGGCATACCGGTACCGTGTTCTATTTGATCAGTTTTTATTAGGTCAGTTGATCTGATACCATCTATATTGACATATACATTTAATACATAGATATAATATCCTATTAAATCAATATTACTCATATAACATAATGATTCATCCCATAATAATTGAGGTCCAGTGCTTTTGGAAACATTGAAACATAAAGTACTGGTTCTTAAGAGTCTCTCATTAAACTATTATTTTCTACAAACCTTCTTAGAAATATAATTTATCAAACCATTCTTAATAAAATATGGATATGAAACATAATAAATGGTTATCATAGATGCTCAATAAGTGTAAACAAGGGAGATATTAATGATCATATAAGAAAATTAACTTTAAAATAGTAGATAAAATGATGACAAAATTAATTAATTACATGAAGAGACACACTTTGAGTCATACCGGCCACATTGTGTATTTCCACGACTTCCATTTTCTTTCCTTTTCTAAATGGGAACAGTAAATTGTTGACATTTATCACTTTCCTACATGTTCCCTGCACTGTCATTGGAGGAAAGTGATAAATGACGACAATGCAGGGGTGACAAGGTTTTGAGGGAGAGTAAGTATGTGGAAGGAATTGTTTGTATGTGTAGTCAAAAATTTAATTAGTATTATGTTAATGTAGTAGAGAACAAATAATATTATGAGGAAAAATAGTATATTAAAAAAACTTTAACTTCTCATTGAATTATGAGTTGCAACATCGAAGTCCAATATCTCACGAGCATGATCGGTTTCGAACAAACTACCCAAAATTGAACAAAGGAATCCACTTGTATAATAAAACAATTCTTATGTGTGTAATTAAAAAAATAATAAAAATAAACATAAATATTAAACAATCCACTACTTATATAGAAGTTGCATCTTCTTTCTATTTTTGTACATTCTTTCAACTAGTATGCTGCCCATTAGTTTCTGAGGACACCAATATCATCTTGTGAATATGATTTTTTTATAGTCATAATAGTACTGGAAAAATACAAATACACAAAGGATTAATAAATATTTTAAATGAAATATTAATTATCTTTGATAACACCTCTTCAGGGATTCCAATTTGTTCATGAAATATGATCTCTCTCATAAATTTGTAAACAAAATAACCACAATCTTTTCAATTGGTTTGTTTCAGACATTACAAAAACATTGTGTAGAATAAGTAATTTTTTTGATATGTGTTTAGATAGTGAAATGTTATTATATGTACATTGATACTTATCCATTCGTATAAATTTTCTTCCTCCTTGTGCTTATCCTCTGGATTCATTGCTTGTTTTTCACGATAGTGATGCACCTTCCTATCATAATAGAATCCTCATTAAAAGATAATATATATTATATAACTTGTTGTTTAGTTATGAAATTTTGGATGTAGTGTATTAAAAATTATCAAATTCCATCATATGTGGATGGTTTTTTGGATATCCATGCATTTAAACTATGAAATAAATCTTTGGGGTATCCAAATTTACCGCAATGAGCATCCAATGATACATAAAACAAAAAAAAGGAATAAGTAATGAAAAAATGAAAATATATTTGATATGATTAAATTATAGATTTTTACCACATAACCGTTGGTATTATATAGTGTCTATGATCTGAAAGTTTTATTTGAAATGATTTGACCCGACCTGCAACTTTTTATTCCTTTTTTCACTATCTATTTATTTTTGTTCGGTAGAGGAGGTGTGAGTATTAATGAGTCCAATTATTTTTTTTCATGGGAAATTCCCCTCAATTTTTTTTCATATATACATCTTCCAAAAATATAAATTGTATTTGTTCATAATTAACACATTATATCAAAATTTGGAAAATAAAATCCTGAAAAAATACCTCATGTATAGATTTACAACTGAGCCGCCTAGCCAATCATAGTTGAGGATTTCACTTACAATCTCAACACCAATGAAGTCTTGATCTTTCTCTCGATACATATTTTTTTTCAAAATAAACTTTGTGATTATGACCTTATCTTAACTTTTAATCCAAAATAACCTTCAATTATAGTAAATGTAGATATAGAACGCGTGGGGTAATGGTGACTTCTATAGCTCTCTTAAATCGGTTGTTCAATTCATTAGATGGATTTGAATAAGTGTTTCATTTCATCCCCTTCTATTTTTCTGTCTGTAATAAAATTCACCAGTTCAGACATTTTTCATTAATTGTTAAAGGTTTATCTTGAAAAGTAAAATAGAAATTAATACATCCTTGTCAGCATGTTTTTTGTATGATGTGACGACCATGCGATGAATATTCCAACAGCTTTATCAAACATATGAATATGTTACTCATTAATTGGAACAAGTATCTTTACACTGGTATCATGGGATATGCAAATCGATACGCGCACATGAACTATTGGAAGTGGGATGTTGTGTATCATGCCTTTATGAATATTGAACACCACATACCTTGCTATAATGTAATGGGTGGGTGTTGCTAGATATAAATCACATTCACAATCACCATGTATAATACCTGTACAAAAAATTTATCACTATATTTTTGATTCACAATTCCTAGGAACATTTGTTAGAACATTGATTACCTTGACTAAGAAATCTCTTTGAGGGGAATGCCTAGCCTCATAGCTGGTGGGGGTGGGGTGAGATCTCCATAGAGTAGATATTCTTGAGTTTCATATTTTGTTTTCTTCCCAATTAAAGTTTCCATAATCTCTATCTACCATTTTAATTCTTATTTAGAGGTAGATGTTATATATCTCATCTATTTTTATTAATTCACTTTGATATTCATCTTATTTTCTTCTCAAAATTTGATCAGGGTGTCACCCCAAAACCTGCACCTCTAACGCAGGCGTACTATTCTGGCCGCTTCAAGGCCATCGATAGTATGTGTTCATTTGGTATAGGTTTTACTGATTCCTAGGACTAATTCAAAAATAAAATATAGAAAAATAAGTGATCATTGTAATGTTATAGTGATTTAATTATTTTTTATTATGTAGGACTTACACATATTTTCTACACATTTTGTGTGTTTTCATCTATTATTATCCCATATTTATTTACACATTCCTCCTTCTATAGCACATGGAGTTGGATAGAAGTGTATTTTGATTTGGAATCCTCAATATACATATAAATAGTGGAACATTATTATGTTTTTGTTTCATATCACATAAAATTGTTATGGTAGATTTAAAATATGTAACATTTTTTTCAAGTGAACCATACCCCATCTTTGCTTTACTGTAGGGGTATGCGGGATTTGCCTCTCATTACTGATTTCCAGAACTCAATTACTATTTTATAAATAAAAAATTGTCAAAATGATGAATAAATATGTCATTAAACAACATATTTCTATCCAAAATGTACCTGAAAAGACACTTCTTTATGAAAAATAGTAAATGAATCCCATGAATCTTGGTTATCAAGTGTGAATAGATAAGGGTGGGAACAGGTTTATTTTACCTTCAACATCTTTAATATGATCTCTTATTAGAATTGTGCACAATCCCATATGAATCCTTCCAAAAAGAATTAATATGTATTTACTGTAGGAGTCATCTACTATAAACACAGTCTAAAATGGATGATTAAGAATAAGTCAATGTTGCATTATTTTATTTTTAGTAAAATAAAGAAATGATATCATAATATTTCCGTAATTTGTTCCCACATTATATTTCTAAGCCTAGGAACAACATGGTGTTGTTAATATATATAAATTGGTATGTATTGTTGAGTGACAATTCTAATATAACTTCTGAACATGGCCTTGTTAAGGTTAACATGTTGGCCTCATGCATTCCATCCAACCTCATATTTTATGGCTTTGGATTTCATCTTGATGATTTTTACTAACAACTCCAAACTACGATGCTCTGGTTTTTTCTGTATTTTTGGTCTTTATTCACATACCATTTTACCATAATAATCTTCATCTATATGTTCCTCATGAGTGGTAGCATATAAAAGGTCAAATGGACATTATACCTCTGCACTAGGAGGAGCAACAGGTTGAGAAACCTATTTTTTCATAAGAATGGGAGAACCAACACATGTAGAAGGTCATTCCTCTACACTGCGAGCAACAGCTGGTTGAGATAGCTATTGCTCCTTGGGATTGGGAGTACTAGAACATGCAGAAGTTATTATCTACATGAGTGGTTTAACATTTAATTTAGAGTACATAAATGCAGCATCAAATAGATAATAACAGGAGGTGACACGATGTATATTACAAAAAAAGTTACCTAATTATTGATATCTATTTTTTTAAAGGATTAAGGGATTTAACACCTTTATCAATGATTCAAATCCACTAATTGTGGTCTCCTATGACATAAAAAACACATTCTACATTGGAAACACTATGAAATGATGTGAGATCCCTATAAAAGGATTATCCTTAGGGGAAGTTTTATCCGACACTTCAGTGCTTTTAGTCGATAACAAAACAATTGACCACATTCAGTTTGGGGTATCTAGAATGTAAAATACTTGTACTACCTGTGATTCCATGATAAAAAGTTCATCATTTTACCCATATTAACTGAAATCAACTTTCATGAATCCAAATTCATCTATTTTGACATCACTTCTGTTATCAATGCACTTGCATTGAAAAATAAGCACTTGTGATGTAGTATAATCCAACTCCCATATTTTTTTGATGATTACAAAGTATTAAATATCCAAATCAATTAGATTTGTATCATTAGTACCCGAGACATCCATCACTCCAGACACAAGTGTAACTCCACTATTTTTCATGGTACTTTCTACATCATGCTCATTTATATGGAATGTATAACTATTAATTACATAACCATTGTTAGATAATACATATACACTTTGTCTCCCGTATATCCTTTGAAGTAATTTTGAAATTTAATATATATTTTCATCTAACATCATGAAAATATAGTCCCTAAACCATCCTAAAAAGTGTTGATTTTGTGTATTTGATATCAATATTTCAGCCCCTGATGAATTAGAATGCCTAAGAATTTATTTATGGGATTCAATATATGGGTAAATCTCTAAAATATTATGCAAAACATAAAGGAGGCCCTGCTCCGGATCTGTAATATTTATTTTGACATAATATCTTCCAAAAATTCCTTCACCTGCAAGCTACCCAGTGTGATGAGATTTTGGTAGACCAATTATTTCCACAACAAATATGTATTCGGTATATAATTCAATGGATTTATTATCAATATATCACTCCATAATACAACCCTCTGGCCGACTTCAACTTTTGACATAGCCTTTCAAGATATTAATATACCGTTCAATGGGGTATATACATCTATATTGTACATGACCACACAATTGAATCTCTATGACCAAGTGAACCATAAAATGAACCATAAAATGAACCCTCATATCAAAGAATGTTGGGGGAATTAAAATCTATAATTCACATAATATGAGAGAAATTTATCTTTCTATAGTTAGAAATTTCTCCAAGTCTATAAATTTTCTGCATATAGATTTTGAGAAGAAATAATGATTGGTTAATTTATGATGGAAATTCTTGGGAAAAATTAATCCTAAAGACATAGGAATTAGATCTTGCATTAGAACATGTATGTAATGTGATTTCAGACCCTTTAACTTTAAATTGGTCATTGAAACGATGTTTTTGATATTCAATGAACATCCCTCTCGAACTTTTACATCATTCAAGAAGTTGAAAAACTGATATCTATACTTCCTAGAAAGTGTGTAAGTAGTCGGATGAAGAAATGTTTATTTTCACCATTCACTGGCGCCAAATATTCCTATATTCCCATGTCAACCATGTACAACCTATCCTTAATTCCATTCTTTGTTTTGTCGGGTGTATTTAGCAATGTCCTGATGACACTATCACATATTTTTTTCAACATGCATAAAATAAATAAAATGTATGACACAGAGAAAATTCATGTATGGTAAATCAAATAAATTGATCTATTTTTTCCATAGGTTTTATATGTATTTTTGAAAATGGTTTTCCAATATCACTATCCACATATTTTACTTTCTCAAATATTGGATCACCTGTTAGTGGAGATGGTGATGTGCAATCTTTTTAACTTTCATCTAATGATGTCATCCAAGATCAGTACTTATGTCATCGGGGTAGAAATCTGTCATGTCATAGAAAAATGGTTTTTGATAAATGTTTCAAACTAATTGACCGTTCACCTTGTTCACCGAAAGGACACCCTTGTGTTACATTAATTCTATATCCTAAAAAAAATTTATAAGTAGGAATGTAATTTATCATCCTCTAAAACATGGATCTCAATGTTAAATCTTTATTTCTATAAGAATCATACAACATAACACCTAAATCCCATATTACTTTCAAATCCTCGATCAATAGAGACAAATAAACCTCAATATCATTAACTGGTTTTTTATGTCCCGATATAAGTATAGATATCATGATGTATTTTAATTTCATGCATAACCATGAAAGAAAGTTGTAATTTACCAATATAACTGACCATGTATTGTGAGTGTTTATTTGAAAACCAAAAATATTCACTCCATCTTTAGATGAATCAAGATGAAGGTTTCTCAGCTCATTTCCAAATTATGGATACTCATAATAAATTCTATTCTACTAAGGAGAGTTTTTCAGGTGACATAGTTTCCCATTTTTAATTATTGTGTCTATGTTCCACATCAATTTTCCTGTAGTCTCCTCACTTAAATTTGGTACATAATCCTTTAAATAATTGGAAGGTACCATAAAACATTCATAGGACTAGATTAATTTTTCTTATATCAAGAAGAACTAATATTAATAAATTCTATATGATATTTTTGGTACTTGAAGAATAGTATACAATCATTCGGTCATGCATATATTCTTTCAGAGATCATACCCATCGAGTGTAGTATACATTTGACATTGTATGTTCAGCTTGGTAGCTCATTATATTCTGGGAGAATGTAATTCAAGAGAGAAATTAATTCTTTAATACTGGTGTCACTCTATCAGTTGGTTTCTTTCATATTATATAGCTTCAGTATGGATGACAATGATATATATTTAGTGCAACCACTATATAATAGATACTTTTCCCAACTCTTTAACATCTAAATTTTTTTGGGAAATCATGAAGTTCATCTTCAACTATCCTTATCAATTACTCAATATGATCTTAATCATCATTCACATATGTAATGACATCCTCAATATGTTTTTATTCATTATACACACTTGTAATCATATAAGATGATCCATAAAAAATAGTTATATCCTAGATACTAGCTACATTAATTTTTCCCATGTGTTTCCAACATTTTTAACTTTGATCTATTCTGTAATAGATCAAGTGTTCTTCCAACTCATTTAGACTAAATTTTCTTGAATTGCGATAGTGTAAACACATAAAAATTATTTGAGAAGTGTCATATGCACGATCTTTTCCAAACATGATGGAGTATTTCAGACCATATTTATACACTTTTGTTAGACGATTGACTTCTATCCATTCTTTATTCATATCCATCCTATTTTATTTTGTAATATTAATATTTAACAAAATTAATACACAAAATATTGATATAAAAATTATCCAAGGATAAAAAAAGTTATAGAAATTAAGTATCCTTCAATATTAATCCCCGATATCCACTTTCCAGAACCATGGTCTTTCATTTAAGGTCTTCTAGATAATTCAATCTTTAGCTCTTCCAGTCATTCATTCAATGGTATAACTAATAGAAATTCATCTACACAAACAAGTAAAAACACAAAACTCCCATTATAATACACATTCATGAAAGCGTTGATATTCCATTTACACTATCTTGGTGCCTACTTAATTACCAAAAAACTCCATTTGAGACTTGAACTAAACCTTCAATTCTATTTAGCATGAAACCTTCTAGTTGATCTTTGTAAATATCTTCCTCTGAATCACCTAGGAGGATTATATTCATGAAATACATTTTTATAGAAATAAACCTTCAATAGAAAGAAAACTAAGATGCATCTGAATTTTCATATTCTTTATAGTAAGAGAGAAAATCCAACTAAAATTTAATCCTTCTAATTATTGAAATACATTTTCCCTTTCCATGGTGTTATTATCAATCTACTTGTCTTTCCTATATAATGTAACAGGTTTAATAATTATATAAAAATATAAAAATAATATATTATGGAAAAAATACATATTAGATGTACTTCAAAAACTATTTATAAAATCATAGTTGAAACCCCAATAAAAAACCAACCATTCACACAAATTCCTCTTTAAAATAAAAATCCCTTTTTAAAATAAACCAATAAGTTCCAAACACTCTTAAAAAAACCCCAATTCCTTTTTTTAAATAATTTCAAGAAACTTATTGACCAAAAAATCTTAATCATTTAAAATGAGAAAAATCCCTCTATATTTTAAAAATTTTCATTTAAAACTTCACACACACCTTGTCGAAAGGAAACCAATATTACATACACTTTCAAAACCTTCACATCCCTTTATAAAATCCAATCAGAAGAGCTGAAAAACACCTTGAATATAACCTAAGTCCATGGTAAGTGTTTGAATCATTTTAAATCTATTTAAAACCCAAAAGGGTTTGTTAAACACATATAATATTCTGAGAAACAATTCAAAACACATAATTTTTCCCTCATGCTATAATGAGGCCAATAGATGGCCTATTTTGAGTCATAACTAAATAAAATTTCCACCTAACTTACCCAAACATTACTTGTTAGGGATACTCCGATAAACTTAGAAAACCGTAGAACTAGGTAAAATTAGATAGTGCATGAGTTGACTAGTGTGTTATACATCTAGACCTATTTATTAATCCATATGGTTCCCATGAAGCAAAAAAAAGTGTAAGTGAGAAACAAAAAACCAATGATCCTCACATGAATAAATATAATGCATTAGTATTCCTAATTCTATAGAAATCTAATATTAAAAGATTATTTAAGAACTACATTTCATATGTCCTTTGAAAAAAATTTACAAAATCATATTTGAAATCCTATTAAAAAACAAAAATTTACACAAATTCCACTTTAAAATAAAACACCCTTTTTAAAAATAAACCAACAAATTCCAAGCACTCTTTTACAAAACCATAATTACTTTTTTAAAGAATTCAAGGCATCTTCATGACCCAACAATCTTAATCATTTAAAATGAATGAAAACCCTATATATTTTATAAATTTTCATTTAAAACATCAAACACCCCATGTTAAAATGAAACTATCATTAAATACACTTTCAAAATATTCACATCCCTTTATGAAAGCCAATCTAGTGAGTTGAAAAGCAGTTGGCATGAAACATAAGTCCATGTAAAAATATTAAATCATTTTAAAGCTATTTAAAACTAAATAAGCGTATGTGGAACACATATAATTTTTTTAAAAATATTTTAAAACACTTGAATAATTTTAAAAGTGGAACTTTGGAATTTTCGTAAAGACATAAATCAAAAGAGAGGCACTTCATAAAAAATAAACATGACATAGTGGAGTCTTAGGAAATTGAAACACAATTATGTTGGGCATTAACATTTATTTTTTAATTATGCAGTTATCGAGGGATCATGTATCCTGGATAGTGGGAAAAAGATTTAGTTTTGTTCTTATTATTTTATTTATAAATAAGTTAATGTTGATTATATGAAATAGATTCATGAAGGCTAATGTGTTGGGTGATTAGACGGACCACACAATATGATCATGAGTAGAATCCAAGTTCAATAGAAGATACACATAATAGGGTGGGACCTAATGAACATGGTTAGTAGAATTATAAATCTAAATATAATAAATAGATTACTATAATAAAAAAGATATTTATCAAATGAAAATTTGCTAAATAAACAGAAATAGATCCTATAAATAAGGGAATTGAAGTTTAATAAGAGAGTTTGAATCTAATAGGGAATAAGAAAATATCCCAAGGATAATGAGCATTAAAGGTGTATGTGTAGTATAGGTAGAGGTTAAGGAGTATTATTTCTGCATATTCGAAGGAGAAACCACCTCTGAAATATTATCAATATCTGGATAGTGGATTTTTTTGCATATAAAAAAATTCCAAACCCATTCCAAATGACTGCATGAAAATTTTGAATCTATCAAAAAAACAATATTTTAAACTTATATCACACACACCCACTCAGAGAAGAACCCTAAATATGATGAAAATTATATAGGGATAAACTAGTCACAGTGTTAGTATATAAAAGTGTAGAATAAATCTATGGTCTCTTATATTTCTACCATGGTTTTCCATGACCAATAAAAGATATGAGAGGAGATATCAAGTAACAAGGATCACAACAGGGAACCTACATGTCATAAATGTGAAAAATAATATTTCTAAATTTTTTTTAAAGCAACAATACAGACTTTGAACAGATAATAAAAAATATAATCAACCCCATTAATGTTTTGAAATACTAAAACTATCAATTTTTTTAAAATAATACATTTTAAGTTGATATTTAAATCATTCCAAAACATATTTTCAAGTAATACACACATATTCTAAACCATTTGAAAATTTAAAGAATCAAATTATATTTATTAAAATAATGTTTTTCACTTTGAAAATAAAATCCACCAAGGTTATAAAATAATCTAATTTATTTGAAAATAAAGGATTAATTTCCAATATGAAACATCTATACCAAATATAATTTTCATTAAAAAGGCCTATTTTAATATTCAAAATGCTCAAACCATGTTTAACCAAATTCAAACAGAAAAACATGAATTAAAAAAACAAATGAATAAAAAGAAGAAGAAATGTCATATAAACACGTACTTGGAAAATCTAGGATAAAAAACAATGAATCTGAGATGAGTCACCTCCTTTTTTCTATTTCTTAGACACCCTAACTATGAATTCTCCACTATAAAATAGTTATCAACTAAAATTTTCTTCTAAGTATCATAGGATTGTTGAACCAAAGTCTATCTATATATTAGATAATCATAATAATGTGGAAAAAATGGCATTCCCACAGTAGCAGTAGGGTCCAGTAGTGGCAGATTCAGGGTAGGTGGAGGCAACGTCAGCAGAGGCCACATTGGGGTTCACAATGAAGGTGGGTTTGCAGTAGAGGAGGGTTCACAATGGAAGTGGTGTTCAGAATGTTGAAGAGGTGGGTTAATGAAGGAAATGGGCTCGCAGAGGAGGAGTGGTCGCGGTAGAGGACCGGTCGTGGTAGAGGAACGGTCGCAGCGGAGGATGGGTCACGATGAGGAGGGGTCGCGCTAGAGTAGGGGTTGGCGGGGGGAAATATGAGGTTGGGGTAGAGGAGGGTTCAAAAATATGGGGGTCGGCTTCCGTGAGATCTTGAGGTGTTCGAAGGAAGGGGGGACTAGTAGGGTTTATTTATAAAAGCAGGTGAACCTTTTATCAGTGCTAACTAAAAAGCACTGATAAAGGTATGTTTTATCAGCACTAATAAAACTATAATGACAATAAATTATTAATAATTTTTTATATAATTACAAAACTATATGTATAATCAATATATATATATATATATTTGTAATAATATCTATAAAAAAGTATATATTTATTTTTATATATATAATAAATATATATTTACTTAAAATTATAAAATTATAATTATGTATAATTAATATCTATATTATAATTTTATAATTATTTAAATATAATTATATTTATTTAGAATTATAATTGTAAATATATATGGATTATTTAGAATTCTAATTATACATATTTTTTTATTTATAAATATTAGTATATATGTATTTAATTCAAGATATTTATTTATTTAATTTATTTATTATAATTTTATAATTATTTAAATATAAATATTTATTTATTTAAATAATTATGAAATACTTATGAAATAAATATGTATTTATTCACCTGAACGGCTCAAAGACCTTATTTTTATTTATTTTTTGGATAATCACCCTTTTAAGGGTTGAAGGGGAACCCTTACATGACCAGTAGGCTTGAGGACTAATGCCCATACACAACCCAATACGTGACCTTAAAGGCCTGAGACCTGCACACTTGAACCAACCCATCCCCGACATCTACATATTGAAGGTGCCAAACTCCCCACCTCGCATGACTGATTGACTAGTGTTGCCCCGTGCAGAGCAGCATAATGCATGGTCCCGATGGCAGTTGTCATGCCCTCCTATTCTTCCAATCCGGCTAGCTTTGCTCTGGGGGTAGCTATTTTTTCTCTGAATCCTCACCTGTGTCTGCTACTGTGTGGCTGCCCTGCTTCTTAATCTTTTCTATGGCCCGAAAGTCCTGTGGTCCAAAGGCCACTGGCGGTCCGAATACCCTTACAACTGAAGGCCCAATGATCTGAAACCCTTTGGTAGCTCGAAGGCCCTGAGACCCATTGGCCCCAACTGGTGGCTTGAAGGCCCAAATCAGATGAATAATGTTGACTACTATAGTGTCTGTTATAGTAACTACTAAAGTAAATATATCTGTATTATTTATAATTATAATTAAAAATATTTGTATATATTTATTAATTTGATATATTTATTTAATTAATATAGTTATTATAATTTAATAATTATTTAAATATATATATATTTTTAAATAATTAGGAAATACTTCTGAGATAAATATATATCTATTAGATATATATTTTAGTTATTTTAATAAATAAATATAAATAAAGTTATATATATATTTAAATACATAAGAAATTAAAATAAATATATTAATTATATATAGTCATAAATATAAATAAATAATATATTTAAATACTTATGAAAATAGAATAAATATATTAAATATATATTTTATAATTTAACAATTATTTAAATAAATATATTCATAATTATAATTATAAATATAAATTTATTTATATTTATAATTATAAATATAATAAATATATTTATTATACAGATATTTATTATAATTTTATAAATATATATTTATTTAAATAATTAATAGTTTATAAATAAATATTTAATATATTTATTTAAATTTTATAATTATTTAAATAAATAAATATATTTATTTATATTTGTGACTATATATAATTAATACGCATATTTTAATTTCATATGTATTTAAATATATACATATATTTATTTCTTTAATTAAAATATATATTTAATTGTAATTATAACTATAAATATAATAAATATATTTATTATAATTTTATATTTGTTTTCATATATATATTATTTATAGCTATATATATATATTTGTATATATGTATAAATATTTGTATATTTTTAAAAATATATTTCAATAATTATATATATTTATAAAATTATAATTGTTATAAATATATTTATCACGATTTTATGTATTTATATAGACCGAATAGCTTTATGGGAACATGAATGAATCATGTACATTGAGTATAGTATAGATCCTAAAAAACAAGTCATCATATATATGGGTAACAAGAATAGTAATGAGGTGAAATTTAAAAATGATCAGTTATGATGAATACCTAGCATATCAACGTCAATTATATCCACACATCAATTAACCAAATTCATTAGAAACATATATATATATATATATAATTATAATTATATATATATATATTTATAATTATAAATATATATATTTAAATAGTATTTATAGATAATTATAATTGTACATATTAAAAAAGTATTTATATATAATTATAAATATAAAAATATAAAAATATAAATATATTAATACATAAATATATAAATATAATAAATATATTTATTATTTTAATGAAATTTATTATATATATATATGAATTATTAGAATATTATATATTAGTCACAAACATGAGTTTTTTATTTAATTTATATAAATAAACATAATTTTTGAATATATATATTACAATTTTATATAAATTAATAATATTTTCTATGAAAAACATTTATTAGTGCTAAAAATAGAATTAATAAATATACCCTTTATTAGTGCTAAAAAAATCTTTGACAAAGGGTACACCTTTATCAGTGCTTTCTACTTACCATTGATAAAACCGGGTGCATCTTTTGCCTGGATCTGTGGTAGTGTTTTAGGTCTTGTCTTGGGTAAACATCATGTTCTAGACTCAACCGTGCTATCATATTTATGATCTGATATTTTTTAAAAAGTTATTGCACTTTCTTTAAGGAACTACACATGCGTAATATAAAATATATTTAATATTTTTATTAAATTCATTCCAGGCACACTGCATCTTGGAATCACTTACCATCTTAGCGTTTATCTCGAAATATATATATTTAAATATTTCAACATTTTACAAAGAAAAAACAGTGTCTCTATAAATTAGTAGAAAAGCATAAGATTTCCCAACTTAAATAAACATATATAGAACCAAGAGTCTTATATGATTAAACAAGTATGAAATAGTTGAAGTGAAAGTATCATAAGTTGAAATGAAGGTGTTATTGGAGAAGATATATTTGGATTTAAAATTTATATTGACATTCTTTAATTGTTTTTTACATTATCATAATCTTTGTGGTTTTAATATTTGTTTGAATAAACATGAAGGAAATGAAGTTGTGAAAGCTATGTTCTTAAGAACTCCTAAGAAGAATATTTGAGATTTGTAGTTTTCAAATCTAACTAAAGATAATGATGTGGATATCTTAGTATAATATATATGTTGAGGTAATTATCAATCTCTTAGATTCTTCCTTTAGTAAATAATAATTAAAATTGAGAGTAAATAATTTATTTAAGGGGGTTGGAAGTTGACAACCCAATATTTTGGATCAATTATAATACATTCTATGTTTAATAACTTGTTTCAGATGCTACAACCAACATAAAAAACTAAAAAAGCTTAATAATTCATTAATAGAAAATCTATAATAAACAATAATATACTGAACCCTTATAAATTATTAACTTTAAAATGTAAATGATTATTATGAGTCAATATTAAAATGCTTATTTCCAATAAAAAATATTCTATTTTTATTATAAATTTTCATTAAAATATAAAAAAAAAATTATAGAATATAAATTGGATAAAGTAAAATTTATTTTTTGATTATTCAATTAAAAATTAGGGTAGGATACATTTATGATATTATACAAAATAATTGATTTTTATGTGAATAGTGGAAATACCTATTAATGTCTTCATTTTATGAAATTATTTTATTATATAGACACATTGATATTTTTTCAAACCTTTTAAACATTAAATTATATGTTATAAATTATAATAAATCATTATTTTTTTTGAATTTTTAAACCAATGATGAACAATTTGAAAATTTTTATAGTGTTTTAATAAATACTCATCTTTGACAGTTTTGATTAATTAATTATAATGTGATGACCTAACGTTTTTGATTTATTTTATCCTTAAATAAAAAAATTTGGATGATAATAATTATTTTAAATTCATAAGAATCAATAGAATAGATAATTATATCATAATCATATATCTGTTTCCTTCAAAACAATCTTTTTCAAAAAATGGGATTTCACGTGATACATGCACTAACGTTAAGATTAATTTACCTATAGATTGAAGGTAAATTTGATAAAATAATTATTATATTCAAGATAATATTTTTCATATTATTTAACTTTTTAAATTTCATTTAGGTTATAAATTTAGATTTTTAGTATTAATGTTAATTATGACTATTGTGGTGAAACAATTATTTTGAAATTATTGTTTTATTAAAATCTAGGAATTTATATCGAATAAATTTAATTAAAAAACATTAAATAAGGAATCTAATATGATATATAAAAACATAATTAAATATATTAACACTAATTTATCTATTAATCAATAAAAAATAAGATTAAGAACCAATAAGGGTCAACATGCCTTTTTTATAATAAAACAGTTTTTCTACACATTATCCGTTATAATTTAAAAGTTAATTTTAAAATATTTATAATTTTAATTGTATTAAATATAATTTAAATGTTTTTGCATAACAATAAAATTTATTTATATGTGTTTTTTTATATGTTTAATGAAACATAAAAAACTTTAATAAAAACATGTAATCTAGTATAAAAGTAAAAGACTGAAATATAAAACGATAATGGTAAAAGATTTATAACATTTTTAAAACATGTTTGGAAAGAAATTTTTGAGTATATATCAAATAAAATAGACCAAAAAATTAATAATTTTGATACATTTGATCTATTTACATTGGAATAGTGTCATGGCATTTTTAAAATACAATGGGTGTTTTCAAAAGTTTCATATTCCTCTCTTATAAAAGTAGTCCACTAACACCATTTCAAACAGACACATAAATATTTAATTAATAATTTAAAATATTCCTTTTACTATCACTTTATCCCTATTTTTTAAAAATATTCCCCTATTTACTCATAATTATCATAGGCCCTTCAATTCTAAGGGAATTGCAAAGGGAAAAATCAAGTCTCCAACGCAAGTGTTATCTCATCTTAAGATTTTCTTTTTAATCTTAATCTTCCAAATATATTCTAAAAATAATAATATTATGACTTATTAATAATTTTTATAATTATATTTTGTTTTATTATTGGTACACCAGTTATTTATTCATTTTCATCCAACTATAACAACAAAATATCCTCATCAGTGTGTTGTGTGGACTACCGCCTCCATGAAGCAACATCCTTTGTTTTTCAATGCTGATTTTAATAGATGGAAATAATTGTGGAAATGATAAATAAATGTGATATATTTAATATAATTATGATCCTTAAATTTCAATTTTATATCCACCTTTACCCCCTCTCACGCATTGAGAAATGGGAACACTAATCGTGCGTACGTGTGGATTACAACCTACATGATGAAACATTTTTAAATTTTCATTTATATTTTTATAAATTATCTAAAAATATCTAAATATGATTAAAAATAATAAAAAATAAAAATAAAATCATTATTATTCTGTTATAATGATATTATGTAAAAAAAACACCTCCTTTACTACACTCACCAATCGAGTTAAAGCCTGTTCAAGTTCAGGTCGGTTTAACCACCTACTTGATTAATGCTTTCAAATATGGTTATTTATGACTATGGAAACATATACAATAATAATATTATAGTATATTAAGATAATAATGACTATTATATGGTTTTTTAAATATTATATTAATTATTTAACTTATTATTCAAGTAACTTTTTCTTTAGCTACAATTACAGAAATTAGCTTTTATATATTCAATTTTCACATAACGTAAAAAAAACATATGGAATGAAATAATAACACTTAGAATAAAAAAGTTATATATTATATTACCTTATATGATATATAAATAAATAACTTGATCTCAAATGATAGGTCAAGATATCAAAATTATTAAACATGTACAAACCAGTTATTGTTATAAATAGCCAATGGTCATAATATGCTATAACTTATTAATGTAATAATTATAAATAATAATAATAATGAGTATAGAAAATTAATATTTATGAGTAATTTTATTAAATAGGATACTAAATTACCTATTTTTTTATAGTAAGTTACATTTTCATCAACTAAGTAAGGAAATAAGGTAAGGGTTCTTCATCTCAATTTCTCTTCATTGGGACAAGTTTTGTTGTTATGCCCCGATTACTTATTTATAAGGTGTATATTCAAAAAAAAAAGAATTTATTTTTTCATAATAAATGATTTAATTCATGGTATTTATATAACCATATTATTTTCAAGCTTTAAGTGACTTTTTTAAAAAAAATTACTAAATTCATGAAGGGCTTTCATGACTCAAATCTCTTCCTTTGGTATTATTCACTCTTATTTGTCTATTATATTTCAATACTGAAATATTCTAACCTATTATAAACTTATTTTGTATTTACACAATATTTTATTGGGAAATAATGTTTCACACCAATGCCTTCTCCCATTATTATTCTTTGTTTTATTAAAACACAAAATTTTATTATATTTTCTTCGATATCTATATTTTTACTTTGAAAAAACATTCTTATTTATATAATGAAGAATATATTTGTGATTATGTGAAATGATAATTTCCTCTTAATTAATTTAAAATAAATGTTATTTACCGATTTAACAATGTGGGTTTTTAGAAAAAAATCTATTTTAATAAGATCGAAAGGGTTTTCCCTCATTTAAAAATAAAGAGGGTTTATAATCCATTCCAAATTTTCTTTTGATAAAATTGATGTAATTTTTATGTTTACATTATTAGAGGTTATTTTTAAAAGTAAATATTATTAATATATTTCCACATATTTTTTTAAAACATTATATATATTTCAATTTTCCATTAGGAAATATTATTTTTACATTAAACATTTTGAAGCATTTTTTACTTCATTCATTGAAAAAATTATATATTTTTGAATTTATATTTATTAATGATTATTTTCTATAAGAAAATATAATCAAATTATTTTCACATATTTTATTGAGTGTTTTATATATTTTTCTTGTCTATATTATTTTGGATTATCTTAAAAGTAAACACTTTCCATGTATTTTAACATTTACATTTTTATTTTTTTAGATTATCCTGGAGGTTTTGTTATAGTTTTTTTTATAATATGGTTTTCAAATGTCTCCCCTTTACATTCCTAATTTGTTTTCTAAATTAATTTCACCTCAATGTTTTAAAATGTGTTTGTGTAGAATTTTGTACATTCAGTTATATTCAGCCTAAAAGGTTTATTTTTATGAAGTTTTGTTTTGTTTCACGATTATATATTATTATGATATGATTTATTTTATGAAATTAGATTTATGATATTCTATTATTTATTATGTTTATATAATGTGATGTTTTTTATTACTCTAATAAACTCATTCTTTCTTACATGGGTTATTTCTGATATTATGATTGTTTGATATTCAAGTGGTATAAAAATGT
Source organism: Viscum album (assembly GCA_963277665.1). Classification (NCBI taxonomy): domain Eukaryota; kingdom Viridiplantae; phylum Streptophyta; class Magnoliopsida; order Santalales; family Viscaceae; genus Viscum; species Viscum album. Next base: position 2,001,267,857 of record OY728135.1, on the reverse strand, counting down.
ATGGATTATGATATGGGTGGGACCTAAATATCCCTATAGTGCATTGAGTAAAAGATTATATTCCTTGAGATAGAAATTCTATGTGAATAAGATATAGAGTATATAGGTTCACAAAGGGTGTGTGTGATGGAATTGAGCCCTACTCGTAATTTTATATGTGAATAGGATATCAAGTTTCTAGGTTCATAAAGGGAGAGTATGATGTCATTCATCTCGACTCACATTTTTTTGTATAAATAGGTTACCATGTAGATAGGTTAAAAAATTGTGAGTTTGATGGATTTTCTCTATACTCACAATTTTACGAGTGAAATTGTTTTTGGGTAGTTAGGTTGACAATGATAAGGGACCCAATGTTTATGATTGTTCCACAATTTCAATTATCATGTTATGCTATGATTTTATGATTATTATTTCTTTTTAAAGTATTATACACTTTTTTATCATGCCCACATGTTTTATGATCATTGATATTTTTTATGTATGATCATTTATCTTATAGTTCCTTAATGATTTATTATGATCTTATATTTTTCTATCACGTTTTATTATGATTATCAATGTCATTTTGAGAATTTTTATGTTTTTTATATCAGTATCATATTCTCCTTCACATTTATGACCTAATACTTTACGATATGTATTTTCCATTAATGAGTGTTTGAGCTCAATCCTTTATTATGTTTATAATCCAAAGGTTATTAATATGATTGTAACATGTTAGATGTCAAGAACAACTCTAGAGGTGCGAGATTATAGATAAGAGTTTGCAGGAGTAGTAAAATAATATTTTTATGTAGCTAATATACGATACACCAAACCTTTATGTCTTTGGGTTTCATGATAATTGTGCAACATATTATTTAAATTATTATATTAATGTAATATTTAAGTCACCTTTAGCTTGAGTAACTTCATTAATCATCTTCAGTTAGTGTAAATTTACATCCTTTATTGGTTACTTTAATCTTATTCTAATATTCTCACATATTGATATAATTACTCATTAATAATAAATGAAACCCATTATCATCCAAGGGTGAAACAATATCCCCACATTTGGATTAATTGTTAATGATCATAATGAAAATTCATGTCAATATGTCATAAATAATTTTATTCTTTCAATATCACTTATTGACAATAAATAAAATGGATGAAATCTTATGTGATTTATTAATTAATAAAAATAATTCAACATAAGTAATGATTAGTATAGAAAAAATAGTGAATAATAAACTTCACAAAAATATTTATTATACCCATATATTCCTTAATATATTATCACTCTTCTTGTTTTTGGCGAAAACTAATTTACCCCCTAAATTTTATAACTGATTCAATTAAAATAAGATTGGAAACTAAGACATTCATACCTTAACAATGAAATTTTCTAAAAACATTATATAATTTACAGATTTACATGAAATAATGATTCTCTAAAAACTTTTTTAGATTTTCTCCCCCTTAGTGGGTATACTAAACAATATCTTTATTAAGGATATTCACTTCAGTAAGAAAACTGTGATGCCACAGACTCATACTCCTAGATACAGTTCCATAAACATTTAACTTACACACATGATTTGATAATAGATAAAAAATATTTTAAATTATCATAATTAATTAGAAATCAAGAAAATTATGGCATCTCTTACATTATTTAGGATCTTATTACGTTTAAATCATTAGAGAATAATGTTGAATCATAAACTAATAAATCCCATTATTTTCTTAAGGGGATTTTTTTAATTATATATAATAATCTAATTAACTAATCATAATTCTTCGACATATCCAATAAATTATTCCACACATTATATTATTATAAAAATGTCACAAGTACTAATTTTCTTAACAACCTAGAGAATGAAATAATAATAAAGGGTAGAGATCAAACACTCAGTAATGGAAACATATAATCGAAGTAATTATGACATGAACATGGAATAAAAATTATGTTAGGAATAAATAAATAACACGAAGCCATAATCAACATGAAATTGAGAGAATTATATAACCATTAAAATATAAAAAAACATTGATATAAATAATTTTGATCTCGTACTGATGGAATGCGTAATGTTGGACATCAAAAAACTTATATCAATTCATTGTACCAAGACAGTTTAACTGTCATGGAGACCACTGTCAAGATATCTTACCGAATAGGGAATTCATACACCATATACTCAAACCTATTTTGTCTCATGAGATCCATTGATTCATTGAGGTTCTATATAATTCTAGAAACCACCCTTCACTAAAGTCCAATGAATTCCTCTTAAGATCCAAAAATATTTTTCTTACATTTACCTAAGAAATATATTAATGAATAAAAACAAGGTTATCCATATAATGAAAGATATATAATTTAAATACACAATAAAACTACTTTAATAGTCAATAATAATAAAATATTTCAATACTTTTAACCATGTCAATTAATTGGATAACATGATTATAGCAATTTTAGGGAAATGTGGTGGATGGGAAACAATACATTGCCAACTTTCTATCATTCTTCCATATTGGAATAACAATATATGAAATGCCAGTAATTTAACCCATATTAATAAAAGTGATAAAATGATAATAAACCATCTAAATTAAGAAGGTGTTTGATAAAAAAATACATAGTTTACTTTCAAATAATTATCCATATTTAAATAAAATTATATAAATGAAAATATTTCTCACTATATCAAAATAAAAACACCATTTCTTGGTGAACATCATCCAATATGAATTATATAAAATGTGATGTTCACATTGTATATAGAAATGAGTATAAAACTATTTCAATACTATAATAATATGTTCATAATTCATCTATAGAAATAAGGTGGATGGTTTCAAAGTAACATATCCCCAATGTAACTGAGAAAACATATACGGATTTTGACATAGTTTATAAACATCCTTGAAAAAAATTCATTTGTGATACCACACAATAAGGGATCCTAAATTAGATTTTCTAATACCATGGGATCATTGCCTAAAAAGATAAATATATAATCATGTTTAAATTATGAAACATAAACTTTATTAGGTTAAATCCTTTTGAAAATGAAAGTGGAAAGGGAAGTAGAAATATAAAAGATATTTTAGAAAACATTTTTAACATTGATATAAAATAGGGAGTTGTTGATCAATTCCAAATGTACTTTTCAAAATTTGAAGTTAAAAATCTTTGAAAACTATTAATTTTAAATTTAATCATATATAATAGGGACATTAAGTGATATAATATTTTTTATTGAAAAGTGCGAGGAAAGGAAAAACATAAGAAAGTTAAAGGAAAAACCATTTCTGATATTTTAAAAAATACATTGTTCAATACTCAAATTGTAAAATGGAAAATAAAACATTTTAACATATATTATTATAAAATAAAATAAAATATTATGATGGGAGAATCTAATCATGGTAGAAAAATGTTCAATATAAAATATTATAATCCATTGAAGGAGATAAAATTTACTAAAAATACATAATACATGAGAAAAAAAATGTATCAATAGACACTTTAATAATGGGAGAATAGTTTTATAGAAAATATCATGAAATATAAACATGATGATAATAATATATATGTGGGTTGTGAATAAATTTTTTTAGGAAAACATGGTTCATAACTTATAACATGTCTAAAAGAATTAAAATTTAGACCAAGAAAAATTTTACATCTTGAGTAACACTTTAATCAAAACTCCAAGAAATATAGGGCTTGAAATTAAAATTAAAATACCCTTATTAAATGATAATTCATGATATGATACCTCAAATAAATTGTATATACACAACATTAGATAAATTAGGTTCATAATACAAAACATGTCTCAAAGAGGGTAAATTTAGACAAAAACCCTTACCTATTATCCTGACTTCGATGAATGTACTTTAACCTCATGTATCAAAAAATATCCCTATTAATCACTTAATTAAGGACCTTAATCATATATATTTCATTCATTATCTTCATAAATAGTCACACTCTATATGAATTCTTCTAATTTTCCACATCTGGTGCTTATATTCTTGATCATTTGTAGTAGTTTTCTATTAGCGATGTCCATATTCATTGTTCATACAAAGTTCATAATTACCATGTCATTAAGGTTAAAACTATTGATTTTTTATAATTATTTAGGATTTTAAAAAATCTATTCCTATGTGATTTTGTGTTTATCCTTAAATATAAAATTGATAATTACTCTCTTTTGGTGATTCTTAAAAATCGATTGGTGTTTTTTAAATAATGATTTAAATATTAATATAAAATTTTCAAAATTAGAGAAAAATAATTATTTATTGATTTGAATTTTATTAAACTAGTAACTATGTTCCTATAATCATTCATGGTAAAAATTCATAGTATTTTTCATGAAAGTGGTTAAACAACACAAACATGAATATATCGTGATTTAAGGAAGGATTATAATGTTGTTTTTTAATAATAAAAGAATAATAATATTATTTAGTATTTATATATAAGATATATTATAACTAGAAAGAAGTAGTATATTATGTAATTATTAGTGTAATTTTCCTAGAACTAACTATTTGTACTTTGATTACATGAATATTTGATGTATTAAAATATTAAATTAAACATCTTATTATATATTGTTCATTGTTCTGCATAACCATAATGTAATAATGTTATAGAGTCTTTGTCGCTTTGATAGGGTCATATTATTTCCCTGGTATTATGAGATCCTTGAATTTCTATGAAATTATTCATAATATAGTTCTACAGTTGGATAAAAAACTATGATGAGACACATAGTATATAGATTATCAGGTGTGAGTACTCATAAGCATATGAGACTTCTTTTCATGAAGTTCACACTTGGTAATCTCCAAGATGGTATATTATGAGAACAAACCCGCCAGTAGGAATTCCACATGTTTTGGTGTCATCGAATATTTGTATATACGATCATGTGAAATGGTCCTTATACTTTAGGATTATCATTAATGAATACCATGAATCACACACTTAGATTTGCTGACGAAAACCATCAAGCCATATATTGGCAGGAAGTAGGGTATGTTGGGTTCTTAATGAATGAAATGTTTTAATGTATAATTCAAGGAAGGATTTGTCCCTTCTATTTTTATTGAATTTGATATCTTGGCCCTTTGATTAAAGTAGAATCTTCACCCAAAATTCCATGGCCATGGTGTAATGATGAGTTTATTTTAGATAGTCAAAGAATGATGTATCAATCATATTGGTTGATAACACTATCATGAAACATTCTTGATGATATTATGTGACAAAGGGATTATATTACACAATGAGCGTTCATATGTGGTTTTCGTCATTGCGACTTTAAATTATTTCTCTTGGGTTTTTTAAACCATTGCTAGACATTAATCATGGACTATAGGCAAGATATCCTAATGACAGTGCAAAAGAATCATAGAGGGGGAAAAACTAAGTGTTTATGGTGGTCTTGATTAAATTATATTTGAATTTAATTAATAGAATAAATATTACTCTCAAGACTTGAGGAATAATTTTATTTAATTTATTTTTATCACATAAATTAAATAAATATTTATTCACCATATTGTGAATAAAATATATTTGTTTATTTTGTTGAATATTTACTAAATATTTATTTACTACTTTTGAATAGAATATTTGTTTAAGAGAATAAAATATTTAATTATGTTTTCAATAAATACAAGAGGTGTTTGAATTGACCAAGACCATGTCTTGTGATAAAATAATTATTTACGAGTCGGTAAATATTTTTATCCATTTTTCACAAGTTGGCGTACCACAAAATAATAATAATGTTATTATTTTTTTGTGGAAAAATATTAAATTAATGGTTATAATTATATTTAATGTCTATTATCCAATTAAATTTTGTAATTGAAATCCCAACACTATAAATAGATGGCTACGTCTATTGTGAAACTTATTTGAAACTAATTCCATGTTTAAGAATAGAGAATTGTTGCACACAAAGAATTCTCTCTCGATGCCCCTTCCTCTCTCCCTCTCAAGAATGAGAAACCCAACATAGAATTTCTTCAAGACCAAAGAACGAGTGATCAATAACGAATAAAACAATACATTCAATTCCCCACACCAGCACCCAGAGAATGAGTGATCAATAACGAATAACACAATACATTCAATTCACCACACCAGCACCCAGAGAACGAGTGAAATTGATCGGAGACCATAGAAGCACACATGGATCACTACTATAGGGATTATACCATTGGATCCTCACAAACGCAATGAAGGAAATCCAGAAGGGAATTTTTAGATGATAAAAAATCATCAAATAAGAAAGTTCTTAATACCAAATATTTACTTTTTCAAATATTAAATAAATTAATTATAAATTTGACTTGAAATATACTCTCTCTTGGATTCAGAAAATGATTATTAAAAGAAATATTAATATATAACCCTCCAATGCATGCTTTCGATACACCAGGAACCAATAAGTGGTATCAGAGTGGTCATGATTAAATTTATAATTATTTATTTGATTTTTGATCTAGGCACAAGTCTATTTAGATTTTATTTCATGCTATTCGTTATGTAATCCGATTTCAATTACCATGTTGTTGACATATTAATAATGTCAGTTCGATGTTTAATTTTCATATTGTTTTAAGAACAAATGAAGAACAACCATAAATGCCATTGGGAAGTGCCAAATCATAGGCTGATAAAACTGGGTTACACGAGGTGCAGCTGGAGAACACGCTATATGCCCATGTAAAATGTGTCTAGATGGGCCAAGTAATTAATTACATACAATGATTTTATGACACATCATATATTGACCAGGCCCTGTAGTCTCCCATTAGTGGGAAAATTTAAAATTAAATTAAATTTGAAATTATATCATTGAAACCTTATTTTATTGATTAGCATGTTGTTTTGTGTTTGAAAATTTAATAATGGTTTTAAATAATTTTAAATTCTAAATTAATTAATTATAATGAATATGTAATTATTGGTTCTTATGTTTATTTACTATGAATTCCATTAATTATGGGTACCACCAAATAATATTGGATTATCATTAATATGAAAGGCAATTAATGAATTAATCAATAAATTAATGCAAGTGCAATTATCTTAAATAATAAAAGGAGTGAATAATGAAACAAATGCTAGCCGTTAACTTTTTCATATTCATTGCATGTGTGACCATTCAAGAGCTTGACCAAGACCAATTTATGTGTTGGAATTTATTTAATTTAATATATTGCATAGTTTTTCAATTATTTAATACTAAATTAAAATATAGCATTTGAGTCATCCCTACCTCTATTATTATGTAGGACCTTCATGTCTAAGGATATTTATGTAATTCCATTTAACCAATCCTTTTCCTCCCCTCACCTGTGTGTGTGTAATAAATATTTTTAACTAATATATCATCCCAAAGAGTGTGGGGACTGTTCATTATGGAACCATAATGATGCCCACTCGTTGATTCATAGGTTAACATGTGGAATGTTGTAGACCATTCCAAGTCTAACATAAGGATATATTTATCCTAGTTCATAGGTTGATTTAATTTCCACTCAATAAATGAACCATTAATTAAGCTCATGATCAGGTCATTTAATTATTTATTGATTTTATTTCTAATGCATTAAAATTATATTTGTTGATTCAATACCACAGTCATATAAATGAATGAATTAATATACAAAGATGAAACTTAAATAAAATTGATTATATGTAAATGTTTCATTCAAAATGGTTAATTAATTAAGTAATCATCCACTTAAATATTACCAAGACACGTAATGGATAAAACAAGATTAAAATTTATGCATAATAAAATAAAATCCTTCAAAGTCAGACTAAGAGATCTGTTACATGATTAGGAACAAAACTAAATAGAACTATGTGATTAACCAACCCTTTTTGGGACACTTAATTTTATAAGGGGAGTTATTATGAAAAAATTTGGGTTGAATTAAAAATTTTACATAAATAGAATTATCCCTTGCTAGAATTGGTGTAATTTGGAGGCAAGTGTAGAGAAAATCCATGTAAGGATTTCTGGGTTGGGGAGTCCACTCAATGGAAAAAGGAGCTACAAGATCATAGTTGGAAAAGACGTGCCTACCTAAATACCTTCAAGATATATTGAACAACCCTTATTGTGGTTATGTGAAGGGTAGTATAGATCCTTGACACTACAAAGTCCTAGAAGCTATAAATTCCATGTTTAGTGGTTAGGTCTATTAGGGATTTATAAAATAATAATAGATTTAATAAAATCAATTTATTATTTCTCACAAAATCTATAATTAAGAAAATTACTATTAATATGATCTTTTAATTGAAGATTAAAATGAAATTCTCATCATCCCTATGATCAATATTGGATTAATACAATCTCTTCACTGGTAGTAACTTCCAGGAGTGGTTTATACACCTTTGGTTTGTTCTACACCATGAACAGAAATCATTAATACTAGAACCCTCAATGCCTGATCCACCTCCTCAAGAGGTGAGTGATGAAGATTTCTTAGTCTAAAAAAATATATGAACAATGTGATCCACATTTAATGTTCTATGCTTTAATATATGTCTAGTGAACTCATAAAGTCTCACAATATCAAGAATGCATATAGCATGCTTGAGCACCTCTGTGGTCTTGACCAGTAGAGAGATAGACATGAACGTTTTCAGATTTCAAAGGATCTCTTTCATAGTAATCTTGGAGAGGGTTCCCTAGTTGGGCCTCAATTAGTCAAGATCATTGGATACATTAAGTTTTTAGAGGTTATAGGGTTTAAACTCCCCAAATAACTGGTAACCAATCTCATTTTGGCATCACTCCCTCACAACTTCTCAATTTGTTTTTTGATTTTTAATATAAACAACTTTGAGAAGTATCTACACGATCTTATTATCCTCCTATACCAAGTAGATAAAGATATGGAGCTCAAAAAACCTTCTATCCTTATGGTGAACAAGAAGACAAGGAAAATAAAGATATTTGAGCCCAATGTTTCTTCACACCCATCCAAGAAAAAGAATATCAATTGGGATGCAAGGGAATATGTTTCTATCTGTTACACATGATGAAAGATGAGCCACTCAAAGAAAAAATTCACAAATTTAAACAAGAAAGGTGAAAATTTAGGTTTGTTTGTTATCAGGTGTAATTTATCTATTTTTAAAAATTGGTTATTAGATAAAACTTTTTGTGCTCTCATATGTATTCAAATACAAGAACCTTGTAGATTCAAAAAAATTGACTGATGGGAGGTAGATCTATGAGAATACAATAAATATAAATTTTTTTCTTGTAGCTATTGAGGGCTACCAACCCACATTTCTTACCTAAATGATCTTTTTTTAAAGGGTTTTTAATATGTTATTTAAATTACCAAAAATAGTATTTCTATGGATTCATTTTCAAATTTGGAAATAAATGTTTCTTATTTTGTAAATATAGGATTTCTTATTGTAAGACACATTTACATAATGGTCTTTACATGTTAGATTACCTGAACCATGTAATGAAAGTCGATAATGAATTTACTTCACATGAATCATACCACCCCCAACTTTGGCATTACAAGATAGGTCATGGAAATGAAAAATTATTGAAAAAATGACATCAAGATGGATATTTAGATTATTTTATTACTAAAACCACTTGGTGTATGTTATGGATGTTTACAAGGAAAAATGACTAAAGCCTAGTTTTGTTGGAAATGTGAAAGGGAAAAAGAGATTCTTGAATTAGTTGACAATGATGTGCATCCACCATTTACTCTTGAGACAAGGGGTGGGTACTCATACTTCATAACGTTTAATGATTATTTTAGTAGATATGGATATATTTACATGATGAGTTATAAGTCATATTATTTTGATAAATTAAATGAATACACGAATGAAGTTGAGAACCATCTTGGTAGGAATATTAAGAAACTCCTATTAAAATGAGGAGTAGAATATATTATTCAAGAATTCACTGATTACTTATAGGATTTGGGAATCCTATCCCAACTCACTCCTCCTAACAAACTTTAGTGGAATGGTGTAAGTGAAAGGAGGAACCACACCTTTTTGGAAATAGTGAGATCAATGATGAGTCAAACGAGTCTTCCATTATCCTTTGGGGGATATGATTTTTAATTAAGAAGGTCCTTCTTGGTATATTAATAATAATCAATAAAGAAAATTCTTAAGTCCATGTATTTTTTCATATATTAGATAAATTAATTTTTAATTTGACATGCAAGATCCACTCTTGGTTTCAGTAATGGATTATTAAATGAAATTTTAATATATCACCTTTCAATTCATGCTTCCTCTGTGCCTGGAACCAATAGTAATGGATATTGATATATGAAATAATTTGAATAAAATGTTATTATCTCAGTATTCTTATTTTAAATGGTTTAATTAAAAATGATCATATATTTAACATATCATTTATCGGTTATCTAATTATTTCATAATAGAACATTAATAAAAGAATAAAAATGATATTTATCCTTTAATACCATCCCTAAATCCAACATTGTACGACCTTGAAGAAAAGTGAAACTCATTGTGTTATGGATGTGGTAGTTCGGACAATTCATGAACAAAATTTATATTTTTCTTAATGGACGTGGTATATGAATTGATGGTCATAGTGGAAGACTCAATATTAGGGTGATAGGTTAATTGAGTTTCAAATTAAAATTTCAATTAAAAATGACTTAAAACCAAATCCCCAAATTTACGAAAACAACGTAGTTATCTAAAAAACAAAAAGTATATAATTTTAAATTTTAAAATCACTCTCAATGGTTTGATCACGAACTAATTAAAACAAATTTAAAAACTGCTATAACTTTTCAAAAAAAAAATTAATTGTATCAAACACTTTATAAACACACTTATTAAGGATGATTATTGAAGTAGTGTTTTTCTATAGAGTTTTGAAAACTTCAACTAACTTTTTTTTAAAAATAGAGTAAGATAAAATAATAAAATAGTGGAATAAAATAAATGGTTTAGTCTTAAGTTGAGACTCATTCCTCTCGATTACTATATCACTTTATTCTGAATAGTTTATTAAATAATAAACATTTATACTTACTATAGATCAGGTTTTATATAAGGTAACTGCACATGCATTCCAGGCTACACATAGCCTTTTCCAGAGTTTTATATAGGTAAAATATGTAAAATAATTAAAGAAAGTGTGTCTAATACTCCTCATTAAAATACAAGAGCCTATGATAAATAAAAAATAAATTATCATAAATACTGCTCAAAATGTAATATGAAAATATAGAGAAAATGATAGGAAGTGTGGTAGATTGATGTAGATCAATCAGGTTAGCTTTAGTTGATCAAAGGATTTTGAATAGATCCTTGAGAAGGCTCAACTGATTTTGTATTGAGAGTTTAAAAAAATAGAGTTTTGTGGAGGGTTTAATGTTATTATATGGAATTTTAGTATATATCTCATTCACACCCACTAATATCCTTATTTTTTTTCCACGAGTGGATATTTTTTCTTAAATAGATATCCTTCTCGAATTTACCACTAGAGGATATTCATCATTTAGTACACATACTCATTAAATTACTAAATTTTCTATCTCTATAATTATTTACCTTAAATATAACCATCAAATATTTAAAAACACCCAACTACTTAAGTAAGAAAAATCACTTGTTATTTACTTAATGAATTGTTACTTAGGATTATGGATACTTTTTAAGGTCATTTGACATGGTAACTTGACATAGTAACATAGCTTAGTCACTTGGTTTATTCAGACTTTGACTTATTTTTTTTCATCAGTTAGCTTTTTTACTTCATCCGATCAATTTCTTTCTTTATGATATCACTTAACAAATTCATGTGGTATGTTATATTCTTCACATTGTAGGTTGATATCTTCAGGTTTTTAGATATCTACTTTATACAATCAGTTCATTACTTTTCCTGATAGCTTATTTTCTTTTCAAAGTAACTTCATTTGTTTATATGGAAGGTTCATTTCTTATTACATTCACTACATTACACACACACACAACCAGTTAAAGTCTTAGATACATTCTACATACCTGTCACATGGTTACTTGGATGGTCACTGGGTAGGTTGAATTCTTTTTGTGATCACTTGATCTTCAATGTGTATTAGGTTCATAACACATGAGTTCACTTGAACTTCAATTCACAATAGGTTTATGACTTAGAAAAATTATCTCATCTGATGAAAAATAATTTGAATGTACATGTGGTCACTTTGATTTCAATTTGTGATCAATTCCTCATGGTTACTTGATCTTTTAAATCTTCACATGGAAAGGATATCACAATAACTTTAATAATTAGTAATTTTTATCATTTTGGTCAAAAATTAGTTACTTTCATAAACAAAATTTAATTAGAAACAAAAACAATATGCTTCAGTATCACTAAAATTAAGAGGTTCTAGACTATTCCAACAATATCCCCCCTTTTATAATAAAAAATAATGACATATAAAAATAAATTAATTGAATACACCCTAAATATAATTTAAAAAAGTGAAACATATATTTCTAAATTTCTTAAATTTTCAATAGTTTCTCCCATTAATTTCACACCCTTCTCCCATTATTAGATTGTAAAAAAGTTAATATAGGTTAGAATATAACAAGTAATAAGAATTAAATACTAAAAATAAATTGATAAAAGAAAAAAAAACAAAGATAAATAAAGTATTTCATTTATATAAGAAAGATTACAAAAATAGATTACGAAAAGGTACGAATTAGGAATTCTAATCAGAATCATAATTGGTAACATCTCTAATTTAATATGGAAGTATAGTGTGGTTTTCATTGGATGTAGTTGTTGAGATAGGTGGGTGGGATCTGTTATAGAGGTAGAATAAGGGTATGGTAGTAACGTACACTTATAAGTGATATGTATCTATTGAACTACTTATCTAGTAGAAAATCTAAAGGGATTAGTAAAAGAGGTTATAGTTGAAGGAGGGTTGGAAGTAATGGGTAATGTACTAGGAGCTAGGATGGAAGTGTTATTAGTTTATAGGTAAGGTTATAGAAAAATAGTAAAATCCTTTACTACTCTTAATTTGTTTTATATTTCCTAAAAATAATCCCACCTATTTTCTATGAAGCATTCCATAATAGGAGCTATATCTTTAAGCTTATCCACTTGATACTTGAATGTTTGAGTTAGGAAAGGAATCATTAAATCACTTTATAAAGATATTAACATAATATTTAGGTATTAATTAGTAAATATCCTACTAATATAGAATTAAACACAACTTTTTATAGTATATCTATCTTTTCCTTCATGTTTGAAATATTTTCTGAACAACTTAAAGGTCACAAAAAATTAGGTTTGAAAAACATTAAAGAGAAATTATCTTGTTTGTTGAAAGTCATAATTTTTTTTAACTCATATATTTTTTGATGTCTAATTTAATATTAATTCATAATTAATTTTATGGGAGAAGGAGGAAGTAATGTAGACCAAGGGGAAGGGAGACTGGCTAACGAATGGAATAACACATTTATAAATCTTCAGTATAACTTCAATATCATATTTGAAAGTTCAACTTAAAAATCACCCACCAAATATTTTATGTGATCAATATCATTTATAATACATTTCATTTTAATATTGAATTCATGTTCATGATGAGATATCACAAAAGTCACTATCCCAGAAATATCATCCTCTCTAATTTTCAATGCTGAGTTTCCAAATCCAAAATAATCATTTAGAACACCCATTAAGTATGATTTGAACTCATAAAAATCATATATTATAATAAATGGTATAGAAGTGGTATAATAAATTACTGAAGTAGAAGTATCATAATCCCAATAGATACCATCTAAATCATCTTCAATATGCTCGGAACAATGTTTTGGCTCACCAGCTACATAAACTTCTTATGTAATTTTAAGAACATTTACCTTGAGAGATCCAAAAGGTGCTGTTACATTTGTATCCTTTAGTTTCTCACCATTATTTATAGGAGTAGGATCAAATATATCTTTTAGATATTGGTTTACTGAATGTATGTGAGAGGATACCTAAAATCTTTTTTGAGTTTTAATCTCATATTTCAAAGATCCTTCGAAATCACTTTGAGTGGACGGGATGGTGGGTCCAACATCCAAAGGTGGACTACCTTCATTATCACCAACATCATTAGACTTAGAGTATTACAAACCTAACACAACTAATCCTGGGGTCTTCTCCCCCTTATAAGGTTCATATAAGACACTATTCTTATGAGTAATACTAATTATAAGATTTAGTGGTAAGGAATTATCTGAACTTTCTTCAAAATATTTAGACCCACTTGAATTACCCCATTTTTGTTCATCTATAAATCCCTTGACTACTACTTCAGTGTGAATAAAATCCTTATCTTTCAACTCATTTTAATTAGAAGGTAAAGGTAGAGGAGGTTCAGGAGGTCCAACTGATACTATAGGGTAGGCTTCCTTATCATCATCATATTCTTCCCTTGATTTCCCATTGAGATCATTTTTATCCAAAATTTCTTTTTCAACTTCAACAACAACATCATCTTCAACCTTTTATGAATATTAAATCACTTCATCATGTTTAAGACATTGACGTAATTGACCACTTGGTCCATCCAGATACTTGACATGATAAAACTATTCATATAAATTTCATTTTTTACATCCACTCCTTTATCCATGGGTTCTAATTCACCTTCATGTTCCTATATATTTATTCTATTAGGCATATTACATCTCCTGAAGTTTTATTGTTCTCCCCCTATGGAAGTAATCCTTTATACTCTAGGAAGGCCAATACAAACTTTGCGTATGGAGGGGAATTAGATATATAAGAGGGATAACATAATACATCATTATATCATATCACATACCTTTACAAGATAATCTTGATCCCATTTTGTATCAAGAAGAGAAGGAATAGATCTTGGTTCCTCAGTATACTAAATTCCACTTTCCTATGTGTATAAACCAAAAAATGCTCTAGGGACGAAGGAGGTTTTGTCATGCCAAAGAGAAGACATATTTGGACCCGGTGATCCATTCTGGGGGGACCATAAGGGTCATGTGAAAAATTTCAGGGGTGCGTGAAAAAAATCTCCCCCGCGTGGAAAACCACATGATCCAGGGAAGTTTTCCATGCAGGTGTGGAAACTTTCGCACCACCGACCGCGGACGCGGAAATTTTGGTGCATTCTCCCCTGTATGGATGAAATTTAGCGCTGCCAACACTAGCACAAAATCTTTCACATGGACCAGTTTCTGTGCAGATCGGATGACCCCGAGATTATATAAATAGAAGGGCACCCCTTCAACTTCCGAAGGCTGACGAATCTGAACCATCTCTTTTATGTGAAATCCACATGTTCTGTATGGAAAATATGGCTTTCAGGTACAATATTTTTTGCAATAGGTTGCCTAGGGGTCCACCTTCATGTGAGACCACTCGAGCTTAACCCTCATCTGAATCCCTTTTAGTCCGGTCCCCTGCACGAAATCCCTTCCAATTGCATGCAATCCATTCCAATTGCGGGAAATCCCTTAAAATTGCGTGAAAACCTTATTCCTTACACGCAATCCCTTACAATTGTGAGAAAACCTTATTAGTTCCATGAAATACTTTAGAATTGTGTGAAACCCTTATTCCTTATGTGCAATCGCTTCCAATTGCACGCAAAACCATGCCCCCTTGTGTGCTGACCCAATCATTTCCGCGCAAGTGTCTCAATTTCGCGCTGACCCGGCGTTTTCTGCAAAACTGTTCCATTTTGCGTGCAGGCCTCCCTCCTTGTGCACATTTTTTCGATGTCCTTCTTTAAGACATCATTTTCGGGCGCCTCCCATGCCCAAAACATCTACAACGCACACCATTTTCCAGTACAACCTTCTAGGCTCATACAAAGTAACTTTAAAGTCCCTTGGATGATACCTCCCATTGTGTTGCTTCGCCTCATGCTCCTTTTCATAGATACACTAATGACTATTGCTTCTTTGCATAGCCACGCTAATGTGGACCCCCAATGTGATCACCTCACGACACTCCCTAGCCATGGCGTTGTCAGTGCCTTCCCTTCCCCAAGGTGTAAAGGGTGCCAGTTATGTAACTCCTAGGGGTGCAGAGTGAACCCAGCTCGTCCGAGCTGCAGGACGTTAAACTACCAAGGCCCAACGCCCTTAGCAAATGATGTTAAAATGTGACCGCACCCTGTTCCTTGCACGAAGGATGCCCCATCTCAGACATTCTCTACGCCCACTAGTCTCCATAGGAGTGAAATCATTCCTCACATGGAATGACATCATCTTTATTAGAGCATCATATGCCTGCAGGGAAAGGGAACCCAACTTGGTGTTAGCCCCTAGCTTTCTTCATAGGAGGCAACACCTCTTCTCCTCCTCTCTTCCTGGGTGCCAAATCCCTATACCACTGGGCTTTTTCACCACCTGGGCATCCCTCCTAGAGTAAGTCTCAATCTACATCACTTGGGTTTCTTACCACACGTAAGCCCCTATTTCTTATTTAGGACGCCAACTACGTGTGGCCCTAGTCTGCTTTCCACAGACACAACTTTCACGATGTGATCGTCAGGTCTTTTCTGTCTCTTGTTTCTCACACTGAGCATGACTCATGTGGGCTTAGGGCAAGAATCAACTAGGAAATCATATCTGGGTAGCCTATAGTGTAAGCCCCACAACCCGCCAACCTGAACTATGTGGACTTTGATCCGTACCAAGGAAAGGTATGTAGAAAGCCTCCCAAGGGTTCAAGCCCAACACCCATTGGTCCTGGCTCCCTGCACGCCGGTTCACCAACAACTTGGGTTGCCTTAGAGTGTAAGCCCCTAAATTCCCCCATTCACAAACTACGAGGTCATTGATCCTTTTCTACTAGATAAGGTATGTAGGATGCCTCCCTAAGGTTCAATCCCAACACTAGTCATTTTGACCCCCTTCATGTCGGTTCACCAAACTCCACATTGAACTATGCTGTTTTTGATACTTTCCATGTCATGGTACGTAAGAAGCCTCCACAAGGTTGAAGCCACCATGCATATGGACCCCAGGTCCTCATTCACGTTGGTCCACCGACAGCCATCCCATATGAACTACATGGGTTTGATCTCTGTCTCCTATTGGGTGTATGTAGGAATCTTCCATGAGGATCAACCCCATACAACAGTAAGTCGTTGTAACCCCATCCAGCGGTAAGTCATTGTGATCCCATCTAGCAGTAAGCTGTTGTGACCAAAATGAACGGTAAGCCGTTGTGACCCCATCCAATGGTAAGCCGTTGTGACCCTATCTAATGGTGAAACGTTGTGACCTCAATTAGTGGTAAGCTATTGCATCCCCTATTCATCGAGAATCCATTGTAACCCCCTTTCTCGGGACCCTCATATTTTTTTTGTCCTAGTGGCATCAGAAGAACTTGGGCTGTTAACCATGCATGAGCCCCATACACATCATCGGGTTGTCGTCCTATGTGTACGCCCTAATTCAAGTCCATTGCCCGGTATTCCCTTTGAGACTATGTGTTTTGAGAAGGTCATGCCCCAACCTAGAGGTTATAATTCTTTCGGGTCCAATACATGTGTCCATTCTCATGGTCCACCTCCATAGGAATCCCTTCTCCCTACCGAACTACACAGATTTTGATTCCCTACTATAGGGATACATATGATGTCTCCTCAAGACTCAAGCCCAACATTACCATCATCCTCACAGCAGTTCCATCCCATTCACCATCCACTTCATTCAAACAATCCATCATCCATCTTGATTCTTACCCAGGACGCCACATCCCGGTGAGGTCATGACAGCTCACCCCTCTATATTAGTGTTCCCTCTAGGGGTTGCACCCATATGATCCACTCTAATCAGTGTTCTGATCCGTATGATCTATCTCCTCTAGACATTAAACTAGCAGCATACCCTGTGTTAAACATGGGAAGTAGAGTAAAACCTCAGTTACATGCCTACGGTATATGATTCCCCACGTTTGACGTGGGATGCCTTAGGCATTCGTTCCCTCGAGAAGCCCTATAATTGGGGGAAGAAATAGAGACGCACTAGTGTCCTAGCATCCAGACATGCCATTGATGTCCAACATGACTACTCTCCTAACCGAAGGTTGTTTCCCTAACCATAACCTTGGGAATGTCCCAAAAAAAGTAGTGTAATTAACCAGTGTCCATCAAGATATGGCACTAGGAAGAGTTTCACGAACAACGTCTTAAATATATAAGTGAGACCAAGAGTGGGTGATGATTTCCGAGGAGGAATCCACGAAAGGAAGAAATGAAATCCCATCATCAGATTTCGATCAAGGAGAAAATGTCCCTGAACAAGGAACTGATTCCGCCCATCTTTGGAAAGAGGGAATGTGGGGAAACAAAGAGCGTCAGTGTCCCCCAACAAGATAAAATCACGCACCCCGGCGGAAGATTTGGAAATAGAAATGGTGAACCTGAAGTAAAGATATTATACTCTATATAGAGATTAGTATCATTCGATACATCAATAGATTAGCATGTCATTGGATCCAGCTTTCTGGCATTGAGTCCCTCTAAGAAAATAGCGAGCCTGGCATGAAACTCACCAGAAGTTCATGCAGTAAAAATGTTGGACATCCCGATCTATGATGTTGTCAGCGTGGACCCCTCATACCAGTCATGGAAGATGGGATGGAGCTGGGGAATTGGTCTTTGATTCCCTTTTTTTAAGCACTGATGATTTAATCACCCTTCTTTCAGAAACCAAACTGTTGCACCTGGAACTCAATCACCACCCACCCACCGATGTAGGGGCAGGGGAAGTACCAGCATAGTAGTCCGACACGGTTCTTCCTCTTCTGCGATAGTATTAACAGCCATGACTATGTGGAGCCCATGCCCCATCTCCCTATCTGAGGTTGTCCATTGAAGGGTGATCAATAACCTCGTACGCTGGTACGATTAGGAGGGGATCATCCCCATGATGGATATGGCCCTCTTCGATTTAGAGGCATCTGCGCCTCATCATCAACACCATCCCCAAGGGCCGCACATGGATCCACTACTCTCCACTCCAACATATAACTATTTTATACTCCTCTCCCCGGAATGTCTCAATGACTCCTTACCTTACACCGAGGAGGTAGCAGATATTCGGGTCAGCCTAATCAGGGTACCATCCCAGGGGCTCCCAGCAAGGGCTCCCACCAGGTCACGTCAACAATGCCATCCAGTCTTACTGGCCAAGAATTAGGTAAGCTATGTGTCTGCACCACCGGATCCGGTCCATCTAACCTGATGCCAGTGTCGGGCGCAAGCCAAAGAGGGCGTATGCCAAGGGGCATAAACGTCAGCGGATACTACGGCCCGAGCCACCACTAACGCATATCACCAACTCCCTGTGTATGATGAGCATGGACATTCATACTCCCGACCTAGATTGAGGCCCCAACCACCCCACGGGCTGGTTGGGTTTACTCTCTTGGTCGCCGACACAGGCAGTGGCCATCGTAGACTAACCTGTAGCGATGCCACCTGGTATGAAGCTCCTCCCCATACCGCTACCATGGAGAACACGGGCCATCCCTGCTTTCAGGCTCAGCATGGAGGTCTTCCCCAGGACATTTTCAATCCAAATGAGGGTCCTCCTCGCGGCTGTGATGATCAGTAAAAAAGTCTCTCCCATGCCCACTACCCCGGATATGGAGTCATTATTCCCACCACAAACTGTTGGTATGGAGACGTTGCACATATGGTCTCTCTTAAATTTGGGGACCCTCCCTGTGACCTCGTAGTAGATGGAGAAGGTCCTCATCGACTCAGTAATCAGAGGAGTGATGGTGGGTTTCATTTCACCGGTTCCCAACACGGTGGTCCTACCCGTGTTTAGCTCGACCAGTACGATAACCCTCATCATACTGATGTCACTAGGGGAAACAAGCATGGAGGTCTCCCCATGCTACTACCAGATCCAATGTAGGTCTTATCCACTCCAACACTACCCATGAAGGTCCTTTCCATTTCCCCTTTGATATCTATCCCGGTGGTCCCCGCACCCTGACTTACTTAGGTGGAAACCCTCTCCGCCCCAGCACCAGTACAGCCGAAGGACCTCCTGATGCTAGAAATATACCATGTCCTGAAGATCCATCCAGGGGAAGGAAGGAAGGTCGTTGCTGCCATAAGAAGAATTCTGGGAAGGTCTAGAGAGTGATCAAACCAGTCCGCTTCTCAGCATCCTAAGCAGAGTATGACTTATTGCAAGAACCCCCCCCCACTTGCTCCTTCGAGTCAAGGGATGTGGCGGGAATGAGGCACATCATCCTAGTACTTCTAGAATGCGAGGTCCATCAGATTATTTCCACCCTCTGCAGGTATATCCAGGAGGAAGAAAATTTGGCAACCCTGTAGGTTACGGTCATGCAATCACAACCATCATCACCAAAAGAACTATCTACCTCGACTAGAGATTATAGAGAGCTATTCTGGGGACCAATGGTGGGAGATAATTAGCACGACCCATCGCTAGTAGAAACAACCCCTACGCCAAGAAATGTGTCCATCATCCCATCCTACCGCGATGTGGTGGCTAAGTCACTACACTCTTTGGAGGATAGTCTGAGATGTGGTGGTTTGTTGGCTCCCTCGTTGTACTCTCCACCAGCAAGCCTGCCATCCCAACGGTCTACCTTAGTACCGTTTCCAGTTCCTCATCCACCCCTATTGATGAATGGGTAAATCAAGGGATGGACCGTGAATATGATCCAATGATCTTATGGGATATTCTCACAGTGGACCACTTCCCCGAGATGTTCTGGCCTGTTGAGGCACCGAATTTCAGTGCACCAGAATCCCTCACCCCAGAGGAAGTTGAGTGTTTTTGTCAAACCCTCTGAACGACACACTTTCACCTTCGTCATCAGTGAGTGGTTTATTCCAAGAGCCAAGTGCATTTTTAAGACATTGGTGTGCAATTCCATCTAGTTGATTTGGCCTCACTCCCTGTGTCCCAGCACCCTGAGTCACCAGGTCACCATGAGACCCACCAACAGCAATGCATTCAGAGTTTCAAAGTACTCCGCAAGATTATCAATGAGGCTTCCCCCTATCTGTAGATCTGTGGATGGGGGAAATATGCTGCCCTCCTCTTTAGTCATATTCGACGACACCCCGACTCGCTATGCGAGATTAAGGACATGCCCCCAGCTAGAGTCGCAGTCAACATTTCCACCCTGTTAGAAGAGGAAAATGAACTGGAGCTCCAGGATGGGGGCCTCCTTTCTGAAGGCATGCCAAAACTACTGGACCCCTCAAGGAGGGTTACTCGTCAATAAAGGATCCTTCTTGGCCTCCCTGCGCCCACCGAGGCATTAGTCCTTAGTCGAAATCATGGTAAGGGTAAAGAGAATCTTAGAGCCGCCAAACCCTCCGACCCATCCAGGTTAGTGAAGGAGACAGAGGAAGACCCCAAAAAGCCACGTTGTGTCAGAAACATGCCAAACAAAATAAGTTGGTCGATGACCTCCTGGATGAACATGCTACAGAGCAATGCCCAGACTACTACAATCCTAGGCCAGGGCAGCAGGGGCAGGAAAAACATTCCCTTGGGGAGATACCTCTAAGAGACCCTAACCATCCTACCCCCATGGACAGGGTTGATGCTGGGACTTATGGAAAGAGGGTAGGGTATGTCTCTCCAAACCCTCTGAAGCGGTGCGACAATCCAAGGGAGCCAGCTCGGGCTCCCCCAGCTGCCCCAAGGGATGCGCCACAAACTGCTCCATGAGCTACTGGGCCTGCTTACCATGTTGAAGAACTCGCCAATGCACTCGTGGTTAGGGATATCTATCTAGATAGGGAACCCACTGAGATGATCCAATGGAAGCACTCATTTCCCACCTTGAGGCATTGGAAACGTGAGAGGTGGCACTCCCATCTGATGGAGAGCCGTATTTGGCATGGGTGGAGGATATGCCAGCACCCCCGGGTTTCAGAAATCCAACCTTTTCCCCCTTTAATGGGGCAGGGGACCTGCCCCATGACCTGTCTCCCTTTACCTCAAGGTGTGGCCCTATGTTGGGAACTCCAGCACAGTAGGAAGCCTCCAAACTTAGGTGTTTTATGCAGACATTGGAAGACCCTGAATTTTTCTGGTACAAATAGCTCTCCATCGGATTGGTGACCAACTGGGAGGACCTCCGTAGGCAATTCCTTTACCAGTTTAGCTCCACTATTTGGAAAAAAATCATCATTGAATTCTTCAAGTGCAGGCAGAGGCCTGATGAGTCCGTCGCCGACTTTGTCGCCTGGTGGAAATAACTCGCGTTTCCCTCGACATGCCACTGACTCAGGATAAATTACTAACGATGTGTATATGGAATGTTAAGACATAACTGGTTCCCTCTCTGATCACCCCAAACTATCCTGGGGGGTTTTGAGACTTCTTTGATAAGGCCTAGCGCCTAGAGGAAGCCTTACAACAGGCTAAGAAGGCACATCTATTGCCTTCTGCAATCCTTGTGAGAAGGGATGCTAGGGCCGAGCCTACTGCATTGGCCCAAATAGAGCCCCCCCTGGAGATTAGAGTTTTTGCCTGTGGATCCTCCACCACAACCTCGCAAAGGCCTACCACCACAGGCTCAACCTCAAACCCAGCAGTAACCTCCTCAAAATCAGATGGTGCCCCCGCGCAATGCACAACCACCACCCAGACAGGATAATCAGGCTTCGTCTCCTCAATTGGCTCCTCCATCTCCTCATTAGGGCCAATCTTCAAGGCCCCCCTTTCTGGTCAGAAGAAACCAGACCTACTCATTCAATGATAATCAGGTCCCTAACTATTTCTAAAGTTCCTTAGAATAGGGGATTGTGTGTTTTCCTGAGTATAGAAGACTAGAAGAGGCAAAGCTTAGTGATCACCATAATTACTGCCCCTATCACTAGATCCTAGGGACCACTCTCGTGAAATTATATGTGTTGAAAGACTGGCTCCAAGACCAGGTCGACAACAACATAGTTTGGCTAGGCCCAGCCCCGGTGTAGGTAGTATGTGTCTTTGTGAGTCCAGACAACTGCTGTGAAAGTGAGGGCGAGTCGAATCAGGTTTTTAGTCGTGGATCCAAGAAGTATGATTACTGGATGACTCACAAAATAGTCTCCCATACCCATGGTCTTATCTGGGCATGCCTGAATCTGCTAGAGTCTTCATAAGCTGCAACCACCACTTCTGTATCATCATCTCAGCCGACCTCTTCCCAGAAGAGAAAACATCATTGATGCAAGGGAAAGAAAATTCCCATGCTGATGTCAACTTCATTCCACACTCTTGGTGACTTCATGCCTGCAGAGATGGAGATTCCTCCCAAAATATGCCCAGTAGTGGATGACTCTTCGAGTGATAGTCAAGGGTATGCCTTGGTTAACACCGTAGATCTGGTAAATCCCTACATGATTCCTGATGATGAGGAGCTCCAGATGGATCTCCCCGATGTCCCCAGCTGATGCCAACGTCGGAGGAGCCGTTAACATATGGGTCATCTAAGCACATCAGTTGGAACTTCCATACAGGCTGTGCACACCACTAAGACCGACAGCAGGCCCAACACAGAGCTCATCACGCGCAGCCTCCTCATCCGGTGTCATTAGGCCCACCTCCACCATCGTTTATGCTAATGGATTAGGAAGAGCCACCTCGACCATGTCGTGACCATACACACCCTGCTATAGGCCAATCTCAGTCATCCGAACCTCATCTGGTAGCCACTCTGCAAGCTTCAACTAGTGAGTAGTGGGATATGCCCAGCACCAGTCAGCCGCTGGTCCATCCCACAAGGCCTACCATGCCTCCTATCACCGAGTGGCCTCATGCATGCATAAGGTAATGCCTAGTGTGAAAGTATGATGTTCTTATGAATCTTTCTGATATCCTAGAAAGTCTCTCCATCCATTAGGCTATTTGCCTGTTGTCAGATATGCGTGAGGCCCTTGCTGAGGCTTTAAGAAGCCCCCTATAGTTTGAGAGGGAGGTAGCAGCTACAGAAGCCATTAACACTGAGGTGATTGAGAATGCTAAATTCCAGGACATTATCTTGTTCTCTAGAGAAGATGAAGGATCCCCCATACAATGGAACATTCACCCATTATACATCACTAGCCAGTTTAATGGAACAAAGGTTCGTCACGGTCTTGTTGACACGCGCTCTGGAATTAATCTAATCCCGACTCAAAAACTGCAAAATCTGGGATTGTGTGAAGATGAAATGAGTCCCTCTAACCTAATAATCCAAGGTTATTATAGGAAAAAAATAGACACTGATTGGTAAGATCAACTTGAAGACCCAGCTTGGTGGCCTAGTTTCCAGCACTAAATTTATGGTAGTCTCCCAGGACACCGCCTAAAATGAATTGATGGGAAGGCCATGGCTCCCCTTACATGTGGCGGTTCCCTCATCATATCACCAGTGCCTCAAGTACTCCGTTAATGGTCGAGTGGGAATGCTTCAAGGTGATGCATCTCCCTTTTATTCTTGGGAGGCCCTCTATTTGGATTCCAACTACTAAAAGAGCAAGGAAAAGTAGATTCAGACCAACAAGGTCAAGCATGCCATGACTGCGACCGACCCATGGATAGATCTAGATGATGCCTACATCTTTCCAATCCACTGATTAGAGGCCACAACCCTAGACATGGGAAAATTATTCGTTGTCTCTGGGAAGATGGGGGAACACATTGCCATGTATAAGCGGCGATGGAAAATCACCTCGTACTCCTATAAAAATTAGGCTCAGGTGATCCTGGAGCCTCCTACCCCATAAGGTATTGGGATGTCCGCCCCATGGCAATGAAATTATGTCAAACGTGCTTGTTTCGCTGGGATGAAATTAACCGGCTGAAGCCAACACACCATTCTTTCTTCGATATCATCAGTTGTGGACCCTTGGGCTGAAAGCCATATGAGATTAGATTGGCAGCCTTCATTTCTATGGTTGCGGCCGCATAGGAGTCTTCCGATATGGTGTCCATTTCCACTCAGACAGGTACCGACTTCCCGTTAGGATCTACTGACTCAGAAGCGACTCCTCCCACTGAGGATTCCCCCCCCCAGAAGTTAAGAATACGATTTAGAGGAAGCCCCTGCCTTTGAAGAGGGCGTCTCTACCACAGTCAACGAGTTGGTACAAGTGAACCTCAGTAGCGAGGCAGACCCGAGACACACATTGATCAAGGCCGCGATGTCCTTTGAAGAGAAACAATAGTACATAGACTTCCTAAAAAAACACCGTTATGTGTTCACCTGGAGTTATGATGAGATTCCAGGACTAGATCCTTAGGTAGTCATCTACTGCCTCGGTCTCCCTACAAAGAATCATAGGTTCAAGCATCCTCCCAGAAAGATGCACCCTTCTCACAGTGCCATGGTAGAGGCAGAAGCTGATAAGCTCATCTAAGCCAATTTCATTAAGAAGGTCTATTACCCCAAATGGATATCCAATTTTGTGCCAGTCAGGAAAAATAATGGGTAGATCATAGTCTGCATTGACTTCCTAGATCTCAACCGTCAGTGCCCGAAGGATGATTTTTCCCTTCCAGGGACAGACATGTTGATCAATGCTATGACTGGGTTCTAAGCCCTTTCCTTTATGGAATGCTATTTTAGATATAATCAAATCCGGATGGCCCTTGGGTATGAGGATTCTATAGCATTTAGGGCACCACATGGTACGTTTTGTTACCAATTCATTCCCTTCAGCTTAAAGAATGCTGGTGGCACCTATCTGTGGGCCATGCATTGCAAATTCAAGCCAATCCTTGGGACATTAGTGTAATTCTATGTGGATGATCTGGTGGTCAAATCTCTCCACCGTCATGACCATCTCAAGGACCATAATAAAGTGTTAATATTCCTCTATTATTTCCACCTAAAGATGAGCCCCTTGAAATGTTCCTTCGGGGTCACCTCTGGGAAGTTCCTCGACATTGTTGTCAGATACTGGGGTACCGAGATTGATCCTGAGAAGATCAGGTCCATCAGCCAGATGTCTCCCAGAGCAATATTCATGAACTACGGGGCTTCCCAAACCACTTTTCCTACATACACCAATTCATTGAGAATCTGGATGGCAAGTGTAAGCCCTTTTCTCGGCTCATGAAGAGAGGCACTGACTACGAATGGGATGAAGAATGACAGACCGTGTTCAAGGAAATCAAGCAGTATCTACTACAGCCTCCGGTCTTGATGCCACCCATCTCTGGAAAACCACTGGTCCTTTATGTGACTACCCGGGAATGATCTCTCGATGCTGTTCTTTCCCAAAATAATAATGAAAGAACTGAAAAAAAACCTATACTACCTTATCCGCATGCTCCTCGATACAGAGACCAGATAACCCCCCCCCATCGAGAAAAGTTTTCTTGCACTTTTATTCATAGTACAAAAGTTTTGACATTACCTACACCACCACGATGTATAACTGGTGTCTTGAGTTGACCCACTGAAGTACATCCTGCACCATCCCATGTTGACAGGCCGCCTAGCACGGTGGGTAGTAATCCTCTAGCAGTTGAACATCACGTTTGTCCCTCATAAGGCTATTAAGGGGAATGCATTGGTATATTTACTTACTTCCCATCACCAGTCTCTAGACAATATTTTTCTTAAGGAGGAAATAATTTTAGTAGATCATGTCATCCCATGTTGGCAGATGCATTTGGATGGTGCTTCCCAGAGTCCCACTGGTAGAAGTCTCAATGACCCCAGACTCAACAGAGTAGGACTGGGTATCCTCTTCATTACCTCAGCGCAAGACATTCTGTCATATTCATTCCTATTTTCATAAGTCTGCACCAAAAATGAGGCAGAGTATCAGGCTCTCATAACTGGACTTGAATTGGCCCTTGAGATTGAATTTCCCCATCTGCATGTGAAAGGGAATTCTGAACTAGTCTTCAAACAGATCAATGGTGACTATGTCATCAGGAAGCCAGAGCTCGTACCATTGTTGGAACACACTCTCCAGCTAAAGGCCTAGTTCCCTTCTTATCTGGAGGTTACCCATGTCCCTTGGTCACAGAATGGTTGAGCTGATGCCTTGGCCAGCCTAGTTGCATCACTTACAGAGCCCGAGCAAGATGACCTGATTATCCACATGGCACATCGGAGAGTCATTGCTCTCGTCATTCCAGATGACGATGAAGGCCCGTAGGTAAGACATCTTACCACCGACGCCTGCACTTAAGTACCCCTAGGTCCCTCAGATGTGGTGATTAAAGTATCTTTCGATTGGAGGATACCATTGGTTGAATACCTCCAACATGGTAATCTCCCAGCTGATCAAGCTGGGTGCACGCAAATCTGAAACCGTGCACTACATTTTACCCTCCAGAGTGGTCCCAGTCTTGAGTAGATTCTATTCAAGTGCGTGTTCAATGGTGTTCCCCTCCATTGCATCCAAGGAGTTGAGATTTCTTAGGTCATGCATGAGGTTCTTACCGGTTCCTGCGGTGCCCACCAAACTCGGCCGAAGCCATCCCATCAGATATTAAGACTGGTGTACTTTTGGCCCTCCATGATCCATGACTGCATCAAGTTCTCCAAAATATGCAATGCATTCCAGGTTCATGCAAACTTTATGCATCGGCCGCCAGATCCTCTCCACACTACCATGTACTTTTGGCCCTTTGCAGTCTGGGGACTGGATGTCATGGGACCATATCCACTAGCGACGGCTCGCCAATGTCGGTTCATCCTGACCGCTATGTATTTCTTTTCCAAGTGGGTAGAGGTAGTTTCGCTTAAGGAGGTCAAGGCCCACCCTATCGTTTACTTCGTGAGCTCCAATATCATCTACAGGTTTGGAGTCCCTCACACTGTCCTCCCTGATAAAGACACCAAATTCCGGGAAACCAAGTTGAAGAAAATGTATGTCAAGTACAACATCCATTCTAACCATACCTCATGCTACCATGCGCACGCCAATGGGAAGATCTATGTGTTCAACAAGACTCTCTCTAACATTTTGCAGAGAATGGTTGTTTAGAAAAAGAAGAGTTGGACAGACAAGCTCCCCAATTCCCTTTGGGCTTATCGGACTATGACTCAAAATTCCACCTAGGTGACTCCATATTTCCTGGTATATAAAACTGAGGTCATCCTGCCTATTGATATTCAATTTCCTTCATTATGAACAATGGTCTATGATCAGCAGGCGCCAGATAATGTAGCTGAAATTTGCCTGGCCGAGTTGGAAGCACTTGATGAAAACAAGCTTCATGCCCTGCACAATCTAGAAAGGAATCAGAATAAGATAGCTAGAGATTTCAACAAGAAGTTTATCCTCCACTATTTCCTACAAGGTGATTTGGTTTTGGCCTTTAAGATGCCAATGATTCCAGGATGGAAGCCACCAAAATTGGAACCCAAATGGGAAGGACCATACATAATTCACAAGGTTTACTCAAATGGTACATACTCTATGGTAACTATGGATGGTGAGAATATAACTCCTCCCACCAATGAGAAGTTCCTAAAGCAATAATTTTCCTCAGCCACCTGGTCCTGTATGACACTAAACTACCCGGTCTTGGATGACCTTAAACTACCAGGGCCTGCATGACCCTAAACTGTTTGGTCCTACACAACCTTAAACTATATTGGGTCAAGAAAAACATCAAACTTCTATGAAACATCCCGCATGACGTTAAACTACATGTCGTCCTGAAAGACGTTAAACTAAACCCTTATAACTATGTGTGGCTTTATTCCCATCTGCATGGGATACGTAGGAACGCTCAAACATTTCATCTTGAGTACATCCCCCAAACTCTTTTCTTTGACTATCCCCCCCCCCCCCGGGGGTAGAACTCTTATAGGATCCTTACACAACATAGTGAAGGATTCTTTGGACCCAGTCATGTCAGGATTATGATTATTGCACCCTATTCTCCCTCCTCATTCTTCTAGTCTTCCACATTCTCACTGCATGACGTTAAACTGCATGACCTTTAAGAACTACATACGTCTTGATTCCCATCCTCATGGGATACGTAGGAACTCCCTACATTTTTTCTGTTGGCCCAGCCCAAACTTCATAATTCCTCCTCGGGTCAGGACACATGGTATGGTACATGATTTTTCCCCAATTCACGTCGATCTCATCTTGATCCCGCCATACATCCCGCTCCCCGGGGATGTCCATAACATTCATCGCCCTGCTTGATGTTAAAATGCATGGGAACAGCTATGCTTCAACCACTCCTTGGATTGGGACTCCATCATCTTTCAAATCCAAAGGGACCCCCCGACTAGCATGGATGCTCGGCCTATGTTCTCTCCTACCACTTCGGGCCAACGCCCTCAAGGATGTTGAGCAACAAATTGATAAATGTACCATGTTGTGAATATGGTCAGTGGTCGATGCTCATCTGTGTTCCCATTTTAGGTCACACTATAAGGATGTCATGTTTCAAACATGGTTAGTGGCTATCCTTTGTCATTGTCACCACCCCTGTAGATCCCAAACATTGAGTGTGGTGGTTTATCCTGCCCGCTATATCATTGAGTTGGGATTCCATTTGGGTGATGCCAACTATTAGAACCTTATATGATATGGAAAGACAAATCTAGATCCTTGTTTCCCACACTGAGCACAGATCACATGGGCTTAGGATCTGTGGTGAGGTAGTAACTGCACAAGAGGTCACATGGATACCGTTGGCTAGGACACCCAGCCTCAGGTCCTTCGACCCCTTTGGGCCTCTGGACCAAGTTCTCATTTAGGATTGTGTGGTGCGGTAAAGACTCATGTACTCATTCACATCAACCTATTTCACCATGAAACATATATCCCCTTGAGATATCCTTCCTTCATTTATCGTCCATTCTGTGAGCATAGTCCCCACCATGCTCGACATGACCCAGCATTTGGTTTTCTGTCACCCTCTATATTTAGAAGGGCCCGTGAATGGCACTGATGCTCGGCCTAAGGTCTCTCCTACCATTAAGATCTAACAACCTCAAGGATTGAGAGTGAAAAGTTGATACAAGTCCCATGTTGTGAATACGGTCAGTGGTTGATGCTCAATTGTTTTCCCCGAATTCTGGTCACACAAGGGTTGATACTGTGTTGAAAACCTGGTCAACGGCTATTCTCAATCATCGTTGCTGCTTTGTGGTCTTCCATAATAACGTTGATTCACCCTTTATATCCCACACATATGACATTAAACTAGGTATATACAGTCTGAGCTCTATGACCCTAAACTAAGACCACCTTCATCCTCACTACAAGACGTTAAAATGAAAACTAGTCGGGACTTCCCATCTGAGGCCCACCATCAAGCCCCTTGGCCTTTTCGGGTCCTTTTACCAAGTTCTTATTTAGGGATATACGGTGTGGTGTGGGATTATGTCCTTTTTCATGTCAAGTTACTTGTGTTCCATACACATCCCTGGATAAGATACCTTACCCCTAACTTTGTCCTCACTGCAAGATGATAAACTACAAACTAGCCGGGACTTTCCATCTGAGGCCCAGCCTCAGGCCCCTTGGCCTTTTCAGGCCCTAGCCTAGGTTCTCATTTAGGGTTGTACGGTATGGAATCATGTTCTTATTCATGTTGGGATACTCATATTTCCGTACACACTAGTCGTTGGGGGTATCTTGCCCTTATTTGCAACATCCATTTTCTAGAACTATGTGTGGCTTTATTCCCTTCCTAATGGGATACATAGGACCACCCGAAAGTCTAGACTTAGGGACCATCCCCATCTCTTAGAGATCTCCCAATTATCTAGGCCCCTTGGCCTGAATTCTTCCATGATAGGTATATATGGTGTGGTATGGGATTATGTTCTCATCCACGTTGGGTTTATAACAACCACGCCATGTACCTCTTTCTCCAGAGAGTTCTCTAAACCCTTGTTCTATACCCATCCTTTCAAATTGTCCGCTTTCAAGTTGAGCCCCTCGACCCTCTACGAAAATTCACCAACTAGCCCGTGAGTACTCTGGTCTAGAACCTGGAGTGTCAGATTTTTCTTGGACATGTTCCCAACCACATTATAGGCTTCGTGTTCCACTTTATTAGGGTTTTCAACACCTTTCACATCCCAAGGGACACCCAAATGGGATGGATGATCAGACTAAGGGACTTCCTACCATTACGGGACAACATCCTTTAGGGTTTCAGATAAAAAGTTGATACAAGCCCCATGTTGCGAATATGGTCAGCGGTCGATGATCATTTGATTTTCCCCATTTAGGATCATGCGATATGGATGCTGTTTTTTTAATGCGGTCAACAGTTATCCTCCACCATCACACCATCCCCTTTAAGCCCAAAATATCAGTCACCTAATTCACATCATTTTCCACCTCATCATGTCTAAGTGGAATTTCGACACTCCTTGCACTATCCCTCAGTGCGCTTTTTCACATTAGGAGGAAAAAATCCATAGTAAAGGCATCATTCAGGGCTCCACACCTAATTCCCTTTGGTGTGTGTTATAGGTATTGAAAAAAACCCCTTCCACCCTTGCTTCACCCACTAAGTTTGACTCACGAGAGCTTAGGGATCGGGTTGAGGTTTTCAACTACTTGAAAGGATTATGATCCTCTATGGTCCGAGCTCTAATACCATATACAAAAATTTCTTTAAGAAATACGTACAACTTGATTCCCATTCCCATGGGATACATAGAAACACCTAGACATCTTATCTTTGGACCCAGATCAAGTTCCACTAATTTATCTCTTCTGTTCTATCTTTGAAGATTTAACTCTTATGGGATTGTGTGGCGTGGTATGGTATTATGTCTTCATTCACGTCAGGGTTGCATCAGCCACACCATGTACACCCATTTCTAGGAGTTAGCCCCCTACTTCCTTTCCCACATGACATTAAACTGTATGTTGTCCCACACAATGTTAAAAGGTACCTTCAAGAACTACATTTGGATTGATTCCCATTTTCATTGGATACGTAAGAACACCCGAACATCTCGTTTTTAGGCCCAGCTCAATTGGGAGCCAGTTTCTCCTGCCCCTTATCTTCTAATATTTCCAGGCCCCTCGGCCTGAGGTTTCCTCCTCATAATTGTGCACGGTATGGTGTGGACCTTTTCCTCATTCATGTTAGGTATGATTTATCACGCCATGCACATCCCCTATAGAACCTCACCTATCCT
The DNA here is from genome assembly GCA_963277665.1 of Viscum album. Taxonomy (NCBI): domain Eukaryota; kingdom Viridiplantae; phylum Streptophyta; class Magnoliopsida; order Santalales; family Viscaceae; genus Viscum; species Viscum album. Next base: position 2,001,235,635 of record OY728135.1, on the reverse strand, counting down.
ATATATGTCTGATCCATATGACTTTAAACAATGATTCTTAGTCCCACGTGATTTTAAACTGTTTCATATATCCTACATGACGTCAAAAATTCATGGTCGGTCCCATCACATGACCCAAAACTGTGACATTATCGTCTTGGCCACATGGAAAAAAACAAAAATGCATTGTGATGTCCTCACCTGGGGGAAAGTCATGTTTGGTATCAGTAACACACCATACCATTTGTCAATTCATGCATATGGCTTGATTCCTGTGGAAATACCTGGACCTTCCATCCTAGGTCCATCTCTTAAAAAAAACATTCATCCTGAAAAACAAACAAGATCTATAAAATGCCGCTTCTCTTGGTTCAAAGACCAAACCCGCACGACCTTATCTCTGGAACCAGTATCTTACCATGACACCCTTATAACTTTGTGTGTCTTGATTCTCATCTTAATGGGATACATAGGAATGCCTAGAAACCTTGTCTCCGGGTCCATACCCAAGAATCAAAAATCCTGTTTCCTCCTATTTTTTAGCCCCTTTGCCTAAAGTCTTTCAAGGAACCCTATAACCGCAGTTATACCCTGAACAAGTTCCGGATTCCCCATGAGAACATTGGTGGGTGACAGTTTTCTCACCAAAGAGGTCCTGTTTAGAAGAAGGAATTATCAATGATCAGACTGGTGCACCCACCAAATGTGTTCTCACCAAGGTGGAATTACTCCAAGAGTGTGGGATTCCATTTGAGAAAAACACCACTCCACCTTCCATGCTTTTCATGCCCTTTATTTGGACCCTTATCCTCTTTCAAATCTAATGGAACCCCCTAACAGTATGGATGCTTGGCCTATGACTCACCTACTATCATGGGCCAACATTCTAGAAGACTAATGTATGCCATTCTGAGTCGGGCCGCATGTTTCGAACATGGTCAGTGGTCTCCCCCCTATTGTCATCCCCATTTTAGGCTAATAAAAAATGGATACTGTGTTTCGAACACTATCAACAATTATCCTCTGTTGTCCCGCCACCCCCATAGTGTTCCGAATCTGGGGTGCTGTGATTCACACTTTCCACTCCCTTATGTTCGGGTTGATTTCAAATTCCCCTTGTGTTACCCCACTCATGCACTAGAGCACATTGGGAAGACAATACATTGATTGTTCTATGGTCCTCATCCCCTAACCAGGCCTCTCCCTTCTCTCCTTGGGAATACAGATTGGTTGTTCAAACCTCAAGTGCCTAAATCCTGGATGGAACTCCTATATTCAAATGAAGTAATAGTGCGAGCATCCCTTGCTTCTCACACCAGGTACAACCCACATGAGGTTAGGAATGGATTGCTATTTATTTTAGGATTGTTGTTGAATGCATTAAACCATACGAACAAGTAAATAAATCTATCCATACATATATCCATACATGCAGTTCAGAACAAGAGGTAGTAAGGAGAAATGAGTTTATGAGTTTGACCAAAACATGGCCCTTAAGGATCAACATCTTTGATAGATCGTTCCAGCGCTGCTATTTTTTGGTTTGTGGCCTCCAGGATTTCTTCCCACCCCCTGAGAACCCTCTCTTCATTAGCGGCCACAGAGCGTAGTGCACTTTCCCTAGCTTGTTCTTGTGCCTATTCCGTTTGAAGTCCAGTCATTTGGTGACCCCCTTCCACTAACTGCTCTTGGGCATCCGTCAGCTAGGCCCTCAATTTCTCCACAAGCTCGGCATAGTTGTAAATGAATACCTCATTTTATTTCATCTCTTCTTCAATGAGTCGAACCTCTTGGTCCGCCTTCAAGCACGTTTGGGTACTCCCCGACTCTTTCTGACACTAGTCAATGTCGGAGCGTCACCTGCTCTCATGCAGCTTCTCGGCCATGGAGTCACGGACTATCAAATGAAGACGGTGAGCATCCACCCCTCCTACACAGAGAAAGTGTAACTAGGTGTGGAGCGATCCCATCCGTTTTATCCATTCTATCTAAGGATGATCGAGAAAGAGCTTGATACACTTCCACCATTTTTGCTTCATCATACAGCTCTCTTTGGCCGACTCCGAATCAGAATCATCTATCTCCTCAGGATCTGCAGGCCGATAGTCAGGTAAAGAAGACAAGATACCAATGGATGGGTATTCTTTGGGTATTCCTCCCAAGGGGGTAGGCTCTTCAACACCGGGGTGACCTTCCTCTCTTGTATCGGTCTCGATGGATCCTTCGCCAACTTCCAGCCCTACCCTAGCATTAATATCACTGATATCCACAACTCTTTGTTCACGGCATGCCGGTGTCGGCTCAATTTGGAATGTGTTCCATGAAGGGGATGACACATCTTCCATTGAATCACCCGTGAATGACCTGAATTCAGCTGGCCGGTGAGCCTCCAAGGCTATGATTACTGCACAAACAATGAACACCCTGAAAAACTGAGCTCTCCGAAAGTAAACACCAGTGTCTAAGTAAAGAACTTACAATATCCCAAGGCATCAGCCTCTAGTGCTCCAACTGCTTTGGGAGCCATCATTTTAGGGGATCCCTCAGCACTTGTTAGCTTGATAATGGGCATCGGCTCCCCACCCAGTTCTATTGGCGCCTCCTCCCCCCCTTTGGATGTAGCCTCTTGGTCGGCACCAATATGCACCTAAGTAGAATAAAGAGATCTGATTGAGGGTTTACAAAGAAAAAAAGAAGGGGGGTGGGGGAAGGATAGATAAGGGCTAACACATACCTCGAGTAGCTCAATTAATTCTACATCAGAGCCAATGATCTCGACACTCTCCTGAAAACTCCATTGGTGGGACGTCCCTTGCGACCCTCCCCCTTAGAGATCCTCTTCTCCTTCACCTCCCCCATCCTCTTCTCCTTCACTTTCTCCTTCCACCTCCTCTTATTCCGTCTCACTGCCCACTGGATCCTCATCACTATCATCATCCTCGGGAGGCATGTTGTCTAGATCATGCTCCTGGCTGAGAATTAACTTCACCAGGATGGGTGGTTGCTCACACCGACCTCGCTAGCATGCATACACATCCATGGCTGTTATTTATGCGTGCTGAAGATGGAATTTTACCCTATCATCAACCTAGTTGAGTCTGACCTCTGGCAGATGGATTCCGTCTCGTATTATCTTTTTCTAGAGGTCTTTGACTTCCATCGACTGCCATAAGGTCAACAAGGCCGACCATAGAGCTCGGAAGATTGCATCATCAGGAGGTTGAAGTAGATATCGGGATGTTCTCTGACCGCTCTGTGAGCCCCTCTCCCCCTGGGCGACAAAGGCGCAGTCATGCCTTGCTACATTCATACTACTATAGTCATGGCCTGTGTGGACCTAGTTTCCCAACTTTCTTCTGACCTTTCCTACCCAACAGTGCCCTGTCTCCTCTCTCGCTGCCTAGGTTCTACAATGGCTAACTTTTTCTACTGAACTCTCCTACGCAAAAGTCCCTCAGGGTATGCTACGGCCCAATGTTTGGAATATTCTTTCAAGAGGCCAACATCAACTCCGGTGGGGGGGGGGGAAGGTAATGACATTGCCGGAGCCATGGGTTGGGAACATCAGCCACATTTAGCGAAGAACACAAGGATGGCACTCCTCTCAGACATCTGTATAAACTTTTTTCGGCATCCGTTGGAGGAATCCAAACTACCTGGCGAATCTTGAAGGAACATAGGTCACACAAACGATCTTCCCATTAATTCGGGCCACAAGCACCCCACCTTTGATGCCCTAGAAGTGTTCCCTTTTCTCCAGTGAGCCTTGTGAATTGTCTATCATCTGGCCATTCGGGGTGGGGAATGGGCTAAAAGTGAAGTTGGCATGATTTCCGATTCTGATCCATACCCCCTCCTAATTGAGAGTCAATGGCATGACCCCAATAATGTTCAGTAAGGAAGGTCACAAGCTGTTACCCAGAGGACGAATGGCATTCAGAAAGGTATACCCACTACACTGAGTTGTGACCCAGTAATGAAGGATCTGGAAGGGACCATAGATCCTCCTCCATGACCCCCCTCTCAAAATGATCCCTATAATGGCATAAAAACATGATAAAATAGTGACTCCTAGATTGAACCTCTAATTAGAGGCCATGATGCTAGCCATCACCAAGGTCTGTATATGAAATCCCATCTTTGTGTCCCTCACTGGTAGGAACCAACTTCTCAGGAAGGTTGCAAGAAATACGGCATACCAGATTTTCAGGTCCCAAATCTCTTTTATACATAATCCCCATGATTGATATTCCCCTACCTCCAGGATCCTCAAGTACGATCTACTAATGCTCCTCTGTGCCGCGGTTGGACATCTCCTTCCTTTCCCTAACATCTTGAAATCTGGATCTCTTTGTGGAAACATGCTAAACAATTTTTTTAGGTGATGTCCTTCAAAAATTCATTGACCCCCATCCTCTCATTAGAGATCTCCAATAGATGCCATGTTAGGAAAGGAGTTCGCGACCTGTCACCCCAGATGTTCCTCGTCGGAAGGAATTCATCATACTGATGCCCATCCAAAGGGATACCCCCAATGCAATGAATTTCTTAAAGGCTGATACCAACATCCCCATGGTGAAGATGGAAGGTATTTGTATCGGGGGACCATTGGGTAAACAACTCTGGCCCAAGCTCATGTTGATGGTAGAAATAAAACTACGACATCCACACCGCCTCGAACAAACCGATGTGCCGCAGTTCATCCCCAAAATAGTCACACTTCTGGCATACCCCATACACCCAGGCCCATTCACAGGTGAAATTTGCTCCAGAACACAGATCCCAATCCTACAGCCAGCCTTTAGTTTCGTCGGTAACACTCTGTTGGAATGTACTTGCGTAATGGGTCAGATAATCCTCTTCGACTTGGTCGCTTCCCGAAATAGTATTGGTCATAGGATTCAGGATTTAAAAATCCATATACATGGTTTCTTGGTAAGGATGGCCATTTTTAGTGATATTATATCAAGGTAGGTCATCCTCACAGGTCACCCATGACCATGATGTGTCGACTTCAAATCGTGGCACGAGTACCTTCTCCAAAATACCGAAGTCCCATATCGGCAAGTTGTCAGACAGTGCATTCTCCTTCTCTTCCAGGTTCAACATGTTGAAGAGAGTATAGTTGTTGGATAAAATCTTTCAGGTGCCATAAACATCAGGGTTGGAAACCATCTCAGCCCTTCGAGTGGCGAACACAGCTTCTCTCTCAGCTTCAGCCTGATTAGCATCCATATTCTTCTGAATAGGTCTTAAGGAGTGAGCACGAAAAGACTACTATGACATGAAAGTGTAGACGGTGTGAAAATATAGAAGTTGGTGTGAAAAAAAGTGGTAGTGGCACGAAAAAACTCGAGTCTATGTGTAAAAGGATGGATGAACTCTAGGAATTACGCGCAACCGAACAGGTTTTTCATGCAAGAAAGGGGATGTTTTTTTCAAGAGAGAGTTCAGAAATTATCGCTTGAGAAAACTCCATACAGATTGAGGGACCTTCAAGGATTTTTAGGCATAGAGAGGGGTTTTTGTGTGCCCATAAAAAGTGATTGCATTCCACTTCCACGTTTTAAGCGCATCTACTGGTTTTGGCGCATGCCACTCCTGGAAGTTATGTGTCTCAGAATTTCCCTTGAAATATGACCTTTTTGTCCCCTCTCTGATCTGATTCTGAGGGGGGGGCATTTGTAGATTTCGAAAATGATTAAGGGATGAAGGAGGTCTTGGTGCACCAAAGCGAAGACATATTTGGACCTGGTGATCCATTCTAGGGGGGCCGGAAGGGCTGTGCAAAAACATTTCTGGGGTGTAAGAAAAAAAATCTCTCCTATAAAAAAAACTGTGGGATCCAAGGATGTTTTCCATGAAGGCGTGGAAAATTTCACACCACCGACCGTGGGCATGAGAATTTGCACGTGGCCGCCCCCACATAGGTGAAATTTTGTGCTGCCGACACTGACGCACCATATTTCGCATGAACCAGTTTCTGCAAGGATCGGACGTCCCCGAGCACCAATATATATATAGGCATCCCTTCAACTTCTGGCGACTGAAGAATCTGAACAATCTACCCTGTGTGAAATCCACCTCTTCTGTGCGCAAAAAATGGATTTCAGGTATGGTACTTTTCGCGATAGGTTGCCGAGGGGCCCCCCTTCACGCGATACCACTCAGGCTTAACCCTCGTCCAAATCCATTTGAGTCTGGTCCACTGCGCGCAATCCCTTCCAATTATTTGCAATCCCTTCCAATTGTGCACAATCCCTTACAATTTCATGCAAACCTTGTTCCTTGCGTGCAATCCCTTCAAATTGCGTGAAAACCTTATTCCTTGCACGCAATCCCTTACAATTTCATGAAACCCTTATTCCTTGCACACAATCTCTTCCAATTGCGCACAAAACTGTTCCCCCATTTGTATGATGACCTAGTGTTTTCTGCACAAGTGTCTCAATTGCATGATGACCTGACATTTTCCGTGCAATTGTTCCATTTTTCACACAAGCCTCTCTCCTTGTGGGAACGTGTTTGATGTCTTTCTTTCAGAAATCATTTTCAGGAACCCCCCATGACCAAAATATCTACGGTACACACCATTTTTCTGTACCACCATCTAGGATTGTATGAAGTAACTTTAAAGTACCTTGGATGATACTTCCCATTTCGTTGCTCCGCCTCATGATCCTTCATATAGAAATGGTAATGGATATTACTTCTTCGCCTAGCCACCCTAACGTGGACTCATAATGGGATCACCTAACGACAGTCCTTAGTCACGGCGTGGCTAGTGCCTTCCCTTCACGAAGGTGAAAAGGGTGCCGGTTATGTAAGTCCTAGGGGTGCGGAGTGAACCCGCCTCATCCGAGCTGCATGACATTAAACTGCCAATCCCCAACGTCCTCAACACATGACGTTAAACTGTGACCTCTCCCTGTGCCTTTCATATGGGGTGCCCCATCTTGGACACTCTCTATGCCCACTAGTCTCCAAGGGAGTGAAATCATTACTCACATGGAATGACATCATTTTTATTGGAGCGACATCTATCTACAGGGAAAGGGAAACCACCCTGGTGTAATCCCCTAACTTTCCTCGGAGGAGGCAGCACCCATGCTCTTCCTCTCTTCCTTGGTGCTGAATCCCTCTACGGGTGGGCTTTGTCACCACCCGGGCGTCCCTCCTGGAGTAAGTCTCAATATCCATCACTTGGGATGCAAACCACACGTAAGCCCCTATTTCCTCTTTGGGCCGACAACTACGCATAGCCCCAGTCTACTTCCCACAGACGCACATTTTATGACACGATCGTCAGGTATTTTTTATCTCTTATTTCTCACACCGAGCATGACTCACGTGTGCTTAGAGAATGCATCGACCATGAAATCCTATCTAGTCAGCCTAGAGTGTAATCCCCACAACCCACCAACCTGAACTACTTGGACTTTCATCCTTTCCAAGGCAAGGTACGTAGGAAGCCTCCCTGAGGTTCAAGCCCAACACCCATTGGTCCCATATCCCTTCACGTCGGTTCACCAACTACTTGGTCTACCTCAGAGTGTAAGCCACTTAATGCCCCCATTCATGAACTATGAGTTCTTTGATACTTGTCTCCTAGATAATGTATATAGGAAGCCTTCCTGAGGTTCAATCCCAACACCCGGTTTTTCCGACCCCCTTCACGTCGGTTCACCAAACTCCACCATGAACTATAAGGCCTTTTATCCTTTCCAAGGCATGGTACGTAGGAAGCCTCCACAAGGTTCAAGCCCACCATGCACTTGGACCCCAGGTCCTCATTCGCGTCGGTCCACCGACCCCCATCCCATATGAACTACGTGGGATTGATCTTTATCTCCTAGGCAGGGTACGTAGGAATCTTCCATGAGGATCAACCTCATCCAGCAGTAAGCTCTTGTAACCCCATCCAGTGGTAAGCCGTTGTGACCCCATCTAGAAATAAGCCGTTGTGACCACAATCAATAGTAATCCGTTGTGACCCCATCCATCACTAATCCATTGTGACCATATTCAGCGATAAGCCTTTGTGACCTCAATTAGAGGTATGCCATTGCGTCCCTTATTCAGTGGCAATCCATTGTAATCCCCTTTTCTAAGACCCTCATACTTGGTCTGTCCTAGTGGCATTAGACCAACTTGGGTTGCTAACGATGCATGAGCCCCATGCACATTATCAGGTTTTCGTCCTAAGTGTACACCCCAATTCAAGCCCATTGACCAGTCATCCCTTCGAGCCTATGTATTTCGGAAAATTCATGCCCCAACCCATAGGTTCCACTTCATCCGGGTCCAATACATGGGTCAATTCTCACGGGCCACCTATTTAGGCGTCCCTTCGCCCTATTGAACTACGTAGACTTTGATTCCCTACCACGAAGATATGTAGGAAGTCTCCTCGAGACTCAATCCCAACATTACCATCGTCCTCATGGCAGTTCCATCCCATTCACCACCCTCTTCATTCAAACACTCAATCATCCATCTTGATTCTTACCCGAGCCGCCACATCTAAGTGTGGTCATGACAGCTCACACCCATATATCAATGTTCTATCTAGGGGTTTCACCCATTCGATCCACTCTAATCAGTGTTCTGATCAGTCTGATCCATCTCCTCTAGATGTTAAACTCATGGAATACCCTATGTTAAACATGGAAAGCTAATGAAAACCTCAGATACATTCCTACGAAATATGATTCGTCGTGTTTGACGTGGGATGTCACATGCTTCCGCGCCCTCGAGAATCCCTATAATAAGGGGAAGAAACCCAGACGTTCATGTGTCCTAGTTTCCAGACACGCAAGTGATGTCCAATGTGACAACTCCACTGACCGAAGGTTTCTGCACTGACCAGACCCTTTGGAATGACTCGAGAGAAGTAGTGTAATTAACTAGTGTCCATGAAGAAATGGCACTAGGAAGAGTTTCATTAACAACATCTTAAATCTATAAGGGAGACCCGGACTAGGTGGCGAGTTCCGAGGAGGAATCCACCGAAGGAAGAATCGACCTCCCATCACCCTGTTTTGATCATGGAGAAAATGTCCTAGAACAAGGAATGGATTTTTCCCACCTTTGGAAAGCGGGAATGTGGGGCAACAAGCAGTGCCACTGTCCCCCAACAAGAAGTCTGCACACTCCCCGATGAAAGCATAAAAAACAATAGGATAGATCGAATTCCAGATAAAATTAACATGTAGTTTTAATTCTACACTAATCTCCACTGTGGTTTTTCTCCTAGGTGTCCTATTCCTTGTAAATTCAACTATGGATTCTTGAAATTTGATATGGGAATGATTTTTAGGGAACATGATTTTATAGGCTTCAAACTCACCTTTTGAGGAACACATAATCTATATTATTAGAGTTTTGAAGAAAACCCAACCACTTCTCTATTTACCATCATTTGAGTGCTATAACTTTTATCTATAAAGATAAATTACAAATGGGAAGAAAATTATTTAACCATTCATAGATACAATGGATTACCATTGTCCTTAAACCATTAATTATAACCTTTTATCTAAATTGATTTCCATACTAATGATTTTCTGTATTGAATCCACTGATCATAAAATTAATTTTTAGTAAATTATATCCGATCTACCAAATGAGCTTTGCACGACTTCACTACGCAAATATAGCTACCATTATGATTTTTTATTTCTTTTGAGGCAGAAATATGGATGGAGGTATGAAATCAGGATCTCGTTTCATCCTCAACATTCTTACGCGTCCATTAAATTAATTTAAAGGTTCGGGTTTGGGTTTGAGTTAAAGGTTCAAGAAATAGGTTTTTGGAAAATAGAGAGAGAGAGAGAGAAGGTAGAGTTTCAAAAAGAAGGAAAGGGTTATTAGGAAGGGATGTGTGTCAATTTGTATCATAATTTGAATTTTAATTCAATTATTTTGGGAATATAATAATAATAATTTTATTGAAAATCCCAGCAAAACAACTTAACAAAAATTTCAAATAGAAATATATATGGTAGGTATACTTACTATGAATTCATGAAAATTAAGGCATGATTGGCATACTGACTGTATGAGTAAAATATCATTGTATGTCTAGTGATTGTGTGAGTAAAGTATCATGGTAGGTATAGTGGCCATGTGAGTGATGTCTCCCGATAAGTATAATTACCTCAGGACCAACATGTTACAATCACTTAAATGATCGTGTTAACAACAACTCACAGTCACTTTACTTACCCAGTAAACTATACCTTATAATTACTTATCAAAATGAGTAAAAAACAAGTTTCATAAAAAATGAATAAATTAAGGAAGATCTTAATAAATTTTTTTAAGTATTATCAAAATAATTATAAAAAATATAAGAGTTAGAACTAAATTTAAATATTTATAAATATTTATTCATTCCTTATTAATGTATCTTATAATCCATTCTATTAATATTTATTTTCTTTATAAATATGTCATCAAGATGATGTTCAATAATAATGAATTCAAGTGTAATATATACTTTTTGAAAATGGGCACCCAAAAAGTGACATGTTTTATCAATATGTATTATCCTTGAACCAGACACATTATTGTTAGAAACATTTACCGAACCTATGTGGTCACTATTTATAGAGACATGTATGAATTGATATCCCTAGTCTAGTAAAGTGTGTTTCAACCATAAAATTTGGGCACAACAACTACCTGTAGATATGTACTTAGCTTTAGTATTGGTAAATGGAATAAAGTATTGTTTCTTACTACACCATAAAACTATAGACTTTCCTAAAAATTGAAATGTTACATATGTGCCTTTTCTATCTAACTAACTGCCACCAAAATATGGATATGATTAACTAACCAATTAAAATTATTTTCCTCTAGAATAGAACAATAATAATTTGGTTTTTCTTTTGAGGGATTTAAAAAAATATATTTATTGCATTAAAATGAGAATATTTTGGATTTTCATGAAAATGCGCACTACTGCACAAACTAACCCTAATATTTGGCCGACTTGCAGTTAAGTATAGTGAACATATAATCATACCTATGTATATGGTTTTATCAATTGGTTTTCTAGTTTCATCAAGATCAAAATTACAACTTTTACTAATGGGAGTATCAATACCTTTGGTGTTATCCAAAACAAAATGTTTTAGAAGATGATTTGGGAAACTATTTTTTTTAAATCCACATGGTAGTTCAAAAAAAATAACAATAATATAACCATTAATAAAATCAATTATAATATCTTGTTGATGTAGTTTAATAATTCAAATGTTATGTATAGAAAAGAAGTATCCTAATGTATTAAATTATTATTATTGAAAATAAGGTTTCATAATATGCAATATCTTGTTCTTGACTGTATAATTGAGTAACCAATCTAGATTTATTTAAAATTATAGTTCCATACTCATCAATACTATTCCTAAACAACCACTTTTTCCAAATGGTCTGTAAATACTTAAGTATTTCTACTAGCTACTAGAATTTGTTCATTTTAAATTGATTCATGTCTTCTTTCATAACCATTACTCATAAATCATGTTCTATAACATTAGTTATGTTTTTAGGTTCAAGATATAATGTCACTCTTTTTTTAATGCAATACTTTGGAATATTTCTAAGAATATTTCCAAATCCAGGCTCTGAGATGGAATGAGATTCTAAGGCCTGGTGTTCCCATGATTAATTTTTGAAATATATTAAATATATTAAATATCACGCATGAGTATTTTTCCTAATAGAGTGGAATAAATCTTAAATAGATTTCTAGATTAGAAATATAAGGTAACCATTGAGTTCCAAATATAGGTTTTACCCTAGGTGTGACATAACCATTGTTGGAATGAGGAATCTGTGAAAGAGTTGTAGCAGGTGTAAATGAATAAAATGAATGAATAAATAAATAACTAAATAATTTTTTTTATTTAAAATGAAACGACTAGACTTTATATAAATACATAGTTATGGGGTTTATCTCAAGTTTTTACTCTAAACCTAAGAGACCTATAAGACAATTATAGATCATTGAGGAGAGAATTCTTGTTAAATGACGATGAATCGAGATCAGATCAAGGATCGTTGTGTAATTGAGGTTTGTGGATCTCACCTATGATGTAAACACATGAAATTTATTTGTTAGTGATCAATCCAAACTCTTGGTAGGATGTTTTATTTGTTAATTTATCCCCAATTTTATCCAACGATGAACAAGAATCAATCTAATAATTGATTTATTTTTGTATCAGTTATTTTGTGGGTGGGGGTTTAATTTTTGGGATTTGGGGATAACTATTATTTGTTTGTTCATTGATTTATATACCCCTTTGTTCATATTTTATATGAAAATTGATCAAGTACAAAATGAAAAAGGCCATGTTTTCCCCTTACATTTTTGTTTTATGGGTTTCTCTCCCATTTCTATGTGCATTTGTCATTGGAAATTCCTTTTGGCCTAAGATTCAACAAAGACCAGATGACTGATCATTTCACATTTGATCTTTGGAATAAAATATTATGACCATGGCTTTGGGATGCAGATTTTATCAAACAAATACAGGATGTGATAACAGTGGTGGATCATGACTAGATTAGAGTTGTTCTTTGTGGTTTTGGCATGCAAAAACCTAGAGAGCACCAAATATGGACTGATTCTTTCCATCGGTAGATAGGACGTCCATTCAACCAATATCCATGAACTAAATCATGATTCAGGGTAGAATTTTTGGTTGAAGGGTTACAGATGAATACAAATGAAATTTTTTTAGGTTCTATGAAAAACCACACTACACAGCATGTCGTCCTAAGAACACACGCTGTGTATCCCATTATGTGTGGTGCTAGTGTTTCGGTGTAGAGAAAAATATCACACTGCATGTGATATGTGTCACATGTAGTGTAACCTTATCTGATTAGACCAACATGTATATTTGGTACATGCCTAGGAGGCCAAGTGGTGTTACACATCGTGTGGTCCCTTCCCGAAGCTTTATATACCCTGAAAGGTGTCTCGAGAGGTGCAAGAACTACATGAACAGAAGATCTTTTGTCCCTATATTCTATGTACAGTTATCCACACACCATGTACTTGGTAAGGTATATGGGAATGGGTAGGTTTCATGCTGAGTGAAATCCTAGACAACTATATGCTGTGTATCTCAGGGACATGCTGTATATCTTGGAAATGTACATTCTGTGTGAGAACGAGACATTGGAATTGATATAAATAGTGATACATGCTGTGTACCCTAAGGGACACACCATGTACTCTTTTTAGGGAAGGTTGGATTAATTTTTCTTCATATCCCAACTTCGTTGTGAGCTTGTGTGAGCTTCCCTACACCAGTATCAGTTGAGTGTGTTCCCTGGGTACATTAATACAAGGGATTAGTGTAGGATTCCTTTATTATCATTGATGATGAACCCCTACAACTCCTAATGATATTTGCAGTGAGAGAGAGAGTTCCCTTTTCATGGAGTGAGTTGAGTCAGACCACGTCGACTGTAGACTCAGTGGATTAGAGCATGTATCCATTTGTGAGGATTAGATCGATCCTCATTTCCCTATGTGTTACTTTATAAGAAGTGTTTTTAATATTCATGGATAATATTTACACAGGCTCTGATCCCCTATCTAGGAGGATGTTTACCATAGGTTCTAGTGTCCCCAGTGAGATTTAGGCATTGACCCCTATTTGTGTATCAATATTAGATCTTTTTGATGAGGTGTAGTCCAATAGAGTGTGTGTCATGGATAAACCATATCAATTTCCATTTTTTGGATACCAAATTTTAATGATATCTAGGATGAGTGTCATTAGTGGTGGTAAAGATCATGGAGTGTGTTATCTTAGATGATAATTATATGGAACCTTCAAGAAGGAATCTTTAGATGGATTTATAGTTTTGATCTTACCTTGAGGTTTTGTGTCTACCGTAAGTATATAGGGATATTTTACTGTATATATAACATTATGATTAACATATCCTATGATGATATGAATACTCTTAATTATTTTTGTTTTTTATTTTGGGGTGACTTACTAGGTGTTTTTATAGTAAACTCTGCATGGGCTCTGCCACATGTGTCATGTCTTATGAAGATGATGAACCTTTCTGTGGAATCATAGGTAGACTAGGAGATAGTTTGGTATTGAAAGAATTAGATATATACACGTGTTTCATTTTAAATTAGTCCCTTAATTTTGAGAAGGCTATAATTTAATTACCAATTTTGGGTGGTATTTTATTTGGCCCCTTTTTACACTTTTAAATACTCTTAATTAGACACTGGTTATGGGATTACTGATGCATGCACGAATTGTTTTCAATTATTTTACATTTCAGCATTGTATAGGCTTAGAGATCTCTGTGTGTGTGTAAATACATAATGGATAATGCATCCCATGTCTTTGATATTCCTTCTTGGTGCTAGTTGACAACCCCTAGCTTATTGGATGTGGGATTGGGGTAGCTACTTCTTGGGCCCTGTCAGGTTGGGTCATTAATGAATTCTATCAGAGTGGTACCAAACCTGATGTGTTATGAAACAGATTAGGTTTAGGATTAAATATTGGAGTTTTTATTTCAACCTGTGAGGTTTGGTTTGGGTACTAGGGATAAAATGATAATGTGTTTTGAGTATGAATCTTAGGCCTTGGTGTCAAGTTTTTAAGATGATTGACGTATCCATTCACAAGGACCTTGATATGCTTCTTGCTGAATCGGTGTTTGTTGAAACTAGCTATAGTGAAAACAATGGTACATGCATCATATAGAAGTGAGTTTTGGTTTCCAGTACCAACTTGAGTCAGCTCCCTAAACATACTAATTGACCATGATATGAATTGATAATCATCAAGATGCCTCTACGACGATATCCAGCTAGGATTATTAGATAGATTCATGATGATGAACAAATGAGTGATTATGTTTTTAGTTCCGAGACCCACTCAATATGTGCTTACTTCATGTGGGAACCAAGTAGTTTTACCACCTGTTGAGAAGTATATGGTTCCTTATGTGGATCATCATAATGACCATCCATGTGTTGAGCTGTAGATAGCTCCAGAAGGACAAGAAAATGATACACATAGGCTTAGAATGTCATGAGAGTTTCTATGATTTGGATAACATATGTTTCATGATGTGCTGGAACCTAGGAAATCGAGGTATGACTCAAGGCAGTGGTCAAGATTTTCAATGTGTGCTAATCATGACCGATCAAATGGTTGCAGTTGTGAACCATTTTCTCCATGGATCCATAGTTGGTTCTAGTGGTACTAGAAGATAACACACCAATTTTGAGTGTACATCCCAAGTTATAGAGTTAGAAATAGACCAGGTTACATGGTTGTTCATACCTCTTACCCAAGTTGTGGAGGACTAGCATGGCCTTGTGGTGTGAATGTACCACATGGAAGATTCATCTCTATGAGGCTTTTCCAATCATAGAGACTTATATAGGGTGATGTAGTTCATAATTGGTCACTTTGTTGATAAAGTTTGATGTAATTTTGGACACACAAGAAAGAGGGACAATTCCCCCATTGATATGTGTTCTTGATACACGATCCAAAACCTTACAGTAGAGTAAAATCCATCTAAAGAAGATAGTGTCAAGGTGTGGTGGATGGGTTTTTATTAATTGTGAATTTGAGGTTTTTTGAGTTTTCAAGGTGTTGGAGTAGTAGATGGTTATGGTAAACATGTGGGATAAGGAAATGATGAGTTCCAAGCGGTATGAACTCACTTCATATTCTAGTGCGGTTCAAAGTATGACATGTTTCTTCATTACCTCAGTCACAATTATCATAGAGTTTTATAATATGCTTATTACTGAGTGTATCCCCTATTTATTGAATAACAATTCTAGTGGATTCCTTTTTCCCAACCCTTTTTTAGAGTCTCCTACAAAGAGTATCTGTGATTGAAAACTTTTACTGATAGTGTAACCTAACTATTCAAGGAGAGGGAGAGATAGAGAGTCTCACATGTAAATATTTCTATAGTGGTAGTGGGAACCTTTGATGTTTTCCTCAGTATGGATTAGTTTTTTACCATCAATTCTACAATGATAGCTACCATGGGGTGTAATAGTGATTCCAGTTTGATGGGTTGGATTTTTCCTCCTTTTATAAGGAGTGATCCCCAGACATGGTTGGATGAGCTTATTTTTTGGAGGTTATAATTTCTTCCTTATCCATTTACTAGTATTACCCCTTGAGTGGTGGATGATATGTGATTTTAGTTCTCATGATGGTGGAAGAGTAAATTGACATACTTATTAAGGATGTCTGATGTTGACCATCCATCAAGATTTTTATTTCTACATAAACTGTAATTAGGGATAACCCGAAATATTTGATGACCCCAGGTAGGAATAATAGCTAAAGGTGTAGTTGGATAAATTTTCAAAGTGGAGGGATTTTTAAGGCTCAATTTTTTTTCTTAGGAATCCCTTTTTTATTCACCTAGTGTTGGATTATAGATTGAGGTTGTATATGTATTGATATCATGTGGGCCAAGTGACATTAAGGAATGTATCCACTTATGATAATTGATGAACCATCCACCCAGTGGATGGATGCAAGGTAGATTTCAAACTTGGTCTTAAGACATGTTATCACCAGATTTTTTGGGAAGTAGGATATACTAGAAGTATCTTTTTAATGCTACCAGAGTTTTTTTGAGTCAGTGGTGATTACCTTTGGAATTTTGTATGCCACAATGAAATTGAGAGACTCATAAACAAGATCATTTACCCTTCTTGGATCAGTTTATGGTAGTGTTCATCAGTGGAATCCATTTTACTCATTTTTAAATTTGTAGTGTACAAGACACACGAGGATGGTGTTGTACATTCTTTGGGAGTGCTAGTCACATGATAGCTCTCATGGAGCCAGTTCTAGATTCAAAGGTACACTTCTGGGGATATGAAATCTCGTATATGGGAGTGACAATAGACCCTATAATGTTTTAAGTGACATGATCCTGAGGTCCATCCTGTGTGTGTCCATTGAAGATGATGCTCAAAGTGAATTTTTTAGTCATATATTATTGAGAGAGGTGACATAAAATTTACATCTTTATAATTAACCCTTTTTATGAAATGGATGGTGCATTATACCTCAAGTTGATGGTTCATACCTCTTCAATTCTTCACCAAGTTAGAGAGGAATGGCTTGGGAATATTTAATGGGATAATCTGACAAGACCATATATCCACGTCATACATTCTAGATGAATTTCATTGAGTGAGGGAATCATGTCAATATTATATAGGGATGTATGGTTATTCTAGTAATGACGTGAGATGCCTCTGGGGACTCACTTACATTTGGGAACACTATTTTTCCAACAAAATCTGGATAGGTAAAATGAATTATTTATGTTTTGGTAAAATTTCTTTGAGTTTACATGTTAGTTTCGAGCCATGACTAGGAGAATCATCTATTATCAGTGGGGTTTTGCGTATCCAAGAGGATTATCAACCTACAAATTCTATATTAGAATTTAGAGGCCATGTATGATAGACCATGCAAGACACTGTTATGCTGGTTGGTGTTAGTGGGTAACATCATTTGGGTCCTAGTTTTGGTACTAGTTATTGTTATAAAGGGTACAATTTATTTAGGGGGAGGATGATGACTACCTATTAAGTGTTAGGTGTCCTCAGTGGACTGATGATCTAGTCCTTTAGAGTTTGAGAGTACAAATTCTTATCTTGGATTGTATGATATCTCTAGTATTATTAGATTCTTTCTTTTTTTGGAGTTGTGTTGAGTTATTGAGGTGGTGTGCCACTTAACCCGATGACTATGGTAGCTTTGGGTTGCTTGGTGTTCACTAAATTTCCCAGTTGATGATGTATGTTCATGACTCATTGTACATTATTGACTTGGGAGAACTAGGCTATGAGAGTTGAGTTTCATTTTTAAAGGATCTGGGGATGTTGAGGAATGGTAGGAGAAAGTCCCTTGATGGGTATGTTTTTTCCTTATGTTTGTAGTTTTTAAGAGAAAAAATAATCATTGAGACAACTTGTGGTATTGAGAGACCCATTTGAGAGTTAAATTTACCCAAATTTGGCTCAATTTTTACTTTTTAGGGATTAAAAGGATTTAAATAGGGAATAATGTAATGTCCCAATTTTTGTATATAAGTCTTTTGAAAATTTATTGGAATATTTTCAGTGCCAGGTGCCGAGACAATATGATATTTTAAGGCCTCGTGTGCTCAGAATTATTTTTTTAAAAATATTAAAAATATTAAATATCATGTGCATGAAATTTTCCTAAAAAAGTTGAGAAAATATTAAAGGGAGGACCAAATCAGAATTCTAAGTACACCTTTGAGTTCAGAATGTTGGTTTTACACTAGAAACGACATAGCATTTTTCGACATGATGAATTTGTGAAAATGTTGTCACATGAGTAAATAAAAAAAATACATACATAAATTAATTTAATTAATTTATTTAAAATATAGGACTAGCCTCTCTATAAATACTAGGTTATTGGGTTTTTCTTAGGGTTTCATGAAAAACATTGAATACCTAGATGTCTATTAGAGAGTGTTGGTGGAGAAAATTCTTGGAAAATGATAATTGATTGAGATCATATTGTGGATCGTTGCGCAATAGAATTTCATGGATCTCACCAAATATGAAGATGCATAACTATTCTTCATTAGAAATAAATCTAAACTCTATGTAGGATTTTTGATTTGTGTATTTATCCATGTTTCTTATCCTATAATGAACATGAATCATTTTACTAACATATGGATTCATGGATCATTCATTTTGTGGGTATGGGTTTAATTGCTGGATTTGGGGATAACTAATATTTTTTTTTCATTGATTTCTATACATCTTCATTCATCTTTCATATGAAAACAGATTAAGGCCAAAATGAAAATAGGCCAATTTTTATTCCTCACATTTATTTTGTATGGTTTTATCTCCCTATTCAACATGTGTTCATCGTTATAAATTCCTTTTGGCCTACAATTCGATGAATACTTGAAGAACGACAGTTTCACATTCTATATTTGGTGAAATAGATCATTACAAAGGGTTATCGATAGATATTTGAAGACATGATTACGGTATAACAATGTATCAAGACTGGATTAGAGTTTTTCTTCATGGTTTTGGCATCAAATACTCAAGGGGAATGAAAATGGGTGTTCCTATGCACCATATACAGATGGATTTGGGTCATTGACGACAAGGAGGTTAGGTAAACCTCAAATTCATGACCTATGATGTGATTCAGGGAAGAATTAGCAGATCATGGGTAGCAGATCAAGACACATGATGCTTTCCATGGTTTCTATGAAAAAGCAGACTATATGGAGTGTAGTCCTATGAACATATTCCATGTAGCCCCTTTTGTGTGGCTATAGGGGTTTAACATAGAGAAACAAATCACATTATATATGACATGGGTCAAAAATTGTGTGACCTGAGTTGAATAGCACAACATGTATTGGGGGAACACACCCCAGAGGCCGGGTGAAGTTACATGTCATGTGGTCCACACCACAGGCCGTTTACACCTAATAATGTGGATTAGTGTGTATATGAAGTACAATATAAAGAGATCAGATTATCCTAAATTTTGTGTATGGAAATCTACACACTATGTACTTGGGAATGTATATGAGAACTTGTAGGCTACACACCGATTGGCAGCCCAAACATCAACATTGTGTGTACCTTAGGTACAACCCGTGTATTGTGGAAAAGTACATGCCATGTGAGAATGATACATGGGTATTTCCATACATAGTGAGACACACCTTGTATCCCTAGGTACACGCCATGTAATCTTTCAAGGATAGGATGAATTCTTATTTCTTCTTAGCTCATCTTCATTGTGAGCTTATGTGAGCTCTCCTAGACCAGTATCAGTTGAGTTTTTTCCCTTGGTCCATTACTATGAGGGTTCAATGTAGTATTTAATTATCATCATAGAGGGTGACCCCATTGCAGTTCCTAATGATTTTTGTAGTGAGGAAAAGTTCCCTTTTCCTAGTGGGAGTTTAATTAGACTTCTTTGACTACTAACTCAGTGGATTGGAGATTATATCCCTATGAGAGGCCCAAAGAAATCCTCATTTCCAATTTTGTTACCTTAGGTGGGGTTTTTAGAATTGAAATGACCAATATTTACATGGTTCTAATACCCTATCTAGTATAATGTTTCCAGTAGGGTCTAGTGTTCCCCTGGTGATCCCCAGGCATTGAACCCCTACCAGTGCATTGATATCTGATCATTCCAATGAGGTGTAGTCCAATAGAGTGTGTATCTATGATGAATCCTATTAGTTTTCATTGTGTTGATACCAGAAAATAATGATATAAAGGATGAGTGTATTTAGTGGTGGTATAGATCATGGAGTGTGTTATCCTAGATGAGCATCGTATGGAAACATCGAGGAGGAATCCTAGCCTGACTTTATAGTTGTGATCTTACCGAGATATTGTGTGTCTATTTTGAATATATATGGATGTTTTAATCTATGCATTACATTATGTTTAACATATACTATGATGATTTGAATACTCTTGATGATTTTTTTTCTAGTTATTTAATGGTTTCCTATTGGGTATTTTCATACAAACCCCTGTATCGGCTCCTCTCACACGTATCATGTATTATGAAGAAGATTGACCTTTTTTTAGAGTCCTTGTTGGACTTGGAGCAGGTGGAGGTTGTCGAGGCCAGATAGACCAAGGTTTATACTAGTGTTTCATTTGAAATTAATATCTTCTTCTGATTAAGTTAGATTTTACTTTTCAGTTTTGGTTGTGCTTATATTTGTCCATTTTTGATGCTTTATAGTGACTTTTTTCATACTATGGTTTTGGGATTATAGATTTATGCATGCATAATATTATTTTATATTATTTTACATTTTAGAAGTGCATAAGATTGGATATGTGTGCTTTTGTACTAGTACTTAAGGATAATACCTACCATATATATGATATGACTTCTTTGAGATTGTCACTAGCCCATCGCCTATTGAAGTCTGGGTTAGGGTAGTTTCATCTTGGGCCCCATCGACATGGGTCGTCACACCTTCTATGATAATAAGAATATTTATTCAAACTAATTTATATGAGAATATCTAATCTCAGTACCTATATATATATATATCCTCAAATATAATATTTAAAAGGATGGTCTATATGATTTCTAATTTTTTAAGTGAGGGAATTTCATGGTACTTCATTTTATTCTTCAGGTTTCAGTTAAAAAAATCCCTCTACATTATGTTATTTTTCTATAGTAGATTTTTTAGAATAATCTCCAGTATTGGTTGAGGGATAAATATTCCAGTTAGAAATATGGTCCTTATAGTTTTATAATAAATTCCTAGGCTCATGTGGGTCTATTTAATTAAATTTTACATGTATATATTTTTCCACAATTTTGGTTCTTTTAATGAATACCCTATAGGATGTAATGGAATTTGAATAAATAATAATCATTCCTTCATCACCTTAGGATGAAAATTTATCTAAATGGCCATTTATATTGAGAATAAAGACCTCACAACCAGAAAATATAATTCAATTAAACTTTGGTTTTCTTCCATTCCACAAATCATATAGAGTATTGTTTAAAAGTGTTTGAATAAGAACCCTATTAATAATAAATCAATCTGTATTAATACATTCAACCTAAATATAAACAGGTAGGTCATACCCATTACTTATAGCCTGTGATATATATTTAAGAGTCATATTAATTATTTCTATGACAAAATTATACTATGGATTCCTAGAAGTAGAAAAATTGTGATTTTAGCTGTGTTTTGAGAATAAATATTCAAAGACTTTATTTTCAAACTGATGGAAATGATCACTCCTTAAGGTCTTAATAGTATGTACATTAAGATTTTCTAAAGACTTTTTATAATTTAAAAAATAGGAACAAATTTCACTTGGGTGAGAGAAAAAGAATACCCAGGTTTATATATAATAGTTATCTAGAAGAACACAATCATAATTATTACCATTTAATCTAGAAAGTGTATAAGGATAAAACAAGTCCATGTGAAACAAATCTAGTGTTTGATAATTATATTGTTATTTCTTTTATTGAAAAAATAATTTTTTTCCATTTTTTACACGGTTTATATACTTTATCTTTATAGAATTTTACTTTTGGAAGATCCGAAACTAAACCATTCATAGTCACATTTCTAAGAGAGTGAAGGTTATAATAGCATAGTATTCTATTTTGTAACCAAGAATATGTGTGAAAGTCCCCTAAGCTTGAAATATTTTTAGAAAATAACAAATCTAAATCCACTGCATAAACCTTATAATTATGTAAGGAAATAAAACCTAAATCATGTGTGTAATCATTTATTTTGGAAGAATTTATTTCAAATTTAACATGGTGACCATCATAGAATAATTGTGAGATTCTAAAAAAATTATAATTTAAGAAATAAAAAAATTAAACATTTGAAATTTGAATAGTAATAGAGTTACTGATTTAACGAAGAATAATTATCTTTACTTTGGTGTGTTCACTAAAAGTGATATGTACACCATCAAAATTTATGTGGATTTTGATATTTGAGTAGTCTATAGTCATGTTTAAAGATTATCCACTATCCAGATACCATATATTCTTACAAGTGATCTCCAAGATGGTTTCTTAAATGAATTTGAATAAGAAATTATTTTGGTATCCACAGTTTCTTGGGTATAAAAGTATTAGTAATAAAATATTTAGGAACCCAAATTAGTTCAACTGGTTTTACATAAATATATTTAATTATTTTAGAAAATTTTTTTACTTCTCTATAAGAATATGAAATTTTTACTAATTTGGATTATCTTAAGTTTGGAATAAATTTATTCTTATATGTCCTTTTTTTACAAGGATGGTATCCAATCCTCGTTGTGTACTTGGGTGTGGTATATTTCCCATGAAATATAATCATGATATATCTAACATATTTAAACCATTCAAAATACTTTTAAATTTTCTCATTTGAAATTTTATGTTGATAGTTTATTTTAATAAATTATAATTCCATTTCTTTTTTTAAAGAAATATCACATTTAACATGAATATATAAAGCATTATGTTCCTTTATAATTCTATAATTTTTATTAAGTTCATTGAAAGTTTATTCCAAAATATTTTAGTATTTGAATAAATATTCACTGGTCATATTTTCACTATAATTATCATTTTTAAAGTTATTAGAAATATGAATAGTATATGTAGAGAACATATTTAGTTCTGTAGATGTGTTGATATCATAACACATGCTTTTACTATCATTATTATATTCTCTTATAATTTCAGTCTAATTAGAATTTTACTCATAGGTGTTTTAGGTATCTTTCATAGATTTCTTTGGAAATTTTAATTTATCCTTACATATATTATTATAAATCAATTTTTTACATTCAACTCTGATATAAGATTTTCTCATGCACACATAATTGGTCAGATCACCTAGTTGATTTTCCTTTTTCTTTTTCACTCTTATATTTTTATTTCCTATATAATTATATTGTTTTAAGAAATTTTTCTTCATATATAACTTCTTAAATATCCTAGCTAGGTGAGATATCTCTTCATCACCCCCATATGACTATTCATCCCCACTTGAACTATATTATTTGATTTCATCCCTATTTGAGTCATAAGTCTTGAAAGAAACTATTTTTCTATTAGGTTAACCTTTATCTTTGTTCACTTTACATTCTTCCTCAAACATCACATGTTTTCAATAAACTCTTTTACTAGAATTTT
The DNA here is from genome assembly GCA_963277665.1 of Viscum album. Classification (NCBI taxonomy): domain Eukaryota; kingdom Viridiplantae; phylum Streptophyta; class Magnoliopsida; order Santalales; family Viscaceae; genus Viscum; species Viscum album. The sequence goes on along the minus strand of OY728135.1, from coordinate 2,001,211,867 downwards.
AAATTTATCGCATGAATCTATAATAATTACAGAGGTTCCAATCCATCAATCTGGTAAACATCACAAGAGTTGCATGACTTGATTCTTATTTTCAAATTTATTACCAAGTCCATGTATTGTATTTATTTTTTATGAACTCAAGATATATTCCACAAAAGGATTTTCAAGGTTCATCTTCGAAGTACCATATTTAATAGTATAGGTAATCAAGAACATATCCTTAACATTTGAAGTTCCATTATGTGAAACTGCATATTTATCCTTGATTTCAAAAGTAATAGAACAAGAAAGAAATTTCTATTAAACTAATATTCCACTAATTAAAAACATAATGAATTCATAGATTTATAATTATAGTTATAAGTAAAAATATTAGAATCAATCCAATAATTTCTAGAAGCTTTTGGATTTTTTATATTTTTACACAATTATAGTCCAAATATCAAATCCCATGGACTCTAATTTTTTTTCATTTTAATCTTCAACTTAGCTTAATTGGTGCCCTTAAAATAAGGATTCCCATTACTATAATTCCCCTAGAGCCTATTTTTATCCATAAATATTTAAATTTATAATTAAAAAAAAATTCCCTTTTGGGTAAAACTATAACATATCAAGATGTCAAATAAATAAATAGAAACCACACAGACACCAAACATTGGTTATAGTGGAAAACTCAAGAGGGGGTTGAATTGAGTTTCCTATTAAAATATATATTAAATACTATTTATAACTAAATCGACCACTTTTTAAAAATATCATAGTTAACCAAAATATTAGAAGTATATAATTTTATCTTTTCAAAGTATACTAGAAAGGTAAATCACAACTCAATTAAAATATGTTTAAAAACTCTTCTTAACTTCTAAAATAGGTTTACTTATATCAAAAACTATATATAAAACACTTATTAAATATAATAATGAATTTTTTTCGCTATAGTTATAAAAATAATACTATGTTGTTTTAAAAAAAGAGTAAAGAAAAAAATTAAACACATAGTAGAATAAAATAGGAGGTTAAATTTTAATTTTTGACATAGTCTTCTAAACATTGAAATCACACAGTAATAAAGAGATTATTAAATAATAAACACTGATTCACTACAAGTATTAGGGTTTATATAAGATAATTGGTCACATGAAGTATATGATACATATAAGCACTTATATAGTTCAATACTAAATAATAGATGTAAAATAATGTAAGAAAATGTGTTTGGAACTATTATATACAATACAAGATACTGTGTTAAAGAATGAATAGAGTATTGTAATAATAGATTGAATTGTGATCTAAAAATAGAGTACTAACGAGATAGAAAGTGAGAAGGATTGTTTTATCTCAATATAATCATATTTGGTTGATAAAATGTCTTAGAATCTATCCTTGATATGTCTCAAAAGATCTTTCACTAAGAATTTAGAATATCTGAGTGTCATGGAAAGTATATTATGGTAGTATATAATGTTTGTATATCTATCGTGCATGCACACTAGTATAATTGTTTTTTACTAGGAGTGGATCTTATTCTTATAGAGATATCCTTATAAAATTTATCAATTTTTGGATATTGGAAATTTAATCCTCATAATCATTGCATTCTTAAATTCATCAGCTGTACAATTAATTCTCCAAAATATAACTATTGGATGTTTTAAAATACCTCACTTCTTATGTTAGACATGGTCACTCGGTCTTCACTTAAAGCATGGTTAAATTACCTCATGATTACTTTACATGTTCAGTTGGCATGGAAACTTGGCATAGTCCCATGACATGATCACTTGTTTTGTTCATCCATTCATTTATTTTCTTCATTCAGTTGCTTATTTAATTCATGAGGCCACATTCTTTATTTTTATAGTCACTTTGCTATTTCATGTGGTAGGTTATCTACTTTTCATGACCACCTCATTACTCTATAATGTAGTTTCTTTTCTTCATACAGTAGATTCATTTCTTCATGAATTATGTTCTATACATCACATTGTCACTTCATCACTTTTCTTAGTAGAATATTTTCTTCTCATATTCTCTTAATTTTTTATATAGAAGGTTAATTTATACTTGTAGTCACGACATCAAACTCACACACATAATCAGTTCAAGACTTCATGAAATTATACATACCTATCAAATGGTAATAGGTTGTTCACACAATAGGTAGAATCCATTATGTGGTAACATTATCTTAAACATGCGATTGTTTCAGTACACATGTTGTCACTTTAACTTCAATGAATAGTTAGTTCATTATGTAGTCAGAATTAGTTCATGTGATGCATATTCACTTGAATGTACATGAAATTACTTTGAGTTTATCATGAGGTTTCTTCTATGTGGTCCCCAAACCTATTATTTAATCACATAGTATATTTCCATGGTAGAACTATGGATTATGTATTTTCATAATTTTCTCCAAAAAATATTTTACTATAATAAAACATGAAAATAATTAGAAATATAAGAAATATGATGAGAGATCATTAAAATAAGAAGGTTTCAGACTAAAAAACATGAATAATTAATGTAAATACCATTAATATAGTAATATTAATGTATATCAATGATACTAATATTATTATATTATTTAGGAAATAATAAATTTGATTGAAGATAATTAAAGAGAAAATATATGTAGTTGATAATACTCACGTCGTGGAGTTGAATTTTCCTAATAAGTATCATTAACAATGACGACCTTTTACTAAATAATGGTGACCAAAATATTTTGAAAATGGAATTTTTCTCTAGGAATAAAAAAATAGAAATTTTTCAATAAGAAATTCTATGGAAAAGTGTGTCTTGAAGTGGATTATGGGTTAACCTTTTATATGTTAGGAGAAGGGTAGTTTTGGGAGTAACCCTTTCATTTTCAATAATGAAAGGTTAATATTCAATTGAAAAATTCAAAAAAATATACACAAGAGAAGTGGAAAATGAGTGTGGGTATAAAATCACATAAAACACTCCTTTTTTATATAAAATTGAGTGTTTCATGGTTCATTATTTTAAGGTTTAAACTTTCACACTAATTTTATTTTTATTTGGTAATTAATTTCTATCCTTAGTAATTTATTTTAATCAAAAATATTAAGGATGAAATTTTATCTAATTTGATCATTCTAATTCAAAATTTGAAGATAATTTTATCAAATAAAATTTCTAAAGGTTTGAAAAGGAAATATTAAAATAAGTTCACTTATTCCCGTAAAAATAGTTTTTATAGAAATAAAATTGTTAATATTTAAATTTATATAAAATATAAAATTATTTTTGATTCTTATATTAATAACAAAAATATATTTATTATAACAAAAATAATGGATTTGAGGATTCAACAGAGAAAAAAATCTTAAATTCTCTTGAAAATAATTATTCAATGAGAAGAACTAAATTAGTTTTTTAATAAATTTATGTTTGAATTAGTTCTAAGAATGTCAGACATAGGATTCATGAGCTCAAATTATATTTAAAAATTCGTAATGTTATTATATTGATTCATATTTTATCACCTAAAAGGTTTTTGATCATATAGATCAATATTATATATTGATAAATTCATTGAAGTTGTAAAGACCCTAATTTTTCAATGTAATTTTTTTAAATTATATAGAAATATTATGAGTTTGAGAAAATTGACGGAATGTGATTATGAGGCTCGGTGTGCCCGGAATAAATTTCTTAACTTTTTGTAGGTACGTTCAGAAAACACGCGAGCGACGTTTTGTAACATTTGAACTGGTGCACAGAATTGAAAACCCAGGACACCGTTGAACACACAACTCTGATATTCGCTTAAGGATACCATCACCTCGACCGCAGTAGGCCCAGGGTTGAAGTTGGTTTTTCAGTTTTTTTGTGGGAGAAGAGAAATAAAATATATATCATTTTATTTTTCTTTCTTGAAACGTCCATTTTGAATCTTCGTGGTGAGGACCACCCGAACTCCCCTTTAATGCGAGGAAACCCTTGGGTTTTCCCCAATTCAATGAGAAAACATTAATTGATTTAATTTATTTAACTTAATTAATATTGGCACCTCACCTCCCATGGGGGAGATTGTTGAAAAAAGAGAGGACTTGGGAGATCCTTGGATAACTTGGAAGGACATCCTCCAATGAGGAACCTCCTTTAATGAAGAACATGCTCCAAATCAAGAACAAGAAACTATCTTTGGAGTGTGCTGTGGGAGTGATGGATGTCGGTCTCTTCATCATATTCATCTCCTTCTTCACGCCAACACCAACGAGCGAACGAGGTGGGGGGTTTATTTTGAAATATAATAATTATCTATTTGTTGATTCTTTATATTTTTGATTCTCAATGAAGATGGACAAATAAACACGACCGTCAATCCGCCAAAATACCATGATATTTTCTATTTGTTCTTCGCGCATTCTTCGTGTGTTCTTCAATGTAAAATAATTAAGCATGCTAAAAACACAATGTTTTGTTGAGTGCGACATATAGGCATGGAGAAATCAACATGAGGATCATGAATATGTAGTCGTCATATTTTTTGGGCTCAGAATGAAGCTGTCGTGACCTGCGGAAGAAGTGGATGGCTGGGAACCAGACGGTCACAGTTCAAGTAGGCGACGCACCTGGAGGGAAGCTAGTACATGGTTGGACGGTACCCGGCCGACCTCGCTTTTGAGGAGGCAGTGCTCCCAGGGGGCGGCCAACACCCCGCTGCCACATGAAGGCAGGGAGGCGCACATCCGCACCGCCGGTATAGGAGGCCGCGACTATCAAGACATGACGGTGCACTAGGGTGGCCAACAAGAGGCTGACCGCAGGAGTACAATGGTGATGCTGTGCCCCTAGATAGAGGGATCCATCCAGAACCACTAACCGGCCATGTCACGTGAAGAAGGACCGCTCTGGAAGGTCCCACATGCCAGCAGGCGGCGCCACATGGCGCCTTCAGGTAGGTCAAGCTGAGCGGTCCATTGGACCTTTTAGAATACTGGGGGGCACCTCCCCCTAGTGGGTCTAGGGTGGGCCCTTCCACGGAGGACCGCACTGAGCCGAGTGGACCGCTCCTAACTGAGCGGGCCGCTTTGACCGGGTCGCGCCGACTGGGCTGCCCCAAGTGGGTCAGGGTGCCCTTAGTGGGTCGGGCAGCCCCCTTTGTGGATCAACCCAAACTGGGTCGATCTGATAGGGTCGGACTGGACCCGGGCCTATCTGGACCTAGATACGCCTTTTGGGCCATATGTTGGGAACCAGGAGTCTGTTTGAAGAACTGTCTATCATGAAAAAATCCACCGATCGAGATGGTACTTTTGGTATATTCAACTTGTGTTTTGGATAAAGTTAGAGTACGACCAGGTTGGATCGAACCCGAATCCAACCGGGCACTCGGAACAAAATCTTTAATAACATACTGACCAAGCGTCTGATTGACACACCATCTATCACGTTGGGTCCCTTGTGACATGAAGGACCTTCATGATACTTCTTCATGGGACATCGTGGTAGTTGAAGTATCGAGCGATGGATTGAGGAGAATAACCTCATGCAATCAAGCATGTTTAGTGCAGAAACCTTGTGGCTGACTACATTTGAGGAGTGTTCAGATCCTATGTGGGTCATCTTCAGATCCTATGTGGGTCAGCGCTCATTGATCCTATGTGGGTCAACACATACCTATCCTATGTGGGTCATCTCTTGATCCTATGTGAGTCAATTTAAGATCTTTTGTGGGTCATCTTCGATCCTGTGTGGGTCAAAAACAGCTCTTATCGACAAAGTAAGATGATCTAGCAATACAAATAATCATATACACTACCATATTTAAGTTATACCTAGTGTGAGCTGAGTCCTTAACTTTGTGGTATTTACCTTTATGGTATTCTTCTATGTGGAGTTACCTTTGTGGTACTTACCTTTGAGGTATCCTTCTGTGTGGTGTTACCTTTATGGTACATACCTTTTTCGTATTCTTCTATGTGGCGTTACCTTTGGGGTACTTACCTTCGTGGTGTTACCTTCGTGGTATTCTTACCTTCATGAAACAATTGTATTTTCAGATAAAGATTTGGGCCTTGTGTTTCCCCATGAATGAGATGGGTATACTTGATAACTTAGCTATATGTATGGGCATATACCTAAGTATGGTTGACTATTGTTTTCATGAAATGTGGTTTATCCTTTGTGGATTCTGAGAGACCATTTGGGGTCTCAGGGTCCCTACTGAGTATCATTTTACTCATCCCTGTATGGGCTACGCTTGCACCTTGATGTGTCTTATGCAGACGATGGACATAACTGATCATGTTTGAGGGTACCAGGAGTGGAGGCTTATCGGAGGTTGACATTAGACGAGGCAATCTGCGAAGATGACCATTCGAGAGCTGTACCTACCCTTCAGGTAGGATCCTTGGCGGGTGTTCATAAGAGCTATTTTCAGTTTTACTTTTACTTTATCGTTGAGCTTGTATTTTGTACCCTTTACTTGCTGTACACACCTTGTTTATTATATAGTTTACTTAGTTCTTGTATCTTGTTGTGTGCTTGGTTTGTGTGAGTTTACAGGTTAAAGAGCAATTCCTTCCCGGTTTTAGGGATACGCCTTTCCGGTGCTAGTCGCCAGCCCTTGGCCTATGAAAGGTGGGCTTGGGGTAGTCACGACACAGGCCCCAAGGGATGGGTCATGAAAAATGTTTCACAAAGGGAGGTTCTACCGACGAACATGGAATTTGATATTTTGATTTGGATATAGTGTTAAGTGTGATGAGTGTGGTCTTCAGTTTGGGAAATCCAGTGTTGGTGCGGCGATCGACGTATCCATACACCAGGACCCTAACTTCTGATTTCTGACTCAGCGTATGAAAAAACTAAATGTGTGTGTTTTTTCCAAAATTTTTCTTTGTGAAATATTTATGTTAGCTCAACAGGTATAACTTATTGACTGTGGAACACCTGTTTATTTTTAGGATGCCTACCCTAAGACAACCAGCTAGGGTTCCTGGTAGAGTACATGATGCCAGCCCACTGAGCAATGAGGCTTCAGTGCAGAGCCCCCTTTTGGTAGTTGAACCATCAGTTGGTGTACTAGCATCACCACTCCCCATTGGGTAGCCGATGCCACCAGCTCCAGTAGAATAGGATACACGCCGCTTGAGCGCATTGCCCGAGTTTCAACACTAGAGACCCCCAAGGTTCCAGGACGAGATAGATCCATAGGCAGTTGAGGACTGGATGGAGTCCGTGGTTAGAGTTTTTTGATTGGTTGGGACACTAGATAATCTCATGGTGATCCTTTCCACCAGTATTCTTCAGGTTCAGTTTTGTGGGGCTCTTGAGACAGAACATGATAGACAAGGAGTAGGTAGTGTTACTCGTGCGATGGGCAGGGTCACCTGGCTCGCGACAACCTGACCTGCCGTACAGACGACTAACAGATGTTCAAAGGACCTCCTAGGAAGAGGCAAAGATTCGATCAAGGAGGACCACAATCATCAGGTCGACATGGAAGAGGAGATGGTTGTGCGTCCAGATGTGGGTGGCGATACAAGGTTCTACCGACACCACCTCCAGGTGGTCCACCCCGACCATAGAGGGTAGTTGGAGAAGGACAAGCCCAGCTCCAAAAATTTGAGGCCTATGACCACAGTGCTTTGGAGATGATACGAGGTACGATTTGTGTCTACTCAACCCTAGATGCAGTACTTATAGACACAACTTCCAATCACTATTTTATTTCCATGACCCTCATTTGGATCTTGATGATTACGGTGGAGCCGTTGGCTCTATATTTACGGCTAGAGACTCCTAAGGGAGAGGATTCGATGATTACACATTGAGGACAACAGTGTGAGATTACTCTAAGAGGTGAAAAATTCAGCTGGGATCCTCTAGTAGCGGCATCGAGGCCTTAAGATATCGTCTTGGGTGTGGATTGGTTATCTACATTCCATGCTCAGATCGAGTGTATTAAGCGCAAAGTGCGGTGTGTCCACAAGGATGTGACCAGTTTTTCCTTCATCGGAATGAAGGGAACCTTTGCATCACAATATGGAATTACCTAGAGGAGGGTTCAGCCGATCACACATCAGTTGGATATCCTTACCCTCAGAGTGGTTGATGTTGAGAGTCCAAGATATCCTGTAGCGGTGGACCAGAACACTGATGTTTTACCTGATGATTTTTTGGGTCTACCTCCATGGAGAGAGGTGGAATTTTATATCTACTTGTACCTCAGGGCGACACCAATATCTACACCAGTATATCAGTTGACTCTTGCAGAGCTTTTAGAGATGCGAGTACAATTGGAGGACTTGAAGAACAAGGGGTTCATTAGGCCCATTTTTTCTATTTGGATATCCTTGATTTTGTTCACCAAGAAGGGGGATGGGAGTTTGGGACTCTGTGTGGACTATCAGCGCATGAACCAGGCGATCATTAAGAAAAAGTACCCACTACCGAGGATTGTCGATCTCTTTGATCAGCTGAAGGGAGCACAATGGTTTTCGAAAATAGACCTCAGATCAGGCTATCACCAGCTCAAGGTACGAGATGAGGATGTATAGAATATGTCCTTCAGTTGTCGGTATGACCATTATGAGTTCTTGGTTATTCCATTAAACATGACCAACACCCCAAAAGTGTTCATGGGACCCATGAATAGGATTTTCCAGCCATACCGCAATCTCTTTATAGTAGTCTTCATCGACGACATCTTGATATACTCAGAGATAGAGGAGGAGCATGCCTATCATCTCAAAAAAGTTTTGGACACACTCCAAGAGCACCATATTTATGGTAATCTCTCGAAGTGCCAGTTCGGGATCCGAGAGGTTCAATTCCAGGGACACGTCATCTCAGAGGCTAGAGTTGTAGTGGATCTTGTGAAGATTGATGTTGTTATTTCTCGAGAGCCACCCAAGAGTGTGACCGAAGTCCAGAGTCTCTTGGGTTTGGTTGGTTACTACTAGAGGTTTGTGCTTGAAATGTCTAGAGTTGCGGCACCCTTATCAGCATTGATGAAGAAGGGGCAACCCTTTATTTAGTCTGAGAGATGCCAGCAATGTTTCTAGGAGCATAGGTAGAGACTGACATTTTCCACCATATTGAGGCTACTCGAGGAGGGAATTGAGTACATAGTATTCTGCGACGCATCAGGGACCGGGCTTGGATGTGTCCTGATGCAGGAGCGAGCAGTGATCACTTATGGTTCTCGATAGCTGAGACAACATGAAAAGATCTATGCTACCCATGACCTGGAGTTAGCAGTAGTACTATTTTACTTGAATACATGGTGACATTACTTGATGGGTGAGCATTTTACAGTCTACTTTGATCACATAGTCTCAAGTATATCTTCTCTCAGAAGGACTTAAACCTGAGACATCAGCGTTGGATTGAGTTCCTCCATGACTATGACTTCGAGATAATCTATACTCCTTAGAAGGGGAATGTAGTAGCAGATGCACTTAGCAAGAGATTTCTTATACAGTTGCTGAGTGAAGTGATAGAGTATCTATCCACTTTGCAGATATCTGACGTGGATCAAGATAGAGTAGCTTATCTTCAGTCTCTGACAGTCACTCCCCCACTCCTTCCGTGAGTCCAGGAGATGCAGCTTGGGGACACTGACTGTGAGGATCGATGTGCTTAGATATCCATGTGATAAGTTCCTGATGATTTTTCTGATGTTTGGGAGCACATAATTCTCTTTAAAGGGCATACTATGGGACCAATGATGCTACGAGAGGAATTTTTGGGGGAGTTCCATATGTCCCCTCTTGCTGTATATCCAGGAGTGACGAAGATGTACCAGGAACTTAGACCTCAGTACTGGTGGTTGGGAATGAAGAAAGAAGTGGTAGAGTTTGTCTCTCGGTGCCTCATCTTTCAGCAAATAAAGGCAGAGCATCAGGTTTTTCTAGGCTTAGTTCAGCCACTATAGGTTCCATAGTGGAAGGGGGATGTAATTTCTATGGATTTCATGATAGGACATCCACACACATCCAAGGGACATGATTCCATATGGGTAATCCTGGGTCGACTAACCAAGTTGGCCCACATCCTACCTATCAGAGAGTAGGGATCAGAAGAGAGCCTGGGGCGCCTCTATGTGTAGGAGATTCTGCGACTTCCTGAAGTGACCTCAACGATGGTCCCCGATCGTGATGCACATTATACTTCTTGGCTATGGAAGGGGTTACAGGAGGATTTTGGGACTCACCTTCAATTGAGCACCACCTTTCATCCTCAGACGTATAGTTAGATAGATCAGACCATTCAGACTCTCGATGACATGTTGTGTGCTTGTGTCCTTGATTTTGGCCGTAGCTGGGAGGATCACTTGCCCTTGGTGGAGTTTGTATAAAACCACAGTTATTACTCAACTATCAGTACGACACCATTTGAGGCATTTTACGGTCGAACTTGCAGATCAATTCTATACTGGACTGACCCAAGGGAGTGAGAACTCATGGCACTCGAGATGGTACAAGCTACCAAAGAGAATGTGTAGATCATCCAAGAGCAGATGAAGATAGTAGAGAGTAGGCAGAAGTCGTATGCCGACAGGATACAGATACCACTAGAGTTCGAGGATGGCGACCATGTCTTTCTACAGGTCTCACCTTGACGATGTTTGCAGAGATTTGGCTGGGGCGGAAAGTTATCTTTGAGGTTCATCAAAACTTTTCAGGTCCTCAAAAGATTTGGTGAGGTGGCTTACCGCTTAGCTCTTCCACCTAAGTTGCACAGGTTTCATGACACTTTTCATGTATCCCAGTTGAAGAGGTATGTGAACAATCCTTGGCACATCATTGACTGGGGTGAGCTGGACATCTACGATAGGGCGACGTTTTTAGAGGTTCCAGTAGAGATTGAGGATAAATATGAATGGGTCATCCGTGAGAATTCGATACCTCTAGTGAGCATTCTTTGGAAGCACGTGAACCTCTAGAGAGAACATGAGAGTGGGAGGATAATATTCATGAACATTACACCCACTTTTTTCCCATGATTGTGTTATGGATTTCGGGGACGCAGAGCCCTAAGGTGGGGACAATGTAATGACCCTGATTTTTCCATGTAATTTTTTTAAAATTAGATGGAAATATTAAAATTTTGTGAAAATCGACGGCACGTGATTCTGAGGCCCGATGCACCCGGAATAAATTTCTGAACTTTTTTAGGTATGTTTAGTAAACGCACGAGCAGCATTTTGTAACTTTTGAACTAGTTCTCAGAATTGAAAACTGAGGACACTGTTGAACTCACAGTGCCGATATTAAATTAAGGACCCATTTACATTGACCATAGTAGGCTGAGGGTGGATTTGATTTTTCAGTTTTTTCATGGGAGAAGAAAAATGAAACAAATAACTTTTTATTTTTCTTTCTTGAAACCTCCATTTTAAATCTTGGTGGTGGGGACCACCCAAACTCCCCTTTAATGTGAAGAAACCCTTGGGTTTTCCCCAAATTAACGATCCAACATTAATTGATTTAATTTACTTAAACTTAATTAATATTGGCTCTACAACTCTCATGGGAGAGATTGTTGGCAAAGGGGATGACTTGGGAGAGCCTTTGAGAACTTTGGAGAACATCCAACTATGAGGAACCTCCTTCAACGAAGAACTTTCTCCAGATTAATAATGAGGAACCATCTTTGGAGTGTGTTGCTAGAGCGATAGACTTCAACGTCTTCATCGTCTTCTTATCCTTCCTCATGTGACCTCCAACGAGTGAATGAGTTAGGGGGTTTATTTTGAAATATGATAATTATATTTTTGCTAATTCTTCATATTCTTGATTCTCAATGGCGATGGCCAAACAAACACGACCATCAATATTCCAAAATACCATGATCTTTTCTATTTGTTATTCGAACGTTTATCATGCGTTCTACAATGCCAAATAATTAAGTGTGCTAAAAAGAAAATGTTTTGTGGAGCGTGAAATTTGGATGCAGAGATCTCAACCTGAGGATCACGAATTTGTGGTCGCTATATTTTTTAGGCTTAGAACGAAGTTGCGGTGACCCGCGGAAAAGGAGGGCGGCTGGTAATCGGCCAGTCGTGGTTCGAGCAGGCGGCACACCCGGAGGGCGGCCAATACCCGTCCGACTACAGTTTTGAGGAGGCGGCGCACCCAGAGGGCGGCCGACACCCGACCTGCTAGGTGGAGGCAGGGCGGCGCACATCAGCACCGCCGATAGAGAAGGAGGCAACAACTATCAAGCCTCGAAGGTACACTAGGACGGCCGAAAACCGGATGGCCGTAGGAGGACAATGGTGCCGTCACTCCGCAGGAAGGAGGGACCCGACCGAAATCGCCAACCAGCCGCGTCACGTCGAGCGGGACCGCTCCAGCTGGTACCGTGTGCCTGTAGGCAACGCCACATAGTGCCTCCAAGTTGGCCAAGCTGAATGGTCCATTCGACCGTTTGGAATACTGGGTAGGGGGGGAGCCTCCCCTCGATGCGGCTCGGGCAGGCCCTGCCAGCAGAGCGGACCGCACCCAACCGAGCGGGCCGCACCGAGTGGGACAGGTAGTCCCTGGGTCAGGCCGGGTCGAACCAAACTGGGTTGGGTCAGACTAGGCCAGGTGGGGCCGAGTTGGTCCAAATGGGTCAGACCGGACACGGGCCTATCCGGACCCAGATACGCCTTTTTGGCCATATCTTGAGAACCTATCATCCATTTGAAAAGCCGTCTTTGAAGCCAGTATCCTTGGATTGAGATGATTTTTTTGGTATACTCCATGTGAGTTTTGGATAAAGCTAGAGTATGACCAGGTTGGATCAAACTAGAATCCTACCAGACCCTCAAAATGAAAATGCTAATAACTTACAATCAGGGCACCCGATTGATGCGCCGTCTGTCGCATTGGGTCCCTTATGATGTGAAAGACCTTCGTGATACTTGTTCACGGGACTTTCTGGAATTTGAAGTATCGACCGATGGATTGAGGAGAGGAACTTCCCAGAATCAAGAATACTTATTGTGGGAACCTTGTGGATGAATGTACTTGAGGAGTCTTCAGATCCTATGTGGGTCGTCTTCAGATACTGTGTGGGTCAGCACTCAACGATCCTGTATTTGTCTGTGCTCAGTGATCCTTTGTGGGTCAGCGCAAACGGATCCTGGGCGGGTCATCTCCAGATCCCGTGTGGGTCATTTTCAGATCCTATGTGGGTCATCTTCTATCTTGTGTGGGTCAACAGCAGAGCTTCTCGATGGTATAATATGGTCTATCAATGACTACAAAAACGGTCAAGGGAAGCGCTACAGTTTTATCAGCGCTAAAAAAAGCACTGATAAAGGGGACGTTTACCAGCGCTAAAAAAAGGGCTGATAATGGAGTCCCCTTTATCAGTGCTAAAAAAAGTGCTGATAAAGGCCCCCTTTATCGGTTCTTTTTTTAGCGACGATAAAGGCTCCCCTTTATCAGCGTTTTTTAGCGCTGATAAAGGGGACCCCTTTATCAGCACTTTTTTTAGTAGCACTGCTAAAGGGGGACTTCTCAGCGCTTTTTTTACCATTGAAAAATTTTATGTCTAAAAAAAGTCATGAAAAATAAATTATTGTTATATAAGTATACTTATATTGATATTCATATAATATATATTTTTTAAATATGTTTTAGATACGTATAAATAGACTATTACATTTACTATATAAAAAATTTAGTGAAAATGGATTTAAAATATTTTACAAAATATTATTAATAAATAATTTGATAATTATTATTGTTTAGAACTTATTTAATAATAATTTTAAGACACAAAATATCAAAACAATTAATAAAAGATCTAAAATAAGTTAAAAATATAACTCAAAATTCAAACTGCCATAAATTTTGATCCGGTTGTTTGTTTGAGCTCTACTGCATATCAAATCAAGGCCTGCGATGATCTCTACGCGCTGTTGATCCAGGAAAAGACTTTGTCACATTTTTCGAGGCAAAAAAGGACCAGAAGGCCTCCAAAACTGAGTTTTTAGTCGGGATACCCTAATTTTTTAACATTCAAAGAATTATAACTTCTGATATGGATGTCTGTTAGGCCTGTACCACATATCATATCGAATATTGTTTCATTTTCTTTGATTTCACTGGTTGTGGAGTTGAAACAGGCTTCTCATTTATAAGTTATGGTCATTTTAACATTCTATGGCTTTTTAAATACACACATATATGTATTTATTCGTAAATATATATGCTTTTGTGTGTGTCTGTGTGCGTGTATGTGTGTTGTATATATGTATGTGTGTATTTATTTATTTACTTATAAACACACATAAAAACATATTTTTTTCATCAATGTATTTAAAACTATTCTTATAAGTATATATTAATATACAAATAAATTTATGGATAAAAAATTATAACTAATATATATATATATATATAAATATATATTAATATATGAATGAATATATATGTGCTAATATATGAATAAATATATTAATATTAATATGAATCTATATCAATATATGAATAAATATATCAATATATATATATAAATAGATATATCATTAAATAGAAAAAAACATGAAATGGTGTAGTGGTAAAGGTGAAACTGCGAAAGAGGGGAGGTCACAGGTTCGAGTTCGGGTGGAAGCAAAGGTGTCCGCACATGTGGGGATGCGAGAAAGGGCATCGTGCGGGAGACTGCCCGACGCTGATGAAGGGGGGGGGGGGCTGTCTAGCGCTGTTAAAATTTCTCTGCGATTGTATAATTCTTTTTAATTTTTTAAAATTTTTTTGACTTTTATCATAGCTTTTAAAAGGGATGATAAAGGTCCCTTTTATCAGTGCTAAAAAAAGTGCTGATAAAGTGGTATTTTATCAGAACTTTTTTAGGGCTGATAAAAGGGACCTTTATGAGTGCTTCTCAGAGCACTAATAAATGGGACCCCCCTATATTAGCACTGAGATTTACATTGCTTTTTTAGTGCTATTAAATCCTGTTTTGAGTGCTGATATAGGCCATTTTTTGTAGTAGTCTAGATAATCATCCATACTTCCATATTTAAGTTATACCTGGTGTGATCTGGGTCCTTACCTTTGTGGTATTTACCTTCGTGGTGTTCTTCTGTGTGGTGTTACCTTTTGGTACTTACCTTCGTAGAATTGTTCTGTGTGTAATTAACTTGGTGGTACATACCTTTGTGGTATTCTTCTATGTGGTGTTACCTTTATGGTAATTAACTTCATGGTGTTACCTTTGTGGTAATCTTTCCATCATGGAACATTTTTATTTCTGGCTAAAGATTTGGGCCTTGTGTTTCCTCATGAATGAGATGGGTATACTTGATAATTTGGGTGTGTGTATGGGAATATACCTAAGTAGGTTTTACTGTTGTTTTTTTGCTTTGTTGTTTATCCTTTTTGGATTCTGAGAGACCTTTACGGGTCTCGGGGTACCTACTGAGTATCGTTAGACTCTCCCCTGCACGGGACACACCCGCGCCTTACCGTGTCTTCGGCAGATGACGGAAAACACTCATAATTAAACAAAGAGATATAGGTCAAAGTAATTTCTATAGGTAAATCATAACTAAACATAAACTGGTAGATGACCATGGGTTTATTAAGGATGTGGAATGTGATTTATCTACAAGAAACATCATTATAACTATTTTATAAATATTTATAACCCACTACTATTTTCATATAGAATTAAACAAAGGGATATAGGTCTATATTCACAATTAATAACGTCCCACAAAAACTAAAAAATGATTTATATGATAATCATGAAACAAAGGGTTTTATTAATAACTCAATATCCAACAGTTGGTGAAAACATAATTGACATTGGGATCTAAAAAAACAGAGTGAAAAATCACTATATAATACATTTGTAGTAGTTTCAAAGGCTTTTCTTTGTTTTTATAGTTTTTGGTGAATATCTCTCTTACTATAACATGGATTGGGACATTGAGTCGCACAATTATCAACTCTCTTATAATTAAAGCAATAGATTTTTTACAACTATTTTCACATTATTAATCAAAATTCTTGATAGTTAGTTTGGAATAATAAAAATATTTCTCACTCCATTCATTACCCTGTTAGGTTGTTTATTGGGAGAGTTTATATATTATCCATGGAATCCATTTTTAACCTAGTTCCTCTAGGCTTCAATAATTACTAAAGACAAAAGAGTAATCACGAGTGATGATCATTATAAGAGAATTATCCTAAATAACCATAGGAAAATTTAACCTTACAAAGTATCACATTATAAAACAATCATGTTGGCCTATGGTTGTTACAACTCAATATGTATCATACTTGGTTCAACCTATTTCACTCTATTTTAATCATATATCATTCTTTCTTCAACCTATGTTACTATGAGTTGTATTCTATCATAATTTTAAACATAATCTTTAATACACAAATCCCTAATTTCCATTAACTTTATTAAAATATTCTAAACCCAATAATCATTGAAATATATGCGTTTCAAATCAAAATTATATTTTCTAAAAAAATATTACTCACCTATAAAATCATATACCCAAGTATTTATATACCAAAAACATATAATCTCAATATCATACATTTCCCAAACTTTATTTGAATCTCCAATACATTGAACCATAATGAAATTATACATTCCTTTAAAAATTAACTCTATCTTTAACCCTCAAATGGTATTAACTAGTAATTCATTAATTAGTCACTATTTATCAAAATCAAAAAAAATGAGGAGAAATTATCGAAAAATATAATTATTCAATTACCAATCCCAAGGTTACCAACTTCTATCTCACATACTTATTCAAAATAAAACACACTATATTATCCCATTATCATGTATATATTAAACATATGATTTAACCATAACTGAATCATGTGTTCTCCAATAGTTATCCAAAAAGTACAACCTTTAAATAAAATCAATCTTCAAGGATATTAATTCCATATAATATATTCCACTATAACATTAATTTAAAACAACAGAATAAATATTCTTAGATATTTTACAAAATCCTCCTAAATATTAGATTATACTAGAATATCATTGATAAATATCACTCACTAATGAAAATAGTTAACAGTTTCAAGAAAATATCAATCTCACTACCTCAGGTAAGAATTATAAAGTCACATTTACTATCATAATAGAAATAATTTATGATTCCAAACCATTTAAGGATTCTCTGTTATTTGATTATAAGACACCATGGTTTCTAGTTTCATTCCTTTTCTCATCTTAATTTTCACGAACCTATTTCAAAAAAAACTAAACCCAAAATATTTATGATAATACCTAAGATATGTATACTAAAACATTAATATCAATAGTTCCTACCTTATGAAATATTTTTTATATGAAACTTTTGGATCAATATTAAACTCTCTTTTTTCAGTTCGTGGTCATTTTTATATTAGGTTCTCTCACCAAATTAGTTAAAATCACCATTAACTCCATTATAATGGTTTATATATAGAATTTGATTAATCAATGTATATCCCCTGGGAGTGTCTAGATAGGTGCTTGGTCCTAATCTCACTCATCTTTCAACAGAGTGATGATTGAGTTAATGATCAACCAATCCTTTTCGAGGTGATTACCACTTGGTGTACCCACACCAGAGTTGTATCCACATGCTAGAATCCATATATGGATGTATTTATTGTAAAAAAATATAATATCTTCTTTAACAAAACATTATGATGTTTTACAATATGTATAATTATTCATAGGTTTTTCAATAAAGCTCGATAATCCTATTCTATTAATAAAATGTCCATTATTTCCTTATCATTAAATTATATACTTTTCTAAAATGTTATCATTACCCTTAAAATGGTGATCAACCTTAGAATATCAATCCTTACATTATCCAAAAAAAAATCATAATCTCCAAAGTTATATATTCCATTACTTTGATAAGAACTGTGATGCCTTGAACATGAACTCTTGATTTCGACTCCATAAACATATACGTTACTTACAAACATTGATACTAGATAAAAAATCATGAATATAACGATCCTTAATTAAAAAACAAAATGATTATTTCATGTCTTAAATTTAAAAGGATTTCTTATTTTTATAGATTTATATAATTATGGAAAATAATTAAAAAATGAAGCACATTTATTTTTTATTTATAGACATTTTTTCCATTATATACAATAAACTATTTAATTTAGATATGTGTTCAAAATCTTCGATAAATTATTCTACAAATCCAATCCTATAAAACTTTTCAGCTGTACAACTATTCATAATTTTTAAGGGAATGAAAGCATAAGAAAGGGGTGAGCTCAAATTCATAGTGAGGGAAACATATAATTGAATCAACGTGAATTTGGAATAAATAATGTGACAGGAATAGGTAAACAACATAAATCTATTATCAAATTGGGATCATTATATATCCATGAATAAAATAGAAAAAATGGATATTAATAATACCAATCACATATTTATGTAATTCATAATGAATGACATCAAAAAACTAAAACCACGACCTTGTTCCAAGACTCAGTACATGGAATTGAGACAATAGTAAACTCATCTTTCAAAATTGGGCAGACATGCATAAAAAATCCAAACATGTTTTGTCTCAAGAGACCTATTATGAATCAAGAGGATATAGAATTATTGGCCCCACCCATAACTTTATTAATCCAAATTAATTCACCTTAATAGTCAATAATATTTTTTTGAAGATTTCCTAGGCACCTCATACTGAATAAAAACATGGAAATCCATGTAATGAATTCCATATAATTTCAATACATAGTCTACCCGTGTTAACCTTAAATAATGATCAATAATGTCAATAATTTTCCCCATATAATTAAAATGGATTACATGACTATAAAAATCTATAAAACGAATATTATGGTTAAACAATACATAGTAAACGTTTCGACAATCATCCATATTGGAATAAAAATAAACAAAATACAAATAATTTTCACCTTGTTAATCAAATGGATAACACAACCCTAAAGTATACAGAGAAAGAATGTGAATGGTAAAAAAATAGTACAAATTTCAATAATAATCTATATTGAAATACAAATATATTTAATGCTAATACTTTTCACCATGTCAATAGAATAACATTCATTCTAGGTTACCATCATCCAATCTAAATTCTGTAAACTCTGATTTTCACACCATCAAAAGAAATGAGTATATAAATAAGTCAATATTATAATAAAATGATAATTATACATATATATAAAAATAAATATTATGGTTTAAAAACCACATAACCCTATTTTAATAAAGCAAACATAGAAGCATGTTGACATAAATGAAAAATATCATTGTAAAATAATTCTTGAATAACACTACCCAAGAAGGGATATAAATTTGGATTTTTTGGTGCCACAAGTTCATTCCTCCAAAGATAAATTTATATTAGATTATAAACAGTTAAAAATAATCCCAATTTGGGTAAATATTTTTTAAAAATGAAATTGAAAATGGATGTGGAAACTTAAAAGATATTTTAGAAAATATTTTTAACATTGACATAAAAAAGGAAGTTAAAAGTAACTTCCAAAAGTCTATTTTAAAATTGAAAGTAAAAACTCATTAAAAATAATTAATATTAAAAATAATATTCAACAATAATGAATTTAAGTCGCATATGGTTTTTATTGTGGAAATATTGGATTAGGAAAAAAGATATAACAGACAAAGGAAAAGACCCTTTTAAATATTTAAACCTTATTCAAAAAATAAAATTGTAAAAGGAGAAAACAATTGTAGAAATAAAAAATAAGTTTACAAAATATGACTAAAAAATACATTAAAAATTTATTTTTGGAGAACACAAGCTAAGAAGAATAATGTTTATGGCAAATTATTATAACTCAAAGAAGGGGATTTGAGTAACCCAAACTTTTTACTACCATGAAAAAATGTATCAATATCCAATTGAATATGGGTAAATTATTTGGCTAGTAAATTCCATGAAATAAAAAGTGTATGATAAAAATATATACCTAGAATGTTAATCCACCAATTAAAGAAAACATGGAGCATAACATGCAATGTGTCTCAAAGAATTATAATTGAGAACAAAAAAAATATTTTACATTGATAATCGAATTAACAAAAAAGCCTTGAAATGGATGGATTGAAATTGAAATTAAATTACTATTATTAAGAAACAATTAATTATATGGAATCTTAAATAGGTAGTATACACACTATATAAATGAAAGTATGTGCATAATACCAAAAATGTCTCAAAGAGAGGAAGTTGGGACAAAAAACCTTATTTATTTACTCTATTCCACAAACATACTTTTACCTTATATAATATTTTTTTTGAGAAATTAATAACTTAATTAAAATCCTTAATAATATAAATTTCTTTTATTTACTTCATAAATAGTGATTCTCTATATTAATTCTTGTAATTTTCCACATTGGGTGTTTATAGTCATGATCGTTTTTAGTATTTTTATAATAGAGATTTTTGTATTCATTATTCTTCCAAATTTCATGATTACCATGTTATTATTGTTTATTAATGGGATGATTTATAATTATTTAAATTTTATAAAATAGTATCATTAGTGTGTTATACTTTATCCTTGAATATTTCATTGATAAGAAATATGTTTTGGTAATTCTTAGCAATCCAAAGATGTTTTCTTCAATAATTTTTAAAGTGTAAATATAAAATAATCAGATATATATTTAGAAATAATTTAATTATATCATTAATTCTGTACCCATAGTCACTCATGATATAAATTCATAGTATTGTTCAACTAGGTGGTTAGACTGAACCAAACATAAACGTACACTGATTTAATGAATGATTATGGGATGGTTTTTTATAAAATAAATATTCAAGATTAATAATGGAATTAAATAGTTTTTCTAATTTTTATATTTCATAATTTAAAATAATTATAATATGAATTAATGTATTTTTATATATTAAAAAATTTGAATGAAAGTTTATCCTTTTAGTATGCTGATTTTAAATAACTAAATTATTGTTGATCGTTTGTTGATAATATCAGTAATATTTTATATAATGTGTCATACTAAAACCTTAATAATATTATAAAAATAGTATTTATCATTTAATACCATACTTATAACCATCCTTGTAAGTGAGGATGGAAAATGAAGCACCTTGGGTTATGGAGGTGGTAGTCCGCACAATGCATGAACAACGATTTTGTTTTTCATAGTTTATGGGTTATATGAATAAAAAATTATAATAATATTAATATAGTAACATTATTTTATATAAATTATAAAAAAATCATTATATTTTTATGGTTAGAATAAAATTTAAAGAAGAAAATTCAAGAAAAATGCTAAGAAGCTGATAATGCTAACCTTGGGGACATGAATTTTCCTACGAAGTCTCCCTAGTAATGAAGGGATTACGATATCTTATGGTGACTAGATTATTTTGAATATTATAGAGGGTTATAATAGGATTAAAATGATATATTTTATAAGAGTAATTGAATGGAAATTCATGTATTTATGTGGAGGATGGACTACATTTTTACCATTGAGGAGAAGGCTAGTTTTGGAAAGAAGCCTTATATTTTCTATAATGTAAGGATACTATTCTAGTAAAAAATGAAAAAAATGAATATATAGGATATGAAGATGATTTTGGTTCTAAAATAACTTAAAACACTTATTTTTTGAGATAACTTTCGAGTTTTAGGGTGTTTTTTGAACTTATTATCTTTTACCCTAATTTACTTTTACCTAGGTAATTAATTTCTATCCTTATTAATTAATTTTAATGATAAAGATTAAGTTTAATTTTTTTACATAATTTGATATCAAAAACTAAATATTTTAAAATAATTTTATAATATAAAATTTCTAAATTTGGGAAAAGTTAATTTAAAAAAGACACTTAATCCTATAAAAACAGTTTTTAGTGAAAAAACATTTTTAAGCATTAAATTTATTGATAAGATATTTTTTTATTATGACTTTAGTAACATAGATTTATTTATTATAATAAAAAAAATATTTGAGGCTTCCAAGGAAATAAAAAACCAAATCTTCCTTGGAAATAATTAATTAAAAGAAAATATTATAAGTAGTTTTTTTATTAAATCAACATTATAATTAGTTAAATAAATGTCGGATATGGTATTTATAATCTCAAAGAATTTTTTAAAATGATTAGTGATATTATTTAGATTAATATTTTATAACCTAATGGTTTTTAATCTTAAATATCATTTTTAAAAATGGATAAATTCTTACATGATTCTTAAGAAACATTTTTTTCGACAAAAAACCAACTTTTATAAAAAATGATTAAAAATTTACACTAACCTAATTTTCATATAAGAAATTAGAAAATGAAGTTTATATTTATTCTTTAAAATAAAAAAATTATAAATTCATATTTTTGTTAAAATCAAATAATATAATTTAAAACGTTTTTAATTGTAAAATGTCATTTTCAAATATTATTTGTTATTATTGTTATTTCAGAAAATGTACCCGATAAATTTATGTTAATTAATTATTAATATCAATCATAATTTATCATTAATATTTTGTTTCATTAAATAGTAATGTGTATCACATAAGTTTTTAGAAAAATACTTATTTAAACAAAAAATTGTCTTATTATCCATTTTAGTTAAAATAATTGAATTTCAATCATATTAAATGTAGCCTATATTTTCTATATTCATATAATTAATAAAAAGAATTATCCTATTCATTCTTTATAATTCAATAACTAGATTTTTAATAGGCATACATAAATATTTATACTTTATCTAGATATATCAAAGCTTTATTTATGTTTGGTGTTGCATGTGGTGAATGATATAAAACAGACTGACTTAATTAAGCGTAATAATATATTATACTTCTTGGGTGTTATAAGTAATTATAGGGTCCTGAATATTCCATAAGGGGGAAATCCAATTACCCCAAGACTTCGGAAAGGACCAAACCGGTCCACGTACTGGCTACCAGCAACAGTACGCAGCCGGTTCGGTGAACCGCAATTCCGTGGACTAACATCATCTGCGAAACGGAGGCGGGAACACTGACACAGGCGCGAAGCAAGACGAACGCCAGACCGGTCCACCACCGTGAACTATGCCAACCGGCCCATGCCACGTGCGCCGTCATTTGAAAAATGGAGGCGGAAGCTGTATGTGGCTGTGAATCTCGTCGTTCACGGAATAGAGGCCGAGTGGTGCACAACCACAGAGCAATTCTTCAAATCTTAGTTCCAAAAATCCCTGGTTGATCGAGTTGTTCATAGGTGGGGATTCCTTCATAGGCTTCCGCAAAAAGTGCCGTGTGCCCGTCGATATATCCTCTTCGTGACTCTATAAATAGTGACCGAGGGGCACCAAAAATGAAAAGAGGAATGACGGGTGAAAACCCTTGGGGAGACACTGTAGAAATTTCTCCCAGAGGTAAAGTCCCGAGAGCATCTGTGGACCCCATATCATCTGCTGATGAACTCTTCTGCGTAGAGGAGAAACCAGTCTGTGAACCACATGCAGCCAACTCATCCACGGATGCCCTTCGCGGAAACCCCCTATGTGGATGTCCTTCGTGGCCCACATGCGGCCATCTCCTACATGGACAACCCCTTTGTAGACGTCCTTCGCGGCCTGCACCCTCACGGCCAGCTTCTATGGAACCCGCCTCTTCCGCGGCCAGCTCTTCCACGGACACCCTTCACAGAAAACCAAACAGTGAACCACATGCGGCCAGCCATTAGCGGCCATTTAATTCGCCGACATCCTAGGCGACCAGCTTCTATGTGGCCCACCTCCTCCATGGCTAGCTCCTCTGCGGATACCCTCTGTGGACATCTTTTATGTGGCCATATCATATGCGGACAACCCCCATGAAAAATGGAGAGTCACACCGAGAACTTTTCGGGCCGGGTGAACATTATTTTCCATTGCAACCTTATGCCGCTCCAACATCCGTCCTATAAATTCCATGAGTAGAGCTACTCTTCATGAGACACATAAAATCCCATTTACCTAGCTCCCATGCTAGATTCATCCAGAAAGGGCTGCCCTTGCGCAAGTCCCACACCATGCATAGCTAGGTATCTCCAACCTAGTCGTCCTAAACACACAACGCTAAACAGTATGGCCCTCGTCCTATCCATATGACATTAAACTATATGGAAACAATCCTCTCTACATGACTATAAACTGTATCACACCCTTTTTCCCAAACATATGATGCCTCTTACTCCAAATAAGAGATGTCTTATTCTCTAAGCATGTGATTCCTACAGTCCTCTCTACATGACTATAAACTGTAGAGTACCCTATGTGCCATACATAGGACACCTCTTGCTCAAAACAAAAGATACCTTGTCCTCCAAGCATAAGATGCCAAATGCCATGATTATAGTGGCATAATTTCAAGAGTGTTGGAATCCGTTCAAAAATTCCATCACTCAACCTCATTCTTTTTGTGTCCTTAATTCGGATCTCCATACTCTTTCATGTCTGAAAGGACCCCCTAATGGCCTGGCCCCACGCTGCATCGGCTCACCTACCATCCTGGGCCAATGCCCAAGAAGACGTTTGACAACACTTTGAGTCCGATCCTGTGTTTCGAACACGGTTAGCAGTCGACCCTCATTTGTTTATCCCCATTTCAGGATAACGCGATATGGATGTTGTGTTTCGAATATGGTCAACAGTTATCCTCCATCGCACACCACCCTCATTGCATTCCGAATGTTGGGCATGTAATTCACACTTTTCATCTCCCTTTGTTCTGAAAAATTACAATGCCCCTTGGCGTTATCCCGCATGTGCACTAGCACATAGGTGAAGGCCTCAACCCACCAATGAGTTGGGATTCCCTCATGGAAAAACATGAGGAAGACATTACGGGCAGCCTCCTTGGTGTAAGCCCCTAGAATCTCCTGTGGGATGTAGCACCCATGCACCTCCGTACTTCCCCGGTGCCAAGAACCAAGAGGGAAGATGGAAACAGGGGTACCCTTTCCCTCTCCCTCTGGGTTGGTCACCGTCGGGCCTCTATTATGGAGTAAGCCCCGATTTCTCGGTGCGCCCTATGCGTAAGCCCCACTCTGCTTCCCACAGATGCACCTTTCGCGACGTGATCGTTAGGTCTCTGCTGCCTCTTATTTCTCACACTGAGAATTAATTACATGGGTTTAGAGTATGCACCAACCCTGACCCCAACCTCTTGAGAACTACGAGGACTTTGACCCATGTCAAGGCATGGTATGTAGGAAGCCTCCACGAGGTTCAAGCCCATTACCCATCAGACCCCCAGTCCATCTTCACGTCAGTTCTTCGACCCCACCCCATGCGAACTAAGAGGACTTTGATCCATTTCAAGGCATGGTACGTAGGAAGCCTCCACCTGGTTCAATCCTATTACCCATCGGTCCCCCGGTCCATCTTCATGTCGGTTCTCCAACACCACCCCATGTGAACTACGAGGACGTTGATCCATGTCAAGGCATGGTACATAGGAAGCCTCTACGGGGTTCAAGCCCACCACCCGGCCGTTCTGACCCCCTTTACGTCGGTTCATCCTTCGTCCTGCATGACGTTAAACCGTACTCCCGAACTACATGTACTTTGATCCCTGTCTCCTAGGAGGGGTACGAAGGAAGCCTCTCCGAGGTTCAAGCCCAATAATAGGCCATTTTGACCGCCCCTACGTCGGTTAACCCACATATTGGGTCACCTCAGAGTGTAAGCCCCATCCCAAACCGGACCAGAAGGATTCTGATTCCTCTCCCAAGGATACGTAGGAAGCCCATATCATGGTTTTTATCCAAACGCTCAAGTCATTATCTTTCCCCCTGGGTGACTACAAAATCTAGAGCACCCAGTCATGAGGCTTCAAACCAGTGTCGTCTCAATGAGTCCAAAGTCCTCAGAGTCATTAATCTAATGAGGGATGGTAAACCTCAGGCCAAAATGATTTTGAATCCCTGCGTTCAACTGACCAATGCCGACCAAGATCAATCCATGGATACTGTGCTTGGGTATAAACAAAAATTCGCGAACATAAGATCACGTCTTAAATCTATAAGAGAGTCTCGAAACATGCAATAATTCCCCCCCTAAAAGGGTGCGATGAGCCTGACTTCCCATCCTCTCGACCAATGTGAGTTCTTAAGCATCGCTAGCCAAACCACCCGGCGAACACCTACGTTTGGAAAGTAGGTCCACGTATCATTGGATATGAATCCACTAGGCATTTCAAAACAAAGGCCAATATACCCGACCATAGCGATTGAGCAGAACTCATCCCTCCGTGAGATTGACAGTCAGGCGCATTGGTCCAGTCCATCTGATTCGTCACAAAACAGTAATATATAAATATTTTTTATTACAGTTTTTATTGAACTCATACAACTCAATATAGATCATTACATGACGGATATTTCCATTTTCTATATATATTTTATAGTGATTATCAATAAATATCTCCCATTATCTGCATCCCATTAAATTCCCTACAAAGAAAAAATGGATAATTGAATAAAGAAGTTTCTCTACAACTCATTAGTGAGAGTCACACGGTTGAGAGTTTATTATAAACGAAGAAAAGACATTCATTTTTCTATATCCTTTATGGAAATTCTCATGATTTATCCTTTATTTTTTTGGGTATAAACCCCCTTAGGAAACATGGTTTTCTTATTTGTTTTAGCTATCTCTCTATGTATAATTATATTTTTCATTTAAACAATCAAAGCCTATATATTTCTTTCTGCCTACTCTATTTCCTTCAAATTTTCTTATTATATTAGATGTATGATCATGAAGTATTTTGAGACATTTCAATTTTTCTTTCACTTTTGACACATTTTATCAATAATTCATGGATTATCATCTTTTGAAAACGTCTCATAAAATTTGAAGATATATTAATTATATAAGATATATTGCACCAAACTAATCATTTTATTTATTTATAGGATTAATTATCTTTTTTTTATCTTTATCATACCTCTATAAAATACAACACTTATGGCTTGCTTAAAGTAGTCTATTGTGTCTCTTTCTCTTCAAGAATATATGTCTCTTCTTCTTTTTGGTGTGGAATCCTTCTAGGACATCTTAAGAATATCTTGTCCAATAATTTTGTTTTGATTATAACCCATATTAAACTCATCTTATTTATTCTCATGATTATTTTTAATCTTTGTGGTATTATCTCTTAAGTAGAATATGCGTCATGATTGTTATGTGTGAACCCACAGTCATTATCATAGTTGACACTTTAATCTCCATAGAATTTTATAAATCATTAAAATATATTTGGGATAGATATAACATTTACATTATTCTTCTATATACTATTCCTAATCTTAGTATTTATACCCTTGATGTAGGACTTCTTTAGTTTTTCATGAAATAGAATTTTATGTGAGAAATCAATATCCCAGTTCCCAAACCATATAAAACCAAAAAAATAGACAATGAAACATGATTTAATTTATTTTAAACAAAACGTAGATATATTTTTATTCTTTTTATTTTTAAGAAGAATTTATTTATCTTGAGAAACTATTATTAAACCAACTTTCATTAACTTCCTTACATCAAACATTTATGTAGTGGTTGGTTTGTCATAATTTATCTCTGATTATATTTGAATATAATTTTCATTATAACTTTCACAAATAATTTAAAAAAATTATAACAAAAATGTTTTTTAGAATAAGGGTTAGTTTTTTATTTGATCCTCTTGAGATTTATCATTAGGTAATTTCACTATCATATTGACAATATATATATATATATATATTAGGACATGTTTCCCCTCAAAATTATATATGGATATCTCTCTCCTCAAATTAGTTTATGATTATTCAAATTTTATCACTTTAATATTTAGTAATTTTACATTCCTCTCTAGAAACTTTAGATTTAGGATATACTTCAGATCATTAATAGAATTCACTCTTTTATAATAATCTTTTAAAATAACCTCATTATTGTTATCATGGTCGTTATCCATCTTCAATTTATCTCATAAAGAAGTGTCATGTTTTTTTATATTCTTCGTTATGATTTATAACTTGGAATTATTGACATTAGTGATAGAATTTTGTTTTTTCCCAATGCATGGAACTTCTCCACATACCATTTCATTACTATATTTTTCTCAAAGACCATATTAAATAACTCTTTAATTTTGGATAATGATTCTTCAAGCTCCGTATTCATTTCACTTTTGGATTATATTTCTTGA
The DNA here is from genome assembly GCA_963277665.1 of Viscum album. NCBI lineage: Eukaryota > Viridiplantae > Streptophyta > Magnoliopsida > Santalales > Viscaceae > Viscum > Viscum album. The sequence goes on along the minus strand of OY728135.1, from coordinate 2,001,183,652 downwards.
GTTATATTTGTATACATCAGTACCTTTTAAGCCAATGATTCCAATAATATTTTAACAAATTATTAAATTTGGATGATCACTTAGTAATATTGATGAAAATAATTTGAAACTATAGTGGTATAAGTATTTTCCATCCTCTAATTACCTAATTTGACCAGAAGATCTTCTTCATCCATGCCCAGATTTATTTATTTTGATCTATAACATGTGTATGTGGAAATTTATTCTTTTTTACCCATGAGGTATTAGTTTTTAAATTTTATCATTTCTTTCATTTTTTTTTCTATAGAGTCTAAAAAGTGATTGAGTTTAAATAAGATATTTAATCACATTCTCTATATATGCAATTCATGAAACATTTAGAATATAAACTAAAAATTAAAATCATTAATTTTTGATAATCCAATCATAGTTAGAATTTGAAGCATTAATACCATTTTTAGTTCCTAATTGGATCTGTCTAACTACAAAAATATTTGAGTGGGGGTAAATCAATGTAGAGAGAATTTAACAATAAAACCCTATTCTTGTTTTTACCTCGACATTGGATAAAGTGAACATATATAAAACAATAATCTCACACTTATATTTCATGTGTGAATTATAAAAAATATAACAAAAGAAAAGGAGTATAAATATTTATGAGGTTCACTCAAAATCTATGAGGTATTCCTTGATATATGATGGTTTTTATCCGTTACACATATGGCTGGTCTCTTATTATCAAGAACAGCCATACCATGGGGTTTTCCTTGAACCATTTAAATCTAGAAAAAACTAAAATTAATACATGATACCAACTTAATTTTTGGGGAACCAACATTATCTTTACAGATGCTGGCACCGACTAGCTGTTCTTTCTAATACTCGATTATGATGGATCCTTCTTGAAGTAGGATAAATGGAAGAACAAGTATCTTATAAAATATTTATAATATAACTTCTTTATCAAATATAATAATATTCTATGACTACCTCTCTCTCTTACTTACATATAAATCTCTTCACCATTTTCTCATTTCTTCTCCTTCAAGGACATGAAATCTCAAGATACTTAGTGGAAATATTTTCAGACTCTCTTTATATATATATATATTATTTTTTTATTCATGAAAACTCATGATATTAAATGATAATAATTTTTAATATCTAAAACACTCAATGAATATGTTATTCAATATAATAACTTTTTCAGTATCTATAGTCTCTTCTATTATGAATCATTTTTCGCTTTATGGGATCAAGAATTGCACTATTATTTACTATATATTTTAATGTGGAAATATAAAATAATCATATCACCTTTACACTGATCTAAATATATCTTTTCTTATTGGTAAAATATTCTATAGAAAATTAGAAATGATCCTTTATATATAAACACGTATTTTTTTCAAACCACTTAAAATGTCGATCGAATATATTCTCATGGTACTTTTCATTTAATTCTTTATATATCATGGATAAAATGACTAATTAACCAAAATAATCATGATTTTTAAATATTGAGGATCAATAAATCATTTTTTGTTTTTATATTATGATTTAAATAGAATTATATTTTGAATATCACATGACTATAAAATGATCATAGATAGCCTTTGAAAACTCTAGGTTATCTTACTTCACACATGCCTTATTCTTATCTGATCTGACATTACTTTTACATGGACTCTGGAAGATTAGTTTTTTTTAAACAACATTAAATTACTATTAAGATTCTCCCAATTACTCTTACTTAGTTCAATTCAAAATTTGTTTACTCTTACATAGATTGATGTTACTATTACATGCTTAGCAGAAAGCCCAATTTATTATTATTTATCTCAGAGTTATTCTTACTCAGGAGAAGATTAATCTTACATATCTCCCAAATAATATTAAACATTCTTAAAAATACTTCTAATCAGTTTACAATGAAATATCCAGTTACAATGTAGTGTTCATACTCCACACAATGCTTCCTCACATTACAAAACAGAATGTGAACTCCATACAACATAGGCTCGTGATGAAACAGAGACATCATTCAGTAACTGACACAATGATATATGACAATGCATGAAATATTTTTTGTTAAAATAAATCATAGTCTCAATCTATTACGATGGATTTATTATTACATATGGGTATTTTCTCTTATATAAGAGAAAATTATTTTTCTATAGTAACTTCTTTGTCAAATTTTCAAAAACTAGAATTTTAAAACTTTCTATAGAGTTCTCAAATCCACTCCAAAACAACCTCATCCAATTTAAATTTACTCAAAACACTTTAAATAATAAGAAAAATTATCATCCCTCTACAAAACACTATAACAAAATTTCAGAGGAACATGTAACCTAATTGAATTTTTGGTTTTGGGAATTTAAATAAAAAGTTATTTAAGAAATATTGAACCATTTTAATTAATAAAAAACCACTTCAAGAAATCCTGTATTTTATTCATCCATATTATAATTATTTCAAAATATCAATTATCACATATAATCTCTTTTTGGGGTTTCAATGAAATTCTATTCCATAGAATAATTCAACTTTTTAAGAATTTACCATACTTTAACAAAAAATATAAAAATGAAACATTCATAATTTATTAATAAATATATTATTGAACACAACTAGGTTTCTTCAATCATCATCATCGTTTTCTAGGGTAACTTCCATATAATATATAAATTTTTAATCTTGTTAAGGATGGATCTTCACAAAAAATGCATAGTTGGATTTTCATCTACTATATCTGGATCCCCAATATCTTCATAAAGATATAATTGTTTAGTATTATTCATACTCCATATAACTCCTCACCACCTATTATACTTATATATAACTTTATATATATATTGTACATGAACCACAAGGATAAGAAACCTCAATCTTCAACAATATTTTATAATATACAATACATAGAAAACATTTTTTTATACATGATAATTAAAAACATATCATATTAATATATTCTGTTTAACTCATTATTTTACCATTAATGTAAGTCTATGTTTATCAATATTTATAATGTAAATTATCCTAGGTGAAACTTGAAAATCCTAAAATAGTGTGTTTTTAAATATTCGCATTCATTGAGATATTCTTCTTTATTAAACAGATTTAATAATAATGTATTTACGTAATTTCTTGGCTAATTCAATCGCCTTCTATTACTCTATGAAATTGACATAATTTCTTAATTAGAACAAATACAACCCATTTTAATCCAAGGGAAAACATTATGGTTCCATTGTGTACTAATTACATTTCCATATTTGGACATAGTGAGTTACCCATGATCCATATAATGTCTGAATATGTTATCAAATTTATCATTATTATAATATTCTTATTGATTATATTTATTTATTTTCACAATGTATCTATTAGTTGAATTTTTATTATAGTTTTGGTAAATGTTTTTACTTTTTAATTTTGTTTTCAAATATTTTCATTTACATTTGTGTTTTTATATTTTAAACATTATTAATTTTCTTGATGTAATATATTATAGATTGAATTTGGTATTCTAAATATTCCATATTTAATTCTCATGACAAGTATATATTTCAACATTTTGTTCAAGAGAATATCATGACCACTAATTAATTTTTGAATTTGTGGAAATTTACACTAAAAGGGGGAAAATAATATTTGTTTTCAAGGTATATTATAAAAAGGTAAAACTATTTTATAATTATAGTTCAAACTATAATTCAAGTTTTTTATTATAAATGTTAGTTTTATATAATATTTGGTTGAATCATACTGGGAAAGTTTGACTCACTACAAATTTACACCCATTGGTGTGTATATAGTTTCATGTCTTATTTTAGGTATCTAGGGTATGGATTCCAGGTCTCAAAACATGCATTTTTGTAAAAACCTGATATTTTCATTTTTATTCCTTTAAGTCAATACTATATTTGATATTTTTTACCACACATAATAATTATCATAAATGAACTAAAATATACTATAAAAATATCATTATTATTTAAACCCTATTTTCATAACCTAGTCGACGGATTGGAAGGTGCGAATATGAGTAACCACATTATAATATTTACATACAAAAACATTTCCTAATAAAATTCATAGATTAATTCCTAATAAATAATTAACCATTTTTAAATGAATATAGGTAAACAAACGGAACATCCTTTAGAAGGAAAAAATAAAACAAAATTACACAACCAAAATCAATTTATCCCAACAAGAAAATATCTCCATGTGACCTCGAGAGTCAATCTCCTACAGAAAGACCAAACACCACCCAGGGTGATTAATACCAAGCTAAGACATTAACTACAATTTAAATATAAGAAGAATATATATGTGTGAGTATTAAAAATAAATAGGCATGCCTCAACAAATCTATTCCCTATATACTTCATTTAAAATAAAAGAAACTTCAATTTCAAGCTTGAAATTCAATATATGAAAGTAATATTTTTTTACCCATTTTAACAAGTAAAACCAAACAAGTTCCATTTCCCTTTTACCATTTAATAAAAACAACCTTCTTTTTGGAGGAGGGACTGTATACATTTTACAATGGAAAAGTGACATTTCATTAATAAAGAAGAGAAAGAGTTTTGGACATTTACAAAACCATTTTCACAAAACACTTGAAAAAATTTCATCAATTTTTTTCACAAATACACCCATCTAAAGAAGTGATCACAACAATTATATAACATGTACAATGGAAAATATCACACAAGGGTATCTAACCAATAATTCATCATAATCAATCACCGTAGAAAACCATGTGCCGATAGACATGGGTGAACCTAGGAGTTATGAATACTCATGAATATACTAATACATGTTGGGTCATCTAAAAAATAATTCATCCCTCGATGACATAAAAATTCCAAAACACAGTCAATGAAATCCCATATTTCTTAGACTGATGGTCATAACCCCATAACAATAATAATGAATATCCCCACTGCTACGGGACACTAGAAAGTACGTAAGCTAACTAGTGAAGCAATAATTCTCCGAAAATTAAATATCTATTCCATGTTCTCTATGTCAAATGTATAGAAGAGGGTGATCTTACTGATGCCAACTGATCATCTAATCACATACACAAATATAACAATTTACATAATAGGTTTCACTTGAGTGACCCCAAGAATCAATCTCTTACCATTAAAATATATATATTAAATGATTCCACAATGAGGAAATCCCATTACACTGAATGTAAATTGGTCACAAGGTGTCCATAGTGAGGATGTCCCACCCATTTCTTATAAACAAGGAAAGAGAATTATACAAGGAGAGTTTTCATAATAAATAATTTAACTATTTTTACAAATGGACAAAAAGGCCCGAAACACCATTCACAAAACCATCAATTCTCAAAGGAATAAATCCACCATTAAAAATTGTGAAAACACACAATTTTCCATCTTCAAATCATTTTATGAAATTTATTTTAAATACTTGCACCACATGTTCAAATTTTAAACCATTTCTATCAATGTTCCAAATGGTTTACGCATCATCATCACATGCCATTCAATTTTTAAAATCCAAATAACACAATTTTCAAGTCCAAAAACATTTATAAATCTATTTAAGAAATCCAAAAGAACCATTTGGATGTCTCAATAACATTTACAAATCCAACCCATGATTAACATTCCACATACCTCTTGAGAAATCTAACTAGGAATTTTATCAAACACTAGGTGTTCACATTAATAACAAAACAAATTTATTTTTCAAAAAACAAGGTATAAATCAACACATTTAACACATTTTTTTACAATGGTCACAAATCATTTTTTAGAATATAAGGAATGTGGGAAAATTATTAAACTAATGAATATTTAATTTTAAAGTAAAGTGAAAAGAGAAACCTACCTCAATTTGTTGACGCTTCAACAACGCACACCCAAAATGACTCCACGAAGGATCAACAATCCAGATATACCAAGAGGAACCCTAAAAAGGAAAAACTCCCATCATAAACCAATGGGAATCATGAAACCAAGGTATAAGAGACTATAAGACAATAATAACTCAAATTAATATGGAAGAAAGAGGAAGGGGGAGAAGATAGGATGAGTTTACCTTGAAAAAAATATAAAAAACCTTGCCTAAAACCACATATCCACAGCATGGGATAGGAGTAGAGGATTATAGAACATGGGGGATATCCCATTAGGTTTTCATGAACCATAGATAGGAGAGGGGATTCATTTTTTTGGGTTAAAATTCCATAAGGGTAGTTTATAAAATATTCAATTTTTATGATATGGGTAGCTCGAACGGTTTCAAAAATGATGCACTCCCTTCTGGACATGTCTATGAATTCATATGGGATTTTCATATGATTTCCAAACCCTGAGCCAACCATGCTAAGTTCCACTATCCCATGATAGAACCTCCACACACACTTATCGCATGGGTTGAGAAAGCACGTGCAAGACGTGAACTATGCCTTTACCACCGTAACATAAGCTACACATATACCTAGAGAGGGCCACATGATTTACATAACCATGCACCAAATATGTGTAGGATACTTCCAAGCTCAAAAACTAGACTTTTCTATAAACAAATCCAAATAAAACTGAAGAATAACCACTAGGTAAAATATAATAAATGAAACACCTTAAAATTTAGACCCGTCACACCCAGAACATGAGAGAAAAACTGAGATCCAATAGTGGATCGAAACAAATGTTAAAAATTGAAACCTTAGTGTAAAAGTAATCCAAAATTAGGGGAAACAACACCATCCTCTAATGTCATTTATGAGATTTGATAAATGAAACTACTCAATTCTGGAGGTGGATATCCGTCACATCATGACCGAGGATCCCATTCTCCTTTATAACATGAGTACTTCCATCTAGTGCCACAAACATTACTCACAACTGATAGAAATCGATGTGTCCCAAGAAAAATACCATGAAATCCATATCAAGGATCATCTCAAAGAGTTACATTTCTAAAACTTGGAAATATCATTCCATCTCAATCTTTGACATTGTGATCCCACAATACGTGTAGTTGAAACCATATTTATGATTTCTAAAAATCAGTATTATCAACTCCATAACACATGAAATAATATTGGTTGAAAAATTTAATGCATTCATGAAATGGGATGATATAAAAGAAATAGATGCACTATTATCAAATAGAACAACAACAAATGATGATGAAAAAATAGAGGTAACTCAAACTGTTGCAAGCCCTATATCTGATGATATTGTCATATGATCCATAACATGAAGATTCATCATATAAACTTGAACATGAGAATGATCACTAACCTGTAGCTCTACCATGAGTTGGCTCTTCCTAGAAGAAGATCCAGCCTTTCCAATTTGGACTTCAAACCAAGACCCCACTGTCCTGGATGGTTTTGATTGGGATGGCATCCCTTGGAAGGATACAGATCTTTCACCACTATGATATTGCCAGGACACGTTGTAAAAATGTTATAGGTTCCCCATATCCCCACATAGATATTATGGTTTGGGTGGAGCTGAACACACATATCGCATCAACCCTGCCTTCCCATACTGATGGCACACAAAAAATCCAGAACAGAATCCACAGACAAAGAAAAATGGGAAGGATGGAATGAACTACAACCTCCCCTCTTCTCTTTCGCATCCCATATCATCTTCTTATTTGGTGAGATTATAGTTCCCTGGACCACTACTGACACTGATCCAAAGAAAGTATACTTTCCTCTAGGATTACTCTCTACCATAAAATCATGATCATCCACTTTGATATAAGTCTTTAATTTGAACAAGAAGAGTGAGGATCATATCTATGGACTCAAACCGATATCAAATTTTTGAGTCCTAAGCTACTCATTGGAAACTACCATGGGTGCAAACTGAATCCACTCTAAAAACGTGGTTAGCATATTCCATCACGTTCCAGTCTCCCAAGTGAATATCCAAGAATTATCGAGACTTGGTGAAGGATATGGTCTCATGGAAATACTAATAATTTATGAAGACCTTGAAATCCTTCTATCATATCTACTCATGATTCATATCTTTCACTACTAAGTCCCACCACTTTTGGCTCGGTCCATCCAACATTAATGAAGAACACTTCACATTGATCTCTATAGAAGTATCCAGCAACCCAAATATCCTCTCAATCTTCGCAAGCCAATCATCAGCTTTCTGGGGATCTGTGCTGCGACAGAAGTAATGAGGATTTTTATTGAGGAACTCATGATATTTTTCCATTCAAAGACATGGTTCATCTTCCTTAACCTAAGAAATACTATAATTATCTCCCTAACCCAAATCCTAGACGGCCTGAACTACAACTTCAACTAGCCTCTGATCAATTGGTGAGGGAGGCCTCTCTCTGACCTCTTCCCATGGATGCATAGGTGGTCTCTCGGGAGGCATCATGATACAACAAGTAACCACCACAAAGAAAAAACCATCAATTTAACATTATAAAATTTTATAAAAACAAAAACTATTCCAAAAAACTTCCGTAAATCAAAAAAAAATCACATCCTGCTTAATAACAAGACATTCCAAACCACTCCACAAGAACCCAATGTCCATATACAGTTTTCATCTTGAATGTCTCACCCAGAGGGGAAGTCAAACCAAATGTTCCCAATATCCCATGGAGACTAAAGATCTATATTAAGGTGTATGGGCCATACACCTCACTCATAACTAAATCCGCAAGCCCCAACAACCCTAGATCCAGTCAATCCAAACTCTCCAAAATATCATAACCCAAAGAAGGTGAATAGACTCCTTTGATATCATTTTGTATGAACCATACTAGAGTTGCATTCAAACTAACACCCGAATTGACCCAAGACATGGCTTGAAGATTATTCTCGATCCCCACATTCTGATAACCAGTGCGCGTGTATCAATATTACACATTTTGGGAGCAATTTCACCCATACGTATAGCAATAAACATCTAAAAGGAAACACATCACCACATAACTAATAACTATAATAAAAAATAGATACAATTATTTTTGGATTATGAATTTTACAAATTTAAACAAAACCATAAATAAACCAATGTAAAAAGAAAATAACTAAAACAAAAATCAAAATCATCCATGTGAAATCACCCTCAATCCACCACCACCACCACCTTCAAGAAGTGGATCACTAGAATCTTGAAACACATCAACACCATGATACATCTTTCCTTTACCTGGGTCATACATAACAAATTCTACATATTCTTAAAGATGTATATAGGCTATGATACAAAGCCTAGCAGGATACCACACAAAAGATAGATTTAATTATATAACATTAGAAGAAAAATCAACTAGCATATTTTAAAAATAACTTTGAAAAAAATTTCAAGGATCATTTCAAGGGAAACATTTTCAGGAAAAAACTGTTAAGGAATTTTTTTCTAAAAATAATATTTCTTTGAAATTTAACAAAAAAAGTTCAATAATATACTTATGATTATCACCACATTACATAATCATCTTATCTTAAGATAGAATCATGGGAAATCCCCATAGGTAACTTTCCCCAGTTGGACTCTATGATCCTCATACCTTAGTAATCAAAATCCTCCAACCAAAACCAACAACATCATCATGCATGCGCCCCCAAGTTATAGTGGTATCCATATCATACGAAAAACCCAACAACATTACCATGCATGATCCAATATAGGGGATACCATCTCATGGTTAAGTGGCCTTCGATCCTATCACTTGTTCAGTTAGTCTTATAGCATCAATCCTTCTAGAAGAAACCAAGCCTCAGCTCTGCCAATAAACTAGTGTACTAGTTCGCCCACCTAGATACGTGAGATTCCCATTGTTCTGAAATTCTATTTCACATGTCACATAAATTATCACTTTAATATACACATGAAAATCATCATGAAAACATGATGAAATCTCTGTTATTACAATTCACAATGATCCAATGACCAAAGATCTCATGGAAACCACCAATTGCCATATGAAAAACAACTTTAATTTAACACACACACACACAAAATTTTAAAAACATTTTTCACAACTCACATAATTCATAAAGCCTATTTGAGAATTCTTTAAGAAAAACACACATGAAGTCAAACCGTTTCTTTGGGGAAATCCCCTTTCAAATTCATACAAACAAGAAATCTACTTTAAACCATGCGTCACATCACTTTCACAATTCAAAATCTTTATTTGATCTACGTAACAAAGAATCCAACATGCAATAAAAATCCATTGAATTTGGAAAACTAAAATTAAACAACTTTCACCACAAATCCCTTTTGAAAACTCATTTCTCGACATTCACAGAAATAATTGAACATATTCAAGATGCAACACAAATAGGAAGACATGAAAAATAAAAATTTTCTATTGGAAAACAAAATTTCATCACATATTAATATCAAAACCTTTTCAAAAACAAATTTCACCACAAACATCATCCACATGACAGATTTAAGAAACCAAGGAAGCTATCCAATATCATCTAATAAAGTTAAATCATGGAACCACCTACTATAAACTTAGAAACATCTAGAGACTAGTGGAAAACCACAACTTCACCACCAAGAGACACTATAAAGGTAATATCAAACAAAAAAATCAAGATATCATTTTATAAATCAATATCGAACCATCACTTGGTCAAATAACCTAATGGAAAAGTAATACAAAAGAAATAGGGAAGAACCATAGAAAGTGTAAGAACCCAGTTATTATTTTGAGGTATAGGCTTCTTATTTTCTCTTTCCCTTAAGTGTTATTGAGAAATATGGAAAATTGGGAAAAATCCTTAATTTTTGAACTACACGCCATGTACTTTTCCTCACGCCGTGTACTTTTGGTCATGTGGGATGAGTACATGGGGCGTGTGGCCATGCCGGCGATGAAGGGTGTAGGAACCGACTACACGCCATGTAGTGGTCCTTCAAACACCGTTTAGTCAGTCAGAAGGCCAAAAATGTAAGGCGGTGGAGCATCCGCTAGCTGGGCGACAATACACGCCATCTACTCAGGAGTACATGCCGTGTACTCATGTCAACGGATGACTAGTTTGGTGGTGCCGCCAGAGGAACAGTTAAATGATTAAAGTACATGTCGTGTACTTTGTTTTTTTCGCTTAAATGGGAAGTAGACTCCCCTATTCAGAGGGAAGGCTTAGAACCGGACGACAAGAGCGGAAGAGGGAGGCCAGACCTTGGGAGATCCACCGATCAAGCGTCTCAAATCCAATTCCACCTCGGACGATCTCGTTGGAACCATGTGGGTAAGCCATCCCTTATCCTTGAATGTTGCTTACCAATTCTTCTCCTAATGGGAGTTATTTGAGGTTAAGTGTCTTTTCATCTTCATCATATCTACATCTTAATTGGGCGTTTCTGGAATTGACGTTCGTGTATAGCGCTTGTTGGTGTATAAGGTAGGTGGCTTGGTGTTGGTTTTTCCAACTTCTGTGTGTTTTGTGCGTTTTCATGCCACGAACCCATGTTGGGGGTGTCGTGTGGCTGAGGACATATCTAATTTAAATACCTATATTTGAATAGGTGATTTAAATGTGATATTAAAATGCTGTTTAGGATCATTGCTTGGATCCAGAACCACCCCGGGGGTGTGTTCCACTGTTTATCCGTTTGGCCAGGATACCCGAGGGTATGGCTTTAAAGTAGTAATTGTAGAATTTACTTGAGAGGAATTTTTAGTTTACTGCATATTTACATGTTGTGCATGGCCTAGTTACCTATTTAGCCTGAGGGAAGTGTTGTGATTAGCCTGTGGGCGCTGTACTACTTAGCCTATGGGAAACTTCTTCCGTGCCTATGGGAAGCTGATTTTGTGCCTGTGGGGAACACTACCTATGCTTGAGGGAAGATTCTTGTGTTGGATAGTCTTTACCTGAGGGTAGGGGTTTACGTGTCTGAGGACATTAGTTGGTTACTTAGAATATTCACTCTGGTGATATTTTAAATTAAATGATTAAAAAGAATATTAAAATGGAAATACAACTTGTTAAGTTAGTTACTTTTCAGTACTTCTTACTTTATTGCTTTTTATTACTACACACTATTGTTGCATGTTTGCACACAGTTGGGCACGAGCCTTTGGTGGGTGCCTACTGAGATATATTTCTCCCACCCTGTTTGGGTCATGATTTTCGGCCCAAAAAAATTACATTTATGCTGGTGTGGATAGGGGTAAGAGTCCCTATAGAGGTACTTGACTGTTGCTGAGGAGTAGGAGGGCATGAGACTGAGCATAGGCTCACGATGCCACTGCTAGCTGTTTTTCTTTGTTTTGTTGTACTCTATATTTTGTTGTACTGTATTGATGTATAACATGTTCTGTCTGTTTTCATAGAATTGGGACATGTTGCATCATATATGTATATCTGGTTGGTTACCTTCTACTGCACTTGTTTACTTTAAATGTGCATGGATTATTGCATCCACGGTCGTTTTATGTCTTATTTCGTATTTCCGCTGCGCTAAACTTTGACAAATGAGGGCATAGTTTACCCACTATCAGATCTGGGCCCTCGCTTCTAGTCGGTAGCCTCTGGTGTTTGGGGAAATGCGCTTGAGGTCACGTGGTGAACTGGGTTCGGGGCACCCATTTCGTGGTGCCCGGGTCCGAGACGTTACAAAGTGGTATCAGAGGGGTTTTATTTTCTTTGACTTACTATTTGGAGCCATACTCAGGTATAGGACGAACGGTAGTTGGTAATAAGTTGTGCCCAGGCGTATCTTACCCGTGTCCAGGGAAAAGCCAGTCTACCTCGTATTTTTTCAATTCTTCTGATTTTGTAAATATTACAGTTGATTTGTTTTCACCGTTGGGTGACACACTTGGGAATGCGCTGTTATATTTTATCTATGGGTTCTAGTTAGTTGCAACCCAATGTGATGAGTGTATTCCATCTCATGCATCATATAGGCACATACTAGAAATTACATGCCATGCATAGTTCTATTCCATGTAGGTGCATTAGAAATTGCATGTTGTTATGATAGTTGTTGTGCTAGAAAATCATGTTGTTGTGATAGCTGCTCTAATAAAATACTTTCTGCGTGATAGGGTAATTTTATTTGGGCTGGTTTATAGAATGGATGCCAAACTTTGGTTTTTGGGGAGTATGGGCCCCCATTAACTGGAATTTGGTGGATTATTGACTGTTTATTTTGTTATAACACAGATAGGATGTCAAACATTGATTCGTTGGGAGTATGGCCCCCCACGGTTCAGAACTTGACCCTTAGGTGTTGGTTTCTATATTTTATGGGTTCCGGAGAAGTTTCTGTGGCATACTGTCTGGAAACCCGGTATACACCCCGTTTAGTACCTTATACACGCCGTGTATATTCTTCTGTTCGGGATGAAAAATGAACTTTTTGAGTACACGTTGTGTACTCTGAGTACACGCCGTGTAGTCTCTTCCCTTGTCACAAATAGTGTGGGAGACGACATGGGGAAGGGAAGAGCTTGGGTAAAACACATCGTGTAGATTATATATGCGTTGTGTAGTGTTGACCCGGAGTCCGTCCGTGTAACAAACAACATGGGTCGATGAACTCTTTTCTTGAACACGCCGTGCCAATGATGGACATGCCATGTAGTGTGACATGGGGACACGGTCGTGTAACTAATAACACGGGTCGGTGTCACCTCTCCTTGAACACGCCATGTACCTATGGGACACGCCGTGTAGTCTTGTCCAAGGATAGACCATGTAGTTTTAGCCATGTGGCTGGGGAAACGGGGTGGTGTACACTCCTTGTACGGGTGTCACACGACAAGTAGTTTCAAGCCGACTAGCCGGCTATGTCACAGACGACATGAGCAGTTGGAAAATAACACCATACATGCCATGTAGGTCTTATACACGCCGTGTAGTTTTGTTCAAACGGGAGCCGTGTAGAAGGACCCGGGCAGGGGAAGAGAAGTCAAGTACATGCCGTGTAGTCTCATTTTGCAAATTTTGAAATTCCTTCTTCCTCTTGTTCCCTTTGTGGTTCCTTCGCTTTCAGTATTAAAAATCAAGAATCTAAGGCGTGCTTTTGACCTTGTAGTGTCATGCCGCCTCGACGTCCATGAGTTTTTTTCCAGGAGAGCAGCGACGACTATACCCCGGAGATGGTGGGCCAGGGGATACCAGTGGATCCTCTAGTAGAGCCAGATGCAGCGCCAGCCGTTATACCGGACAGAGGCACAGAGGCGCAGTTCCGTGAAGGTTTTATGCGGTTCATGCATACCTTTCATGGAGCACAGTCGGCTGCCACATCTATGCTTGAGCTGACTCGTATCTTCCAACAACAGCATCTTTCTACATTTTAAGGAGATGGTAGAACACAGGCTACAGAGTCTTAGCTGGGGTCTAGGGAGACTATTTTCAAGCATCTTGAGATGCCTCCAGGGCGGAGGGTCAAGCTTGCGACTTATTTGCTGCGTGATTCCACCAAGAGGTGGTGGGATGTTACCACCCAGTCAGAGCATCACAAAGACATGGTGTGGGAATATTTTTAGGAAGTATTCTATGACTTCTTCATTCCAGAGATGCTGAGGGTAGATAGAGCTCGAGAGTTCATGAATCTGCAGTAGGGCGCTATGTCGGTGATGGTATATTCTACTCGTTTCACTGAGCTTCACCAATTTTCACCCGTGCTGGTGGGTGATGAGACGTTGAGAGCCAGACGTTTTGAGAATGGTCTTCGTTATGAAATCTGATCGCTGGTGAATGTTTTAAGGTTTCCTTCAGTACAAACTATTGTGATTAGGCACTGATTACAGATAGGAACCTGTAAGAATCTAGTGGTGTGGGCCAAGGTGGTTCAGCACCAGTTACTGGTACTATTTCTACTAGAAAGAGGAAGAGACAGATGGACATATCTCATGGTGGCAGTACCAGTTAGAAGAATGCTTCAGGTGTCCCGGTCTTGTGCTACCAGTGTGGTAGAGAGGGGCACAAGAGACCACAGTGTCCACGAGACCCAGTGGAGTGCCAATCTTGCGACAAGATGGGTCATCTGCAGTGATTTTGTAGGGCGTTTCCTCCAGTGACTAGTGAGAGGGGTTCTATGCAGACTCCACGTGCGGGAGCAGGACCAGTGGCTTCTTATCAGTCGGGGAACTAGAATACGTCAGGGCGTGTAGACAGAGATGGTGGTCGTGGTCATGGTATCCAGACACCAGGATCTTAGAGGCAACATGGTGGGACAACTCAGGGTAGCCAGGCTATGTCACAGGACTATGGTACTGGGCAGGCATATGCAGTGCAACATACCCAGTAGGAGCAGGATCCTGGACCTTCTACAGTCATAGGTACTATTCTAGTAGCTTCTATTTTATCTTTAATGCTTTTCGATACGGGTGTTACACATAATTTCATATCTGTGCCCATTGTGGAGAGCATTGGACTCTGTGTTTCTTCTTCTTCTAATGTCATGAACCTAGACACTCTGTTGGGGTCTAGAACGGCTGGTGTGCGTCAGTGCAGAGAGTGTCGCCTTGAGGTTGGTGGGTGTCACTTTCTTTGGGAACTCTATGTCTTGGAGATGATGAGTTATGATGTAACGCCCCGACCCCAGTTACTTAGAGTCGGTGCATTATTACATAACATTGGCATGATCACAAAAGATCAAGTCTCGAAAGACCAATTAGTTTAGTAGCCTTGGAAACACTAGATACAATCGTAAACATTACATTACATCATAAAAATGAAAACTACAATAACATGGTCTCCGTAGTCCACACTCATATCCTCACTGACTATTCTTGCAAGTCAGTCATAATACACTTCTTCACATCCTGGGAAAAATAAAACATTGAAAGGGGTGAGCTCAAATGCTCCGTAAGGATAACAATATAGCGGAAACTTCATAAGAAAACATAAGCATTTAAGGCAATGTATAACTAAAACAAAATCCTAATTGAACTTGAACTTCAAAATAATATGGCAAAAGTAAAATAAAATAATGCCATTACTTACTCACTGGATATTCTACTAGACGAATAATCACATGAAATATCAATAACCACTTTCAAAATGAGGGAATGTATAATGCCAGACATTCTGAAACATTTTTTCAAGGCCTCGGCCAAGACGTCTAAAATGATTAAGGCCTCGGCCAAAACCATAAATCAAATTGGGAAAGGGCCTCGGCCAATTCCACGTCTAGTTGTCTCATGAGACCTACCGATGCATCGAGGAGCTATAGCGGGCTCCACCCGTCACTTATTAAGTCCAATACATTCCTCATATGAATAAGTTTAAACATAACATAAATATTCGTATTAAAACTAGCATACAAAATGTCAAAAATTTCTCCATAAACTATGGATGGTATAAAAATAACACATCCACAGTCAAATATTTCACAAAATGTTCAATGGAAGTTTTGTATCATAAATCAATTTCAATTAAACTTAAAACCCATCAAAGGATGTTGACATGGATGAAATCAAAGCTATTTGAGAGAAATATCTCTCTTTTTTTTTGAAATCATTTAAAAGTCCCATAATTATAAAATAATACATTTACTTTGAAAATATTCTTATAAGCTTGTAAGGGAAGCTTCGACGATGTTATAATGGCTGAAAATAGCCGCACCCGCTGTATAAGTTAAAAAAACATTCTTACCTTAAATTTGTCAAAAAGGTCAAAAAGTACATTGTTTGGAAAATGACGATAAGATTCCTTTCAAAAACGTATAAGGGTATAAATGACTTTTACCCATTTTCCATTTAATAGTAATTTTTTTTCGAAAGACATTTATAAGAAACATGGACGTGGATGATAACAAGGTCTCAGTAGATAATTATGTATAAACAACCTTGGATAATGAAGAGGTTGTGAAGTAAACCCTTACCTTGTACTTTTCCTTGGATGGGGTAGGTTAACCTCCTGTATAATGGTGAAATAATTGTTATTAAATTATACAAGAATCATATACATTCATATGATATCATATATGATCTTTTAACATTGCTTTGTTAACAATATCTTAGATTTATCGTTGTTTCGGGTGTTAACTTACTCGTTTTCTTTTATATGTTTTGTTACGTAAGTCATGTTTTTCATGGATAGGTTGTATCTTATTCATATCCAGAATGATATCATGTCCTTAAAAATTATTTTTAAAGCATCAAATGATAATTATACTTGAATGGATACGACGGAGAATGAATCTCATCGCGTTCGTGGAGATGGTAGTCCGTACGTACGCATGAGCGACAATATCATTATTTTGATATTAAAATAATATATAATTGGATAGTATATCATATATAAAGAATCATTATCATGTTATATTTATTATTTACATGAATTACATATCATTATTATACCCATCTAAATAATAATATATTGAATAACAATTACACCACGACGTGGAGAGGGTAAGCCGTACGCACGCACGTATGGTGACATGTCATTCAAACGATGGGTAGAATACTGAATATGGTTGTTACATATTTATAATAACATCACAGTATATAGAAGATACTGGAGTTATAATTTTAGAATTGAAATAATAAACAAAGAGGGAGTGGAAGAAGAAAGAAACTTGAAAGAGGGTGATGAAAACGTTACCTCTTCTTCGGGTTCTTCCTTTTGATTTGATCAAAAAACTCCTTAGGATGGCTTTCTGACTAAAGTAAAGCTTCTAAGATTAAGGGAGAGAAGTTGGGAGTGTATTTGGGTAGAGTTTGGCCGAACCAAATGGCTTGAAAGTGTGAATAAGGTGGTAGAGGTGGGGGCCTTTTATAAGAGGAGAGGAGGGGCTCTTTTGGAAAGATTGAAATGTTACATTATTATACAACGCTTTTCGGATTCTAAAGGTCCCAAACTTATATAATTCGTGGCTAAGGTGATAAGGGTTCGAAATATACCCATACAATAGTCTTTGGACAAGTGTAATCCTTGGATTTTACATTATCTTTTCATTTTATTAAAATCATTAAATAATGAGGTCATCGCCGCATCATAATGATGTCATAAATAATTTAATATATTTAATTTATAAAAATTATAAAAAAAATACTATGATTTAGGAAATATTTGTATCTTTCCAATGACTATTTATAGTCAAAAATATGATTTGTATAACCCCATGTAAATTTTTTTTAGTAAAACATTTCATGTTTGTGTCATTTTTTACTTTAACATTAAATAAAAGGTATTTATGTCATTTTCCAACTAAAGTGGCTCAATGGGGTCCCCAAGTTTACCAATGGATTGTCTTGGTCGGACATTACTCATCCAATAGGGGTAGGACAAGTGTAAGGGTATTTTCATATTTTTATAATATCATTTTTACCTTAAATTTCACTAATTACCTTTAATCGCGATTAATTAAACTTAAAAGTTACTATTCACCAAAAAATTATTTTAATCCCATTGAACCACATTTTACATCCTAACGACAACCATGTATGTCGGATTTTTGAAATTCAAAACACAGAAGTGGTAATTTAAATGAAAAATCAGTTATTTAACTACCACTTAGTGGTTTCACTATTCATCAAAAATTGAAGTTTTTCAGAACAATGCCAAAATTTCACCCTAAGCTATAATTGATATTCCAAATTCAAAAATGTTGTCTATTTTAAAAAATTCCAAACATATAAGTTGAATTAATTAATTTTATAATTAATTCCCGCTGTCACAACAAATAGCGTGTTTTTAAGAAACAATATATATCAAAAGATTGACAATTGTTTATGTCTAATTTCAAAGTAAAATTAATTCTAATGACCACCATTGGATAAAATGGTAAAAATATATACTAATTATACTCTAAAACCACTAAATAGTATAATTTATCACTATAAATTATTTTTATTAAAAAAGTCTTTTTTAAGTATTTTTCACTATTCATAAAAAATTAGAAGTTCTCTGAAAAATACCAAAAATTCAACATATGCTAATTTCGATATTCCGAATCCAAAAATGAAGTCCATTTTGATAAATAAAATTTATAAAATTTCAAAAAGTATGTATTACTATTCACAACGGCTAGTTTAATTAGGTGTGGTGTGTGTTAGAGCTCGAGGTTGCGTACAACACACGCTATTGCATTATTCGAAGGGAAACATACCGTGGAAGATTGGGGTGTTACATTCTCACCTCCTTCAAATAATTTCATCCTCACAATTTCTAGGGTATTACTACATAAAAAGACTTGGGTGGTTCTTCATCATAAGTTCCTTAGGTTCCCACGTTGCCTCTTCCATTTTATGATTTCTCCACAAAACCTTTACCAGATGAGTCGTCCGGTTTCTCAGCACCTGCTCCCTCACATCAAGGATTCTGATGGGCTCTTCGCAATAAGATAGATCGGGTGCCAGTTCTAATTCCTCAGAGGTAAGTACATGTGTTGGGTCGGGCATGTATTTTCTCAATAGCGATATGTGGAAAACATCGTGAACTTTGGAGAGATTTGGTGGCATCGCCAAACGATAAGCTACAGCCCCAATACGATCTAGAATTTCTAAAGGTCCGATGTACTTGGGACTCAACTTACCCTTATTACCAAAACGTATAACTCCCTTCCATGGAGATACCTTTAGGAAAACATGATCTCCCACCTGAAATTCCAAAACCTTTCTTCTGTTATCGGCATAGCTCTTCTGCCTACTTTGAGCTGCTTTGATGTGGTTTTGGATTACCTTCACCTTTTCCATTGTTTCTTCCGCCAGTTCTGGTCCCACAAGTTTTCTTTCACCAACGTCATCCCAACAGGTTGGTGTACGACATCTCTTTCCGTATAACGCTTCATATGATGCCATCTGAATGCTTGAATGGAAGCTATTGTTATAGGAAAATTCTACTAGTGGTAAATATTGATCCCACATACCCTGAAAGTCAAGAGAGCATGATCTCAACATGTCTTCTAAGGTTTGAATAGTCCGTTCTGATTGTCCATCTGTTTGAGGGTGATAGGCAGTGCTCAAACGAAGTTCATTATCCAAGGCCTTTTGAAGACTTTTCCAGAATCTTGAAGTAAAACGAGGATCACGATCAGAAACAATCGATAGGGGTACTCCATGAAGTCTTACAACTTTATTAATATATAGTCTTGCTAGAATTTCAAGTGGTAGATACTCCCGTATAGCCAGAAAACGTGCTGACTTAGTAAGACGATCAACAATGACCCATATTGCATCATTCCTTCTAGGAGTCTTTGGTAGTCCCATGACAAAGTCCATCGTAATATTATCCCATTTCCACTCAGGTATGGGAAGAGGTTGCAATACTCCACCAGGATGTTGCCTTCCAGCTTCCACTTGTTGACAAACCATACACCTCGACACAAAATCAGCAATCTCCCTCTTCATATTGTCCCACCAAAAATGTTCCTTCAAATCTCTATACATTTTGGTGCTCCCAGGGTGTATAGAGAAATTGGAACTATGAGCATCATCCAACAATTCCCTTTTTAGATCCGGTATATCGGGAACACAAAGTCTCTTCCCGAATTTCAAAATTCCATCCTTATACACAAAGTCCCTCAATCTTCCATCATTCACATCTTTAATCTTCTTCTGAAATTCTTCATCATCGGTCTGAGAACTCTTAATCCTTTCTAGTAATGATGGTTTGGAAACCATTTGAAAAAGCATTGATGTTTCACCTTCCCTAGTTATTCCCATGTCCATCTTCACTAGATCCATGAAAATTGGATCCCTTTCAATTCTCATCACATTCAAAACTCCATGGTCTTTTATGCTCAAAGCATCTGCTACCTTGTTTGCCTTCCCCAGGTGGTAATGTATCGTGAAATCATAATCCTTGAGTAGTTCAAGCCATTGCCTTTGCCTCATGTTGAGTTCTTTTTGTGAGAAAATATACTTCAAACTCTTGTGATCAGTATAAATCTCACATTTTTCACCATAGAGGTAATGTCTCCATATCTTTAAAGCAAAGATCACAGCTTCTAACTCAAGATCATGAGTAGGATAGTTTTTCTCATGAATTTTTAGCTGTCGTGATGCATAGGCAATAACCTTATCATTCTGTATAAGGACACAACCAAGTACTTTCTTCGATGCATCACTATAAATAACAAACCCATCATTCCCTGATGGTAGAGTCAATATAGGGGCGTTGACTAATCTTCTCTTCAATTCTTCAAAACATTCTTCACACTCTTTTTTTCAGACAAATTTAATCCCTTTACGTTTGAGCTTTGTCAATGGGTTAGCCAATCTGGCAAAATTCTGGACGAAACGTCGATAATAACCTGCTAAAACAATAAAACTGCGTACCTCAGTTATACTTGTCAGTGCTGTCCATTCTTGGATTGCCTTGGTTTTAGAAGGATCAACGGAAATTTTATCCTTAGAGAAAGTATGGCCAAGAAAAGAAATCTCCTGAAGCCAGAATTCACACTTGCTAAATTTCCCATATAATTCATGTCTTCTAAGAGTCTTTAGGATAATGCGTAAGTGATTTTCATGATCTTTGTGGCTTTTGGAGTATACCAAGATATCATCAATAAATACCACTACAAAGTCATCAATGCAAGGTCAATATTTTATTACTCAATTCCTCTAGTTGTTTCTTAACAAAAAGGACAGGGGCTCCCCAAGGAGAAACACTAGGGCGAATAAATCTTTTATTACTCAATTCCTCTAGTTGTTTCTTTAGTTCAACTAATTTCACAGTGGCCATTCTATAAGGGGTCTTCGATATGGGCCTTGATCCAGGAATTAAATCAATGGAAAACTCAACTTCTCGTTCTGGAGGATGTCGAGGTAAATCTTCCGGAAACACATCAACATATTCTCTCACAATAGCTACATCCTCTATTTGAATATTCCTTTCCTCACCCTCAGTAATTTCATTCTCTTCCTCCCCAATAATTGAATTTAGTTGAGCTACTGGGGGTGGATCTAGATAAGAATTATGTGGTGACGATTCTGCTCTAAAGATAAGGTGTTCTTTATCATCATCATCAAGAATCGTAACCTCTTTCCTCTTACAATAAATTTTTGCATCATGGTCCGAAAGCCAATCCATACCGAGGATTATATAAAATTCAATCATGGGTATGACGATGAGATAAGCAGGTAAAGAACATTTAGGTGCTCTAATGGGAACTAATCGACAAAACTTTGTTGCAACAATAATTCCCTTAGGGGTTTTGACCAAAAACTCCCTTGTTAAATAACATTATAAATATCTAATTTTCTTAGAAAACTGGGAAGATCTGAAACAATGCGATGATCTAGAATCAAATAATGCATTTGCTAAACTTGAGGAAACCATTAAATTACCTGCCACCACGTCTTTCGGAGCTTCCACCTCAGCAGTAGTGATAGCATAAGCCTGGCCCTGATCCCTTGGCCTCTTTTGAGGTAATTTCCCCTGACGCTTAGGACATTCATTTGCATAATGTACCTTCTCCCTACAATTATAGCATTCCACGTTGACAACCGCTTTCTTTCCCTTGCATTCATGAGCTTGGTGGCCTTTTTCACCACACTTATAACATACTCCTTTTCCTTTTAGAAAGGCACTAGGGTGCTTCCTGCCACAATTATCATAGGGTGTAAATTCATTTCTACCCTTCTTCCCCGTTTTCTTATTTCCTTTCCCAGAGTTTTCAGCGGATCTCTTCTTATCTTTCTTTGATTTAAAGTCATAATACTTATAGAATTTCTTTTCCGTCTTGATAGGGCATGTGACAATACCTTCGTATAAAGAGAAGGTTTGTGATACTAAAGCTCGACGGAGAAATGGTTTTAACCCATCAAAGAAATGATCAGTCTTACTTCTTGAGTTACGTATGTAATCTGCAGCATACCTCGCTAACCTTGTAAAGTTAGCCTCATACTTTGCGACATTATCATCCTCCTTCTGCCTCAGACTCAGAAATTGCCTTTCCATATCCGCTCGATGGTCTCAAGGAAAGTATTTTTCTAAGAACAGCTCTTTGAACTCCTGCCATTCCATTTTTGTTAATTCATCATCTTCCTTTGTGTTTTGAATTAGTGACCACCACTGATCGGCATCTCCAGTGAGGCGGTAAACTGCCATGACAACTTTCTCCCTTTCACTACTCCCCAAGGCATGGAATATTTTCTCTAAGGAATTTATCCATTGCTCATCTACTATAGGATTTGTACTCCCATTGAAGGTTGGTGGTTGTTGCCTCATGAAACGGTCTAGCATTGATCCTCCACGTTGCGGATTAGGGTGCTCCATACGAGTAAGGTTATTATTCATAACCTGCGTGAGTTATCCTAGTACGGTGAGAAGCTGATCAGCACCAGTTGTATCACTAGCTCCACCATAATTATCTTGAGCAGGAGGGAAATCCCTACACGGAGTGCGTGTATTGATACGGTTTCCATTCCTTCCACTAGGCGCCATTTCTAAATAATGGCATAAACTAGATTAGTTTATGAATCAAAATACATAATTCCATACTTCTAAAACACTTAACATAAATTGAACTAATTATAGGTATAATCTATAATTATAAAAATGTTTTCTTTGAGGAAGTATATACTCGTAACCCTTTATAGTGGTTCGTAAAGAAAATGGGAATTATCCTAAGCATATCCCCCGGGAGTGTCGTAACCAAGAGTGCAGCACGGCCCGTTGTCGTGCACCAGTTCCCGTTTGAGTCTAGCTCAAAGCGGTGTTTTTGGGTTTTACCCCTAGGTACATCTGTGCCAGAGCCGCCTCTACCTGCTCGTATCCAGACATGGATGTATTGCTCAGAAAACTCAAAAAATCTCTACAATACCAAAATTTTAGGAAGTTCTTCTATACTAATCCTCAAAGTTCATCTTAGGTCTACGTGCTCTAATCAGAGTTTGTCTAAATCTAGCTTCCAAGTTTTGTACTAAAATTTCTCTGATACCAACAGTAACGCCCCGACCCCAGTTACCTAGAGTCGGTGAATTATTACATAACATTGGCATGATCACAAAAGATCAAGTCTCGAAAGACCGATTAGTTTATTAGCCTTGGAAACACTAGATACCATCGTAAACATTACATTACATCATAAAAATGAAAACTACAATAACATGGTCTCCTTAGTCCACACTCATATCCTCACTGACTATTCTTGCAAGTCAGTCATAATACACATCTTCATATCCTGGGAAAAATAAAACATTGAAAGGGGTGAGCTCAAATGCTCCGTAAGGATAACAATATAGCGGAAACTTTCATAAGAACACATAAGCATTTAAGGCAATGTATAACTAAAACAAAAGCCTTATTTAACTTGAACTTCAGAATAATATGACAAAAGGAAAATAAAATAATTCCATTACATACTCACATGGATATTCTACTAGACGAATAATCACATGAAATATCAATAAACACTTTCATAATGAGGGAATGTATAATTCCAGACATTCTGAAACATTTTGTCAAGGCCTCGGCCAAGACGTCTAAAATGATTAAGGCCTCGACCAAAACCATAAATCAAATTGGGAAAGGGCCTCGGCCAATTCCACGTCTAGTTGTCTCATGAGACCTACCGATGCATCGAGGAGCTATAGCGGGCTCCACCCATCACTTATTAAGTCCAATACATTCCTCATATGAATAGGTTTAAACATAACATAAATATTCATATTAAAACTAGCATACAAAATGTCAACAATTTATCCATAAACTATGGATGGTATAAAAATAACACATCCACAGTCAAATATTTCACAAAATGTTCAATGTATGTTTTGTATCATAAATCAATTTCAATTAAACTTAAAACCCATCAAAGGATGTTGACATGGGTGAAATCAAAGCTATTTGAGAGAAATATATCTCTTTTTTTTTGAAATCATTTAAAGGTCCCATAATTATAAAATAATACATTTACTTTGAAAATATTCTTATAAGCTTGTAAGGGAAGCTTCGACGAAGTTATAATGGCGGAAAATAGCTACACCCACCGTATAAGTTAAAAAAACATTTGTACCTTAAATTTGTCAAAAAGGTCAAAAAGTACATTGTTTGGAAAACGATGGTAAGATTCCTTTCAAAAACGTATAAGGGTATAAATGACTTTAACCCATTTTCCATTTAATAGTAAAAATGTTTTGAAAGATATTTTTAAGAAACATGGACGTGGATGATAACGAGGTCCTAGTAGATAATTATGTATAACCAACCTTGGATAATGAAGAGGTTGTGAAGTAAACCCTTACCTTGTACTTTTCCTTGGTTGGGGTAGGTTAACCTCCTGTATAATGGTGAAATAATTGTTATTAAATTATACAAGAATCATATACATTCATATGATATCATATATGATCTTTTAACATTGCTTTGTTAACAATATCTTAGATTTATCGTTGTTTCAGGTGTTAACTTACTCATTTTCTTTTATATGTTTTGTAACGTAAGTCGTGTTTTTCATGGATAGGTTGTATCCTATTCATATCCAGAATGATATCATGTCCTTAAAAATTATTTTTAAATCATCAAATGATAATTATACTTGAATGGATATGACGGAGAATGAATCTCATCGTGTTCGTGGAGACGGTAGTCCCTACGTACGCACGAGCGACAATATCATTATTTTGATATTAAAATAATATATAATTGGATAGTATATCATATATAAAGAATCATTATCATGTTATATTTATTATTTACATGAATTACATATCATTATTATACCCATCTAAATAATAATATATTGAATAACAATTACACCACGACGTGGAGATGGTACGCCGTACGTACGCACGTATGGTGACATGTCATTCAAATGATGGGTAGAATACTGAATATTGTTGTTCCATATTTATAATAACATCAAATTATATAGAAGATACTGGAGTAATAATTTTATAATTGAAATAATAAACAAAGAGGGAGTGGAAGAAGAAAGAAACTTGAAAGAGGGTGATGAAAACATTACCTCTTCTTCGGGTTCTTCCTTTTGATTTGATCAAAAGGACTCCATAGGATGGCTTTCTGACTAAAGTAAAGATTCTAGGATGAAGGTAGAGAAGTTGGGAGAGTATTTGGGCAGAGGTTGGCCGAACCAAAAGGCTTGAAAGTGTGAATAAGGTGGTAGAGGTGGGGGCCTTTTATAAGAGGAGAGGAGGGGCTCTTTTGGAAAGATTGAAATGTTACATTATTATACAATGCTTTTCGGATTATAAAGGTCATACACTTATATAATTCGTGTCTAAGGTGATAAGGGTTCGAAATCTACCCATCCAATAGTCTTTGGACAAGTGTAGGCCTTGTATTTTACATTATCTTTTCATTTTATTAAAATCGTTAAATAATGAGGTCATCGCCGCATCATAATGATGTCATAAATAATTTAATTTATTTAATGTATAAAAATTATAACAAAAATACTATGATGTAGGAAATATTTTTATCTTTCCAATTACTATTTATAGTCAAAATTATGATTTGTATAACCCCATGTAAAAATTGTTTTAGTAAAACATTTTATGTTTGTGTCATTTTTTACTTTAACATTAAATAAAAGGTATTTATGTCATTTTCCAACTAAAGTGGCTCCATGGGGTCCCCAATTTGACCCATGGATTTTTTTGGTCGGCCATTACTCATCCAATATGGGTAGGACAAGTGTAAGGGTATTTTCATATTTTTATAATATCATTTTTACATTAAATTTCACTAATTATCTTTAATCGCGATTAATTAAACTTAAAAGTTACTATTCACCAAAAAATTATTTTAATCCCATTGAACCACATTTTACATCCTAATGACAACCATGTATGTCGGATTTTTGAAATTCAAAACACAGAAGTGGTAATTTAAACGAAAAATCAGTTATTTAACTACCACTTAGTGGTTTCACTATTCATCAAAAATTGAAGTTTTTCAGAACAATGCCAAAATTTCACCCTAAGCTATAATTGATATTCCAAATTCAAAAATGATGTCTATTTTACAAAATTCCAAACATATAAGTTGCATTAATTAATTTTATAATTAATTCCCACTATCACAACAAATAGCATGTTTTTAAGAAACAATATATATCAACAGATTGACAATTGTTTATGTCCAATTTCAAAGTGAAATTAATTCTAATGACCACCATTGGATAAAATGGTAAAAAAATATACTAATTATACTCTAAAACCACTAAATAGTATAATTTATCACTATAAATTATTTTGATTAAAAAAGTTGTTTTTAAGTATTTTTCACTATTCATAAAAAATTAGAAGATCTCAGAAAAATACCAAAAATTCAACATAGGCTAATTTTGATATTCCGAGTCCAAAAATGAAGTCCATTTTGATAAATAAAATTTATAAAATTTCAAAAAGTAGGTATTACTATTCACAACGGCTAGTTTAATTAGTTGTGGTGTGTGTTAGAGCTCGAGGTTGCGTACAACACACGCTATTGCATTATTTGAAGGGAAACGTACCGTGGAAGCTTGGGGTGTTACATATGATGTCATTTTCAGGATGGACTGGTTGGTTCTCTTTCGAGCCTTTGTAGACTGCTATCGTCACAGGGTGCGTTTCACATCACCAAAGGGAGAAGAGTTTCTATACAAGGGTGAATGAGATGTTCAGGTGAGTCGAGCTGGACCAGAGAAACATGGGCGAGGTGGAGTCACAGCCCAGATTTCAATCTTATATCTAGATGAACAGGGGACTTGTCAGACAGATTTCCCTCCAGTTGTTGATCGTTTCAGGGATGTCTTCCCGAACGACTTTTTTAGGTCTACCTCTGGAGCGTGAGGTGGATTTTTCCATATAGCTTGTTCCAGGGGCAGCACCGGTGTCCATTCCACCTTATAGGATGGATACACTGGAGTTGCAGGAGATCAAGAGGCAGTTAGTGGAGTTGCAGGCAAAGGGATTTATCCGACCCAGTAGTTCTACTTAGGGTTCTCCGGTCCTTTTTGCGAAGAGGGCAGATGGTACCCTCAGACTTTGTGTGGAGTATCGGAAGCTGAACCAATTGACGGTTAAGAAACGATATCCCTTCCTGAGGATTGAAATTATTTTTTATCAGCTTCGTGGAGCACGAGTGTTCTCAAAGATTGACTTGAGGACAGGATATCATCAGCTGCGCGTGAGACCACCGGATATACCGCTTA
This sequence comes from Viscum album, assembly GCA_963277665.1. Lineage (NCBI taxonomy): Eukaryota > Viridiplantae > Streptophyta > Magnoliopsida > Santalales > Viscaceae > Viscum > Viscum album. Next base: position 2,001,155,579 of record OY728135.1, on the reverse strand, counting down.
CAGCTTTTCGGAGCAGATATGGTCTGTACGAGTACTTGGTTATACAGTTAGGACTCATGAACGTGCCAGCAGTTTTCATGGATCTGATGAATCATGTGTTCCATCCATATCTTTATTCTTTTGTGGTTGTATTCGTGGATGACATCTTGGTGTACTATCACACTTGACACGACCATTCCACCCATCTTGAGATCGTATTGAGTAAACTGAGAGAACGTCGACTATATGATAAGCTCTCGAAGTGACAGTTTTGGATGGACCAGATTCACTTCCTGGGACATCTCATATTAGAGGCAGGAGTTGCAGTAGACACAAAGAAGGCGAGAGCAGAAGTATCCCTAGAGCAGCCTAAGAACATGTTTGAGATATAAAGTTTCTTGGGCTGGTTGGTTACTAAATATGCTTCATACTGGACTTCTATCGCTTAGTAGGACCATTGACGGGTCTGACTAAGAAGGGTGTGAAGTTCGTTTGGTCAGAAGCTTTCAACGCAGCTTTTTAGGACCTAAAAGGAAGGCTGACATTAGCACCGATCCGGATACTCCCAGAGATGGGGAAACTCTATATAGTTTACTCTAACACATCAGGTATTGGTCTGGGAGCAGTTTTGATGCAGGGCGACCGAGTGGTTGCATACGGGTCTTGGTAGTTGAAGCCACATGGGCGGAATTATCCGATGCACGATCTTGAGTTAGCTGCAGTTGTTCATGCGTTGCACTGTTGGAGACATTATCTCTTGGGAGATATTTTTTTGGTTTTCACTAACCACAAAATCTTCAAGTATATCTTTACCCAGCATGACTTGAATCTGAGGAAGAGAAGGTGGGTTGAGTACCTATAATCCTTCGATTCTGATCTTGCCTATACACCTGGTAAAGGTAATGCAGTAGTTGATGCACTGAGCAGGAAGACTCAGATACATGCAGTGCAGGAGGCCAGTGGTGAGTGGCAGCTTATGGACTTGTTCTCTGAGATGCATCTGTAGGTGCACGAAATTCATGGGAATACCTATCTTTCATCTTTAGTTGTGACATCTACCCTCTTGGACAGAGTGAGGATGAGACAACTATCAGATTCAGAAGGGCTAGTTCTACGGGAGTCGGTGGAAAGTGAGGACCCTTATCTTGATTGTACTATAGGCGATGATGAGGTTCTACATTTCCATGGACGAGTGTGGGTTCCATGGGATATACGCGAGCAACTGATGCGGGAGTTTCATGCTTCATCTTGGGCGGTTCATCCCGTGGTTACAAAGATGTAGCATGACTTGAGGCATTATTACTGGTGGCCGGGTATGAAGGGAGATGTATCTAGTTATGTTACGAGATGTTCCACCTGTCAGCAGGTGAAGGCGGAGCATCAGAGACCAGATGGACTGATATAGCAATTACCCATTCCAGATTGGAAATGGGATGATGTCCCAATGGCTTTCGTGACGGGATTGTCGAGGTCACCTCGAGGCAATGATGCAGTGTGGGTTGTTGTGGATAGACTCACGAAGGTATCTCACTTCTTGCCGATCAAGGAGACCATCGATGTCGATGAGCTCATAAGGCTATATATCCGAGAGATCGTACGTCTTCATGGGGTCCCTCGTTCTATCATTTCTGATAGGGACGCCCGATTTACGTCTCATTTCTGGCAGAGTTTTCAGAGGGCATTGGGTACATAGGTTCTTCTGACCACATCATACCATCCTCAGACCAATGACCAGTCAGAGCGTACGATACAGGTCATAGAGGACATGCGGCGTGCATGCGTCCTAGGCTTTAGGGGCTCTTGGGAGAGGCATATACCCCTAGTCAATTTTACCTACAATATTAGTTTTTAGGAAACTATTGAGATGGAACTATGCGAGGCATTATATGGTAGGACATGCTGAACACCCTTTTCTGGTTAGAGGTAGGTGTGGCAGCTTTACTGGGACCACATCTTGTGCAGGATACTTCTGAGTAGGTCCAGTTGATTCGGAAGCGGATGGCTACTACACAGTCTCGTCAGAAGTCATATACTGATCGCCGTAGAAGACCTTTGGAGTTCGTGGTCGGGGATCAGGTTTTATTGCGTGTTTCACCGAAGCTGGGACACAAACGGATCTGGAGATAGGGTAAACTTTCCCCGAGGTATGTGGGGCCATTTGATATTCTGGAGAGCGTTTGGCTGGATGCTTATCAGTTGCAGTTACCACAGCGGTATTGATCCATGCACGTTGTCTTCCATGTGTCTCAGTTGTGTTGATATCATTCAGATCTGTCTCACGTCATTCAGCCTGAGGAGGTTGAGCTGGAAGTGGATGTGTCCTTTGAGGAGCATTCGATTCGTATCGTTGACAGGAGCACGAAGGTTCTCCGAGCCCGTTCAATTACTCTCGTACGGGTGCTATGGTAGCATGGCCGAGTGCAAGACAAAACCTGGGAACAGGAGACCGATGTACATGCTCAGTGGCTGGATTTGTTCACGACTATATCTCCACCACCCTTGGAAGGGAAATTTGGAGACTAATTTCTATAAGGGGGAAGTTTGTAAGAACCCGATTCTTATTTTGAGGTATGGGATTCTTCTTTTCTCTTTCCCTTAAGTGTTTTTGATAAATTTGAAAAATGGGTAAAAATACTTAATTTTGGAACTATACGCCGCGTACTTTTCCACACGCCGTGTACTTTTGGTCATGTGGGATGAGTACACGGGGCGTGTGGCCATGCCGGCGATGAAGGGTGTAAGAACCGACAACACACCGTGTAGTGGTCCTTTACATGCCGTGTAGTCAGTCAGCAGGCCAAAATAGTAAGGCGGTCGAGCAGCCGCCAGCTGGGGGATAGTACATGCCATGTACTCAGGAGCACATGTCATGTACTCATGTCAATGGATGAACAGTTTGGCGGTACCGCCAGAGGAACCATTAAATGATGAAAGTACACGCCGTTTACTTGGAATTAAAAGCCGTGTACATTGTTTTTTTTCGCTAAAATGGGTAGTATCCTCCCCTGTTCACAGCTAAGGATTAGAACTGAATGAGAGGAGTGGAAGAGAGAGGTCGAACCTTGGGATGTCCACCGATCAAGCGTCTGGAATCCGATTCCTCCTCGGACGATCTCGTTGGAACCGCACGGGTAAGCTCTCCCTTCTCCTTGCGTGTTGCTTACCAATTCTTCTCCTAACATGAGTTATTTGAGGTTAATGGGTTTTCTTCTTCATCAGATCTACGTCTTAATTGGGCATTTCTGGAATCGACCTCCGTGTATAGTGCTCGTTGGCGTATAATGTAGGTGGCTTGGTGTTTGATTTTCCAACTGCCGTGTGTTTTGTGCATTTTCATGCCACGAACCCATGTCTGGGGTGTCGTGTGGCTGAAGCCATAACTATTTTAAATACCTATATTTGAATAGGTGATTTAAATGTGATATTAAAATGTTGGTTAGGATCGTTTCTTGGATCCGGAACCACCCCGGGGGTGTGTTCCACTATTTAGTTGTTTGGTCAGGATACCTAAGTGTATGCATTTAAAGTAGTAATTGTAGAATTTCCTCAATAGGAATTGCTTGTTTACTGCATATTTACATGTTGGGCATTTCCCAGTTAACAATTTAGCCTGATGGCAGTGTTGTGATTAGCTTGTGGGCACTGTACTACTTAGCCTGTGGGCAACTTCTTCCGTGCCTCTGGGCAGCTGATTCTATGCCTTTGGGTGACACTTCCTACACCTGAGGGAAAAATATGTTATGCCTGAGGGAAGATTCTTGTGTTGGATACTCTTTACCTGAGGGTAGGGGTTTACGTGTCTGAGGACATTAGCTGGTTACTTAGAATATTCACTGTGGTGATATTTTAAATTAAATGATTAAAAAGAATATTAAAATGGCAATATAACTGGTTAAGTTTGTTACTTTTTAGTACTGATTACATTATTTCATTTTACTACTGCACGCTATTGTTGCATGTTTGCACACAGTTGGGCATGATCCTTTGGTGGGTGCCTACTGAGATATATTTCTCACACCCTATTTGGGTCATGCTTTTCGGCCCAAAGAAATTACGTTTCTTCAAGTGTGGATAGGGGCAGGAGTCCCTTTACAGGTACTTGACTGTTGCTGAGTAGTAGGAGGGCATGGGACCGAGCCTAGGCTCATGATGCCCCTGCCAGATGTTTTGCTTTGTTTTGTTGTACTATGTATTTTGTTGTACTGTATTGATGTATAACATGTTCTGGGTGTTTTCATATAATTGATACATGTTGCATCATATCTGTATATCTGGTTGGTTACCTTTTACCGCACTTGTTTACTTTAAATGTGCATTGATTATTTCTTCAACTGTTGTTGTATGTCTTATTTCGTATTTCTGATGCGCTACACTTTGACAAATGAGGGCATAGTTTCCCCACTATCAGACTTGGGCCCTCGCTGCTAGTCGGTAGCCTCTGGAATTTGGGGAAATGCGCTTGAGGTCACGTGGAGAACTGGGTTCGTGGCACCCATTGCGTGGAACCCAGGTCCGGGACGTTACAGAAAGAATGAGAACCAACATCAGAAATTACTTACTTGATGATTAATTATGGAAACAAGGATGAAACCACCAAAATATTGGTTCTTAAGGGGTCTAAGATAGTGTGGAAACAGATAACAGGGTTGAAAATCTTGTATAGACAAGATTAGTGGTGATTTAGGGTTAAAACCAAAGATGGAAAAAGAGTAATTTTTCTATTTTTAATGATCTGGATAGGCCATATGGCTTGCCCGTATGGTTTTCCAAACTGTGACGCAACTATGTGGTCAAATATTTCTAAGAGGAGACCGTCCTCATGGTTTCTTGGTGGGATTCATGTGCGGCCTGGATAGAGCCACTATTCAGGGTACACTGTTTTTCCTAAGCTGGCTGATGGTTTCCCCTAACTATACTCTAACCATGTGCCATCTTATGTCCTACAGGAAATCACCATTTTTCTCAAAAAAATCATGTGAAAAATAAAGAATATACACATTTAAAAAATCAAATGAATATATCAAAATAAAATCATGGATGTGACAACTAGCCTATGTAATTTATACACATCAGTGTTTGGAGGAATCACGATGCATGTAGGTGGCAAGAATGACCCTCCACTCTGGAAATATATTTAGATTATATGAGATAGAAACAGTGGGAAGTAGACAAGACTTAGCAGCCTATGAACCACCATGACCCTAAAATATGGGAGGATGATATTGTTTGAAATCATGAGTAAGATTGGCCATAGTAGGTGGAGGTTATGGAGCACCCTATATGGACTGCATCAAATATAAAAAACTCTATCAGAATTGAGAATTGGTCTCCAGTTTGGGTAAAAATGGTTGTGCCATATGTTTTATTACATGAGGGATCATTAGTGGGTCATGGAACACTACATCTAGATCTTGGTCATTTCCACCATCCTGGCATATGACTAGAGGATGTTGGGGTGGAATATCACAAAAAATTCCAACTACACGCCCTAGAAAATGTTTTGAAAATATTCAGAAGCACTGGTAGAAGAATATCATAGGGAAAAGGGATTACTAACCAAGGTATACTACCCTAACTATAATCTTATAAGGCTAGGACATTGTTAAGTGTTTGGATTTAATTAACAAGGGTTCCAATAGGTTAATGCTGAATTTCACTTTTGTAATTCATTTTTTGGAAACCATATCATTATAAAAGTCACGATTTAAATGTAATGTTTTTATTTTATTATTTATATATGAAATGTTTTGATTTAAATGGATCATCATTCGCAGATAATAAAGTCCTATAGACATTATTACGTAAAAATACATCCATTTAATTTAATGCAACACCCTATACATTCAATATTATAATGTATATAGTAATATATGTTGAATCAACTTAGTAAATTACCCCATATAATTATTGAGGGCCCATACACCTCATAAATTTAAACTAGTAGTCACTCAACGATAGAAAAAAAGAATATCATATAATTGGAGGTATATAGATGACATGGGTAGAATCCAACTATTTAGGTTTTCAGCATCAACCTATATAGGAATACAATAATTAGATTAATAATAACACTTTAAATTACAAATTCTATTACAATGTAAAATATATTAGCTTCACAAGTAGATATGGGAGCCATGCCACACTCAAGAATCATAAGGAGAACAACCCATGAAAACAATGAAATGAACCTATATGGCATGGAATATGCATGGAATGTGAATTCTAGGTTCCTATAATGATGCATGTAACAATGATCCTTGCCATACTAGGCTATGGTAAAAATATCCATAAATAATATTAAAATCATATTTCATGTGCATCACCCAATGGTGAAGGCATATCAACTATAATAATAATGGTATAGAATAAGAATATCACATTCCCTTGAACTTGATATTTATCTTGAACTTGGGTTAGCTACTCCCAGGCAAGAATTATGACCAACATCCAACATGTTCCTAATCTCCTATCTAAATTTCCCAAAAAACAAGACAAAGTAAAATAAAAACAGCTCCAATACCACTTTGTGACATCCAAACCTTGGTTCAACTCAAAGGTTCCCTAAACCCGGTTAGCCACATGCCCTCATACGTACCTCCCAATATACAAGTGATGTTTAACTAGTAGTGAGGGGCTAGGTTTTTTCCATGGAGTGAATATTCCCTCATGTTAGTGTAGAGAACAATGGTATAACAAATAGATAAATAGAGTAAGACCAATTATAATGAATAAATGAGTAGTAGTAGACATAAAAACCCACAAAATCATGAAACATATGATAATAATAAAATGAAGGAAACTAAATAATATACAAAATGATAATTATGTACTGTCTTGTCTCTATAAAATTGGTAAATAGGAATATATGGAAGCAAGTAATACGTGGTATAAAAAGAAAAAAATAATCCAAAAACTATCCAGCACCTCGAGTAGAGGCTCGGTCATCTATTATGAAGTTGTATCATAAGAATACAAGTAAAACTATTAGGTTTCGAAAGAGGGATTATTCCGTTTATCAATACCTACATACATATAATCTACCTAGGTACTAATGGATTCATGTATAGTGTTTGAGATAAATCTCAGTAGGCCACCACCACCAACATCTATACGATTATGTTTTTGAATATAAATGGACTGTGTGTGAGTATATATAAATTCAAAGTAATTCCAAATAAAAAAATCATATTTATTTTAGCCTCATATGGTAATTTCTATGAACACGACATAATATTTCTAGTTCATTTATTTTTTATTTATATAGATAAGTCATGTAAGTTGTAAACAACACTATTAATATTTCAGAATAAATATAAAAGATAATTCAAGGTAACAACAAGGAATCTTTGACCACAGTGGTCGGTTAACTCATAATAAAATCTCATGCAATATGACAATAAAAAGAGATATGACTGTAATTTAAGGGGAATAAACCATGAAATTATAAAATAAAGAATTCTAAATGAGTCCAAGGATCTTGTCCCAAGCAAGCACTGGCTAATCATGAACGGGCACAATGGGGTGAATCCATGGTGCCACATGTCTGTAGAAATCAAGTTGGATCTAAGAAGTGTATCCAAGGAATATTAATAATCTATAAATTATATAAATTAAATCATCAGTACTATGATGATACATTCACATACTAAGATAAAGACCAAGTTCCAAGGTGGGTATCTTTCTTGGAAACTAGATTAACGAATTTTAATGGTGTCCAATGAGTACTCAAGGAATTCCCTTAAGAATCGAAGGATGGTTCTAGTTTTACCATTAATATAATGAATAGAAACTTCCCTTTACAATAGGAGCCTTATACATATATTATTATTTATTTAAGGCCAAGTAATACTCATTCTATTTAATAATTAAATTTTTCAGTCGATTACCTTTCTTTAACATGACAAGGAATATAAAGGACATGAAACCATTTGTTAAATTAATTACATATTCAATTATTAGGTCAATTCCTTTACCATTCATAAGAATGAAAAGGTAGGAAACAAACATGAAATCATATGAAATTCAAATATAATTAACTAGGAAAAGTGATATCTATAAATATACACTACATTTAATATTTTAAAGACCATTATTTAATTAGAAAACATACCTTAGAAGGGTCAAGAGGTCAATATAATGTACATGAAATTAAATAATTAATTAATTAAATTAAAACACTTACCTTATAAATTTCAAGTCCAAGTAATCCTTTACAATGCCATAGATAGACCCACGTGGGTCACCAAGGAATAAAATAAAGAATCACCCTACTTGGGGTGGCCAGAGTTGAGTTTATAACCTCCAATTATGTGATAAACATATATAAAAAGTGAATTAGAATATAATTATAACCATTACAAGCATGGAATAAGAATTTAATAAGAAAAATTTAGTGAAACTGGTGTGTTCCCAACATGAACATTTAATGAAGTGGAGAGACCTTGGGGATGATTCCTAGATTAACTACATTGATCCTAGAACACTCTTCTCCTTATACATCAAACCTTAGTTTGTCATGGATATGAAGAAAACATAAGAATAGATCAATGAGCTAAAAATAGGAAATATGATCCTGCATCAAGATAGAATTTTAGAGGGAAAAACAATTAATGAATCCTAATGACTGAAGAGCTTACTTGGAGGAATCCAACATGACGATTAGATTATGAATCTGAGATTTGAAGAAGAAATGAGATCAAAATATATGAAGAGGGACTTGGGAGATCCACTAGGTGAGAATAGGGCCTCATATTTGTTGGAACCTAAAAAGTAAAGGGTGGGGTATTTTACATAAAATTTATTTGAAAATTGCAGAATTCCCCAAAATAATATAGGTTCACATGGATTGGCCATAAGGTTGGATTAAATATGTGCCAACTATGTGCACCTCACTGCCTCAAGAGGGATCTTGCATGGTTTGGAAATATGGGTTGAGATGTTGCATTCCAAACATTCTAATTGGATCATATAAAACTTGAAGGCCATATAGACAGGTGTGTGACATTGGGAACACAGATTGGGAAAGTATTACACCCTTAATTTACCTATGAAATTCCCCTCAAGGTTTGGAGAAACCTTGTTGTCTAGGATTTATTGTTTCTACTAACCACATGGCTCAGTGGATTATTCCACTGCTCCATGTTCCAAGTTCTGAACAATCCCCACGAACTGTGGAAACCTCTCTATCCTTATTAGGAATCCCTAATTGATCTAAAAAAACAAATAGATCAAAATTTAAAGGATCTACACATCATAGAAAAACTGGGTTCTTATAGATGGTAGAATAACTCATATTTTTTTTACAATCACTCTCTATTTAGGATTTCAAAAATCACTATTAATTTATATTATGAGTGCCACCATGATATGGGGTCATCAAAACACTTATGTTGGAACTTTCCCAGATCTTATCTATGTGGTTATACTTCCTTCAACCATTATATCAATACTTATCAAATCCTTAGATATAACTTCAATGTAAAACCACATCTAAAATAAATGTTTCCCTTCATGTTGTCCAACACCAGTCCTCTATAACTTGGAATCACTTATATTTTTGTGTGGTTTACATGAATCTTAACTAAAATCACTAGTTTCTACAATAATTTTCATATCTATAATTTCTCATAGGTTTTTTTTATTTTCTTAAAATATGATCCTCCATGCTCATTTTGAGCATGATTTCCTATTATAAAATTCAGATCTTTCCTTGAGCCACTAATTTGAAAACCCAAGAACCATTCCCACTTCACTATGTGAAATTTCATGGTTGACCATGGTATGATAAATTATTATTTTAGTCTACACCCATGAATACCACGTGATCTCTAAGAGAAAATAACCATAGTAATAACCAGATTCTCTTGGTCTCTTATAAAAACATTTTTTTCTCATCTAAATTATTTTTATCAATGTTGCAGTGATACTTATTCTTCTCTATTAAAAAATTTTATTTAATTTTTTACAACTCCCAAAAACATTAAATGGGTCTCAAACTCATCGATGAGAATATTACAAAAAAATTAAACATGGAATCTCTTATATACCATTGAATGAATTTCCTCAATACATAATTTAATTTATAACTCTAATATAAAGGTAATCGAAATCTTGACCAAAGGGTATAATGGGGTTTGTGAGATTACTATAATTGTTGCTGTAAGATCATTGATTTATTTTCTTGGTCTTAATTAATACCAACTCATAACTCCCATTAATCAATAATATTCATGAGGGGACTCTAAAAACTCATCAATTTACATCAATAATCAAAGATACTTCAATCTCACTAGAGATATTCAATATTCCCATTTAGGTTTTTTATAATAATTTGAATCAATAAAAAATATATTCCACAAACATTAACCACTAAATTCTTAAGTATATCCCCTTTATCATCACCCAAAATAAAAGGATAAATATTTCCCTATTTTTATGAATATATTATCTTTACCCCCCCATTTTTAAAAACTTTAAAGACAATAAAATGGTAAAATAATCATGAAAAATTCCAACGACTATTAGAGAGAATGAATTCCCAACATCGATATCTGATTTTGGATGGAATCATTCTATGTAATTTGTTAAGGTATTCAAAAATTAAAACTTTGATTAAACTTCTTCCAATAAAATCACACCACACTCCACCTTATCATTAATGAATTGGTAATTAACATCAATATGCTTCATCCTTGGTTATTACAATATATTTTTCTATAAGTTTATTTATTTTTGTTCTTCATAACCAATAATAAATGGGCATTAGGCATCCACACTAATTTATTAAGGATGTGGCTTTATCCACATTATTTGTATAATTCCTCAGGTATCTACAATATGTTTAACTTATATTGTGATTAAAGTAATAAAAATTTTCTTTGTTGAGTGAAAATAAATTCATATTCATATAATTAAGAACACATATATAGAAGTAGAATGTAAATATCCCATATCCCCAACTCAATCAGTATCAAAATAATTAAAATGATTAAATAACATTTTCTTGTCATATCATGATATGAATGTTAGATTCAATTCATTTCACTACTGTAGGATGTGAATCCTTAGAGTTCCACTTCAATCATAGAAAAATTATTTTAGAAAATTGAACATTAAATATTAAAAGTTTTAAAAAAATTAGGGTACTAATAATCAAATAAATCTCTATTAGATCCACCCACTTTCCTTTCTTCATAAAAGAATAATTTTTTCTTAGATTAAATATGAGTAGAGACTGATCCCAAAAGACCCACACCAAACCACTTTATAAACTTATGAGTATATTCACTTTATGAGTGAAAGATGTAAACTTATATATTTGTGACTTGATAAACTAGAAATAATTTCATCTCACCAATAATATAATTTTTAAAACTTATATTTATATGGGACTCAAATCCCTCACAAGTCTTATCTTTATTTATAGAAATACTTATATCATTGATTTACAAAACCATTATGATAAAATTTGTGTGTTCTCCCATGACATAGAAATTAAAACACATTTTTAATTTTTTATTAACAGTATCCTTAATATAATATTTATATTTGAAAAACATTAATGGGATTCTTATTTAATCCTATATGGTTCCTTCATCAAAATTTAAACCCCAAACCATCATTATTTGGGAACAACCCTTTTAGTTTTTCAGTTTTGACTTCTTGCTCAAGTTCTCTATTCAGAAACAATAACTTCGAATCCATTTCAGTGTTTTTAAATTTCATTGAGAACATACCCTACGATAGTTTTGAAGAATTTAATGGATTATGAATGGAGATAATTTCTCTTCGAATACAATACCCTTAATTTGAGAGTACACTTTTCAAACAAGAGTTGATTTGTTCAGTGATACATATCATTTGTTTAATGGCTGGGGCCAAAAACTCAATTTATTATTAAAGAAAAGGAATATTTTTGTCTAGGTAGAGAGAGATCCATTACATAGATCAAAGGCCATGGGACAAGTGGCCAAAATACAAGGCTTCAAAGCCATTTTTTTGGTCTAAAAGACCCCTTAGAGAACAATACTTCTATAGTAACTGCACTGCTATAGTACCTGATACAGTACCATCGCCACTACAGTTCCTACTACAGTTCCTCACCGCTATAGATCCACCACTTCTATAGTTTCTTCTACTACAATACTACTATATTTACATTTTTACAGTACTGCTATAGTACCCAAAAATTCACCCCTTATTGGATTTGATCATGGGTCTTTTAAATGCCATATAAGAGCCTATACCACTTGGGTACATGCTCATTAGAAATACATATCATTTATCATTAAGTTATTTTATAAAAAATAAAAATTTTCTAATAAGACTATTGTGTTTGTGTTGTGACACCAAATACCAAGATAAATTAATGTTAATTTTACCAATATCATCTGACGTTTCAACTATAAAAATCTCATGTTCAAGATATTATTCAACAAAAATGGGTTCAAGATGAAAAAGTGCATCTATATGATTAAAGTTAATCAAATTCCAATGATTTAGAAAATCTTTGATGACACATAATAGAATTTTGTTTGATTCTATATGCTTTAGTAATCATGAGAAAATGGTTTCACCTTACACAGAGCTTTCCATATTTCTAGATACTTTTGAATATTCATGAGGGTTTTGGAAATATTCTTATACATTCATTTGAGTCCCATGATTTATAATGCTTTCTTTAATATATTTTTCAAATTTATCACCGATAGGTGGTAATATTTGTGAATTATTTAGGGTTTTTAACACAATTAGACCAAATATATCAATGATTTTCAACATATTTTCATTATAGCACCAATAAATACTTCTACCAATCATTAATATATTAAATATTCCTTCCTCATATCTCACATCAGAATTTACCAAATGATTACCTTTGATATTGATATAAAATGGGATACCAAATTCCGACGCACTTTTTAGTAATGTACTATTTCAAAACCATAACATATAATGCATGTTGATAAAATAAAGTACAATTAGGAACCAATTGAGAATATAGACTAACACTATTATGGATTTTCTCAAAAATAATTTCAATGTTCATATGATAATATCATTTTACTCACTATAATCACTAATATTAAATAATTCCAGCCATCTAGTATATTTTTTTAGTGTGTATGAATCACTATATCAATTCCTTATAGTGATGGGGGTTTAGGCTCTGTGCTAGTGGCCTAATCTCCCCTTATTGTGCCAACATTGTTTGTGGTTTGGTCGCCATAGTGAAAAGGACCCCTATGGATAGTGGTTCTCAATGGAATCTCCCCCCAACCGAGGTCTTTCAAACCCAATGTACTACAACGGTTAGGCAGATATGAGATGTGGGAGTTCAAAATATATTACAGCTCATTTGTTCACCCACATTCAATTTGGAATACATGGGTATGAGTATCCAAAAATGAGTCTAAAATTAAAAGGGACGACCTGTGAATTTTCTAACCAAGGTGTTCTACCTATGGTAATATGCATATATGATGTGGAATATTTGGGCAAGATTTGCACTCTCTTATTTAGCCATTATTCTAATTTTGTTCACAACAATTCAATTTTTAATTCTCAGAGGGTGAAAGATGTTTTCGAAGGTATGTATGATGATGTTTTTTGGTTTCATTCTCAAGTTCATGGAATATAACTACCATAATATTGACCTTTTGTTTGGGTTCTCACTCAACCATAAAGTTAAGTATAGAAAAAAAATATTTCTCATCATGACATGTCTTAAAGGCATACTTTTTGTATTCGAATCCATTATGAAGCAACTCTATTTTGATAACACATTGGAATTGAGTCTAAAAATTACTCCAAAAGTGTTTAAATCCATTAATATCTTTTTATTTATCAACATAATATTGAAATAAGTTATTATAGTGGAATCATTAAATGAATTCATGAAATTATTATCTTTATTGATTGAGTTCAAGATTATTGGTCTATAGAAATATAAGTGTACAAATATAAAATGATTCTATTTCATGATCTTTACATACCTAAAAATCTTATTCACAACTTTTTTTTATGAAAATTGTCACAAATGTTGTTCCTCACATGATTCATCTTTAATATATTTCTCATAAATTCATGTTTAATAGGCTTATTCATGTTTTCCTTTAGAATTCCTTTAGGCTAACCATCTATATTTTTCATTTCCTGTACTACATTTATTTTTGATTTTTTAGAAACACTATTTATTTTAATAACATGTGATTTTTCCTTCTTATGTGATGAAAAAAAAGACTTTTATCCATTTTTCAGTACAATAAACATTTTTATTACTATTATATGTGTAAAAAATAATGGTTTGTGGTACTATATAACAATATATTATTTTTATAGTAGCATTAATAACATAAATTTAAGATATTTTAATTATTTATAGTTAGAATGATATTAATTATTGTAATCTCATGTTTCTTATCCCTATATTCAAGGATTGCATTCAGATCCCTCATATTTCATGTAGATTCCACTTGAATATTATAAATTTCTTTGAATTTTGAAGTAATACGAAAATTCCTAAATGAATCCTTCTTAGGTTATAAAAATTTATTTCTACCCTTTAGTTTTCTTTTCTCATTGAAGAACACAGGGGGACACATTATTAATTATAACTAAAATAGTGTTTCCTCATCCAAACTTACTTACTCTTCACAACTACTATGTTTTGCTTTAAATAAAGGATGTTTGGGTTGTTATTTAGCCATTATATCATTTCTTACATCATCCTTCAAAACTCCATTATCTCATATAAATTTCGTAATCAAGAGATATGGACAATTTTTAGAGAAAAAAATTCTTTTTTTTTCATTGACTGCTGGTTTAGCTTTGAATAATTTTCTCCCACTATGACACATTTCCACCATGTTTCTTCTCAATGGCCATTGGAATTTTTTAACTTATTTATATTGTAGATATTTATTAGGTAATTTTCATAAAATGTATCTAATATTTATTTAATTAAACAACAAAAAAATATAATCTTCAACTAATAATTAATAGGTTTCAAAGATATGATTAATAACTACATCTCAGTGGAAGAGTACTCTAAAACACAAAAAATCATATATTCAATTGATAAATTTGGAATGAATAATAAAATGAATAAATAAATGGTGTACCTTTCACCAATTGATATATTATGTCAATTCTATTAATAAGAATTTTATTTAGATTAATGAGAAGAAACCAAATGAATCCAACCCTTGGAGATATCCAAAGACCATGGTAATCATCCAATTCATGGATCAGATGTATCTGAACATCATATTCTACTAGAAATTTATTCACAAGATATAAATAATCAATATCCATAAATTTTTGTCTTTGAGGATTACTACCAACCTCTTAACATTATCAGGGATCAAAATATTTATAAAGGAATCCAGGGAAATCAAAACATTATGTCTATATTAGGTGAGTGTTTCACAAAATACATGAATGTTTAATCTTTTGTGACATTCAAATTGAATCATTATTATGAATGTTTAATGGTAAAAAAATCATGTTATTAATTTAAAACACTCATAATCACCATCATATGATTTTTATATATAGTGAATATTGTTTTTCTATTTGAAACGTTTGAATCTTGTAAAAGATATTTTGGGATTTTAAGCATATTCAATATGAATTTATGGAATCATGAAGCCCTGATATTTAAAAATTAATAATAATATATTCTTTTGACCCCCATGAATGATTACTTGAGATATATGATTTCATAAATAAACCTAGTTTTGGATAGAAATAAAAACAACATGGTTGAATTAAAAATGTGGGTTTACACTATAACGTGGTATATCATTCACTTGTGTTAGAATTTATGAGGGGTTTCTATCATGGGTGAATTAGTCATTTAATTTAAATGAAAATTTAAGATAATTAATTAATTATTACGTGAATTAAATCTGAGAGATAGATTTATTACCTATCTAAACATCTTATTCTCTAAATCCTACAGTTAATTGTATGAAACCTATGATTTGAGATCAATGTCAATGGAGAGAGAGAGAGATCATAGAAACTATAGGAACCCCTAGATCAAAGAACACATCATCACCAATTCCCAGGAGAACTAACATAGAAGCAATATTCATAAATGAATAATCCATACTCAATGTAGGGATTTTTTATTTCCATATTATGATATGATTTTTGAAATTGATCATGGATTTCCCATTGTCATATTCACTCTACAATTTCCCTCCCCTATTATTCATGTATTCATCATTTCCCGTTTTTTGGACAATGTTTTGACTAATGGTGGTATGATTGGAATAGAGATCAAAATTTTCTACTTTGAGATTTTTTTGGGGATTCGATAGTTTAGAATGTTTCTTTTGAGAGGGTATTCATGGGATAATGGATTTTTTGTGTGAGTTTCTGATGGTATGTAATGAAATATGAGATGATGCTATGTGTTTGGTGATTTTGAACACTGTTTCATGACACTATTTTACAAAAATTATGATTTTATGGAACAACATCCATAGAAAAAGGTTATGTTGAAGATTTAATATTGAACACATGTGACATTTGTGGGGATGCTCGTATGTTCAGGTCATTACTGATATTGGGTGGTGAAAATTACTACGCAACTTGTAGTTTTGAGTAACCCACTTAGTGTACTCCCCTAGCTATAGTTATTGTTAGTATTTTAACTTGTGTGTTAATATTTTATTATTTTGTTTTCAAAAATCACAAACTTATCCCATTTTCCTGGTTTATAATTTTTGTATCGTTAATTTTTATATATATTTTTAATGAATTTTTTTTTACAGTTTTTGGAAAATATTATTAATAATTTTTTAATCCTATAATTGTTTTGAATATATTTGTTTAAAAATGCCTCGAATTCAGCTGAAGTAGTATGATTTTTTTGTAAAGTCTATAATTTTATAGATCCATATAGGTGATTTCATTAATTTATCCAATTTCAGTGACTTAGTTGATTCACATTGTAATTTTAGTATATATACACCTTGACGAATCACATTTCCATTTTAGTTTAGATATACATATCAATTTGAACCTAGTATCCATTTCAACCATGTAGCAATTTCAACCAAGAATCCATTTAAACCATTTCATATACATATCCATTTCAACTATGTATCCATTTCATCCATGTTTCCATTTCAGTGACCAAGCTGATTTTGCAATGTAGCCGATTGAGAATCATGTAGCTAATTTTGAAGTATATAAAAAAAAATGACACAACTGATTTCTTCATATCCAATTGAAAACGAACCTATTGTGAGTATTTATCAAATGACCATATGTTTTTTTAAGTGACCAGAAAAGTAATATTCTAGTGACTGTGTGAGTTATTTTTATGATTTAATATAAAAGTGATCACATGAATAATTTTTTTAAACAATAAGTATACCAAAAAAACTTTTTGATGGAACATCATGTTAACCTAACACGAGGTTTATGCCTCATGGTCACTTGAAACTTATTTTAAATACATTACATGATTTAATTTGTGAATTTAAATATTTTTCAACATGACTTGTTTGTTAATTATTTTTAATTATCAAATTACCAAATTATTTTCATAATATTTGTATATTGTATGCATTTTAAAAAATATTATATACAATAATGAGTATATTGGAAATTTTTTAAGGATTTTAGTACATGAATTAGAGTTTTCCAAAAATATTCTTTGAATACACATGACATTTAAATAGGTAAAAAATTTTTCTATATTTTAAATATTTATAACTGTCGTGCTAAATATATTTTGGTCCAACAATTGGTATTAGAGATAAATTCATTTATATAGTGGTTATGTTTATTATTTTTATATTTTACTCACTTGAATATACCTTAACAAAAAATGTAAGGAATACAAATCATTTATTAAATATGGAAATTTTTAATAAAAATGTTTGATAGATTCCTCAAAAACCCACATTTTTTATGGAAGTGATTATGCATATTGGAAATACTTATTGGAAGCATACATAAGTAATTATGTGTTGATAATTATATAATCATGGAGAAACCATATGATTTACCCAAAGTGATCCATATATACTTGTAGGTGACGATATAATAAAGTATTTTTGGAAATATAAATTAATGAGTATTTTGTATTGTGCTATAAGTAGATGTGTTTAAAAAGATGTTTTTATATATAAGACAACCCAAAAGATTTGGGGAATTATACAAGTCACCCAATATGGGGTATAAAACCTTAAAATAACCAATCTAGGAATGCTTCTATTAGAATACCATGATTTAACAATGGAATAATATGATTCAATAATCTAGATGTGTCACCAGATTACAAGAATTACAAATGGCATGGGTAAACATGCTAAATTATTTGAAAATATATCTGTAGTAGAAAGGGTGATGAGTGAATTACCAAAAATATGGAATGCACAGAATGTGGGGATAGATGAAGTAAGAATTTTAAAAAGTTCAATTTAGATGAATTAATAAATTCCTGACTATAGTATGAACTTTAATTGAAATATATTTCCAAAAAGGATTCTACAAAGAGGAATGGTTTTATTTCAAATGTTAATGAATCCTATAAATCTTCATAATATGAGTCACAAGAAAGTGATAAAGAGATAGATCATTTTAGTAATAAGTTTTCCAAATTTATGAAAAATAAAGAAAAAAATATATAGTTCAAAAGAATGAAAGGTTATACTAGATAAAATATTGATGTTTTAGAATTAATATGTTATAGGAAAGGTCAAATTAGAACTTATTTTTACAAACTCATGAATTCAAATAAGAATAAAGAAAACAAAGGGATGAAAATAAATATTTTTTGGATGATGGGATTGTTAAAATAATTTAAATTTAAAAATTGACACATAAAGGGAACATGAGATAGGGATTATTTCAATTATGGAAAAAATTTGTGATGCTATGTTTCATTTTTTCCTCAATTAATAACTCCTTATAATGTTGATCATAAAATATGTCTATAATGATGAAAAAAAATGAAAATAATCGTTTTCGTTAAAATAGATTTTGACCAGGGATGAATAAGTATACTTTTGTTAAAATATAAAAGAAATTATTTCCTATATAAAAATATTTAAATTAAGAATGTATGGAAATTATGACAATTTATTATCTCTGATATTTACATTATCATTTGGGCACACAAAAATGATTGTTGTCAAATAATATATTTCCAAAAAAACCAAAAAATAGAAGTTATGAATCAACATATATTTGAAAATGTTTTGATACTAATATAATTGGATCCATATTGACTTGGGTACCTAAACATTATAAATTATGGATATTTATTTGGAAATATAAATTAGAAGGTTCAAAGATTCACAATATTTAGATTTTGTGTGTTCTAGTCACATGAAATGTGATATTTATTATATTTTATCTTTTAATTAATTTTATGGAGACTTATTTACATTCACATATAATTTTAAAGTCCATATTAAAGATATTAGAGATGTTAGATTTTCAAAAAAAAAATATTATTTCAAAAATATTATTTTTAGTTTGATTAATACAAAATATTATTAGTATATCATAGATATGTGATGATAGATTAAATTTATTATTTTAGAAAGATAAATGTATATTTTTGAAATATAAATCTTTTTTTTTATTTTCTATAAATAGAAAATATAATTTTTATTTTATTGTTTTTTATAATCTATGAGAATAGAAAGTTATGTGATTAAATATTGTCGATGAAGTTAATTTTTTGTTGAATATGAAACTTGGACCTGTAAACATCAGATTTTTTTTTTCAAATAATGAAGATGATCTATATTTTCTAACGCTAAATACAAGTATGTTTTGTGTGTTGCATTTGTTTTAAAGGGTAATAAACATAAAGAATCATTTTTAATCAATGAATGATGATAATTATACTAGATGTATTGAATTGCTATAAATTAACTTATTTGGTCCTATATACCTTACCATTTCAAGTAGAATGAAGTCTGTATTTGTAACAGTTGATTAATATAGTGAATTCATATAAATTTATTTCTTATCACATAAAATTGAACCTGTAATCAAGTTTTATGATTTTAGAAAAATATTCTAAAATTTGAAAATATTAAATTCATCTCTATTATAAATGATTGATGTGGTGAAATTTTTAATTTATCATTTGATGAATTTTGTGAATATAATGGATATAAACATTTTTCCACCCCTAGGAGACCAAAAAAATGACATGGTTGAAAGAAAGAATTGATCGATTCCAAAAATGGAAAGATTAATTCTTATTGAGTTTAATGTGCCTTCATAATTTTTGGGTGAATATTTTAATAGAGGTTTCATGTTTTAAAAAACATTATGTTTGAAAATTATTAAATAAAACCCCTTATGAATTTTTTAAAGGGTTGAATCCAAAAAATGGATATTTTAGAGTGTTTGGTTGAATAGTATTTATTTTAAATACATATGTGAATTTAGAAAACTTTGATTGTAAAAGAAATGAAGAAATATTTTTGGGTTATTCTAATAGTAGTAACAAATATATGGGTTTAAAAGAAGGAAATTTATTTTTTGAAGAGTATTTTACTGTTAAATTTAATGAAAAATATAATATTAATAAAAATTATAATTTATATAAATATGATAATGAATCTAGGATGTAACACCCCAAGCTTCCACAGTACGCTTATCATTTTATAATACAGTAGCGTGTGTTCTATGCAACTTCGAGTTCTAACACACACCACAACCAATCAAACTAGCCATTATGAGTAGTAATACCCACTTTTTGAAATTTTATAAATTTTATCTTTCAAAATGGACTTCATTTTTGGATTTAGAATATCAAAATTATCTTAGGGTGAATTTTTGGTATTTTTCTAAAAAAATTTAATTTTTGATGAATAGTAAAAAAACACTAAGTTATAGTTTAAAACCAAATTTTTATTTAAAACATTATTTCATTTATTTAAATTTAATTAAGGTACAAATTTATACATAATACCTATATAAGTTCAATGTAACTAATTGAAGTTAGTTTAGAGTAAATTTAGATATATAAAAATTTTATTGAACTTTTCACCGTCTTTTACCCACCTTATTGGAGAATTTCCAAATTCACATAAAATATAATTTTACCGCTTTTGTGAGTGTAATTTTGAAAATCTAAGAGACACAGTTAATATCAAGGAGTAAAATGTGGTTGAATAAGAATAAAATAATTTTTGGTGAATAGTAACGTTTTACTTTCATTTACCACTGTTAAATGTAAATAGGGTAATAAAGGGTAAAAATGATATTATTATTACCCTAACACATGTCCTAATTCTGTTGGCTAAGTATAATTCGACCAAAAAAACCTTAGGAATAAAATATGAACCTCTTTGGTCCACTTGGATTAGATTAGGACATTTATTATTATTTAATTCAAAGATAAGTTAAAAGAGTTAAAATCAATGATTAATAACTAAAACATTTTTAATATAGAGTTATACATAAGATAAATTCGATTATAAATATTCATTAGAAATATAAAACTATTTCCTACATAATGGTATTTTATTTATAATTTTTAGACATTAAATATTTTAATTTATTTATGACACAATGATGATGCAGTAATTACCTTGTTAGTAAAATATTCAAATAATTGATATTATAAATACCCAAATAAATATAATTTGAGACTTATAATGAATTAAATGAATTTTATAGGTTAATATGACGTGTTAGGGTTAATTAAATGAATTAGTTTCGAAGTAATAATGCTGTTATGAATTTAGAAAAAACAAAATACCAAATAGTGTCAGAACTGACATAAAAGAGTTTTTAAAACAAATATTATATTATTAATTCTTATTCTATTCCTAAAAATCTAAGGTTCCGCAAAAGGACTTATATAATGATATTTGTATCATTAATGAACCACTTGAGGTTCTCTTGGATGTATATAGTATGTTTATTAACCATATAATATAAAAATACAAAGACACATAGTAAATGTAAAACTATTTAACTAAGAGTTAAATATAAATGATAAGGTTAATATAGTGGACCAAACCTATCTAAAATCTGTTGGTTGAGAGGATTTTGACCCATCCTCACCTTAAACAATAAATAATCCACTTTGGATCCATTATAAACTGAATATGAATTTATTATAAAATAATATTTATATGTTTTCCTGAGGTGCCCCTCACCCCTCTTATAAAAGGGAACTCCCCATTCTCTCTAATTCACACCTTCAAAGTTTTTTGGCTCTGCCAAAACCTGGCCAAATATTATCTAAACTTCCCTCAATTCAATCTAGAGGCCTTAGTTTGATCATAAAGTCAACCTAAAGATCCCTTTTGATCAAATCGAATGGAAGAACCCGAAGAAGAGGTAATGTTTTCACAACCCTCTTTCAAATTCCTTTCTTCTTCAACTTCTTAATTCTTTGTTATTTCCATTATAAAATAATAACTCCAGTATATTCTATATACTGTGATGTTATTATAAATATGGTACAACCATATTCAATATTCTATCCATCCTTTGAATGACATGTCACCATACGTGCGTACATACGACTTACCGTCTCCCGGTCGTGGTGTAATTGTTATTCAAAACATTATTATTTGGATGGGTATGATAATGATGTGTAATTGAAGTAAATAATAAATATAACATTATAATGATTCTGTATATATATGATATACCATCCAATTATATTTTATTTTTAATGTCAAAATAATGATATTGTCGCTCGTGCGTACGTACGGACTACCATCTCCACGAACGCGATGAGATTCATTCCCCATCGTATCCATTAAAGACTAATTCTCATTTGATGATTAAAAATAATGTTTAAAGACTTGATATAATTATGGATATGAATAAGATAAAACCTATCCACAACAAACATGTCTTACGTAACAAAGTATATAAAGGAAAACGAATTAGTTAACACCCAAAATGAAGATAATACTAAAATGTTATTAACAAAGCAATATTAAAAGATCATATATGTTATAATATTTATGTATATGATTATTGTATAATTTAATAACAAATATTTAACTATTATACATGAGGGTAATCTACCCTTTACCAAGTAAAAGTACATG
Source organism: Viscum album (assembly GCA_963277665.1). NCBI lineage: Eukaryota > Viridiplantae > Streptophyta > Magnoliopsida > Santalales > Viscaceae > Viscum > Viscum album. The sequence goes on along the minus strand of OY728135.1, from coordinate 2,001,132,537 downwards.
GTAAGGGTTATTTTCACAATCTGTTCATTATCCGAGGTTGTTTATAGGTAATTATCTATTGGGACCTCTTTATCATCCACATCCATGTTTCATAAAAATGTATTTCAAAGCATTCTTAATATTTTACCAAATATGAGTTAAATTAATTTATACCCTTTTTTTACTTTTTATAAGAATTTTATAAAGGAATATTTCCGTCGTTTTCCAAACAAGGTCTTTTTAACCTTTTCAACAGAATTAAGGTAAGAATGTCTATTTTTAACTTATACGGCGGGTGCGGCTATTTTCTGCTATTATAAAATTGTCAAAGCTTACCTAACAATATTAAAAGAATATTTTCAATTTAAATGTTTTCTTTTATAATTATGTGACTTTTAAATGATTTAAAAATAGAGATATTTTTCTCAAATAGTTTTGATTTCATCTATGTCAACATCCTTTGATGGATTTTAAGCATATTTGAAGTTGATTTATTACGATACAAAACATCCATATAGTATTGAAGGTTTTGTGATATGTTTGACTATGGATATGTTATTTTTATACCATTCATGGTTTGTGGAGAAAGTATTGACATTTATTATGCTAGTTTTAATACGAATTCTTATGTTATATTTAAACATGTTCATATGAAGAATGCATTGGACTTAATAAGTGACGGGTGGAGCCTTCTATAGCTTCTCGATGCATCGGTAGGTCTAATGGGACAAACTAGTTTTTTGGCACAAGGCCTTGACAAAATATTATTTGTAGTCTTGGCACAAGGCCTTGACTATGTGGTTATGATAGTCTATAATTATGCATTACATCATTATTAAAGTTGTTGTTGATATTGAATGTGATTATTCGACTAATAAAATATCCATGTGAATAAGTAAATGGCATTATTTCATTTTATATTTTCCATGTTATGCTGAAGTTCATGTTTAAAAGGCTTTTGTTTTAGTTATACGTTTCCTTAAATGTTTATGTTTATTTATGAAAGTTTCTGCTATATTGTTATCCTTACTGAGAATCTGAGCTCACCCCTTTCAATGTTTTATTTTCCCTAGGATGTGAAGAAGTATATTATGAATGAACTGCAAGGATAGTATGATGGGATATGAAGATAATATGTTATTGTAGTTTTTTTTCACTTTATGATGTAATGTAAGACTTATGAATATATCTAGTGTTTCCAAGGATATTAAACTAATCGATCTTTCGAGACTTGATCTTTTGTGATCATGCCAATATCATGTAATAATGCACCAAATCTGAGTAACTGAGGTCGGGGAATTACAGTTGGCATCAGAGTAATTTTAGTACAAACCTTGGAAGCTAGATTTAGATAAACTGTAAAGAGCCGTAAATTTCAAGGAAATTTTTTTCTTAATTTTCTTTGAAATTTTACAAGAACGCATTTTCTGACGGCACCTGATTCCGAGGCCCAGTGTGCCCAGAATCATTTTCCGAAGTTTGGCTCGGGTACGTTCAGTGAACGAATGATCAGGTTTTTCTAACTTTTGAACCGGTGCTCGGAATCGAATTCCGAGGGTACCGATGGAATCACAGCGCCAGTATTTTCTTAGAAACGCCTCTTCCGGAGTTGCATTTGCTCGGGTGTGGTTTTTAATTTTTTGGGGTTAAGTTAAGAAATAAAATAAAGTGGTGCGGCAACATTATTTTTATTTCACTTAAAGCTACTTAAAATCCACTTAAATCTGCTTAAGCTGAGTTCAAGCGGATTGGGTACAATTCAAAATAACCTACCCTCTTGGTAGGATATTTTTGAGGTGGGGCCCGCATGAGCCCCACTGTTTCTTTTCCGCTAAGTAACGCACCCACGAAAACCCCTATTAAATAAAAGTTAACAGGGGAGTTTTCTTAAACAATTAAATGCACCTATTAATTGGGCGGTTTTATTCGTTAAATTAATTCTATGAATTAATGGGTCGTTACTTAACTTATCTCTTTTCGTTTGTTGGCATGTTAATAAAATAAGACCAACATTTTTTTTCTTCTTGTGTGTTGCTCGTTGAGAGGATTTGACAGAACCTTAAGTCCTTCATCCTACTTCACGAAGAAGGGAAAGAACACGAAGAACGCCGGCCTTCGACGAAAGGCGACGGAGAACGCCGAACCCTCGGAGTTCGACGACGTGATATCGTGTTCCGTGACGCCGACGATTATTCTTCCGCGATGTTCTTATGAGACGTTCCTTCATCTGCGACAAATCCTCGATCATCCGTTGAGGTAAGAGATTGCGGACCTTTTAATTGCTTTGTGGATTTTATACTTGACATGGATTTAATTCGTTTAAATTAAATCTGTATGTTTTCTTTACCCCTTGGAGATCATCGACGCAACGCCCTTCTGCGACGACACGACACCCTTCTGTGACACGACGATCACCTCCTACCGCGATGGTCAATTATGCGAAGAACGCACGCACGACAACTAAGGTGTGGTAGGGGTTTTATTTGAGAACAATCTTTATTCCCATGGTTGTTTCTTTTAAAACAAGAATCCGGATCAAAGGTTCAATTTTGATTTTATTAAAATTGTTCCTTTCTTGTTATTCATGTGTTGAATATTTTTTTTCTCGATTGTTATAACCTAACGCGGAGGGTGCGGGCCAAACAAACACGGCCCGACAACCCTCCGCAGTTTTCTGTTGATGCATGGATTGGCGGATGATGACGAACGGGGCCGCAATGGCGATTTGAGGGCCAGGCAGTGAAGTATGGGGCCCGGGAGGAGCTACGGCGCAGACGGAAGTGGATTCGGACAACCGGAGCAACTCCGGTGGGCCGTGGAATCCACCGGCGGTGTGGGTCACCAGCGCCCCGGCGCGCCGCCTGACGGAGCCGCTGCGGCTGCGGTGGCCAACCAGACCCGCGACCGCGTGGGTTCGGTGACACACGGGACGTGGCAAAGCCGCGTCCGCTGACCCAGCGCGGCCCCACGCGGTGCCGCGACCCTTCATCCCGTGGGGGCAACGCCCTGCGGCTTCCTCCGCTCGGCCTAGCCGAGTCGGGCCGACCCGCCGAGCCGGGTCGCGCCAAACCAGTTCGGGTTGACCCGGTTCGGGCCGACCCGGGGGGGGGGGGGGGGGTTGGGCCGGGTCGGTCCGGGCCCAGACCCCTCGTTTCCGGACCTTTTCGGTCTATTGCTCATAACGTGAGCTACGGGCCTCCGAACAACACGCCGTCAGCGGCGATGAGATCCTTGGATCGAGACGGTCGTTTCGGTATATCGCACCCAAGGTTTCCGAATACTTTGGGTTCGGCCGGGTTGGTTCGTACACGAAACAAACCGGGCCCTCGGAGCAGAAACACTCATATCTTGAGCTTCAGACGTCCGATTTACGTGCCGTCGACTTTGTTGTTTTCATCTAAGTGAGACAGATCTTTTGGAAAATTGCGCCCAAGTTTTGGACACAGGTGGAGTATGGTCAGGTTGGTTTTTCCTTAGAAACCAACCGGGCCCCTGGGACGAAAAAGCCAATATCTCTCAGACCGGGCGTCCGATTGACGCGCCGTCTGCGACGTTGAGTTTCTGTTGGCGATACAGAACTTTTGGATACTTCAAATCTGGACTATGTGTCAGTTGATTTATCATCCTCTCGGCTCATGGAGCGGACCCTCACGAACGAGCTTGCTGTGTGCGGGAGCCCTAGAGCTGGCTGCATTTGCGACGATGAAGACTGCTGGTCTTGTATCCTATGCGGGTCCCAGCTTAGACGATTTAGTGCTGGTCTTGTATCCTATGTGGGTCCCAACATAGATGAATCCATGAACACAGCTGGTCTTGTATCCTATGTGGGTCACATCTTAGATTATTTAGTGCTGGTCTTGTATCCTATGTGGGTCCCGACATAGATGAATCAATGAAGACAGCTGGTCTTGTATCCTATGTGGGTCCCAGCTTAGATGATTCAGTGCTGGTCTTGTATCCTATGTGGGTCTCAGCATAGATGAATCAACGAAGACGGCTGATCTTGTATCCTTTGTGGGTCCCAGCTTAGATGATTCAGTGTTGGTCTTGTATCCTATGTGGGCCCCAACTTAGATGATTCAGTGCTGGTCTTGTATTCTATATGGGTCCAGGCATAGATGAATCAATGAAGACTGCTAGTCTTGTATCCTATGTGGGTCCCAGCTTAGATGATTCAGTGCTGGTTTTGTATCCTATATGGGTCCCAGCATAGGTGAATCAACGAAGACTGCTGGTCTTGTATCCTATGTGGGTCCCAGCTTAGATGATTCAGTGCTGGTCTTGTATCCTATGTGGGTCCCAGCATAGATGATTCAGTATCTATATCTGATCATCTCTTTCACCTTTTCGATGATGTATACCTGTGTGAGCTGAAACCCTATTTTGCTTTCCTATGTGGATTGTGTTGTGCTATCCTGGGTAGATTTACGTTTTTTTTCCTGTGTGGACTGGGTTGTACTTGAGCTCGGATGTTGGAGCCGAGTGAGAATTGATGACTTAGGTATATGTATGGGCATATAACTAAGCCGTGTCGGATGTTACTTCGTGATTTTATCTTTCCTTTGTGGTTTATCCTTTGTGGATTCTGGGAGACCTTCAGGGGTCTCGAGGTCCTACTGAGAAGCGTTTACTCACCCCTGCACGGGCTATGCCCGCACTACGTTGTGTTGGTTGCAGACGACGGACAACGCTGATCGTGGGGGAGGCTTGCGGAGCAGGACGGTACCTGGAGGTGGACCACTGGGTGGGACGTACTCGGAGTGGTCGGCTGGACCCAAGGAGCAGTGGAGGCTATCTGTACCCACCCTTCAGGTGGGACTACCAGTGGACGACTCGACGTTGCGTGTTTACTTTTCAGTTGCTGTTTTTTCCCCTTTCATTGTACTTTACAGTTGGGCTTGTATTTCCGTCCCCCTTTACTTTTCCGCACTTACTGTTGTACCAGTTTTTACATAGTGTTTACTTCTTCCGATTGCTTACTCTGCGGTGCTTGTTTACTTTACAAAGGAAATGCCTTCCCTTTTACCGGGATTTATTCCTTGGTTCTAGTCGCCAGCCCCTGGCCTTTGGAAGGCGGGCTTGGGGTAGTCACGACACGGGCCCCGAGGACGGGTCGTGACAAATTGGTATCAGAGCTGGTCGGTTCTACCGTAGACTCTGATCTTTCTTCTATGTGAAGCAATAGTGTTTAGAGTATTGAGTGTGGTTATCAGTCCAGGGAGCCCATTGTAGGTGCGGCATACGACGTATCCATACACCAGGACCCTGACTTCTGATTTTCGACTTAATGCACGAAAACATTGATTACGTGTGTGTTACAAGTTTTCTTTGTGATTACTTTGTATCAGCTCACCAGGCATACTGTTCTGACTGTGGTGCACCTGTTTCTCTCAGGATGGCCCCACGATGGCAGCCAGCTAGGGTTCCAATATTTGAGCGTGACGACAGCCTGCCGAGCGACGAGGCCTCGACACAGGGCCCTTTGACAGCAGAGGCACTGGCGGTACCTCTACCCGCCTAGCCACCGATGCTTCCATCCCCAGCCGCTGACGATGCACATCGCCTTAGTGCACTGCATGAGTTCTAGTGCCAGCGACTGCCCAGGTTCCGCGGGGAGATGGACCCCCAGGCAGCCGAGGATTGGCTGGAGGTGGTTGTACGAGTTTTCCGGTTAGTGAGGACACCAGCAGACCTTATGGTGGTCCTTGTAGCGAGCCTCCAGCATGTGGCAGCAGGCAGATGATGGAGCTTGATGCTCTAGGTGCACGACGAGGCATAACTCCTTTGGACGGACTTTGAGAGCCTTTTTCGCTTAGAGTTCATCGCAGCCACCCTCAGAGCGGTACGCATCTAGGAGCTACTACAGCTACGGCAGGGTAGCATGACAGTGGCCGAGTACTCGGCGAGATTTACTGATCTCTCGCGATACTCCACAGATATGGTACGGGACCCGTTCTTCCAGGCCCGGACCTTCGAGCAGGGACTGAGGCATGAGATCAGGGCTTCGATGATCTCCCTCAACATTCCGACGTAGGCAGAGGTGTTGGAGAGAGCCCTTCTAGTGGAGAGTTTTCTCTCTGAGCATGCTCTAGTGACAGGGCCCTCCATAGGACGGCCCGTAGTAGGGTCTTCTGCAGTTGGCAGTAGACAGGTGACGAAGAGGTCCAAATGGGCCAGACCATCAGATGGGCAGTCTCAGGATGAAGATTCGGTTGTGCGGGGCACCCGAAGGAGAGCCAGCTACACGAGGGGCAGACATTTCTATGCATGCGGCGGGCAAGGTCACATGGCTCGAGATTGCCCGACTCGTCTTACAGATGAGAAGCAGGTGGTAGAGGGACCTCCCAGATAGAGGCTCTACCATGGCGGTCCGTAGGGTGCAGGCGGGCGAGGCAGAGGAGCTGGCTGAGCAGCAGGTGGTGGAAAACGCTTCGAGGTGTTGCCACCACCACAACTAGGAGGTCCACCCCGACCGTAGGGCGTTGGTGGACAAGGGAGAGCTCAGCTTCAGGCAGCTGAGGCCTTCGATCATAGATCTTTGGGAGCAGATGGACAGGAGCAGAACTAGTGGATATGTCTTTTGTACTTCTAGTTTCTTGTTGCTGTTGTGTAGTGTCTTTGTATTATGAGCTGCAATAATAAAAGACGCATACCTTTGTGATGTTTTCATTCCTGTCCTCTTTTGTGTTGTTACTAAGAGGTTCCGGTTTAGACTGTTGACTTGACCCTCACTTGTGGGACATCTACTAGAGGAGACCCAGTTACCATACACTGATGCCGACAGTGTGACTCAACCCTTGGAGGTGAGAGTAATGGTTGGATCTCTTGGTAGTAGCATCGAGGCCTTACGACGTCATCCTTGGTATGGAATTGTATCATCCATGTCAGGGTTGACTGTATTAGGCAACGAACATGGTTCATCCAGGGGATGATACCAGATTTCTCTTATTGGAAAAGAAGAAATCTCAGAAACTCTTGTAGGACCAGAAATGCCCAAGTCATCCATGAGCGGATGAGGACAGCTCAGAGCCGAAAAAAGTCTTATGTTGACAGGAGGCGGAGGCCACTAGAGTTCGACGATGGAAACCACGTCTTCTTTCGGGTCTCACCTCGACGTGTATTACAGAGATTTGTCCAAGGCGGAAAGTTGTCTCTACGCTTCATCGGACCATTCCAGGTCCTCAGCAGGATTGGCGAGGTGGCTTATCGCCTGACTCTACCACCCCAGTTGCACCGGGTGCACGACGTCTTCCACGTATCTCTGCTGAGGAGATATGTGCACGACCCGACACACATCTTTGACAATGGGGAGCTAGACGTTGATGATGGGGAGACTTTTGCGGAGGTCCTGGTGGAGATCGATGAACGATAGGAGCGGGTCCTACGTGGGCGGTCGATTTCTCTAGTGCGCACCAGATGGCAGCACGGGAACCTCCAGGAGAGCACTTGGGAGCGGGAGGCTCAGATGCGTGCTCAGTACCGCCTTTGTATCCCTAAGTTTGTAGTGAAGCTTTACGGGGAAGTAAAGCCCTGTGGTGGGACTAATGTAAAGACCCGTAAATTTCATGGAAATTTTTTTCTTAATTTTCTTTGGATTTTACAAGAACGCAGTTTCTGAAGGCACCTGATTCCGAGGCCCAGTGTGCCCGGAATCATTTTCCGAATTTTGGCTCCGGTACGTTCAGTGAATGAACGATCGGGTTTTTCTAACTTTTGAACCGGTGCTCGAAATCGAATTCTGAGGGTACTGATGGAATCACAGTGCCGATATTTTCTTAGAAACGCCTCTTCTAGAGTTGCATTTGCTCAGGTGTGGTTTTTAATTTTTTGGGGTTAAGTTAAGAAATAAGATAAAGTGGTGCGACAACTTTATTTTTATTTCACTTAAAGCCACTTAAAAGCCACTTAAAGCTACTTAAGATGAGTTAAAGAGGATTGGGTACAATTAAAAATATCCTACCCTCTTGGTAGGATATTTGTGAGGTTGGGCCCGCACGAGCCCCACTGTTTCTTTTCCGCTAAGTAACGCACCTGCGAAAACCCTTATTAAATAAAAGTCAAGTAGGGCATTTTCTTAAACAATTAAACGCTCCTATTAATTGGGAAATTTTATTCGTTAAATTAATTCTAGGAATTAATGGGTCGTTACTTAACATATCTCTTTTCGTTTGTTGGCATGTTAATAAAATAAGACCAACATTTTTTTCTTCTTGTGTGTTGCTCATTGAGAGGATTTGACAGAACCTTAAGTCCTTCATCATCCTTCGCAAAGAACGCGAAGAACGGAAGCCTTCGATGAAAGGCGATGGAGAACACCGAACCCTCGGAGTTCGTCGACGCGACGCCGTGTTCCGTGACGCCGACGATTCTTCTTCCGCGACATTCTTCTGCGACGTTCCTTCATCCGCGACAAATCCTTGATCATCCGTTGAGGTAAGAGATTGCGGACCTTTTAATTCCTTTTTAGATGTTATACATGACATGGATTTAATTCGTGTAAATTAAATCCGTATGTTTTCTTTACCCCTCGGAGATCATGGATGCGACGCCCTTCCGCGACGACACGACGCCCTTCCGCGACGACGTGACGCCCTTCCACGAAGTAACGATCACCTCCTACCGTGACGGTCAATTCCGCGAAGAACGCACGCACGACGACTGCGGTGAGGTAGGGGTTTTATTTCAGAACAATCTTTATTCCCATGGTTGTTTCTTATAAAACAAGAATCCAGATCAAAGGTTCAATTTTAATTTTATTAAAATAGTTCCTTGCTTGTTATTCATGTGTTGAATATTTTTTTTCTCGATTGTTATCATCTAACGCGGAGGGTGCGGGCCAAAAAAACACGGCCCGACAACCCTCCGCTGTTTTCCGTTGATGCGTGGATTGGCGGACGATGATGAACGGGGCCGCAATGGCAATTTGAGGGCCAGGCAGTGAAGTATGGGGCCTGAGAGGAGCTACGGCGCAGACGGAAGTGGATTCGGACCACCAGAGCAACTCCGGTGGCCCGCAGAATCCACCGGCGGCGCGGGGCGCCGGCGGTGGCTGAGTAGACCCGCGACCGCGTGGGTCCGGTGACACATGGGACATGGCAAAGCCGCGTCCGATGACCCAGCGCGGCCCCACGCGGGGCCGCGACACTTCATCCCGCGGGGGCAGCACCCCGCAATTTCCTCCGCCCGGCCGCTCGGCCGAGCCGAGCCGGGCCGACCCGCCGGGCCTGGTCAGGGCTAGGCCGGGCCGGGCCGGTTTGCGCCAAACCGGGTCGGACCCGGACCGGGGTCGGGTCGACCTGGTTCGGGCCGACCTAGGGGGGTTGGGCCGGGTCGGTCCGGGCCCAGTCCCCCCGTTTCCGGACCTTTTCGGTCTTTTTCTCATAACTTGAGCTACGGGCCTACGAACGACGCGCCTTCAGAGGTGATGTGATCCTTGGACTGAGACGGTCGTTTTGATATATCGAACCCAAGGTTTTGGAATACTTTGGGTTCGGCCGGGTTGGTTCGTACACGAAACCAACCAGGCCCTCGGAGCGGAAACACTCATATCTTGAGCTTCAGACGTCCGATTGACGTGCCGTAGACTTTGTTGTTTTTCTCTAAGTGAGATGGATATTTTGGCATACTCTGCCTGAGGTTTGGATGCAGGTGGAGTACGGTCGGGCTGGTTTTTCCTTAGAAACCAACCGGGCCCCTGGGACGAAAAAACCAATAACTCTCAGACTGGGCGTCCGATTGACGCGCCGTCTGTGACGTTGAGTTCATGTTGGCGATACAGAACTTTTGGATACATCAAATTTGGACGATGTGTCAGTTGATGTATCAGCCTCTCGGCTCATGGAGTGGACCCTCCCGAACGAGCTTGCTGTGTGCGGGATCCTTTGAGCTGGATGCATTTGCGACGATGAAGACAGCTGGTCTTGTATCCTATGTGGGTACCAGCATAGATGAATCCATGAAGAAAGCTGGTCTTGTATCCTATGTGGGTCCCAACTTAGATGATTTAGTGCTAGTCTTGTATCCTATGTGGGTCTCGGAATAGATGAATCAATGAAGACTACTGCTCTTATATCCTATGTGGGTCCCAGCTTAGATGATTCAGTGCTGGTCTTGTATCCTATGTGGGTCCCAGCATAGATGAATCAATGTAGACTGCTGGTCTTGTATCCTATGTGGGTCCCAGATTAGATGATTCAGTGCTGGTCTTGTATCCTATGTGGGTCCCATCATAGATGAATCCATGAAGACAACTGGTCTTGTATCCTATGTGGGTCCCAGCTTAGATGATTCAGTGCGTCTTGTATCCCTAATGGGTCCAGGCATAGATGAATCAATGAAGACTGATGGTCTTGTATCCTATGTGGGTCCCAGCTTAGATGATTCAGTGCTGGTCTTGTATCCTATGTGGGTCCCAGCATATGTGAATCAACGAAGACTTCTGGTCTGGTATCCTATGTGGGTCCCATCTTAGATGATTCAGTGATGGTCTTGTATCCTATGTGGGTCCCAGCATAGATGAACCAATGAAGACAGCTGGTCTTGTATCCTATGTGGGTCCTATCTTAGATGATTCAGTATGTATATCTGATCATCTCTTTCACCTTTTCGATGATGTATACCTTTGTGAGCTGAAACCCTGTTTTTCTTTCCTATGTGGATTGTGTTGTGCTATCCTATGTGGATTTACGTTTTTCTTTCTTGTGTGGACTGGGTTGTACTTGAGCTCGGATGTTGGAGCCGAGTGAGAATTGATGACTTAGGTATATGTATGGGCATATACCTAAGCCATGTCGGATGTTACTTCGTGATTTTATCTTTCCTTTGTGGTTTATCCTTTGTGGATTCTGGGAGACCTTCGGGGGTCTCGGGGTCCCTACTGAGAAGCATTTACTCACCCCTGCACGGGCTATGCCCACACTACGTTGTGTTGGTTGTAGAAGACAGACAACGCTGATCGTGGGGGAGGCTTGCGGAGTAGGACGGTACCTGAAGGTGGACCACTGGGTGGGACGTACTCGGAGCGGTCGGCTGGACCCGAGGAGTAGTGGAGGCTATCTGTACCCACCCTTCAGGTGGGACTTCCAGTGGACGGCTCGACGTTGCGGCTTTACTTTTCAGTTGCTGTTTTTCCCCTTTCATTTTACTTTACAGTTGGGCTTGTATTTCTGGCCCCCTTTACTTTTCCGCACTTACTGTTGTACCAGTTTTTACTTAGTGTTTACTTCTTCCACTTTCTTACTCTGTGGTGCTTGTTTACTTTACAAAGGCAATGCCTTCCCTTTTACCGGGATTTACGCCTTGGTGCTAGTCACCAACCCCTGGCCTTTGGAAGGCGGGCTTGTGGTAGTCACGACACGGGCCCCGAGGACGGGTCGTGACATAAACTCTGATTAGAGCACATATCCCTAAGATAGACTTTGATGATTAGTATAGGCGAACTTCCTAGAATTTTGGTATTGTTGAGATTTTGTGAGTTTTTCGAGAAATACATCCATGTCTGGATATGAGAAGGTAGAGGCAGCTCTGGAATAGATGTACCTAGGGGTAAAACTTGAAAAATAGCTTTGAGCTAGACTTGAACAAGAAATGGTGCACGACAACGGGCCTTGCAGCACTCTTAGTTATGACACTCCCGGGGGATAAGCTTTAGATAATTTTCATTTTATTTACAAACCATTATGAAGGGTTTATGAGTATATGCTTTCTCAAAGAAATCAGTTTTTTATGATTATGGATTATATCCATAAATTGTTCAATTTATGTTAAGTGTTTTACAAGTATGGAATTATGTATTTTGATTCATAAACTGATCTAGTTTATGCCATTGTTTAGAAATGGAGAATAGTGGAAGGAATGGAAAGCGTATCAATGCACTCACTCCATGTAGGGATTACCCTCCTACTCAAGATAATTATAGTGGAGCTGGTGATGCAACTGGTGTTGATCAACTAATCACCATACTGTGACAACTCACTCAAGTTATGAATAATAACCTTACCCGTATGGAGCACACTGACCCACAACTTGGAGGATCAATGTTAGATCATTTCATGAGGAAACAACCAAAAAAATTAAATGGGGGAACAAATACGCTAGTAATAGAGAAATGGATAAATTCTTTAGAGGAAATATTCCATGCCATGGGGAGTAGCAAAAGGGAAAACGTTGTCATAAAAGTTTACTACCTCACTAGAGATGCTGATCAATGGTGGTCATTGATTCAAAAGATGAAGGAAGATTATGAAGTATTATATATGGAATGGTGGGATTTTAAAGATATTTTCTTAGAAAAATACTTTCCTCATGACCATCGAGCGGATATGGAAAGACAATTTTTGAGTCTGAGGAAAAAGGAGGATGAGAATGTTGCAAAGTATGAGTCTATCTTTACAAAGTTAGCAAGGCATACTGGAGATTATATAAGTAACCCAAGAAGTAAGATTTATCATTTCTTTGATGGGTTAAAACCATTTCTTCATTGATATTTAATCTCACAATCCTTCTCATCATATGAAGATATTGTCTCATGTGCTGTCAAGATAGAAAATGAATTCTATGAGTCTTACGACTTTAAAGCAAGGCAAGAGAAGAAGAGATCTACTGATCACTCCGGAAATGGAAATAAGGGGATGAAGGGAAAAGTTGAATATCCATCCTATAGTAAATGTGTGAAGAAACACCCTGATACTTTCTTAAATGGAATGGGAGTCTATTACAAGTGTGGTGAAAAAGACCACCAAGCTCGTGATTGCAATGAGAAGAAAGAAGATACCGATGTTCAATGCTAAAATTGTAGGGAGATGGGACATTATGCAAATAAATTTTCTAATCATCATGGTAACTTACCCCAGAAAAGGACAAGGGATCAATGCCTAGCTTATGTTATCACTACTACTGAGGTTGAAGCTCAAAAAGATGTGGTGGCAGGTAATTTAATGGTTTTCTCAAGTTTAGAAAATGCATTATTTGATTCTGGATCATCGCATTGTTTCATATCTTCCAGGTTTGCTAAGAAAATTCGATATTTACAAGTTGACTTAACAAGGGAGTTGTCAGTTAAAACTCCCAAGGGAAGTATCATCTCAACAATGTTTTGTGAATCTGTTCCCATTAGAGCATATAAATGTTCTTTATCTACTGATCTCATTGTCATACCTATGATTGAGTTTGATATAATCCTTGGTATGGATTGGTTTTCGGACCATGATGTGATTATTTATTGTAAGAAGAATGAGGTTACGATTTTTGCTGATACTGATAAGGAACACCTTATCATTAGAGAATAATCTTCACCACCTAATTCTTATCTAGATCCACCCCTAGTAGCTCAACTAAATTCAATGATTGGGGAGAAAGAGAATGAAATAACTATAGGTGAGGAAATGAATGTTCAAATAGAGGATGTACCTATTGTGAAAGAATTTGTAGATGTGTTTCCAGAAGATTTACCTAGACATCCTCCATAATGAGAAATTGAGTTTTCCATTGATTTAATTCATGATTTAAGGCCCATATCAAAGATCTCTTATAGAATGGGCACTATAGAATTAGTGGAACTAAAGAAACAACTAGAGGAATTGAGTAATATGGGATTTATTCTCCCTAGTGTTTCTCCGTGGGGAGCCCCTATCCTTTTTGTTAAGAAGAAATATGGATCTATGAGGTTATGTATCAACTACAGGGAAATCAATGCTATAACAATAAAGAACAAATATCCCCTACCTCGTATTGACGATTTATTTGACCAATTAAATGAAGCTCAATACATTTCAATGATTGACCTTTGATATGGATTCCATCAGTTGTGTGTGAAGAAGGAAGACATTCTTAAGACAGTATTTCAAACCAGGTACGAGCATTATGAGTTTACAGTAATGCCTTTTGGGCTGACTAATGCACCCTCTGTTTTCATGGATATAATGAACATAGTTTTCCAGGAATATCTTGATGAAATTGTAGTGGTATTTATTGATGATATCTTGGTATACTCCAAAAGCTACAAAGATCATGAAAATCACTTGTAAATTATACTGAAGGCTCTGAGAAGACATGAATTATATGGGAAGTTTAGAAAGTGTGAAATCTGGATTTAGGAGATTTATTTTCTTGGCTATATTGTCTCTAAGGATGGAATTTCCGCTGATACTTCTAAGAAAAGAGCAATCCAATAATGGATAGCACCGACGAGTATAACTGAGGTACGCATTTTTATTGGTTTAGCAGGTTATTATCGACGTTTCATTCAAAATTTTGCCTAGTTGGTTAACCCATTAAAAAATCTCACACATAAAGGGGTTAAATTTGTTTGGACAAAAGTGTGTGAATAATGTTTCGAAGAACTGAATTTTTTTGGTCAATGCTACTATATTGACTCTACCATCAAGGAATGATGGGTTTGTTATTTATAGTGATACATAGAAGAAAGGACTTGGTTGTGACCTTACGTAGAATGATAGGGTTATTGCCTATGCATCACGACAGCTAAAAATTCATGAGCAGAACTATCCTACTCATGATCTTGAGTTAACAGTAGTAATCATTGCTTTGATGATTCAGAGACACTATCTCTATGGTGAGAAATGTGAGATTTATATTGATCACAAGAGTTTGAAGTATATTTTCTCACAGAAAAAACTCAACATGAGGCAATAGAGATGGCTTGAACTACTCAAGGATTATAATTGCACAATACACTACCACCCGGGGAAGGAAAATAAGGTTGTAGATGCTTTGAGTAGAAAAGATCATGGAGTTTGGAACAAGATAAGAGTTGAGAGGGATCATATTTTCATGGATCTAGTAAAGATGGATATGGGAATCACCATGGATGGTGAAACATCAATACCTTTTCAAATGGTTTCCAAACCATCTTTACTAGAAAGGATAATGAATTCTCAGACCGATGATGAAGAGTTTTAAAAGAAGATTAAAGGTCTGAATGATGGGAGATTGAGTGACTTTGTGTATGAAGATGGAATTTTGAAGTTTGGGAAGAGACTTTGTGTTCCCGATATACCTGACCTAAAAATGGAATTGTTGGATGATGCTCATAGTTAAATTTCTCTATACACCATGGGAGCACCAAAATGTATAGAGATCTGAGGGAATATTTTTAGTGGGACAACATGAAGAGGGATATTGCTGATTTTGTTTCAAGATGTATGGTTTGTCAACAACTGAAATATGGAAGGCAATAGCCTGGAGGATTCGTACAACCTATTCCCACACCTGAGTGGAAATGGAATAATATCACGATGGAAATAGTCATGGGACTACCAAATTCTCCTAAAAGGAACGATGCAATATGGGTCATTTTTGATCGACTTACCAAGTCAACACATTTTCTTCCTATAAGGGAGGATTTACCACTTGAACGTCTAGAAAGACTATATATTAATGAAGGTGTGAGACTTCATGGAGTACCCATATTGATTGTTTCTTATTGTGATCCATGGTTTACATCAAGATTATGGAAAAGTCTTCAGAAATCCCTGGATACTGAACTTCGTTTGAGCACTTCCTACCACCATCAAACAGATGGACAATCAGAACCGACTATTAAAACTTTAGAAGACATGTTGAGATCAAGCTCACTTGACTTTCAGGGTATGTGTGATCAATATTTACCTTTTTTGGAATTTTCCTATAACAATAGATTCCATTCAAGTATTCAGATGGCACCATATAAAGCGTTATATAGAAAAAGATGTTGCACACCAACCTGTTTGGATGACGTTGGTGAAAGAAAACTTGTAGGCCTAGAACTAGTGGAGGAAACAATAGAAATGGTAAACGTAATCCAAAACCACATCAAAGCAGATCAAAGTAAACAGAAGAGATATGCCGATAACTGAAGGAAGGATTTGGAAGTTCAGGTAAGAGATCATGTTTTCTTGAAGTTATCTCCATGGAAGGGAGTTATACAATTCGGTAAGAAAGGTATATTGAGTCCCAGGTACATCAGACCTTTCGAAATTCTAGAACAAATTGGGGCTATAGCTTACCGTTTGGAAATGCTTCCAAGTTTCTCCAAAGTTCACAATGTGTTCCACGTATCAATATTGAGAAAATACATGCCTAACCCAATGCATGTACTCACCTATGAAGAAATAGATCTAGAACCCGATCTGTCTTATTGTGAAGAGCCCGTCAGGATTCTTGATACCAGAGAACAAGTGTTGAGAAACTAGACGACTCATCTAGTAAAAGTCTTATGGAGAAACCATAATATGGAAGAGGAAACCTGGGAACCTGAGGAACTTACGATGAAGAACCACTCAAGTCTTTTCATGCAGTAGTATTGTAGAAATTTATAGGACGAAATTATTTAAAGGAGGGGAGAATGTAACACCCCAAGCCTCCATGGTACACTTCTCTTCGAATAATACAATAGCGTGTGTTGTATGCAACTTCGAGTTTTAACACACACCACAACCAATCAAACTAGCCGTCATGAATAGTAATACCTACTTTTTGAATTTTTATAAATTTTATCTTTCAAAATGTAATTCATTTTAGGATTCGGAATATCAAAATTATCTTAGGGTGAATTTTTGGTATTTTTCTGAAAACATTCAATTTTGGATGAATAATGATAAAACACTAAGTTATAGTTTAAAACCAAATTCTTATTTAAATAATTATTTATTTTATTTAAATTTAATTAATGTCAAAATTGATACATAATACCTATAAAAGTTCAATGTAATTCATTGGAGTTGGTTTAGAATAATTATATATATATATAAATTTTATTTAACTTTTTACCGTCTTTTACCCACCTCCTAGGAGAATTTGAAAATTCACATAAAACATAATTTTACCACTTCTGTGAGTGGAGTTTTGAAAATATGAACGATGAGGTTAAAATAAAGGAGTAAAATGTGGTTCAATAAGATTAAAATAATTTTTTGTGAATAGTAACCTTTTACTTTTATTTACCATGGTTAAATTTAAATAGGGTAACTCAGGGTAAAAATGATATTATTATTACCTTAAAACATGTCCTAATTCTATTGGACAAGTATAATTCGACCCAAAAAATACTTAGGAATAAAATATGAAACTTTTTGGTCCACTTGGATTAGATTAGGACATTTATTATTATTTAATTCAAAGAAGAGTTAAAAGAGTAAAAATCAATGTTTAATAACTAATTTTTTTAATACAGGGTTATACATAAGATAAATTCGATTATAAATATTAATTAAAAAGATAAAAATATTTCCTACATAATGGTATTTTATTTATAATATTTAAACATTAAATAATTTAATTTATTTATGACACAATGATGATGCAGTAATTACTTTATTAGTTAAATATTAAAATAATTGATATTATAAATACCCAAATAAATATAATTTGAGACTTTTAATGAATTAAAAAATTTTATAGGTTAATATGACATGTTAGGGTTGATTAAATGAATTAGGTTCGAAGTGATAATGCTGTTATGAATTTAGAAAAAACAAAATACCAAATAGTGTCAAAATTAACCTAAAAGAGTTTTTTTTTAAAATATTATATTATTAATTCATATTCCATTCCTAAAAATATAAGGTTCAGAAAAAGGACTTATATAATGATAGGTGTATCATTAATGAACCAATTGGGGTTATCTTGTAAGTATATAGTAAGTTTATTAACCATATAATATAAAAATACAAAGAGACATAGTAAATGTCAAACTATTTAACATAGAGTTAAATATAAATGATAAGGTTAATATAGTGACCCAAACCTGTCTAATATCTATTGGTTGAAAGGATTTAGACCCATACCCACCTTAACCTTTAAATAATCATATTTTGATCCATTAGAAACCGAATATGAGCTTATTATAAAATAATATTTATATCTTTTCCTAAGGTGCCCCTCACCCCTCTTATAAAAGGGCACTCCTCCTTCTCTCTAATTCACACCTTCAAAGCCTTTTGTCTCGGCCAAATACTGACCATATATTTTTTCAACTTCTATTAATTCATCATAGAGGCATTTTTTTGATCAGAAATCCAACCTAAAGATCCATTTTTTTCAAATCAAAAGGAAGAACTCGAAGAAGATGTAATGTTTTCACCACCCTCTTTCAAGTTCCTTTGTTCTTCAACTTCTTATTTCATAGTTTTTTCCATTATAATATAATAAATCCAGTATATTATATATACTATTATGTTATTATAAATTTGGTACAACCATATCCAGTATTCTATCCATCCTTTGAATGAAATGTCACCATACGTGCGTACGTACGGCTTACCGTCTCCACGTCGTGGATTAATTGTTATTCAAAACATTATAATTTGGATGGGTATGATAATGATTTGTAATTGAATTAAATAATCAATATGACATTATAATTATTCTGTATATATGATATACCATCCAATTATATTTTATTTTAATATAAAAAGAATGATATTGTCGCTCCTGCGTACGTACGGACTACAGTCTCCACGAACCCGATGATATTCATTCCCTATCGTATCCATTCAAGACTAATTCTCAATTGATGATTAAAAATAATGTTTAATGACTTGATATAATTCTTTATATGAATAAGATACATCCTATCCATAATGAACACGGCTTATGTAACAAATCACATAAAGGAAAACGAATCAGTTAACACCCGAAACGACGATAATACTAAAATATTATTAACAAGGAAATATTAAAAGATCATATATGATATCATATTTATGTATATGATTATTGTATAATTTAATAACAATTGTTTAACTATTATACAGGAGTTTAACCTACTGTCGACCAAGAAAAAGTACAAGGTAAGGGTTTATTTCACAATCTCTTCATTATCCGAGGTTGTTTATACGTAATTATCTACTGGTACATCTTTATCATCCGTATCCATGTTTCTTAAAATTGTATTTCAAAACATTATTACTATTTTACATAATATGGGTTAAACTCATTTATACTCTTGTTTTAATTGTTATAAGAAGTTTATAAAGGAATCTTTTAGTCGTTTTCTAAACAAGGCCTTTTTAACCTTTTCGACAGAATTAAGGTCAGAGTGTCTTTTTTTAACATATACAGTGGGTGCAGCTATTTTCTGCCATTATAAAATTGTCGAATCTTCCCTTAAAATCTTATAAGAATATTTTCAAAAGTAAATTTTTTCTTTTATAATTATGTTAATTTTAAATGATTTCAAAAAAAGAGATATTTTTCTTAAATAGTTTTGATTTCATCTATGTCAACATCATTTGATAGATTATAATCTTATTTGAAGTTGATTTAATAGGATACAAAACTTCCATATAGTATTGAATGTTTTAGGATATGTTTGACTGTGGATGTGTTATTTTTATTCCATTCATGATTTATAGAGAAAGTATTTATATTTCGTATTCTAGTTTTAATACGAATGATTATGTTATGTTTAAACCTATTCATATGAGGAATGCACTGGACTTAATAAGTGACGGGTAGAGCCCGCTATAGCTCCTCGATGCATCGGTAGGTCTCATGAGACAAAATAGTTTCTTGACGCAAGGATTTGACAAAATCTTATTTTTAGTCTTGGCACAAGGCCTTGACTATGTGGTTATGATAGTCTGGCATTATGCATTCCATCATTATGAAAGTGGTTATTGATATTGCATGTGATTATTCGACTAGTAGAATATACATGTGAATAAGTAAATGGAATTATTTCATATTATTTTTTACATGTTATGCTGAAGTTCAAGTTTAAAAGGATTTTGTTTTAGTTATACATTGCCTTAAATGTTTATGTTTATTTATGAATTTTTCTGCTTTATTTTTATTCTTACTGAGCATCTGAGCTCACCCATTTCAATGTTTTATTTTTCCCAGGATGTGAATAAGTATTTTATGAATGACCTGCTAGGATAGTATGAGGGTATAAGAAGACAAGATGTTGTTTTAGTTTTTTTTCACTTTATGATGTAATGTAAGACTTATAAATATATCTAGTGTTTCCAAGGCTACTAAACTAATCGAACTTTCGAGACTTGATCTTTTGCGATCATGGAAATATTTTGTAATAATTCACCGAATCTAGGTAACTGGGGTCAGGGAATTACATAGGAAATTCAATTTTTGAGTAGATAATGTCAAGAAAATGATAATTCAGTAATCTAGGGGGAGAAAATAACTTTTCAAATTGATCCAAAACTGTGGAGAAATAATAAAAACTATTCAATTGAAAATGTAAATGTAAATTATGAATATGGAATATAACCATGTATATATGTTTTAAATTAATTTGTTAATTATACATTTGTTTCTAAATTAATTCCCTTTAATATTGATGATTCTTAAAAAGACTCTCACTAGATTCATGATATACATTAATAATTAAATAAATTGCAAAGAAATAAAGTGAGGGATTTAGTTAATTTACCAAAACATAAAAATATAATAGGAAGTAAGTTTATTTTGTCATAATAAACTTAATGAAGTTTTTGACATAGTTAAAATTAAAGAAATCTAGTGGAACAAGGTTATTATCAAAAAGTGGTAATTAAATATGAAGGTTTTTTTCCTTCTACTTATATGGTAGATGATTTAAGTATTTTATTATCATTTTATTGTTTTCAAAATTGAAAATTAACACAAATAGATTTAAAGAGTTAATTTTTCAATGGATTAATTACTAAATAAGTATATATTTAACAACCCCCTTGATTTGAAAATAGAAAATTTTCAAATAATACTTTTAAACCTAATAAATATTTATATGTTATTAACAAAATTTATAGAGATTAGTATGATAGACTAACACAATTTGTAATGATACATAAATTTGGAAATGTAAAATTTGACCGAACCTTTTATATTAAGAAAGATTCAAATGATATTCAGATTTAAAGTTATATGTTGAGTATAAAATATTTATTTCAAAAATAAATTCCATCATAATGATTTTTATAAATTAATGAATTTTGATTTTGTTATGAGCTTAATGGGATAACTAACATTTTTTCGTGTCTTAAAATGTATCCAAAGTAAGTTAGCCATTTATTAAAAAAATATAAGTATTCTAAATAACTCTTAAATTGTTTGGCCGTGATTCAAGAAATTCTAGAGAAAAATTAATAATTAAAAAATATAAATTGGATTTGGATGATTCTAGAAAGTGTGTTGATATAAAATTTTATAGAGGAATGATAGATAGATTACTATATTTGATTACATCTAGAGCAAACATAATGCTTCTAGTTTTTATGCAATATTTTAGTCTCATATTAAGGAAATTCATCTTGAAGTTATTAATAGATTTATTAGATATATTAAATGAACTATTAAGAAAAGTTAATTTTAATCAAACCCTTTTTTTATTTAAATTGTTATTTTGTTTCTTGTTGTTACCTCTCTAGATTTTCATGGTACATATTCCATTTTCATTCATAATGTACTTACCTTAAAGCCTGAGGGGGTTAACCTGGTGAGAATGGATGCCCTTGGTTAGCATTATTTCAGGCCTCCTTTGTTCTCTAATCCTGGGCCGCTACGGCCAATCATCATGTTGTTTTCCTCATTTATCTTAATAAAAATTTACTCTATGATGATGATGATGCATACTTTTCTTGGAAAGAATTTAATTTCATGGAGTTCTATGAAACAAATATCAGTTTAATTATCTACAAATGTGGTCGTGTAGGTTCTTACTACTAGTTTTTTCTCAACTTTTTTGGATTAAACAGAAATTATGTTATTTTAATATTGGATTTATTTAAAATCCAATATTCTTTATCAATTTATTGTGCAATTTATATTTCTAACAGTACATATAAACACTCTAAAAAAATATATATGTGTTAGATTTCATTTTCTAAGGGATCTTGTAAATAATAGAGATTTTAGTCTAGAGTTTTCCTCATGTGATTATTTTTATAAAATATTTACTAAACCATTAGATTCTATAAGAATTGAGAAAATGAAGATTGAACATGGTATGTTAGAAGTATAATATTTTTTGAAATATGAATACTTAATGTTAGAGTTAGATTTTTTTATATATTCTGATATCTTTTTTTAGAAATAGTGTTATTAATTGTTTAGATATCAAGGAAATATTCGAATCTATGTTATAAATTATTTTTAATTTTTATTTATATTATATTATTTTCACATGTAAGTGCTTTTATATATTATGATAAAATAATTATGTTACATTCTTGTGTTTAACATAGTCTAAAATAGATTATATGGTATTTAATTCATACATTACACTTCTTTTAAATTTGGGTATACATATAATATGGAAAACAAATTTATACAATTATTTATATAGGGTATATTTATGAATTTGAATATATTTTCCTTTAATTTTATAATATAAACAAATATATGAATTTTTAACTGGTTATCATTTAATGTTGAGAATTATTTGTGGATTTATATTTTTTCTTTTTGATAATTTTCAAAATGGGGGAGAATGGTTTGGAGTTTTTTAAACTAAACGATCCATTTTATAATTTAAAAAATGGAGAGATTTTTATTATTTGATCTTCAGTGTTAATATTTTTTTAGTTTTCTTTTCTAAATTTAAGAGTTTCATTTATTTAGTTTATAATTTTTTTTTAATTTCTGTATATTTTAAATTGAACGTGTTTTTGAATTTTCAGGAATACATGTTTAATTATTTTGTAATGTTATAATTATTTTTCCGATATTTTTAAAATACCTAGATGTGTGGTAAAATAGTTGAAAATTTACTTGAGTGGAGTATAGAATTTTCTATATCCACGTAGCCAATTTCATTCACATAAATGATATTATTCACATAGTAGAATCATATTAAAGTTTTAGTGTAGTTTTCTGTAGTTGAATCAGGTAGTTATTTTAGTGGAGATCCATTTAATTGTTTTAACCATGTGACCATTTCAACCGCATAACTATTTCAACCATGTAACCTTTTCAAACGCATATCTATTTCAACCACAAAATTTTTTATTCCGCATAGTTATTTTAGTAATATGATAGACTTGGTGATGTATCTAATTTCAATGTATCTAATTGAGAATCACATATCCAATTTCAATGTAGCTAATTGATAATCATATATCCTATTTCTATGTAGAATATTAGAAACTAACCCACTATGAGGTTTTATCAAGTGACCATATGAGTTATTCTTCATATCGAATCATGAGTTATTTTCTCTTGAACAACTGATTTATTTTAAAATCCGCACATGATTTATTTTAAGGTGAACACATGGGTTATTTTTAGGAAACTACAAGTAAGTGACCAATTGATCAAGTTATACACACAATTAGTATAATAAAAACATGATATTATGTAATAATAAGTTAAAAACCATAAGTATTTTCCCTCATGGCCACTCATCACTTAAAATTAGTCAATTACATTATTTGTTTTG
The DNA here is from genome assembly GCA_963277665.1 of Viscum album. NCBI lineage: Eukaryota > Viridiplantae > Streptophyta > Magnoliopsida > Santalales > Viscaceae > Viscum > Viscum album. The sequence goes on along the minus strand of OY728135.1, from coordinate 2,001,109,181 downwards.
TGAAAATATATATTTTATAACATTATCTATTTTTTTTTGATAATTTGAAATATTAAATAAAAAAAATAGTTTCATAATAGTTGTTATTATTTTTAAATTTTGAAAAATTCTTATATATAATAACAAGTATACTGGATGTTTTTTTAACGAGTTCAATACATGAATTAGAGTGTTCCAAAACTATTATTGGAATACATGTGATGTTTTAAAATAAAATGAAATGTTTCAATTTTTTAAATATTTCTAATGGTTGTATGGAAATGATGAGATTGTCAAAATCCTTATCTTTAAGAATTGATGAAGGGAGTAATACTATGATTAGGAATTTGTTTAAAAAAATAAGGTAAGGAATAAAATATTATTTTACTATATAAATAAACTAGAAATTATTTTTTGGGACACTTGATTGGGTTAATTTATGAGTATTATTTCATTACCATGATCTTGAAGTAAATTGAATATTTTTGATTTAATACTAAATTTATAAATGTTCCAAGAGCTGCACAAAATTTCAAATCTTCTTCACTTTTATGGTCATTATTTTATGGATTTTCTTAGTTAAATATGTTCATCTTATTTTGGTTTTCAAATTTTGGTTTTTTCTTTTAAGAATCAATATATTTTCTAGTATGGGTTATTTCTCTAACTAAAAGGAAGGTTCCAAGGTTTTTATTCTCATAGAAAATTCATGTCCAATTATTTTGTGACTCCTACAAAAATTGGGCCTTCAGGTGTTATAAATGGGAGTGTCTATAATATTGTCATCACACCTTTAAGATTGATGTTTCATAGTTGGTACCAATATTATTACCAGGTAGAGGATATTGAAGGGTATATTAGGATATTGGTGATATGATCAAATAAAAAATATTGTTCTCTTATTTTATTTCCACTCCATAATATTCTGAACATTTTACTACATTTTTTATATACTCAATGTTACAATTTGATTGATTATTTATGTTAAAACGTTTTAATGGTATATTAAACCACCCTAGCCCATTATATTAATCTATTATAGTCCAAATGTCTAGGTTTTATATAAGTTTATAAACATCACATGACATGTTGGATAAATTTACACTTCTTGTTGTGTGGGACACCTCAGACTACACACCCTGTTTCCATGAGGAAACATTGTATAGTTAGAGACTACACAACTCATCAGGCTAACCGCACACACTACTTACCCATACAGGTATCACATGATATGTATTACGTTGAGCATGACATGTATGATGACATTACAAGTACTTATATATTCTAGTTACATTCCAATTACATTTATAGTCCCACATTCAATGTAACATGTCATACATGCCATGTAGTTTGGATATTACACATTATATGAGAAGTAAATACATGACCATAGAGATTTTGTGGAGTATATACCATATACCTCTAATGTATCTACCATGTACTATTCCAACCCTAATATTTTTTATCTTATTTTTTGAGGCATAGATTTGGGTGCATGGTAGGCTATCATAAGTATTTTATTCCCACATAGAAAGTAGTGTAGTGTTCAAATTGGTCATCTATGGCCATTTTTAAAGATAAATATGCATTTTTGGGATTTATATTTATAGGACAAATGATGGGGTTCATGGAATGATATTTAAAGCATTTATAGGGTCGATACTCCATTATAACAATATTTATGATAGGGAACATGTCCTATATTTCTCATACTATAGTTGGATCTCCCCCACATACGTGGTCTGTAGGTAATCCATAGGTAATCCATTTGTGATAATGATGTTTGAGTTACCAACAAACTTTGTAAATGGTTTGGTAAAAATATAACTTAGATGTCTTCTAGTGAGGTGCGAGTACTTTGTCTATGGAATTAGTACTCCCTCTACTAAGTTGTCTTAAAATAAGGATAAGCTCTACTGATATATTTTCTGGGAGGTAAAATAGGTTTTTAGATTTTGGTAATTCGAATACATAAAGTTTCATGTTAATTTTATCAATGGATGGATGTGAATATTAAGACTTCATCCTATGTTTTGCATTATATTCTTTAAATAGTATATAAAATCATTTTTGTTAGGTTTGTTCCCTCCTGATGGTCCTATGGTTTGGAGCAGTCTTGTTTCCCTTATTTTTATTTTTTAGATGCATCCCAATGGTTATGTATGTACTCATCACTTATTGGGAATAATCACTATATCATGTCGTGTATTATGTATAAAGCAATCAAATTTGAAGAGACCTTGGTGCTGTGGGTATTGATAGAGTATAATAATACTCAGATGAGGTTGTCATAGTTAGTGGTCATATCTAGGGTTGTTCATAGTGTGGGGATCTCAATAGTATTTCTACTTTATTAATTTATCCTTTAGTTACTAGGAATCTATTTTCACCATTTTTTGGATTATATACTATGTTATCATTTTAAAATCTAGAGTTTATTTCTTGTATTATATAAAATATAGTTCATTATAATTTCTTTCTTTATTATATGTTGTTTTTATGCGTGTGTTGAATATAATGGATTTAGAATATAGATTCACATCATGTGATATATGACTAATCGATGGTAGTCACCAACCCCAGGATGATTGGAGGCATGCTTGGGGTGACACAACCAACTCATTTCTAGAGAGGGGGAATTTATGTGTTGGAAACATTAATAGTGGTATCAGAGTGGGTTTACACATAGGATAGATTTTGGATCAATATTTCTAGTGAGGAATGGTTTTGGGATTAGGGAAACAATGATAAAGTGTTTAGAGTTCAACTATTAGTCTATGTAACCTAGTGATGGTGTGGTGGATAATATATCCTTTCACCAAGACTCTTATTTCCTACTTGCCAACTCAAAATACCAAGGAATTGGGTGTGTTGGCCCCTTTGTGAGATGGTTGTTTTAATAATCACCAATCACACCAATTTAAAATCATGACAATTTACATATTATATCATCACTCAATTTCATTTTTTTATTATTTTCATAAACCACATTCACGGCTCACATATTATGTCATAACTAATGATAATCATGTCAGTGAATATTTTTAAATTAATAGATTATTTCACATGGTATAATACATTTAAATAAGTCAATAAATTATGGATATTTATGTTTCAATATATTTACAGGGGTATATTTACATGAAATTAATAATTTCACTTAATATTGTACTATTCTGTATAAGACATACACTTTGTATATTTTTAAAAGTCTTTGACACCAGTTGGTTCAAAGGGTTCACCAACGGTTGACTAACTGATTGGGACTCCTTGATCACAGAATACACTGATACATGACTCAACGATAGAAAAAACAATGCACCGATGGACAATTTACCGATGATCGGTCACACTGATAGTTCAAGAGACTCACCAATAAGAACCTCACCGATAGGCGACTCGTCGATGGGTGACACACCAATAGTCCAAGTGGCTGACCGATATGCAACTCACCAATAGGGGACTCACTGATGGGCTACACGCCGATACATCATCGGATTTACCGATGGATGAGTCACTGATGAGTGACACACCAATATTTCAATGGACTTAAATATGGATGACTCACCTATGGGCGACACACCGTTAGTTCAAAATGAGACACCGATGGAATCTCACTGATGCCCGGACAGACCGATTGTACAAATTAATCATCGATGTCTAGAGTCAATGATTCCGATTGAAGGAATCACTGATACAGAGAGTTACCGATCCAGAGAGACTGATGTTAATTACTCACTGATACATATGACTCACTGATAGTCATAAAAACTATATTTATTTTATTAGTTCAAATTTATAAATAAGGGTCATATTTAGAGAAATTAATGTTTCTAATATTATTTAATGTAGCATGTAAAATATTTAGAGGATAATATGAGGTACATGTATGTGGGGAGATCATTATGTATTCTGGACCTTAAAGGATAAAAGGTTAACAAGATGGATTTTTCTAAACATAGAGAATAATTGTAAGAAAAGAAAATCACGTAAAAGAGAAAAACTCCAACAACCCTCTAGAATATTTTGAAAACCCAAGAAAAAAAAAGAAGAACATACTGGGAGATCAAGAAGTCAAGGTAAACCTATTGAGCTAACCTAAACTTATTTTGAATAAGATTCTAAACATATCATACTTCCAGAAGCCAGAACATAGAGGTTACGAAACTCTATTCTGGATCCAACTTCTAAAGAGGGCTCGAACTTCAATTACACTACATCAAATGAGTCCAGAGAAACACTACATGAAACATAATGCCTTATAAACCAAAATATACATATTTATATCTATTATGTTCATTTATTTACATTTCTGATCAGTGTATGTATATTTATGTTTCACACACACTAACTCCTATGAATAACTGGAGGATACTTCATACCCTCAATCTCACTCTCTATTTATCCTTTTATATCCCACGTAGAACTGTGGAAAGGGTCATGTGTGACTTGTTTGTCATTTTTCCGATGAAGAGCTATGGTATATGTCAAGGGTGACCTCGACAACCTTGTGTGCTGTTGTGAACCCTGTTCCAGGGTGTGGATCATATATTTTTATTAATGTAAACTCTTAGGTGGAAGGTGATCACCAAGTGGAGAGAACTAAGTCTCAGCTTGATACTTAAACTCCTGTTTTAAATTCTACTGTGTCTATTGTTATTTTCTTTTACTATGTTTTGTAACAAATTTATTTCAATCAAATTCAAACCCTGATAGTTAGTTTACCAATTATTTATTAAATTTTTGAACTAGTTGGTTAGTTTAAAATATATCTTAATCTTTAGATTAGTTTAACTGAGAACAAATCAATCTCTTGAGAAAATAATTGAATATTCAGGACTCTTATAAATTCACTACAAACTGACTTGGATTATATTTGTAATTGGGGGAAACATTCAAAGAACCAATTTTTAATAGACATTTTTTTAGGGACTCAATTCACCCCTCTTGAGTACTCTACTCTAACCAATATTTTGTATCAGAGGTCTTGGAATGTTTCGGGTTTCAATGCTTTTTCCAAACTTTTCAACTATGATTGAAGTTTTATTTCAAAGATCTTAAAATTTTGGTTAATACTAAATTTTTATCTCTTTAAAATCTTTTCCAAATTTATATTATGAACAATGGATTATAAGGAGATTCAATGAATAGACAACATTTTTTCAATGGAACAAATTATGCTCAGTAGAATCTTAAAATGAAAATACATTTATAAAGCATGTGATTTGAAATCTAGACTGCTATTGAAAGTAAATATGTACTCCCTAAAACTTCTTGAAACACTTTGTATGAAGATACCAAGACTAATTTTAACAATAACTACAAATAAATGAATGCTCTTTGTTGTGAACTAGGGGATGAAGAATTTAATCGCATTTCATCCTATATATCTTCTCACGAGAATTGGGAAATTTTAACAGTTTCCCATGAGGGAATAACTAATTTGAAATAAATGAGATTAAGACCTTACACTATTAAATAAGAAATTTTTTGAATGAATTCTGATTTATCGATTTTTGATATGTATCTTTGGTCCAATGAAATTGATAACCCCATGATTTCTTAGGAAGATATATAACAACAAAGGATTAGATCATAAGGATTCTACGATTCTTACCAGAGAGATGGCGAGGTACATCAGTATCCATAAGAGAATCACACGACATTGACAAAATCTCATTGAGGGAACTAATTGGGAAATAAATTATTTATGAAGAGTAAGTGAAAGTGAATCCAGAATAAAATGAACATAAGAAAAAATATGTAGCCTTCAAGGCTACCACTTCTAAGAAAAAAAATAAAGATAATGTTTGAGCTGCTTTTGAGAGCACAAGTAGTGAAGAATTAGCTTTATATAGTGATGAAGAAATGACCCAACTGTCTAAGAGATTCAGAAAATTTTACAGAAAAAATAATTTCTTCAAGAGACTAAATTATAAAGGAAAATATGACAACAAAGGAAATTGGAAAAAGTATTGTAAGGAGCCTGACAAGTAATAAGAAATAGTTTTCCATGAATAAAAAAAGAAAAAATAATTTTAAATCTCACTGTCGTAAAATTAATTTATAAAAAGAAGTATGATTATAAAGATAGGAAATATAAGAAAGAAATGAAGGCCACCTGGAGTGTATCCGAGGACATCACCAGTGAATCTGATTCCTCTCAGAATGAGAATGAAGATGTGTAAAACATGTGATTTATACTATTAAAATCTCGAATACATCATGACTATTACTCTAGAGATGAATCTGAATATGATATTATGATAAATAATGAAATATTTGAGTATTATAATATGTTATAAGAAACAATTAATGATTTTAAGGATATGTATAAATCATTAAAGAAACAACATTAACTCTATAAAAATATTAAATATGAACATAATGTTGAGAAGGATAAAAATTCATAACTACTAAAGGAAAATGACGACCTGAAGTTATTTAATGATCAATTAAAAAAGGATTTGGAAAAGTTTACCAATGAAAAAAACCCCACTTACTTAGTTAAATGGTAATCAAATATATCATTGGTATAATAATGGAATAGAATATCAGCTAGTACAAAGAAATTTATCTAAAACACATTTTATAACTAAAACCGGAAAATCCGCTTCTCTGTCCAAAAATCGAAATTTTTCCGCAAGTTCCTCTACTAAAAATTATTTTACTCCGTCAAGTTTTTCTGGAAAAAATAATGTTTATTTTTCAAATACATTACAATATAAATATTTAAAACCCATAATACAATTATGGGTTCCTAAATCATTTATTACTAAGGTTTATAAACCCAGACAAATATGAGTGCCAAAATCTCTTCTTGGATGAATTGTTTTGTAGGTAAACTACCTAAAGAGTTACTATTTAAATGTCTAGTACTTAGACAGTGGCTGTTCAAGACACATGATAGGTGATTACTAGAGCTTTAATAATCTCATCAAGTTTGAAGGAGGACATGCCACATTTGGTGACACTGATAAAGGAAAAATCATTGGCTTAGACCATCTTGGTACCCCTAAATCTATTTTAATTTTCAAAGTACTCTATGTCGTTGGATTAAAATAAAACATACATAGCATATCTCTAATATGTGATTATGGATTTAATGTAAATTTTTTAAATGATTCATGCCATGTTTTTTATGAAAAAAATAATTTGTATTTAATACTCTTAGAAATAAAAATGTATATGCTGTAAATTTAGACACACTAGCATCATAGAATGATTCCTACATGAGTTCCTTTAATAGAGTCTTGGCTATGGAATAGAAGAATAGGAAATTTTAATATACACTCCCTCAAGAAGTTAACTAGAAAAAGATTAGTTAATGACCTACCCAAGTTAGAGTTTCTTGACAATAAAGTGTGCAATTCTTATCAAAATGGAAAGAAACAAAAATTTTCTTTCAAACCAAAGAAAGAAGTTACAACTTCTCAACCTTTAATGTTGGTTCACATGGAATTGTTTGGGACATCTATAGTTTCAAGTCTATATGGTAATAACTATGTTTATTTTATTGTAGATGAATTTTATAGGTATACATGGACCTTTTTATTAGCTCTAAAAAGTGAATCTTACTCTCATTTCACCAAGTATGATAGGACTGTAGATAATCTCAGTGGAATTAAAATTAAATCATCAAGAAGTGACCATGGCTGTGAGTTTGAAGATAACGAATTTGAATCTTTTTTTTACAAAATGGCTATAGGAATAACTTCTTTTCCCCTAGTACACCTCAACAGAATGGTTTAGTAGAAATAAGAAATAGAACCTTACAATGAATTTCTTGAACTATGATCAATTAATATGACCTACCGATTTATTTTTTGGATGAAGCTGTTAATATAGCTTATTGTATAATAAATAGGCTCTTAATCAGACATATCTTGAAGAGAAATCCTTATGAGTTGTGTAATAATAGGAAAACCAAGTTAAATCATTTTAAAGTACTTGGATGTAAAGTTTATATTCTAAACACTAAAGATAATCCAAATAAATTTTCCTCCAAAAGTGATGAAGTAATATTCCGTGGATATTATACATCAAGAAAAGCATTTAGAGTCTTTAATAAAAGAACCAAATGTTTAGAGGAATCTGTACATGTCATGTTTGATGAAAAAAGTCCACATGAACCTAAGAAATCTCTAGAAAATCTCAAATATGATATTTCCAATTTGGAAATAAATGAAAAACCCTCTTAAAATCCCATAAAATAATCTATTAAAACTTAATGTTCTGAAAAATCTCTAGATTCTAGCCATAATTAACCATAACCAATTGATGAACCTAAAAAAACTAACCCAAATCTTACTAGACCATATAGAACCCTTAAAAACCATCCCTAGATATTGTAGTTAGAGATTTAGGGAAATGAACTCAATCTAAAGCCTCCTTGAGAAATTAGGTTTAATATCAATCATTATTGTCACAACATGAACCTATGCAAGAGGAGCTTAATAAGTTTGAGAGAAATAATATATGGGAGCTTATTGATAGAACACAAGATACCTTTACCATAGGAACTAAATGGGTGTTTTGGATTAAAGTAGATGAAGTTGGATATATAGTTAGAAACAAATCTATGTAGGTTGCATAAGGCTATAATCAAGAAGTGGGAATTGATTATGAGGAGACCTTTGCACCAGTAGCTAGGATTGAAGCCATTAGAATCTTACTTCCCTATGCATCACACATGGATTTCAAACCTTAAAAAATATATTTCAAAAGTGATTTCTTAAATGGTTATATAGTTGGGAGGTTTATTTTGAACAACACCCAAGTTTTACAAATCAAATCTTTCCAAATTAGGTTTTCAAATTATCTAAATCTTTATATGTTTTGAAACAAGCTCCAAGAGCTTGGTATGATAGGTTAAGTAACTTTTTTATCTCTTATGTTTTTTTGAAAGGAATTGCAGGACCTAATTTATTTATAAAAATAATTTATAAAGATGTTTTAATTGATTAAATATATATAGATGATATTATTTTTGGTTCTTCTAAAAATGATTTGTGTAATTATTTTTCAAAAATGATGCAAAGTGACTTTGAAATGAGTTTGATGGGTGAAATTAAATATTTTCTTGGTATTAAAATATTTAAAAACAAATATGGTTTTATTATAAATCAAAGTAAATATAATAATGATATTTTTATAAGATATGTATTTGATGGCATTAAGAGTAGTGAAACACCTATGAGTTATATAAGTAAGTTTTATCTTAATGAAAATGGAAAATATTTTGATCCAATTGCTTACAGAGGAATTATTGGAAGTTAGCTTTAATTAACTCCTAGTACAATATACATCATGTTTAGTGTGTGTATTTGTGCAAGATTGTAGAAAAACCTAAAAGATCCGCATTAAAATTTTGTTAAAATAGTATTCAAATACCTCGAATATACAACTAATTTAGTATTTTTCAACCTAAGAGGACTACATTTTGATATGGTTAGCTATTCTGATGCTGAATTTGGTGGGTGTATGTTTGATAAAAAGGGAACCTCCAGAACATGTCACTTTTCGGGAAATTATCTAATTTCATGGTGTAGTAAAAAGCAAAATTCTATTTCATTATCAACTGCCGAAGCAGATTACATTACTGCTGGCAGTTACTGTGCACAAATTTTATGGATGAAACACAATTTATTTGAATATGGTTTTCAATTCATACATATCCAAATAAAATATGACAATCAAAGTTCTATTAAAAATTATAAAAATAAATTTATAATTCTAGAACAAAACATATTGATGTAAGACATCACTTTTTGAGATATAATTATCAAAAAGGTGATATAACTCTTCAGTTCATTGGAACTGAACATCAACTTACTGAAATTTTTAAGAAACCCTTAATCTCTAAGAGAATTAACTACATCAGATATGAAATAGAAATTATAAATATATAAAGACTATCTGAATTTATCCCCTTATAAAAATTTGTATGTCTATGACACTAATCATTGTAACATGGATTAGGTGAAATCGACAGTGTTACTCTGATCAGGTGAAACCGATCATGTGAAACCAATCAGGAGAAACCGATCGTGTGAAACAGATCAGGTGAAACCGATCTTGTGAAACCAATCATATTAAACCAATCATGTGAAACTGATCTCATGAAACCAATCTGGTGAGACCGATACTATTAGTGTGAAACCAATATAGATAAGGATCTTTTAGTAAATCTATTTGTTTGTATGTTTTAAGTAAAACAACACAATTTCATGTTTCTTATTTTACACTTTTTCTATTTTGTATTTTTACAAAGTGAAATCCCTAAATGATAAAATTAAACCGGTCCACACTATTTCTACCCTTAAACGTTTCAATACCCTCACTACCTTCAATCCCTCGACCTATTGACTTCTTTCTTTGAACCAAAACATTCAAAATGGAGAGTAAAAATCACGCGGTGGAAGGATCAAGTGAATCATGGTCAACCATGATTAAGAAAGGAGAATCAAGTAATGCCACAAGTTCTATGTATCTGGTGTTGGGAATATGCTTAGTAACTCCCGATAATGAATTGTCTGTTGAATGGTTGCTGACAAGAAAGTCTCTTTTTCTGAGTTTTTTGGAATCTCAAGGGTGGATTAAATAGTTTGTAGAAAAAGAGAGACCTTTCTATCCCAATATTGTACACCAATTTTATTTCCATTTTCAAGTGTTTTTGGAAGGAGCTGAGGAGGCTCAGATGAAACTTGTGGTATAGGGAAAATAGATTTTATTTTCTTCAAATGAGTAGGATGAATGATTAATGAAGCCGCATGAGGGAATATTCAATGAATACCAAGGTAACATTCCACCAACTTTAAATTTATTTTCATATGAAAATGTGTTGAAAGAGTTGACTATAAATAAGAATTAAAGGAGGTTTAGAGATTCAAAATTAGATGGAGAATCTAGACTATTATTGAAATTTATCTAACACCAAATCCTCCCAAGGAAGAGAAATTTTTCTTCCTTAAGTTATCATGAATTTTTCTTGATTTATTTTTTGAAGAATGTGGTGAAAGTGAACCTGTGTATGTAGCTTTTGGTACACATTTGTGAAATGATCAAACCATATTGAAAAGAAACTTGTTTATATTATCTAAGGATGATTTCTGCAATGTCGAAGAAGCTAGGTTGTGTGAAGGATAAAGATGAGGTGAGTACTACTTGTAGTGGAGTCTACCCACACAATGATATCTTCAAAATGAAGAAAATAATTTGGAATATATGGAAGATATGTTGTATAGAAGATGAGGAAAAATTATATGAGGATTATAATCCTATTGATCATCCTACCAGACCTAGGGATCCAGCTGATCTAGGTCTTAAACCTAGTGAGTAGATTGTGTATTCATATGAAGAACAATCTGAGCCTAAGCATTAAGAGAATATGGGTCTCTTATAGATAATAGGAGTGACCCATATATCATTGAAATCCGTAGAGAAATGGTATATGGACCTTCAAGTACACTGTTAGAATTATCTTTTAATGAAACTCTTTTAGATGATGATAAGGAAGAGACCAAAGTCTCTAGTGTTGAAGTTTATGTGAGTAGGGATGATGATGATGATGAAGATCATGATTGGGATGAGTATGATGATGGTGGGAATGTGAGTGACTCATTGAAGGAAATACAATAAGTAGTTAGTTTTGGTGAGGAGTTTGTGCATAGAGGTGATGATGAGGCTGGTGGAAAGGTTGATGCTGATGATGTTGATCATGCTTAATAATATGTTGGGAGTGAGGATATACATTACAACCCTGATTATGCTCAAGATATTATTTAGGAACTTGCTGATATTTTTGGCTGGAGGTTCCGAGGAAGAAGATGAAGCTCAGAATGAGGAAGAGCCTCAAGGTAGAATAGTAATAATTGATACTATGGAGCCTATAGATTGGACTAGTACTGGTGAGTGGAATAAAAATCCAGGATATATACTTTTTAAGATGTATTTTGATTTAGATGAGGAGACAGTAGATCCTCCTGCTCCACAAGCTGATGTGGAACTGACTACTCCTACTTCACCTGCTTTTCCCACCAATGATGAGCCTGTTGTACCTTCATTCCAAAGTGACTATGTCAACATAGCTGATATTGAAAATCTCAAAGCTGATATATGTGAATCTTTGCGATCCTCTATTGGAGTTATAGATTAATGTTTTAATTCTATAAGTATTTCATAGGTAGATGTTTCTGGGATTTCTAGAATGATAATTTAGGAAATAAAGTCCAACCTAATCACTACAGTCGAAACCATTGTGAGAAATAATTCAATGATAAGAGAATAAGTGATGAAAATGGGTCATGAAATGGTATCCCTATAATTCTTTTTCAGATACACCCTTGTTGGAGTTATGGAGGTTCTCTGAAACCTTGTTACTCATCTTTTGAATACCGATATAAAAAAGTTGAAAGGAGATCTTGGAAATTTGATTTATGGTGCATCCAATTAGAGAGTTACTAGGTATTTTTTTGATATGAAGTCCCTTAGGACTATGATTAGAGAATATCTCAAGGATATGAAAAATGATTCTAATAAATATGCCCTTTCCAAAGTGCAAAGGAATTGTGACCCTGTATACAACATGGCGAGACAATGTGAAAATGGGGAAACTGTTTCTCAAAAGGTGATTACAGACAAAGTGGAAAAGTATGTATCTAAAATATAAAAAAATAATTAGTTGGATAATAACTTTAAACACATGGATTAGAAGCTCAAAATACCACTAGTTACCAAGTAATTCAAGAACCAAGTGAGCAAGTTGAAAGAATTTAAACCCACATTTGATAAGTTTATGTAAAACGAGGAGGATTTTAAGAAGGCCATGAAGTATGGGGTAAAATAATCAATGATTTTATAGATCTTTTGAAGCCCTAGATTCATGTATAGTTTGAGGCTATAGTGGTCCATATAGCTACATCCATCATACTAGGTTCACTACCTCATGCTCAGATGATAGTGTCTCAAGATTTATCTCAGATCAGGCTAGTGATCCAAGAGAAGCCTCAAAGTCATGTTCTGTCAGAGTAGAGACCAAGACTTGTATCTAATGTTATGAAAGAAATTTCTTTACATGGTGTAATCATTAAACCATCCCTTCCTACATCCACAACACCACCTCCTGTGCCCACTATTAAACCTTTAGAAAAAGGGAAAGATCCCCAAAATCCCAAGCCTTAGCTGTGGATCATTTTTTGATAGGGAGTTGTACTATTATTTTGATGGTTGTACTCTTTGTAATTTAATGAATATCAATTCGACATAAATTTGTTTCAATTTTGGGTGTGTTATTTTTCATTATCCTTCAGGTTTCTTTTCACCTTTTTTATAATCCCAAAAGGGGGAAAAATATATGGATGAAATTAACTCTTAACCTAAGAGGGAGAACTCTGGTATAAGAAAGATGACATGTTATCAACAGACAATATATATATATATATGTATGTATATATCCATTCTGTTATAAATCATTATGAATTCTCTGATACAACTTACAGAGGTGCAATTATTAATTTCACTTAATCTGGTACTAATTTATATTAGACAAACACTTTGTATGTTTTTTCAATGTCTCTGACACCGATTGGTTAAAAGGAGTCACCGATGGATGAATTACTGATGAGGACTCATCGATCGAAGAATACACCAATGTAGGACTCACCGATAGAAAAAACTACACACCAATGGACAAGTCACCGATGATTGGTCACATTGATAGTTCAAGCGACTCCCTGATAGGTCACTCACCCATGGCCCACACACTAATAGTTTAGGTGACTCATCGATAAGTGAATCATTGATAGAGGACTCTTTGATGGGAAACACACTGATAGTTAAAAGGACTTACCAATGTACGAGTCATTGATGGGTGACACATCGATTGTTCAAAGGACTTAGCGATGGATGACTCACTGATGGGAGACACACTATTAGATCAAAACGAGTCACTGATGATGACTCACTGATTCCCGGAGATAACGATAGTACAACAGAATCACTGATGTCCAAATTCACTAATAACGATGGAAATGAAACATTAATATATAGAGTCTCTGATGCTGATAGATTGATGTTAATGACTCACTGATACTTATGACTCACCAATAATCATAAAAACAATTTTTATTTTATTAATTAAAATATATATCCAACCTTCATATTTAGACAAATTAATTTTTTGGACAATATATAATGTTTTATGAAGGATATTCAAAGTATAGTACATGGTACATGCATCTGGGGAGATCATTATGTCTTCTGGACCTTGAAGAAAAAAAGGATAACAAGCTATATCATTCAGAACAAAGAGAATTGTTGTACGAAAAGGACATCGTGTGAAAGAGAAGAACTCGTACAACTTTCTAGCATATTTCAAAAACCCAATACCTCAAAAGGAAGAACATACGGGGAGATAAATAAGTCAAGATAAACCTACTGATCTAACATGAACATCTTTAAAACATGAAGCTAAACATCTCATACTCCATGAAGCCAGACCACAGAGGTTTCGACACTTTATTTTGGAGTCAATTTCTAGAAGAGGACTTGAAAATCAATTACACTACATCAAACAATTCTAGATCCACACTGCAAAACACATAGTGCTTTCTAAAACCACCTCTACATATTTAGCATTATTGTGTTCATTTATTTACATTTCTATGTAATGTGTGTATCTGTCTCTTTCACACACACTAACTCTTGTGCATAACTAGAGTATACTTGATATCCTCAATCTCACACTCAATTTATCCTTTTATATCCCATTTTGAACTGTGGAAGAGGTCATGTGTGTTATAAGGCCCCGACCTTAAACCTTACTTAATATTGAATTAAATGAATAATTCACGTTGAGGATCTTTTCAGGTTTAGAGTTTTAGAGAATTAGAACATAACTATTACATCTCAAAATATTACAAAGTAGTCACTTCTACTAAATTTCCATAATAAAAAAAACTCTTAAAAGAAACATGTCTAGTTTCATGTTTTATATAGCATGACATTCCCTTGATCCCATCCTTGACCTTATTGCACATTAAGTCCTGTGAAAAACATTTCAAAAAAAACTTGGGGTGAGCATAAAAAGCTCAGTAAGGGATACACAAAGAATGAAAACTGTTAGCTTTTCAAACATCAAGTAAACCATGTATACTCTATCAAAGTAATACCTTCACCTTCATGAAGTAGTAAAAACTCTTCACTAAATAAAGTATCATTACTTACCTTTTTGTAACCAAAGGATTACCATAAAACCCATATAAAGAACACATGACATATATAAAGGTAACTTGGGACATAAACATACTTAAGTGGAATAACCATACGGTCGACTTCCACAAATATCACTTAAATGGAATAGCCATACGGTCAATTTCCATACATAATTAATGGAATATCCATACGGCCGACTTCCATACCCAATGCATTGGAGGTTATAACATAACCACCCGTCCTGGTATTCACGGCACCACCCGTCATATGGTTTATCACGTAATCACCCGCAAATGTCCATGTACCAATATAAAATCATAAAACATAAAACCAATATAAAGAAATGATAACATTTACACATTTCAATAACAATATATCATAATATAATCCTTTATCAAAACCATTTTCAATACCAAAATACATAAAAGAATATATGGTATTTATTTCATTTTAAAAACATAACGTCTTGTTGAGGAAGCCAAAGACCAAATAATACTCGCGGCGGCGGAAAAGGTCGTTGTCACCGCGTACGTTAAAAAACATTCCTTTTTGTCGTTTAGTAAAATGCTTCATAGAAAAATATTCCTTTTGTATAAAAGTAAAAGTCAAAGGGGTTTATACACCGTATAAAAGAAAGTTGTGTATAAAACGAAATATGCCTCAATGAAAGGAGATTGAGACGAAGTCCCTTACCTCGGGTCTGACTTGACTCGATCGTTCTTTAACGTCCTAAATAATAAACTTGAGTTAATTTATACTTGATTAAGAACCTTTTTAAAGTTCATTATTCATTTTATATCACTTATTTCCATGTTATAAACATTACGTAACCATTTAAGTTAATAATGTTTGTTTTGTCAATATTTGGTTCTTAAGTCGAAAGTGGACTTCTTAGAATTACATGTTTTTCATGTGGTCAAAGGTTCTTTATATCCATAATGAAATTCATGATTTGAATATCATATATATCATATATATATCCAGTATATACATGTATTTATAATATTACATAATCATTTAGAAGTAAGAACTGAAATGCACCGTTCATGGAGACGGTAAGCCGTACATACGCATGAACGCTACTTTCATTTCTATTTCGTATTTTATAGAATGGAATCATAATGACATAAGAGTATATTATAATTCCAGTATAATAACATATATAATATCATTAACTTTATCCTTTACACATCCCACATATGGTATTAACGAATATAATCACTTTAAGGGGGCGGTAGTCTGCACTTCCTAAAATGAAGATATCGTGTTTACCCATAATGGAAACAATAATGGTATGCCATAAATGAAAAATACAGAAGCTTAAGGAAAGAATAAACATATTATATATCATATATAAAAATAGTGACATCATAATGGCCACCTTTGAAGGTGTTAAATGAGTATTGAACAATCATCGTTTCGGGAGGCAGAATTTCGCCATCCACGGAAACCGTATGTTCATTAACCATTTGATGTAGTTGTGTGAGAGTGTAGCTCGAATAAATCTTATAACAAAATCCTAGTATATTTAAGATACTGGTGTTGTTACAAAAGAAGTAAATAAAAAGAGTTTAGGGGGTTGGAGAAGCAAAATAAAACAAATGAACAAGAGAGAATGAATTACCTTTAAAAGTGTAACTCCTTTTGATTTGAGCCTAAAGGATTCCTTTGAAAGGATTCTGCCCAAAGGAAATCCTCTAGGATGAGTAGAGGGATGTGGAGAGAGTAAATGGGTAGGGTTTGGCTAAGCCAAAGTCTTGAGGAGTGTGTGTAAGGTGGTAGAGTTGGGGGCCTTTTATAAGAGGAGAGGAGGGGCACTTTTGGAAAGTAAAGAAATATTACTTTATTTGAAAATGTGTTTCTATTTTAAAAGGTCCCACATTGATATAATTCGTGGATAAGGTGATAAGGGTTCTAAATACACCCATCCAATAAGTTTTGGACATGTGTAGTTCATATATTTTACATTATCTTTTCATTTTATTTAAATCATCAAATAATGATGTCATCGCTGTATCATTATTATGTCATAAATAATTTAATTTATTTAATGTTTAAAAATTATAAAAAAACTACTATGATTTAGGAAATATTTTTATCTTTCCAATGACTATTTATAATCAAATATCTGACTTGTATAGCCCCATTTAAAAATTGTTTTAGTAAAACATATAATGTTTGTGTCATTTTTTACATTAACATTAAATAAAAGGTATTTATGTCATTTTCCAACCAAAGTGGCTCCATGGGGTCCCCAAGTTGACCCATGGCTTGTCTTGGTCGGCCATGACACATCCAATGAGGGTAGGACATGTGTCTAGGTCATCTCATATTATTAAAATATTATTTTTACCTTAAACTAAACTAATTACCACTAATCGTGATTAAAAACTTAATAAGTTACTATTCACCAAAAAATTATTTTAATCTCATTGAACCAAATTTTACTTCTTAATGACAACCATGTATGTCAGATTTTTGAAAATCAAAACACAATGACCGAAAAATTTCATTTAAACGGAAAAATCAGTTTTTATAAGTACCACTTAGTGGTTTCACTATTCATCAAAAATTGAAGTTTTTCAGAAAATTACCAAAAATTTACCCTATGCTATATTTGATATTAAGAATTCAAAAATGAAGTCTATTTTAAAAATTTAAAAATATATAAGTCACATTAATTAATTTAATAATTAATTCCTACTGTCAGAGTAAATAGCGTGTTTTTATGAAACAATAAGTATCAAAAGATTGACACTAGTTTATGTCCGATTTCAAAGTGAAATTAATTCCAACGACCACTATTGGATTTAATGGTAAAAATATTTTCTAATTTCACTTTAAAACCAATTCAAAAGATAATCTAATCATATAAATAAATTAGATTAAAAAGAGGTTTTGAATTAAAATACAACATTTTACACTATTCATTAAAAAATGAACTTTATCGGAAAGGTACCAAAAATTTACACAAAGTAAATTTTGATGTCCCGATTCTAAAGAAGAGTTATTTTTGGTCCAATAGAATTTATAAGATTGATCAAAACTATATTTAATGACGGTTCGCCGTCAAAAGGTGATAAGTGAACCCTTAGTGAAAATTAGGGTATAAATGCCTAAAATTGAACTCTTTCCGTATTTTAAGCCTTTATCTTTTATTGGGTAAATGTAAAAACATTTAAAAACATATATAATCATATTTTAGTTATTTCTATCCATTCCCGCTAGTACAACAACTACTTGTTAACTAAAATTTAAAATAATATTATTTTATTACTTGTGTGCAACGTAAGTTTTCAAAGAAACTCATCATTGCGTATCGAGTATGCTATCGAACGTAGAAACCCCTTTTAATTAAAATTATTATTTAATTCATAAATATTAATAAATATGAAAATTTTTTATTCTTTAATTACCTGGGATGTTACATCCTTCCCCCCTTTTGGGAATTGCGTCCTCGCAATTTTATTCACTTATCAAAATAAGTGGGGGTATTTATCCCTCATAGAATTTTCAGATTCCCACGTTGCCTCTTCAATCACATGGTTTTTCCACAAAACCATTACCTGATGAATCAAATTATTCCGTAAAACCTGCTCCCTGTGGTCAAGAATCTGGACTAGTTGTTCTTCATAAGATAGGTTCTCCTCCAGCTGAACTACCTCTGGACTCAAAACATGAGATGGATCTGGAATATACTTCCTCAACATTGAAACATGAAAAACATTGTGTACCTGAGATAAACTCGGAGGTAAAGCCACTCGGTAAGAAACTGATCCAACTTTCTCCAGAATTTCATATGGTCCAATAAACCTTGGACTCAGCTTTCCTTTCTTACCAAATCTCATCACACTTTTCCAAGGAGAAACCTTGAGAAAAACATGATCACCTACCTCGAATGATACATCCTTCCTATGGTTATCCGCATAACTCTTCTGCCTGCTCTGAGCTGTTCTCATGTGTTTCTGAATCAACTAAACTTTTTCTGCCATCTCTTCTACTAATTCTGGTCCCATCAGCTTCCTTTCACCCACTTCATCCCAAAATGATGGAGTTCGACACCGCTTCCCTTATAATGCCTCAAATGGTGCCATCTGTATACTGGAATGAAAGCTGTTATTATAAGAAAACTCAACCAAAGAAAGATGTTGGTCCCAACTTCCCTGATAATCCATCGAACAAGCTCGTAGCATATCCTCCAAGGTCTGAATTGTTCATTCTGACTGCCCATCTTATTGAGGATGAAAATCTGTACTAAAATTTAATTCAGTACCCAACGACTTCTGAAGGCCTTTCCAAAAGTTAGATGTGAACCTGGGATCACGATCAGATACAATGGAGAGGGGAACTCCATGTAACCTGACTATCTCTTTAAGATACAAACGGGAAAGTTGATCTAGGGAAAAAGTATCTCGTATAGCAAGGAAATGAGCAGATTTAGTCAAGCGATCAACAATAACCCAGATTGCATTATTACCTCGAGATGTCCTCGGTAATCCCACAACAAAGTCCATGGATATGTTTTCCCATTTCCACTCTGGCACTGGTAAAGGCTGAAGCATCCCTTTCGGTAACTGCAGCTCTGCTTTAACCTGCTGACAAGTCAGACAATTCACAGTAAAATCAGCAATATCTCTTTTCATTCTATCCCACCAGTAATACTCCCGCAGATCTCTGTACATCTTAGTACTACCAGGATGAACTGAAAACGGGGAACTATGAGCCTCACATAACAACTCATTCTTCAACTGTGAATCACAAGGCACACATAAACTCTTCCCAAACCTCAAAACACAATCATTATCAATGTTGAATTCAGGCAACTTACCTTTCTGAACCAGCTCTACCTTTTTCTTCAACTCACTGTCTCGCTTCTGTGCTTTCTTGATTCTGTCTGATAGAGAAGATTTCACTGATACCTGAAACAAAATAGAAGAACTTCCGGCACCAACAACTTCTATGCCAAAGTTCATCAAATCCTTAACCAAAGGATCACGTTCCAAATGCAACATTGCTAATGAAGCATTACTTTTTCGACTCAAAGCATCATCCACTTTATTTTCTTTTCCCGGATGGTAATGAATTGTACAATCATAATCCTTGATTAATTCCAGCCATCTCTTCTGTCTCATGTTCAATTCTTTCTGAGTGAATATATACTTTAAACTTTTGTGATCAGTATATATTTCACACTTTACTCCATACAAATGATGCCTCCAAATTTTTAAAGCAAATACAACAGTATCTAATTCCAAATCATGTGTAGGGTAATTTAACTCATGAGTTTTCAACTATCGTGAAGCATAAGCAATTACCTGATCATTCTGCATAAGGACACATCCAAGTCCCTTCAACGAAGCATAACTGTATATAACAAACTCACCATTCCTGGAAAGAAGTGCCAAAAATGGAGCATTCACCAATCTTCTCTTCAACTCCTGAAAACAATCATCACATTCTTTTGTCCATATGAACTTAACACCCTTACGAGTTAGCTTAGTCATTGGACTAGATAACCGTGAAAAATTTTCAACAATCCTTCAGTAGTAACCTGCCAAACCAAGAAAACTACGGATCTCAGTTACATTTGTGGGTCTTGGCCATTCATCAACAACTTTTGTTTTAGTAGTATCAACAGTTATGCCATCTTTTGAAACAATGTGACCTAGGAAAGAAATTTGTTGTAACCAAAACTCACACTTGCTGAATTTTCCATATAGTTTCTTTTCTTTTAAGGTTTGCAGGATAACCCTTAAATGACTTTCATGATCCTCTTTACTTTTAGAAAACACCAAAATATCATCAATAAACACAACCGCCATTTATCACCTGATTCAACTGAGTCAGCACTAAAGTAAACTGCTCAATTCTGATTCTGACCATCTCTGGTTGCTGATTCGGAAAGTCATTCAACTCTGTATGCCTTCCCAGAAAAGCTGCTCTATTTCCTTTATGTAAAACCATTCTTATCACAGAAATACCTTAGGTGAAGCAACATGGTAATCCATAAATGCTATATCATTTCAATCATATTATAATTTAACACTTTTCTAACTCTTAAAGTTGTCTAAACCAATCATTGATACCAACTATAAGGCCCCGACCTTAAACCTTACTAAATATTGAATTAAATGAATAATTCACGTTGAGGATCTTTTCAGGTTTAGAGTTTTAGAGAATTAGAACATAACTATTACATCTCAAAAGATTACAAAGTAGTCACTTCTACGAAGATTCCATAATAAAAAAAACTCTTAAAAGAAACATGTCTAGTTCCATGTTTTATATAGCATGACATTCCCTTGATCCCATCCTTGACCTTATTCCACATTAAGTCCTGTGAAAAACATTTCAAAAAAAACTTGGGGTGAGCATAAAAAGCTCAGTAAGGGATACACAAAGAATGAAAACTGTTAGTTTTTCAAACATCAAGTAAACCATGTATACTCTATCAAAGTAATACCTTCACCTTCATGAAGTAGTAAAAACTCTTCACTGAATAAAGTATCATTAATTTCCATTTTGTAACCAAAGGATTACCATAAAACCCATATAAAGAACACATAACATATATAAAGGTAACATGGGACATAAACATACTTAAGTGGAATACCATACGGTCGACTTCCACACATATCACTTAAATGGAATAGCCACACGACCAATTTCCATACATACTTAATGGAATAGCCATACGGACAACTTCCATACCCAATGCATTGGAGGTTATAATGTAACCACCCGTCCTGGTATTCACGGCACCACCCATCATATGGTTTATCACGTAACCACCCGTCAAATGTCCAAGTACCAATATAAAATCATAAAACCTAAAACCAATATAAAGGAATGATAACATTTCCACATTTCAATCACAATATATCATAATAGAATCCTTTATCAAAACCATTTTCAATACCAAAATACATAAAAGAATATATGGTATTTATTTCATTTTAAAAACATAACGGCTTGTTGAGGAAGCCAAAGACTAAATAATACTCACGGCGGTGGAAAAGGTTGTTGTCACCACGTACATTAAAAAACATTACTTTTTGTCGTTTAGTAAAACGCTTCGTAGAAAAACATTCCTTTTGTATAAAAGTAAAAGTCAAAGGGGTTTATACACCGTATAAAAGAAAGTTGTGTATAAAACGAAATATGCCTCAATAAAAAGATATTGAGACGAAGTCCCTTACCTCGGGTCTGACTTGACTCGATCGTTCTTTAACGTCCTGAATAATAAATTTGAGTTAATTTATACTTGATTAAGAACCTTTTTAAAGTTCATTATTCCTTTTATATCACTTATTTCCATGTTATCAACATTATGTAACCATTTAAGTTAATAATGTTTGTTTTGTCAATATTTGGTTCTTAAGTCGAAAGTGGACTTCTTACAATTACATGTTGTTCATGTGGTCAAAGGTTCTTTATATCCAGAATTAAATTCCTGATTTGGATATCATATATATCATATATATCCAGTATATACATGTATTTATAATATTACATAATCATTTAGAGGTAAGAAATGAAATGCACCGTTCATGGAGACGGCAAGCCGTACGTACGAATGAACACTACTTTCATTTCTATTTTGTATTTTATAGAATGGAATCACAATGATATAAGAGTATATTATAATTCCAGTATAATAACATATATAATATCATTAACTTTATCCTTTACACATCCCACATATTGTATTAACGAATCAAATCACTTTCAGGGGGAGGTAGTCCGCACTTCCTAAAATGAAGATATCGTGTTTACCCATAATGGAAACAATAATGGTATGCCATAAATGAAAAATACAGAATATTAAGGAAATAATAAACATATTATATATCATATATAAAAATAGTGACATCATAATGTCCACCTTTGAAGGTGTTAAATGAGTATTGAACAATCATCGTTTCGGGAGGCAGAATTTCACCATCCACGGAAACCGTATGTTCTTTAACCATTTGATGTAGTTGTGTGAGAGTGTAGCTCGAATAAATCTTATAACAACATCCTAGTATATTGAATATACTTGTGTTGTTACAAAATAATTAAATAAAAAGATTTTAGGGTGTTGGAGAAGCAAAATAAAACAAATGAATAAGAGAGAATGAATTACCTTTAAAAGTGTAACTCCTTTTGATTTGAGCCTAAAGGCTTCTTTTGAAAGGATTCTGCCCAAAGGGAATCCTCTAGGATGCGTAGAGGGATGTAGAGAGAGTAAATGGTCAGGGTTTGGCCGAGCCAAAGGCTTTAGGAGTGTGTGTAAGGTGGTAGAGGTGGGGGCCTTTTATAAGAGGAGAGGAGGGGCACTTTTGGAAAGTAAAGAAATATTACTTTATTTGAAAATGTGTTTCGGTTTTAAAAGGTCCCACATTGATATAATTCGTGGATAAGGTGATAAGGGTTCGAAATACACCCATCCAATAAGTTTTAGACATGTGTAGTTCATAGATTTTACATTATCTTTTCATTTTATTTAAATCGTCAAATAATGATGTCATCGCTGCATCATTATTATGACACAAATAATTTAATTTATTTAATGTCTAAAAATTATAAAAAAAAATACTATGATGTAGGAAATCTTTTTATATTTACAATTAATATTTATAATCAAATATCTGACTTGTATAACCCCATTTAAAAATTGTCTTAGTAAAACATATCATGTTTGTGCCATTTTTTACATTAACATTAAATAAAAGGTATTTATGTCATTTTCCAACCAAAGTGGCTCCATGGGGTCCCCAAGTTGACCCCTGAATTTTCTTGGTCGGTCATGACACATCCAATGAGGGTAGAACATGTGTCTAGGTCATCTCATATTATTAAAATATTATTTTTACCTTAAACTACACTAATTACCACTAAGCGCGACTAAAAACTTAATAAGTTACTATTCACCAAAAAATTATTTTAATCTCATTGAACCACATTTTACTTCTTAATGACAACCATGTATGTCGGATTTTTGAAAATCAAAACACAATGATGGAAAAATTTCATTTAAACGGAAAAATCAGTTTTTATAAGTACCACTTAGTGGTTTCACTATTCATCAAAAATTGATGTTTTTCAGAAAATTACCAAAAATTCACCCTAAGCTATATTTGATATTACGAATTCAAAAATGAAGTCTATTTTAAAAAAAAAAATATAAGTCACATTAATTAATTTAATAATTAATTCCCGCTGTCAGAGCAAATAGCGTGTTTTTATGAAACAATAAGTATCAAAAGATTGACACTAGTTTAAGTCCGATTTCAAAGTGAAATTAATTCCAACGGACACTATTGGATTTAATGGTAAAAATACTTTCTAATTTCACTTTAAAACCAATTCAAAATATAATCTAATCATATAAATAAATTATATTAAAAAGAGGTTTTGAATTAAAATACAACATTTTACACTATTCATTAAAAAATGAACTTTATCGGAAAGGTACCAAAAATTTACACAAAGTAAATTTTGATGTACCGATTCTAAAGAAGAGTTATTTTTGGTCCAATAGAATTTATAAGATTGATCAAAACTATATTTAATAACGGTTCTCCGTCAAAAGGTGATAAGTGAACCCTTAGTGAAAATTAGGGTATAAATGCCAAAAATTGAACTCTTTCCATATTTTAAGCCTTTATCTTTTATTGGGTAAATGTAAAAACATTTAAAAACATATAAAATCATATTTTAGTTATTTCTATCCATTCCCGCCAGTACAACGGCTACTTGTTAACTAACATTTAAAATAATATTATTTTATTACTTGTGTGCAACGTAAGTTGTCAAAGAAACTCATCGTTGCGTATCGAGTACGCTATCGAACATAGAAACCCCTTTTAATTAAAATTAATATTTTATTCATAAATATTAATAGATATTAAAATTCTTTATTCTTTAATTACCTGGGATGTTACATGTGTCCTTTTTGTTTTTTTCCCATGATGAACTGTGGTATTGTTCAAGGGTGACCAAGACATCCTTGGGTGCTATTGTGAACCCTGATCCAGGGTGTAGATCAAAATTTTTTATTAATTTAAACAACTTAGTGGAAGGTGATCACTAAGTGGAGAGAACTATGTCTGGTCTTGAGACTGAACCTCTTGTTTTAAATTCTTCTATGTCTATTTTTATTTTCTTTTACTATGTTTTATTACAAATTTCATTCAAACAAATTCAAACTCCAATAGTTAACTAAGAATGTTTTTATAATAGTTTTGAACTAGTAGGTTATTTTCAAACATTATATTAATCTTTAAAATAGTATAGTTGAGAACAAATAAATCTCTTGAGAAATTAATTGAACATTCAGGAATATTATAAATTCACTAAAAATTGACTTTGATTATATTTTTTTGGGGAAAACATTCAAAGAACCAATTTTTAATAGAAAATTTTATAGGGGCTCAATTCACCCCTGTTGAGTAATCTACTCTGACCAACATGATCTAAAGAATAAGTAACTATTCATGAATCATATAAAATGTGTCTTTGGATTCTACATACTTATTGAGAAAGATTGTGAAATTTTCATTATTTACCATTATAAACCTTATAAAATTATAGGATTACACCATGAAGACAACTGGATGGGGCCTTGAGGCTAGGTTACGACATACCCACATCAGTTATGGGGCCTCCATCCAATGATCATATGTGAAATGATGCTTTTATTTAGGGAATGATATATAGGTATTTTCCATCAATAATGTGAGAGTTTATACATCCACGTTTTGGGCCACAAGAATATCTATGCCCACCTATGTTGGAAATCATTCTTCCACCTTCCATACACCTGATTATTCTGGAAAACTTGTATGATGATGAAAATAGGACATATACATTTCATGAGTTTTACTTATAGTGGATTCCAAGGTTTTAATTTGAGAATTCCCCCAAAGAGATGGAGGATTAGATTAAATAAGCTGATTTAATTTTCTGATATGTTCATATACCTATCGATGAGATGTTAGTGCTTACAAATAGCCTAATTTATGGAATCATAGGGAAGTGGTGGAAATTTTACCTATAGATACATGATAAAGTGACAACTTCATGGATTGTTTTCAAAAACCTTATTTTAGAAGATTATTTCTTTGTTAAACTAAGATTCTTATACATTCAGCTGTTATTAGAGTTATAGTTGTGTTGTATGACCATTTTAGAGTACATGCTGATATTCACTGATCTCATACAATACTATCATGATATGGTTTTAAATGCGTTATTCCACAAATAGAAGTTTGAGTGAGGATACTATATATATATATATATATTTAAGTTGGTTTTGTTTCCCTTTATATCCCAAATATGTGCATGTCATGGGGTGTGACAAAAACTATAAAACCTAAGTTAAAATTAAGTAAAGTGGGTAACCTAGGCTGTCTTTAGAGAGGAGTAGACACAAATTAATTGTCACTTTTAATTAGGAAAAAATGGGTGGTTTTTGAGATTTAATGGGTTTTGGAATGAAAATTAAAAATGGAAGGAAAAAAATTAATAGAAAAAAATATCAAAAAATATGATAAGAGAAGGGTGATTAGGTCAGGGTTAGTTTTCTAATTTCAACGCAATCCTTGTTTTATTTTATTCTAACCTCTTTAACTATGTTGTTTAATGTGAGATTTCATGAAAATTTCTTCTCACTCCTTTGGTTAAATGGTTATAGTGAGGGAATTAGTTACCAAGATCTCAATTCTGTCTAATCTCCATCCTTGTGAAGTAGAGTTGTAATAAATATCCTCAATTGACTTCAGAAATACTCGATCGATTCTCGTTTATCCCAAGAAATCAAAAACATTCACCACCACTTTCACACGTACTGATGATCGCCGAGTACTTCACCACTAAAAATTGGTCAATTCCATCATATATAAACCATAATCTAGTGGAGGGAGATAATGATCATTGAAAAAGGGGGAAAAATAAAAAACAGAGTCAAAAATAAAAAATAATCGCACTTGATAATAAAAACCGCTATATGAAATTGAAAACAACATTTTAGAAAAGAGATAGAATTTTTATTGAATAAAGTGCATGAACTCAAGCATTAAAAAATATAAAACCTACCCTTCCCCAATCAATCAAATGTTTACCCCACCATTTTAATGGTAATAGAGATTGATCGGGAAGGATTAGCCATTACAAAACTATAAAAAATAAAAGAAAGAAAGAGAAAAGACGACAAACTATCCAGTATATTCTCTCCTCTAAAAGATTTCTCCTGTTTGGCACCACTCCACCTCAAATAACCCTAAGCTCCATTATTTTATAATTCTCCAAATAAAATTTCCTTTCTTTCTTCCAAATATCAAATTAATTGGATGGTTATAAGGAATTATATTTAATATTTATTGAGGATGACTTTTTCTGAGTGAGATTTCCAAAAATCTTCATTCAATGTTTCCTATCCAATATCTTATTTAATGAATCTCAATCTCCCTGATATTCAATAGAGAGACACATATCAAACTTGGTTGACCATTCCAATTAGAATCACTTTAATCATAGTTATTATGATTGATTTATGATGGATTAACTAATTTGGGGTCCACATGGTTGTCTGGAATCATCCTCCAACTTGATTGAATTTTTAGGGTCTGTTTATTGAACACTTATATCTTGTACAAGAAGAAAAGGTTGTAGCATAAAACTCCTAATTTACAGAAAAACAATAAAATAAATTGGTATTATAGTATAAAAGATATGGTTGAATTATCAAGACACATAAAATCGGTTAAAATCCTAAAATTAGGGAACTATCTGATTTTAACACAAAACAAACCATAAATCCAAAAATGAATTAACCAAACATAAATTGATGAATTTGGGGGATTTACATATTTTAAAAACATATGAAAAATGTATAAAATATTAAATCTATTAATTCCTCCACACTTATCACTTGGACTTCTGGAAAAGTAAGCATTAAAATCAAATGACAGGAAATTTTAAACACATAGGCATAAGATCCATCAAATCCACACCTCAAATGAAAAGATATCATGCCTTAAAAAAGTTATTTCAAGTTCTCCATTTATATCATTTTTTATATTTCCACTTCATTCCTCACCCCGTGTACACAATACACCTACCTGACATTAATTTTCCCTCATTTCACAAATGTTAATTTTTAACATGGTTTTCTCAAAAAAACCATCCAAGGGTTACCATAGGTTTCATAATTTCCTAATTATACACCTGATGTGAGTCAAGGACATGTGGTTCTCAAGAAGACTTCTCAGGGATTTTATGTGGATTCCGGTTGGTTTGATTTAGATGTCAAAAATAATGAGGCTAAAAAGGAGGGCTTGGATCTTTTTGATGAAAAATTGAAAGACTATAATTTTCACTCAAGAATGGTCTCCTCCCCACTCCCCTAAGTAAAAATTCATCTCCGTCGTCATTAAAACTATTGGAATGTTCACACATCTCAGTATTTTAACAACAACAATTTCAATCATCTCAAACATAATTTTTCATGAAATCCCTTAAAAAGGCACAACTTACATCCCCCATTAGAAGCTCTAGAAATGGTACAACTTCTATTATCATGAATGATCCAGAAAAGGAACAACATTAAAAAGAATAATTTTTTCAACAGCACAAACGTCTCTTCTAAAATTGATTTCCCCCCCCAATGATTTACCAAATGAGGTATCACAACACAAGACAGCTTCCCCCACACTTATGTTTTACTAGATCATGCAATTTCACTTCAATAGTAGGTTTGATAGGGAAAATTGTCTTGTAATGTTGTTAACCTAATAGTTTTTTCATGACTTCTAAAGGCTACAAGGATTAAAAGTACAAGGTAGGCTAGATTAAAAGGGATTATCTTGAAATGGGGGATTTAAAACAAAGAAAGGCCTCAATCATTTAAAACATAAGTACATAAAAAGCTCATGTTTGGATAGGTTTAAATCAAATTCATGTTAAAACAAGCACAATATGGTTCCCTCAAGAAGTAATTTTATTGAGAATAATATGAAAAAAATGGTTCAGAAACCTCACTAGAAAGTGATTTCAAAGATAAAGAAAGTGAAATATGGAATGGGATTCAAGAATTAGAGAACTTCTCATGAAATTCCCAAATAACTGAACATGAAATTTTTTTATAATTAATTGAAGATTAGTTTCATGGAATAAATTGGTTCACTCAATGAAATGGGTTTAAAAAATTGCAATTATAATCATTTCAACTCAAAAATATCAAAAAAACACCAAAAAACAGAAAAATAAGCACACAAAAATTTTAAAACATGCACTTTTTTATTGAAAAATAGACAAAAAATGAAAATACTAAACTATAAAGGATCCCTCCCCCACAATTAAATGATGTAGTGTCCTCAATTAATTCAAATGGATGTAACATGTATGTAGAATTTAAAATGAATCACAACAACATGCAAGTGTAAAAAATAGGTACCACCTATCTTATTGGTTGTGCAATATTGAGTTAATCTCCTACGCGTTTCACACTAAAACCCTAATAGAAAAAGAACAAGAGAAATATAAGATATTTATTGAAATATAAGTAAATAGAAATAGGATGAGAAAAGAAGGTTATATCTTGGTTTAAACCCCTAGGCGGGCTCTGCAATTTGACTACCTCCAGATGGGAGGTTTCAGTTGGTTATCCCCAATATGATGGTGGGTTGAGTTTCTTTGTGATAAACCAACAAAACATCTTCTTTACAACATGAAAATCATTCTTTTTGTTGAGGATACCATGGGTATATTACACCAAATCCACCCCTAGGATAATAAGATACAACTTTCTTGTTAGGGGTAGGACAAAGAATGAGTCCTCCACTTTCATGGATTTTACTTTCACAATATCTTATTTATTCTCCAGTGGTTTCTGAAGGTGTGTTGCATCATTGGAAAAATAAAAGGGAAATTCAGAGTATAATTCAATTTGAATAAAATTAAAGTATGATGGATCAATATAAAATTATTCCCTTCTAAAGTAACCATATTGCAACCCTTTTTCCTTAGTAAAATCCATGTCGATCTCCTCTTGAAATTCCTCAAATAAATTTTCTAAAAGTTTGGGGAGCTCCAAATTTTCCTGTTTAGATGCATCATGTGATGCCTCAAAACATATTTCTCTTGTAGTAAAAATATTAGGGTTTATTTTGTTTAAATTAATTGTTATCCGAACAAAACATACAATCTACATACCAGGTATTTTATTTAAATAAAACAAATAATCATTTACATTCTGACAAGGTTGAAGGAAAACTATACTAAACAAAAATACCTACTAAAAACCCTATCAAAGCCACATGGAGACCACATAAAAAAATGGCAAGACCCAGTAAATAATGAAGATCTTATGGGTTAGTCACAACGACAATCATCACAACCAGAATCATGAAAACTGTTCTGAGCATCATTTGTATAGAAAGCACCATCTTCTTCAACTGTCTTGAGTTTAGGTTACCTTAATGTTTGGTTTTATAAGGCATCTACCCAACTGTTACCCTTTGGTGACTGTTGGAGATGCTTCTAACCGTTGAGATCTAATGGCAATAATTATAGTCATTGGTCTTTTCAATGGTTTAATCAAAGATATCTAATTTTTTTTTTCAAAAAATTTATGTTATAAAAATATAATATAACCTCTTATTATGAGCCGCAAAAGGAAAATGTTTTAATATTTTGAGCTACACTTAGTGTGATCTTAAAATGACGTGAGGATTTCAAATGCATTTAAAATATTTCAAATATCTTGAAAATGTTTTCATTCGTAATGCTTAAACAAGGTCTCTGATTATACTAGAATATTTTTCGTATATAAATATTAAATTTTATGTTATAACTTTTTGTTTAAAGGGAGTTATGTTTTTTATCTAGGATTTTGGAAACATGGTCATAAATAATTTTTGTAATACTCTTAGCTAAGGAAAAGTATAATTTAATTGGTGTACCTTAATATTTTAATGTTTAATATGAAAATAGGTTTTATAAAATGTCAGTTATTAATTTTATAGTTAAAATGAATATTTTTATTTTCTATGATTATATGGTTAGTATTTGATTTAGATGTTTATAAAAAAAATATACCCTCTAGGGGCCATCCCTCTAGCCGTGCTGAGGGAGGCAGCACATGCTAGGCAGTTGAGCCAATTCCTCAGCCTCAGTGTAGGCCGGACTGAGTAGGGGGAATAACTACCTCGAAGGGAACATAGAAGCACACAAGGGAAACGTGGGCACCGCCATGCATGGTGGCATGGAGGCATCGGTGGGTGCAGGAACACGCCTGCAGAACCTATTACAGGGCGGTACCTGGAGGGGGGGGGGGGAGAAGTAATCTGGCATAAGGCCTAGTGCTCTGGGATTACAAGGGAGGAGAAGAGGCCTCTCCGTTTCGATGTGGGACGACAAAATTCATCCGGGATTGTATCCAGGTCGTCAGATCTCACCACGTGCGATCTGGGCCGTCCGCTTCTGTCCGAAGATCGATCCTCAATAGCTATAGAATCCCCTGTGTTTTTATGCACCATCCGATCTGAAACGGATCTAATTTAGGTCATCCATGTAATTTTAAAACACCGTGTTAACCAGAGTCTTTCGATCAAGCACCAGATCTAATCACGACCGTCCATTTCTTTTAATCGCTGCATCATCCGTGGTCATTCGATCTTCTCCATGTTTAATCCCCACTGTTCATTCTTTCTCCATTTTTCTGCCCCGCGTGGTATTCTTCTTCTCCCGCCTACACTGGACTAGTAACCCTACCCTCCCTTTCTCTTCATTTTCAACAGTAGTGACCCCGCTGGCCCCCTCCTCTCATACGTTTTCCAAAAAGACTACCCCAGTTAATTAATAAACCTTATAGGCCTCAATTTTTCCAGTAGTGGTTTTGAAAATATTCCTTATATTTTATACATAATATATTTTATAAACCACTTGTTTCACCCCAAGAACCCCTCAGTTCTTCCCCCACTCAAACCTTCAGCAAGCTCCCATGAGTCTTCCTCGAGCCTCTCCTCGTCCTCGAACTAAGGTAAGAGATAAGTTGTCTTGTGATGTTATTTTTGAGATTATATACATATATATATATGTATGCTGATAAAATTATATTTATAACCATTCAGTTTAGTTAAAAAGTTCTTCTATGTCGATTTTAGGCCTTCTGGTTTTCAAGTTCAAGTGGTATTATGGATGTAAGGGTTCAATTACATTTTGTATTACTTTCACAATATTATGTTTGTAAACTTTATATATTCAGTTTATGAATATATATATATATACTAATTTACATAAGTATACATACTTGCGGTTTAGTTGAAAACCCACATATACCCGGTGCAAGGACTTATGGATTTTTTGTTATGAGGCAATTTTTAAACATGAAGCATTATTTTCCTCATGAAATATATATATATATACTTTATATGTCCTATTATATAAGTATATATATATATAAATAAATATATATATATATATATATAACCATACGGTTTTAAAATAACCTCTACTATGTTCGGTATCATGTCCCATACACATTGAGTTTGAAATATGAGGTAGAATTTTGTTTTAAACCCATAGAATTATATTTTTATATATATATATATATAGAGTATACATAGGCATGTATAATTATACAGTTTATATAACTCACCATATGGATTGTTTTTAAGTCTTTTAACATTGAACTTCTATGATTAATTTATGTTTTTGGTAAATAAGTATGTGAAAACTAACTTTGGTGTAAGACTTGGTTATACAAGTATGTTACATATGTTTACATAAACATTTATGTAATATTGTTTAATAAATAAAACCTTTTAAAATTTATATTATGATTTAATGTTTTAGGGACTCATGTTATTTAATGTGACCAATATATTAAAGTCATAAGGGTGTCAATTGATTTTTTGTATAAACCAATTAATACTTAGTGTATATCAAATAATGGAATATATGTGTATACATGTAGACCTTGATCCTGAATTTTACTTAGAATCTTACAAGGATTACTAAGAAAAAATAAAACATGGGTTTTTAAAATATGTTTTTATTTAAAACACTACTGATTACTTACACCCTATTGTATGAACAAGTTACACAACACGAAACCCTTATTTTGGATATTCCAAATATTATACCTATGATGTGTTTGGTGATTATGGAGAGCTCATTAGTATAATATTTGAGGTATGCAACTTTTATATTGATATGTATGAATTACTTATTTATACATATATATAGTAAATGTTTTTAGTTATGGTTGAATCTCATGCATTCCGTTTTTATCATTATGTATACGCTTGTGATGTGTTATACCAAAGCATTTCAGTAATAAATGTATGAGCATCTATCAGTTTAATACCCCACCTGAAATATTTTCTTTATCTTTTTAATTGATTATGAATGCATGTGAAATTATTATATATATTGATTAATAATGTCTTAGAATCTTAGGGTTATCATTTTATGTAACTAAACTTGTATTTCATTTTGTGCATTAGTTTTCATCAAATATGCCCAAATATTCTTATCATACTCACCATTCAATGACATAGCCATGCAGTTGATAGTTCTGTAATTAATACTTATATGCCTGATTCACTATATATGTGCAAATTATAATATATGTAAATATAACTCTTATGAACTTTTATGGAATTATGAATTAAATTATTCAAAGTGGTATGTGAAACCTTGAATAATATGAAATATGGAAATTATATATTCAAAGTGGTATGAGACATTTTGAATATATGAAACTTTTTGGAATACGTGGAATGTAATAGACTTGGTATAACTAGTTGGGGACTTGTTAATGAAAGCCCCTCTATGCATCGATAGTTCTAATGAGACAAAAAGAACATGGTACAAGGCCATTTACATTTTAGAGTCTTGACACGAGGTCTTGACAGGGTCTGATATTATAAGTCCCCTCATTATGTGTATGCTAATTAATTAACCAAGTGGATATTCCATTATTAGAATATCCATGGTTTAGAACCAGTACTTATGAGTATCAGAAAAAGTAAATTCTTATGGGATTACGTTTTTTTAGAACTTAGTGATTTAGTAACCAGTGTTTGAAATTGCATTTATTAACTTCATGCGCAACTCTGATTATGTATTTCTTCTAGTTATTAAACTTTTACTTGAATATTGAAAAATCATACTTATTATGAATGTATTTTACCTATTACTCTGAATGAGCATGCCTATAATTGAATCATGTTCCCTTATAATCCTGTTTGGATGCTTTTATTTGTTCTCTTTTATTTCTTAGACCATTTTTATGATATGTTACATGTGTCACAACAATTATTAATAAAATGTTTTCTAAAAAATATTAAATAATGTTTTCAAAAAATTATATTTGGTATATTATGTTATTTTAAAACCCCTTACTGGGCATTCGTATTCTCACCTACGTTTTTGTAATTAATTTTTCAGGTGACATTTTTCAACTGAAGAAGCATGTCAGAAGTGGTTGGTTTCCTAGAACCTGAACCGAATAGATCCTCTATTTGGGACATGATGTGAAACGTATCAGTGCATGGTTTTTTTAAAAACTCACACATCATGTTTCAAGGCCCCGACTCTGAGTATTCTAGGGCTGGGCTTTGACAGTTGGTATCAGAGGATTCAGTTTAGTTAACTCTGGAAAACTAGAACTGAACAAAAAAAATTAAGCATTTATAAGTATGATGCTTTCATAATTTTGAGATGGAAAATGGAAATACCAATCTTTTTTATCTTCCTACTGAGGTCCTAGAAACCATAATTTCCATAGCCAACCACGATAACTTTGTAAACTATGCCCATATTTGTATGACATGCAAACACCTTTAAGACGTTTCCAACTATCACTTGGTACTTCTACTCCACCAGGGAGCAGATTTGGACTACCTCTTTATGATGAAAACCAAATTTCCATCATACACATTTTGGGAAATGTTATATGAGGGAATTTTTAGATGATTCACCATAGTAGAGGTCATCCAGTCCCTTATGGATTTCCAAGAAGCTGTAGTAGCGGGAGACCTCTGCGCACCATATATGTGCCAAGTCTTGTCCTATGGACATTATGGTCAAGTAATGGACTTTGAAATCCTTGAATTTGAAGCCTCCCATTCTCTGTACAGACATAAAGTAAATAATGATGTCTCTCAGCTATACACCCCTCATGTCACACTCTAGAGGAACCATAAGTGCACCCACAATATTGAACCAAACTGCTCGAGTTTCATTTGGTTTGGGGACATTGAGAGTTTTGAAATTATTTTGGAGATTCGTGTAACTAGAATGTGGGGAAACCATTAGTTATGGGTGTAATGTACCAGTTGTTATATGAAAATAATTTTTTTTTTGTTTCTTGTTCCTTCTTCCTTTTCGATATTTGTGTTTCACAGAATGGACTTTCATGAAAAATTTCTATTTTCAGATGGAAGGACAGACCCATATCTTATCTCTTTCTGATGAAGTACTAGAGGTCATTATGGTCAGAACCTATGCATAAGAGTACCTTCCCTTCACAAACCTATGAAGAACATGGAAACATCTTTACAGGATATCAAACAGTTTGGACATTCTTTGGTCCTGCCAAGGGAATGCTTATTTCTACCACCACATAGCCACCGCCCAACTCGCTAAGTATAGATGAATAGGAAATTACCATGAAGTACTTTTTATATGCTTCACCCTATCTCAAAATTTCATGTCTAAGGTAAGGTTTCAAGAGGCTACCTTGGAAGGGGACCAACATGAAGCCTACATGTGCTAGATCCTAATCATCCTTTTGTATGACCACGTTGATGTCATTGACATTATCCGACGAGAGATGGTCCGAATATTCCTTAGAGAGGTTTTCCATTCATACATCTCTAATCACTCTACCATTCGAGCCTCCATCGGGAAGCCTGAGTGTACACTACATGTGTTTAACCCCTACTGTTTTAGGTGTGTTTGGGCCAGGGAATTTGAAGAATTGAACACCAACTTGGGTATTCCTCTGGCCACACCTAAGTATCATCCCTGATAGAGGATGTGGTGAAGAATTCCAGAGAGTTTATTATTAGCTTGGTTGTATGAAATGAATTGAGAGGACACAATTCTTTGTAGAGTGGAATAACTTGATGCCCTGAAACATATTTCTCTTATAATATAAATATTAGTGTTTATTTTGTTTAATTTACAGGTTATATGAACCAAAAATATACACTAAATACCATAAATTTTATTTAAGTAAAACAACTAAGCATTTACATTACAACAAGGTCAATGGAAAACTATAATAACTAGAAAAACCTACTAAAAACCCTTTTAAAGCCATATGGAGACCACCTAACACAATAGTGAGACCCAGTAAATGAAGCAGATATTTTTGGTCAATCACAACGAAGAACATCACAACCAGAATCATGAAAACTGTACTGAGCATCAGTGTTATAGCAAGCACCATCTTCTTCTATAGTCTTGAGTTTCGGACAACCTAATGTTCGGTTTTATAAGGAATCTACCCAACTGTCAACGTTGAGTGACCGTTGGAGATGCTTGTAACTGTTGAGATCTAATGGATATAATTATAACCATTGGTCTTTTTGGTGATTTAATCCAAGATATCTAATTTAATTTTTCAAAAAATTTATGTTATAAAAATATAATATAACCTCTTATTATGAGATTTAAATGTAAAATGGTTTAATATTTTGTGCTAAACATAGTGTGATTTTAAAATGAGGTGAGGATTTTATACACTTTTCCAATATTTCAAATATCTTGTAAATTTTTTCATTCGTAATGATTAAACATTGTCTCTGATAATACTAGAATAGTTCTTGTATATAAATATTAAATTTCCTGTTATAACTTTGTGTTTAAAGGGAGGTATATTTTCATCGCTAATTTTGGAAACATGTTTAGAAATAATTTTAGTAATACTCTTAGTAATGGAAATGTATAATTTAATTGGTGTACCTTAATATTTTAAACCATAAAATGAAAATCATGTTTTATAAAAGGTAAGATATTCTATTTATAGTTAAAATGAATATTTTTATTTTCTATGATTTTCTAGTTAGTGTTGTGAGTTGGCTGTTTAAAAAAAATACCCACCAGGGGCCAACCCTCTAGCCAGGTTGAGTAAGGTAGCACCTTCTAGGTGGCTAAGCCTAGAACTCAGCATCAACATAGACCGGCCCAAGCAGGGGGCATAGCTTCCACGAAGGGCACACATGAGAGAACAAGGGAACCATAGGCACCACCTTGTTGGGAGGCACAGAGGCATGAGTGGGCACAAGAGCGTTCCCGTAGAACCCAGTACAGGGCAGTACCAGGAGGGGGGAGTACTCTGGGATAAGGTTAAGATCTCTAGGATTATAAGGGAGGAAAAGAGGCCTCTCTGTTTCAATGTGGGATGACGAAATTCATTCGGGATTGAATTCAGGCTGTCAGATCTCACCTCATGTGATCTAGGCCATCTATTTCGGTCCGAAACTCATACTCAGTAGCCGTGGAATCCCCTAAATTTTTATGCACCATCCGATCCGACAAGGATCTAATCTCGGCCTTCAAAGTAATTTTAAAACACTACATTAAATAGATCCATCTGATCAAGTTACATATCTAATTGCGACCATCCATTTATTTTAATTGCCGAATAATATGTGGTCGTCCGATCTTCTCCACATTTTATCCCCATCATTCATTCTTTCTCAATTTTTCTCCCCTCACACAATCTTCTTCATCTCCCACATGTGCTGGACCAGTAACCCTTCCCTCCCTTTCTGTCCATTTCCACACCCATGACCCCACTGGCCCCCTCCTCTCACGCATTTTCCTTAGAGACTCCCCTGGTCAATTCATAAACCGTATAGACCTTGGTTTTCCCAGTAAAATAATTTAAAATATTCATTATATTCTATACATAATATAGTTTATAAACCACCCATTTCTCCCCAAGAACCTCTCGGTTCTTCCCCCACTCCAACCTCTAGCAAGCTCCCACGAGTCTTCCTTGAGCCTCTCCTCCTCCTCAAACAAAGGTAAGGGATAAGTTTCCTTGTGATGTTGTTTTTGAGAGTATATAAATATATACGTATGATCATAAAATTATATTTATAACCTTGAATTTTTGTTAAAACGTTCTTCTATTCCGATCCTAGGCCTTCTGGTTTTCGAGTTCAAGTGGTATTATGAATATAAGGGTGGAATTAAAATTTACCTTCCATGCGCAATAATATAGTTGTATAGTATATATATTCGGTTTATGAATATATATATATACTCATATACGTAAGTGTACATCCTTGCGGTTTAGTTGAAAACTAGCATATACCCGGTCCAAGGACTTATGGATTTTTGGTTATGAGGAAATTTTTAAACATCAAGCATTATCTTCCTCATGATATATATATATATATACTTTATATGTCAGATTATATATGTATATGTATATATATATATACAACCATACGGTTTTAAAAGAACCTCTATTATGCTCGGTTTCAGGTCCTCTACACTTTGATTTTCAAAGATGTGGTTGAATTTTGTTTTAAACATATAGAATTATATTTTCACATATATATATATATATAGATATAGAGTATACATGGGCATGTATAATTATACAATTTATATAACTCACCATCGGGATCACTTTTAAGTCTTTTAACATGGAACTTGTATGATTAATTTATGTTTTTTGTAATTAAGTATGTGCCAACTAACTTTGGTGTAAGACCCTATTATACATGTATGTTACGTATGTTTACACAAACATTTATGTAGGATTGTTTATAAATAAAACATTTTAAAATTCATATTATGATATAATGTTTTAGGGACTCATGTTAATTAATGTGACCAATATATTAAATTCATAAGGGTGTTAATGAATTTTTGGTATATACTCTTTAATAAATAGTGTATATCAGATATGAGAATATATGTGTATACATGTAGAACTTGATCCTCAATTTTATGTAGAATCTTCCAAGGATTAATAAGAAATAATAAAACATGTGTTTTCAAAATATGTTTCTATTTAAAACTCTTCTCTTTATATACACCCTATTGTATGAACAATTTACACAATGCGAAACCCTAATTGTGGATATTCCAAATATTATACATATGATATGTTTGGTGATTGGGGAGAGTTCATGAGTATAATATTTGGGGTCTGAAACCTTTATATTCATATGTATGAATTACTTATATATATATATATAAAATAAATGGTGTCAGTTATGTTTGAATCTAATGCGTTCCATTTTTAGCATTATGTATACCCTTGTGATGTGTTATACCGAAGCATTTCAGAAATAAATGTATGTGCATCTATCAGTTTAATTCCCCACCTAAAATATTTTGTTTATCTATTCAATTGATTATGCATCCATGTGAAATTATAATATTTATTGATTAATAAAGTCTTAGAATTTTAGGGTTATCATTTTATGAAATAAAACTAGTATTTCTTTAAGTGAATTAGTTGTCATCACATATGCCATAATCTTCCTATCATACTCACCATTCAATGGAATAGATATATAGTTGATAGTTCTATAATTAATACTAATATGTCTAATTCAATATATATATGTAAATTCTAATGAATGTAATTATAACTCTTATGAACCTTTATGGACTTATGAATTAAATTATTCAAAGTAGTATGTGACGCATTGAATAATATGAAGTGAGAAAATTAAATATTCAAATTTCTATGGGAAATTTTTAATATATGACCCTTTCTGGAATATGAGGAATATAATAGACTTGGTATAATGGGTTAGGGACCAGTTAATGAAATCCCCTAGATGCATCGATAGTTCTCATGAGACAATCAGGTCATGGGACGAGACCGTTGACATTTTAGAGTCTTGACACGAGGTCTTGATAGGGTCTGATATTATACTTTCCCTCATTATGTGTATGATAATTAATTAACCAGGTTGATATTTGACTTGTACAATATCCATGGTTAAGAAATAGTACTTATGAGTATCAGAAAATGTAAATTCTTATGGCATGATTTTTGTTTTGCATTCATTGATTTAGTAACCAGTGTATTAAATTGAAGTTATTACCTTTATGTGCAACTCTGATTATTTTTTCATTTTAGTTATTAAACTTGTAATTTCATATTCATAAGTCACACTTATTTTGAATGTCTTTTACTTATTACTGTGAATAAGAATGCCTATAATTGAATCTTGTTCCATTGTAATCATGTTAGGATGCTTTTATTTGTGCTCTTTTATTTCTTAGACAATTGTTATGATACGTTACATGTGTCACAACATTTCTTAAGAAAATGTTTTATGAAAAATCATAAAGAATGTTTTAGAGAATTATATTTGGTATATTATGTTATTTTAAAACCCCTTACCAGGCATTCGTATGCTCACCCTATATTTTTGTAATAATTTTTTTAGGTGATAGTTTTCTACTGAAGAATCATGTCAGAAGTATCTTGTTTCCTAGAACCTGAATAGAATCGATCCTCTATTTGGGACTTGATGTGAAAAATATCAGTGCATTATTTTTGTAAAAACTCACACATCATGTTTAAAGGCACCAAATCTGGGTATTCGGGGGTTGGGCAGTGACACATCTTTTTTTCCTCTTCATCCACCAAAGAAATAAGAGTGTTGGTCGAATATGAAAATTTAAAGAAATGGGAGGTAATGGACAATTTAGTTTCTATAAAATTATAATATAATGAGTTAAAAAAAGTTCATCTCCCTTATTTTTGAAAGCATCAATTTCTGATTTAGTGGGAAGTTTATCATGGAGTAGAGCTTCTCTATATTGAGGTGAGAAGTCAGGTTCTTTGATATTCTCTTCAAATTCCTCCACATTGGTAGTTTATTCCTTAAATGACGCTGGATCTTCTACATTATGAGGAAAAACATGACTAAGTAGTTCCTCACACTCATTCCAGAAGTCATCTAGATCTTTTTGATATTCTATACGTACTTCAATAGGAAAATATTCTTCATTAATTGCCCTCAACAATGGATGAGATAGTCCAAATTTATCTTCTTTTAATTCCATCAAGGTCTCCCTAGGTTCTTCAACATCATGGAATAACCAGGAATCCACTTCCACAAATTGTTCAAGTTTAGGTTTGGATTTCTCTTGGGATATGTGAACATATTCAATTAGCAATTCCATATTTCTATCCAGGTCCTGTATTTCTTCCTGAATTCCATGCAATTGATATTTTGTTCGAACAACCTATTCTTATTGAACCTTGACCATTTCCTGACCAAATTCTGGGAAATAATCTGAGAGTTCAATTAATTCTTTTGGCAATCCC
The DNA here is from genome assembly GCA_963277665.1 of Viscum album. NCBI lineage: Eukaryota > Viridiplantae > Streptophyta > Magnoliopsida > Santalales > Viscaceae > Viscum > Viscum album. The sequence continues at coordinate 2,001,067,675 of OY728135.1, read as the reverse complement.
TTCAATACCATGTAATCAAGGTTTTCTTTAAGGCCTTAAATGAGATCCTTGAATTTATCATCCTTGATGATTTGGATTCGATCCCCCCTCATCTGTTTAGAAAATAGAGAAAAACTATCCTCTGTAGACCAACGTGAGTTAGTAATTAGTTCTTTCTCTATTGGATAATTTTTCCAAGAATTAAAGAAAAAATTATTTGAGGAAATCAGGGGAAATTTTTTTTATGTTTTTTTTAAATTTTAAAAGAGTAAAATATTTATAATTAGATTGTTAGCATAGCCTCCCTGGTGATGGTGCCCAGTTCGGACACGTGCCTATCGTGGGGTGGGACAAAAAAATATATCCCAATTTAAAATTCAGTATAGTGGGTAACCTTGGTTGTCTCTAGAGAGAAGTGCATAAAAACAATTGTGACTTTTAATTAGACGGAAAAAATGGGTGGTTTCTGAGATTTAATTGGTTTTGGAATGAAAATTAAAAATGGAATGAAACAAATTAACTGAAGATAATGTTTAAAACTATGATATGAGAAGGGGGATTAGGTTGGGGTCAGTTTTCTAATTTCAATTCTATCCTTGTTTTATTTTATTCTAACCTCTTCTTCTATATTGCTTAAATTGAGATTCCATGATCGTTTCCTCTCACTCCTTTGGTCAAATGGTGATAGTGAGAGAATTACTTACCAAGAAATCAGTTTGGTATACTCTCCTTCCATGTGAAATAGAGTTGTAGTAAATATCCTCAATTGACATGGGCAATACCCGACCAGGTATTTTTTATCCCAAGAAATCAAAAAGATTAACCACAACTTTCACATGTTCTAACGATCATTCAATACTTCACTACTAAGCATTGGTCTACTCAATCGTATAAAACCAAAAAATAGTGGAGGGAGATAATTATCATTAACCAAATCAAAAATCAATAATAGAATCAAAAATCAAATACGATATCAGTAGATAATAAAAACCACTATATGAAATTGAAAAAAACATTTCAGAAAAGAGATTGAATTTTTATTCAATAAAGTGAATGAACTCAAGCCTTAAAAAATATAAAAACTACACTTAAAAAATTAATAAAATGTTTAACCCACCATGGTATAGATAATAGTTATTTATGGGTAAGGAGAAGGAATTAAAAAACTATGAAAAAGAAAATAAATAAAGAGAAAAGAAGAAAAAATGTCTAGCAGATTATGTCCTCTGAAGGTTTTCTCCTATTTGGCACCACCCCTCGAATCACCAAAAAGTATTTTCTTATAAAATTATCCAAATAAAGTTTAATTTAGTTCTTCCATATCTCAAATTAATTCGATGATTATAGGGAAGGATATGTAATATTTATTAAGGATGACTTTTTTCTCAGTGAGATTTCCAAAAATCATCATTCAATGTTTCTGATTCAATATCTGACTTAATGAATCTCAAACTCCATGATATTAAACAGAGATATATATATTTGACTTGGTTGACCATTACAATTGGAATCACCTTAATTGTATCTATTATGACCTATTTAGGATTGATTAAATGATGTGGGGTCCACATGGTCATCCATAATCATTCTCCAACTTAATGGAATTTTTATGGTTCCTTGATGGAAGAATTATATCATGTACTAGAAGAAACGTTTGTATCCTGAAAATCCAGGTTTCCTAAAAACACAAATCAAATAAATTGGTATTATTATATGAATGATAAGTTCAAATTACCAAAACACATAAAATCTGTTAAATTCCCAAAATTAGGATACTTTCCAATTTTAACCAAAAAACATAACATAAATCCAAAAATTATGTAATTAAACTTAAATTGATGAATTCGGGGTATTTATTAATTTTAAACACATATAAAAAATGTATAAAATATTAACTCTATCAATCCCCACCAATTATAGGGTGTTATAATGAGTATTAGTAGTAAAGAGTTTTATGGTAGAGGGGCAGTGGATGACATGTGCCACTAGTGGTCACCTAGGGCTAGATTCTTCAACTTTAAATGGATAATTATAGGCATTGGAATAAAAATGTAGGATTTATTTCTCATATGCTATCATAATATCATGGATAAATATCTCAATACTTTTATTGTGGGTCCAATAAGATGAGGGATATGTGATTATTTTTCTACATGGGACTTGGTTATTTGGAGTACAACTGTTTGATGCGTCAAGTAGTAGAGGGAAGTAACCCAGTTGATAGACATCCATCAAAAAGGAAGTTATATAATTGGGTACACCCAAGTAATTTATGATGAACCATAAGTATTCATTTTAATTAGTGAATATAGTGGTTCAATATTAGAATGATAAAGATTATGGTTAATCTCAAAACCACATCCAAAACCATTACCCTTAGGAAGTCCCTACCAGGATAAGTGGGATGGTAATCTGTGACATGACTTATTTATGGATATTGGGGATTATGATTTGGAGGTTACATATTAGATATGTGATATGATATGTGTATGATCTACAATAAAATTTATGCTAGTATACTTTATAGCAGACCATTCATTCATTGCTACATCCCTTGTTTGTGAGTATTTGATTCCAGTGGATAATCTATCCCAAATCATACATCCATAGAATATCATTAGAAATGACCCTATACTCACTAATATATGAAAATTATGTGAGATAATTCTTAGTGGAGAGAAGTTCTCAGGGAACCTCATGATTTTTGTGATAATGTTGTATAATTTTATCCTTGGAATGAACTGGATGTACACCGTACATGCCTGAATAGACTCCTACCATCAAAGAGTTATATGAATCTGAGATGATGGATCTAAATTATCGTTTATGTGCACATTATATATTCTATTAAGATGAGCGGGGCTTGTATTTTGGAATTTACAACCAATCACACATTAGTTGGAAACTTTGGAATTGTGTATAGAAGATACATCAAATGATTAACTTCTAGTGGTGATGAGGGAATACATGAATTCTTTTCTCAATGATGTTCTAGGGATTCCCCATAATCTATAGCTATATTTTTCATATATTTATACCATTATACCGCTTTTATATGCCCCAAAAACTCTTAATTTTATCTAGCTGATCCCAATGAGTTGAAGGTCCAGTTGGAGGACCTTATGAAAAAAGGTTTTCTCAGCCCAAGTGTTTCTCTTTTGAAATCATTCATTTGGTTCACCAAAAAGGTTGATTTTATCCTGAGGTTATTTATTGACTATCACTACCTGAACCAAGTGGTAGTCAAGAAAATATACCCTTTTCCCATCATTTACAGCATCATGGGTTAAATGAAGGTTGCGATGCAGTTGTTAGGGATCGAACTCAGGTCCGACTATCACCATCTTCAGATACATGATGACAACATCCTAAGGGCATCCTTGAGATGTTTATATGGAAACTATGATTTTACAATGATTAATTTTTATGTGAATAAACCCATGGCTATGTTAATGGAATTTATGAATTCAATACTTCAAAATTTCTTAGACCAGTTCATGGTTTTATTCATTGATTTCATCATCATCTACTCTACATAAGTGGTAGATCATGTAGAGTATTTAAGGATTGTCTAGTAATTACTTCTGTAGAACTAGGTATGTGAAACTATATCAAATTTATTTTACTAAAATCAAGAGTTCCACTTCAAAGGACAAATCATATTAGATGGTGGCGTAGAAGTTGACTTGATGAAGATAAAGGAAATCCTAATTTGGGAGTCAGCCAACAGTATGATAAAGATATAAATATTTATTGGGGTAGTGGGTTACTAATGGTGATTATTTGATCATTTATTCTGTAGTTTGAGACCCATGGCTACTCTTACCTAAAAGGTAATCTATTCATTAGTTTGAGATATGTTAGGGTTCTTTTGAAGAGTTGAAGTAGTGATTAGTGAGTGATCCTATTATAATGCTACATGAGGAGGCAGTTGAGTATATGGTGTTATAAAATTCTTTTAGAGGTGGTATTAGTTTTGTTATAATTTATAGTTATAAAATAACTTTTTATGGGTTTACATAGTTGATGATTTATAGGTAGAATAATGTTACGCAAGTTTTAAAGTTAGTAGTGGTAGTGTTCTCTAGAAATAATTGGATGTACTATCTTCTTAAAAAGTGTATTGAAGTATATAAACACCACCAGAGTATTGTGTACATATTTAAATAGTGGTATTTTAACCCGTGGTAGAGGCATAGGTTTTAGTTATTATAGGATTATTACTTTGAGATAATCATTACACCAGAGGATGAAAATGTAGTAGACAATTCCCTGATTTGGAATATCTGATCTCAATTATTTGTGGATACATATGAGGAGTTGGACACATTGGAAATATCCTTAGTGGAATAGAGAGGAGTGTATTATATTTCATAGATGGTGGTATCCCGTTAGATTCTTCAACACATGGGAGAGACCCATCTTTGTGACATTGAATGCAATCTTATTTTATATGGGATTTTATCACGTCATACACGAGATGGATTTTAAAAATTATAGGAGCATGTAATCCTATTTTAAGACTGTATAATTATATTAGTCGGGCTTAATGATAAGGTGATAAGGGGGTTCAATAATTAAATCTCATTATTTTTTCTTAATGTTAAAAATATGCTCCATGACCTCATGCATCAGTTTTAGTGGGGAAGTAAGAAGTAGAGTGTTTCTTATTTTATATCCTAACACCTCACATGTTTGTAGGAGATGAAAGATCATCATGTTGTACTATATTTTTTCCAACCCCATTAGGTTATTCAGTGAAATTGGAATGGTATATTTATGTATTTCATGATAGGGATTCCTCATTTGTTAATAGTCCATGATGAAATTTATGTGATCATCAGATGACTGACGAAGTCAAACCACTTCCCTTCCATTAGGGAGAAGGTTTCAGTAGAGACCTTACGATGCTTGTACTGGGAGAAGATTATGGGATTTCATGAGGAACCACTAATGACATTTTTAGATAGGAATCCCGTTTATTGAAACATTTTTTAAGAGGCTTCTTAGAGAAATTCAAGACCTAGCTGTTGATGTGTACAACATTCCATCATCCAAAACATGTCCAGAACAAGTTAACCATTCATGTTTTTAAGGGTATTTTGACAGATTTTGTGAGGATTTTTGTGGCAAATTATAGGATCACCGTCCCTTGGTAGAGATTTCATAAAAAAATATCTTCAAATTCAAAATATTCATGGAACCTTTTGATAACCTATATGAGAGAGCATGTAGGTCAACCATTTTCTAGATTGAAGTATTAGAGTCATCATTTATAGGGAAAACGATAATGTGGGTGATGAAAGTGAAGGTTATAGTGATCCAAAAGGGGTTGATGACCATTAAAATTTCTACATAGATTGACGATAGAGGGATTTTTTATTTTTGGGGGGAGATAATGTTTTCTTAAAGGCCTATCTATGGAGTGGGTTATAGAGATTGGGTATTAGAGGCAAGTAGTCCCAAAATTCATCAGTCTATTCTAGATTTTACATAGTGTTGGAGAGGTATCCTACCACTTGGGGTTACCCACATAGTTGGATTAATTGGAAAATGTCTTTGATGTGTCACAATTGAGGATATACCTATATTATCTTTTTAGATCATCTTTTTGGGTAAGCTGAACATTGAGGTCAAATATGCCTTCATAGAGTACCCAATAGCAATCATTGACTGGTTGGAGAGGACTCTTCACAAACAAGGTAATAAATTACTACATATATTTTGGAAAAATGAGAACCTCTATAAGAGTCCCTGGGAGTGTGAGACTCTAATATGAGCTTATGAACCCCACTTTTTTTTTAGGTTGGGTTTTTTGGGGTGAAAAGCTTTGATGTTAGGGAGGATATAATGAAATTGTTTTTTATAATTGTACTATTTGAATATTTTAATTATTTTTTTTGATATTTTTATGGAGTGTGTTTGAAGTTGTGAGTATATCTGAACCCCAATATTAATTTATTAAATAAAACATGACTATTTTTTTTCAGTACACATGCTTTAATGGGAAAATGATATTCCATATAAATGAATTATAAAATTGAAATTCTTACACTTCATTTGATTCAAAAATTGGGTTTTTACAATAGGGGTAATATAACTTTAATTTGCATTAATGTTTCCAAGGTTTATCTATTATGGGGGAATTAATCAATTAATTTTAAGTGAATGTTGAGATAAATAAGTAATTAATTACTGGGTTAATTAAATATGATACCTATATTGATTACTTATTTAAACATAATATTATCAAAATACTATGGTTAAATATATAAAAACTAGGATTTGAGGTTGTAATAAGAGAGATAAAGATTAGTAGAATTAAAGAAACCCCAATATAGAAGAATGGACCATTACCAATGAAAATGGAAACTAATATACACAATCATTAAAAATGAAAAATCTAAAATCAAGGTGGGGTATTTTATTTATGTATTGCTCTTTATTTTTTTATATTAAGCCTATATTTATCTTGTCAATGTTGTCTCTCTAAATTGGATGTTCATAAAAACTTTGGTTTTATAATTTTTTCCTAGAAATTTTAATTTTCTATGTAGTATTCCTCTTATCAATTGAATTATGAATCAATGATTAGGTTTTTAGTTGTCCAATGGCTATAACTTATTCTCACTTTGATTTTATTTTTCATTAACACCCCTATTATTTATGTATTCATCCTTGAACATTTATTTGGATGAAAATTGGAAAAATGATGATTTGATTCAATATAAGATTATAATTTAAGACCATGTGAGATTATTTTGGTAATAGATAAAATATAGAAGGGTCAGTAAGGAATGATGGATTGCCTGTAACATATAGTGTGAATTTCAGATAGGAAACATTGAATTGAGAAATGGTTCCCTTTTGGGGTGATTTCAAACATCACTTCTAACCATAATATTTTGGAAATTGGATTTGATGGAACAATATCCAAGGTTGAGGCTTATAGAGAATATTGGGGTTCAAACACTGGTGAAACTGTTGATGATAAAGAGATCCAAAGTTTATTAGATATTTTGGGTGAAGATAAATTCTACACGGTGTGTTGTTCAATTCAACATATACTGTGTACTCCCTGGACTATGGAAATTGGGTCTATACAAGTTTGTAAACATTTCATGGAATATTGGTTGGATCTAGATACTATGTGGTTGATGGAAACCCTATATAACCTAATATGTTTTTATTGGGAATCAATGTGTAGTTGGATAATTCATGACTTCACTGGTTGATAGCTCACACAATATACTATCATGTGCATCGCATGCTATGAACTATCTTAGGCACACCATATACCCTAACATGGTAGGGACTTGTGTATTAAAGGTACACATTGAGTCCCTTGTCGGTGCCACATGTCATGTAAATTATTATACACACTTTGTAAACAGAATATTATCTGCTATGTGGAGGTGTAGTAAAATACATGGGAGTTTTTGGGTCTCCACACCAAGTACCTATCTTGTACATACTGTGTACTTTTCTAACCATATAATATTATTATATCTCCTTATTCCGGGCACTAATTTGGGTTCACATATAGTATATCTTGAATATTTTTTGTGTAATTTTAAATGATGTGGTCTCATCATCCATCTGAGGTTATTAACAAATCCATATAGGAATTTCTATGATTTAGATTCATATTACAATGAATCGATTAATGGAATGATATTTAGAGAATTTATAAGGTCATTACTCCCATGAAATAATATCTACCACAAGGAATACATCTTATGTTTTCCTTCATAGAGTTCAGTTCCCACCCACATACATTGGGTGTGGGTCCTCTTAATGGGCATGTGATTGGTATTACCTCAACATCAAAGAGACAAGGGTCCCACAAAGACAATGGATTGAGTTCGGTACATCCTTGAATGTGGTGTCTTTTAGAAAGTATTTGGTCCTCTATCCATGGAGTTGTTATGAATTTGACTGTGGTTTCTTCCTGTGAGGTGCAAGCCCTCAACTAAAGTTCTAGAGAGGTTACACATGTATCTTTATTTGGGTAGTTCATATATATGGATCTGTATAACGATTTCATTAGGGACGGGTTGTGAAGAACGATACATCAACATACATTTTGTGTTATCTTCTCTAAAAAACAAGGATGTTCAATTCTATTGGGATACTTCTCCCCCACTATTCTAATGGTTTTGAGTTGACTTATCTCTCTTATTCCCATTTTTGGTTTTCAGGATGTCCAACTTAGTATATATATATTCACTTTTAGATGGTCATCTTTTCTAGCACATGATGTGTCACCTAAAGAACCCAAACTTCTCATATACAAATATTACATTTTAATGATTGAATATTAATTACATAACATAATGATCCATGCTAGAATTTTTAAGCATAGTTTTTTTGGGAACATTACCGTATAAAAAATGGTCCATAGGTGAGATATGTCATCTCCCTTATGTTTTTCTTAACTAGAACCCTTATTATTCATATAATAGATAATACATATCATCATTCCTGGAGAAAAAAACATAATAAACTGTGATATTAGATTCTAAATAAGGGTAAACAAAGTATATATCAATATATGTAGGGAATATTGGCCAGTTAACATCATAATAACATTTGAAAAATATAACCTACATATCATAGATCATAAACCTAATTCATTAAATAAATATTTGTAGTTAAGAGTACATGAATCATAATGAAATAAAGGTATATAATCCATGAGATCATAACTTTTGAATAAGAAATATATTTCTGGAATAAACACATGCTAATAAATGTTTGATAAAATATAATTAGAAATAAGACATTGATTAAGTTAAGGACATGAAATCAGGCCCTATCATAAACTTGTGGACCTGAAACCACATCCACATGTCAACATATATACATGAAATATAGTCCCATTAATAACAATATGAACTTGTAATCAGGTTTATAAATGACATTGTGAATATGAAATTAAGTTCCTGTGTATTATATTTACTCATGATTTATACATATTAAACGAATGCATTAAAGTGATATAAAGGTTCCTCCCATCACTTAATCCAAACATATTCATTCCAAAATATCATAAAACTTTAATCATATCAAAAAACACATGAAAATAAATGGTCTTTATAACACATTTATCATATCATAACCTATAAAAAATGGGCTTCATAACATATTTATTATATCGAAACCCATGAAAAGAAATTACTTTAATAAAAATTTCATCACAAAATAACCATTGTAAAAGAAAATTGTTTCATAAAAACCATGTCATTATAAATATAAAATATTTAGAGAAACAATAATAATGATATCCTTTTATAATATTCCCAGTAAATCATAATTAATCTCAAAGGATGTCATCATAGATAGAATTTTTTTTATAAAATACATTGGGAGAATTTCTTGAGGAAAATAACCATTCTTTTAAAATCAATTTTTAAAACTAAAAATCCAAAAAACCTTTAGGAAATAATTTTCTTTGAAAATAATCTTTCTAAATTATAATAAAATCTTTTAAAACCATTTGAACAAGTTCTTGAGGAAAATATCATTTCCCCATTGATTTTTTTAAACATTAAAATTTTTCAAAATAATATTATTTGAAAATAAATTTGGAAATTTATAAGGGAAACATTAAATAATTGAATGATTAGGATGGAAGGAAATTTCATTCATGTTAAAACAAATATTCCATTCAAATTTTCAGTAAAAGTAAAATATAACGACAAGAAGATTCCTCTGAAAAGTCTTTTTTTTTCAAAAGTCAAAACTGGGAAAAAAATTCCTTAAAAAATCATTTTATGAATTTTTAAAACAATTTTGTACACATTTTTGGAAAAAATTGTTTTAGAAGAAAAACAATTTTTAACCAAAGAGGGAAGTAAACATTATTTTTATTAAAAGAGTTATATTTAACTCTTGAGTATATAAAAAGTGGAAAATGAAGGGGAAAATGTATTCTCATGATGTAACTATAGGATAATGAAATTCATGATGTTATAGATATATGGATCATAACATTTCATATTGGAATACATAATCATAAACAATCCTGATAAACCAAGTGATTGTATCGTAAAACCCTTACCACTATGTTAACATTGAATCATAATCCCAAATGAATGAATAAAATTCAATGAAACTTAAAATATTAAGAGAATAAATAAATTGTTGATATTAAATTTCAATGGGGATGTATATACACCTCATAAAAGAATATAGGTTTGTAATATAACATATGACTCAAATAAAGAAAATTGAGACAAAAGTCCCTTACTGCTTTAGTAAATTTTGAATTGTAAAACCCCTAGAAAAGAGATCACGAAACCAATATGTATATCTAAATAATTATTATGCTATGGATCATAAAATAAATTAATGGTAATTATATACACCATATATAATAAATAGATGGTCTATATGGAATGTGTCTCACAAAAGTAAAAAGTGGTACAAAAATCCAACCCCTTAAGTCTTGAATTACTTTGAACATATTACAACCTACTATATAATATTTATAATTTACTTAAAAATGTATAAAATAACCATATTCATGTGTATCATACCATATGTGATTTAATTTGGTCCTTTTATTACCCATTTATTAACAATTCCATGTTCAAACCACGTTTTAAGTAATAACATCTATATTTTTCTTATATGTTCTGATTTGTTATTTTTAGTCCCATTAACATGAACATGGTTCCATAAAATATAGTATTTTTGACATAATATAAATATCTTAAATATTCATTATATGTGTGTTTATTTTAATCCCTATATTTTAGAGATAGAAAATCAAATACACTTTTCAAGGAGATGACAAGTCGTACGTACGAATGAACTTTGTTTCCATTTTCTCAAAGGAATAAAACAAATAAAGTTAAATAATATATTAAAATTACATAATAATATTCATTTCATATTAATTTTATATAATAATTTAATCCTTTCCTTATTAAATTATTTATAAAACATACGTGAAGAATGAGCCACATCACTACACGAGGTTGTAGTCTGCCGTACACACACACACACACACGACATTATCATTTTCCCAAAGGAAGGAAACTCAGAGAATATTTGTGATATTATAATTAACTATTTATAAATTTTTTATAAATAATAATATACACAATAAATCAATTTTTATATCATTCTGTGAGTGGTGGTGATGAGAAATTAATAACATTGGTTCACAAGCTTTTAGTCTACCATAAAAATGAATAATGATTCCATATCCTATTTGATGGAAGAGGGGATTAATATATGTTATGGAATTAAAATAATTACATATATGTATATGGTATAAATTTTTTTTATTCTATCATCATATTTTAAAAATATTTTAAGGAGTTTGAAGAGGTAAAACAAAAATGAATAATTTAAAACTTTACCACTTCTTTGGACATCCTCTTTAGGTTTAACCTAAATTTTTCCCTAGGTTTTTTTTACGATTCCACCAATGCCTTTAGTATTTGTAGGGGAATTTATGGATTATATTTTTTTGTAATTGGTTGTATAAAAGTATTTTTAACGTTTTAATAGGGGAGTTGAGGGGGTGTCCTTTTATAAGTACGGTGGGTGGAACACTTGTAATTTGTGAAAATAATATGCTGCACCAATGTTTTTCATAAGATAAAAGCTCAAAAATGAGACATTACTAATTATTATATGTGATAAATTAGAAATATTTCATAAAAAATTGTTTTTCGATAATTTTATATGTTATTTTACCCACCATCTTTTTAGTTTAACACTTGATAATCCCATATTCACCATAACAATGATAATTAATCATTTCTTCTTTTAATATTCATAATATTAAAAAAAACATGTTTGTCTTATTATAAAATATGATTTTTTTGAGTCATAATATCTAATTAATTTATCAAATTACCTTTACCTTAGTTAAAAGATTTAATTTAAAATTAATCTCATAGTGGTGACAAAAAAAAAGTTTTCCCAAAGGGACAAGTTTTAATAGTTCAAAAAAATGTTTTATCTAATTTATATATAAAATTTAATATAATGAACTAAATTGGATTAATAGATATATAATTGACCTAATTTTATTTATAAAATAATCTTATAATAATTGGGATGTTTTTAAATGCATGGATAGAAATAGTAATTCTTGTTAAAAATAAGTATCTTTCAATATTCATGAAAAAATTTATCTTATGAATTATCAAGAATTCACCCTAATATAAATTTGGAATCCTAATTTAAAAAATGAATTTAATTTTTTCAAATTAATTTTCTAAATGTTTCAGAAATTATACTTAAATTCTTTGTGCAATACATGACAATACTACTTTTTAGAGAAATATGGTTTTAATCCTGAATTTGTATTTATGCTTATTGTTTTTCTAGAAAATTAAAAATATTAATGCTAATCATTGGAATTAATTTATAATATTTAAATTTCAGTAAAATTATTTACCAAAAGTGATTTATTTAATTTTGTCTGATATATAACATTTGTGTGAATAAAAATCTTTTTTCCAATAAAATATTCTCATTATTTTTAAATGTTGTTCATTTTTCATTTTCAATTTATTGATCATTAAAGAATTAATTTTATATAAAAATGTAGAACATATATTTTCATAATATAGTTAATTCTATTCATACCCTCCATTATAATGGATAGGTGGTAAAAATCATATTAAATAACAATATTTTATTATTATATTTTGTTTATTTAAAAATAATTGTTGTGTGTAACAGAATATACAATTAGTATTTATTGTAAAGAAATAATAATAATAATAATGTATTTGAAAAATATATTTCATAAAATATCAAGGTTTTGAAATTTACACCCTTAAAAAAATTTTATCCTCATAATTTGAGCATGTGCTCAGTAATTAGGGTTTTAACATTTGAAAGTCCATTAGTTGGAAAAAAACATTATAAAAAGAATTAATAAAATTTACCCTTGAAAAAAGAGAAACAACCATGTGAAGGATATATGGAACAAAACATACTAGATTTGCAAATAGGAGAAAATATATTGGAGTTCAATATTTGTACATGGAAGAAATGTGAAATGTCAAAATAATTATTAAGAGTGACAAATATCATTTATAAAAAAATTGAATGATTAAGTGAAAAAAACCAGAAAACCAGAAACCAATGTGTTGTGAAAAATGTCATTTTTATCATCAGAAATGTTGAAAATAGAAAAACATATTATTTAAAGGTACTTTTTCTAATGTTGGGTAATTTTTATAATATGATATAATTAATTAATTTTATTCTATTTCATAAAAATAATATCATACTTTGGTCAGGATTCTATAAATTTCCACATCATCTATTACTTTATAAAATGAAGATAAATTTTTGTAAGCCTGATTCACAAGTAGATCATATGATCCATAAAATAATATTATGTCAGTACTTCTATCTCTAGTTATTATGAAAAAAAAATAATTATTAATATTTGTTTTCCAATAACAACCAAAGTTCATCTTAATCATTTCTATATATAGTTAACCATAAGCCTTCTCCATGTTAGACCAAAATTGAAATCCAAAAATTTAAAAATAAGGTCACCAAAATTCCTAAAACCAACTTAACATTAATCCCCTAAATATAAAAAATCATATCTAAATTGTCACACACTAAATATGTGAAAACCATGGTCATAAATTCTTCTGTTGAATGGTAATAACCATAACTACCATAAATAATCAATAAAAACATATATCAACCTTCAATACTTAAATTACACTATAGGTTATTGAATATATTACTTAAATCCAAAAATGATTTAAACCCCATCATAGATAACATACCCCTCTTATTCAGTAAATAATTATTCCGTTATAAAGTAATATATACCATCCAATTTAGTTTATCTATATTAATCATCACTTTATCCGAACAAAACACCATTTTCTTAATATTAGGAACACATTTAAGGTCATATTCCCTTACTCTTGTGTTTTCTATAAAATATAAAAATTCTATTAAATAAATTTTATATTTCATTGGTACTGTTCAACACACTCTTTAAAATTCCTATGGAAAAAAATATTCTGAACATTCCTTATATATTTCATGATTTATAAAACATAAATCCTAAATTCTAATAAAAAACACTTCAACCATTCCAATAAATTCTTAAATCCTTAACTAGGCTTCATAATCGTATTCCTTAATTCCAATTTTCAATAATATTAAATATGAATGTTTTCTTAAAATTTATCAAACTCAATTTAATCATGACTCCAATGTTTAACATAAAAAATACTATTAAAACAACATGATCCTTTTATACGTCATTCATGGTTGTGTGTGAAAAAGAAGTTTCTATCATTTCAGAAGATAATATTGGTAAAATTAAACATAAGTAACATGAATATTTAAACAATAAAAATAAATATATCAAACTAACATAGAGAACAAAAATTTTAAAAGAACTTTTTCCTAACTATTTTTAGATTTTATTATTTATTTATCTTTTATATTTCTTATTCTAGTCACATGAAGACCTTCTGAGGAAATGGTGATATAAAATTTGATGAAACCCCATTGAAGGGTCAATTTCTTTTAATTTTATAAATCCTATAAGCTACTGGTATAATAATGAGTAGAGTTTCAAAAATACATGGAAGGGTAAATTGACTATATAAACCAAAATTTCTATTAATCAAAAACAAAAAACAAAATTGGTTGATATTTTTATGCTATTTTTTTGTTGAAAGATTCAAATAAATCAAGAATTTATTTTGGAGTAGATGATACAATACTAAGACTTAGGTTTGAGAACCATAATTGAAAGTACAACCAGACAAAGCAAACGAAATTTAAATGTTTGATTTAAAATGATTTCTTATTTCCTTGATTTTTTTTAAACAGAACCACAATGGATGAATTAAGATCCATCCACCCATATTTCAATGATATGTTAAGAAGGGTCAAGGAAATTGATTCAAATGGAAAAGAAAATGAATTAAGATCAGGATAAAAGAAAACTAAACTCATTAATGTTGAAGAGTTATACATAATCTGACCAATTTGATGGTGTAAAGGATGGAACTTTTGAATGTACCATGCATGGTTCAATAGTTCACTTTTAAGGATAAATATCACTATACATGCCATTTCAAAAAATCATAGGTTTTTTAGGGTAATCAATGTAAACAACTACTATAGTTGAGAGTGTAAGGGAAAGAAAATTTCATCTCAACTATTAAGGTGGAACATGAAAATTCATTCATAGATGGTAAAATTATTATTCACTCAATATTGGTAAATGTTTATTTTATTATGGTATTACGCCTTACTTTATTTCCACAATATCTACTAGATATACTGAATTACATCCTTGATACCTTGAAGTAGGGATATCCTTTAAAAATCATAATGTTGTGATCAATGCAATACAAATATTAGACTCTTCCCCTATTATTGAATGTTTGAATATTTTTACAGTGAATATCATAATCCTTTTCATGGTGGAATTTGATTCAATAATGGGCATGGATGAGATCTCATTATATAGATCTCACATCAACAATATAGAAAAGGAAATCTCTTCCTATATGCCAAACCATCCCATGCTCTTATAAAATTCAAGGCAGATGATGAGTATTCTATAGAAAATCCCTAAATTAGGTGAGTGATGATACCTATTGGAGAAGGATATATTTCCCAAATGGTTGCTTAAAATTAAATAATCAACCTTGAGAAAATACACATTATAAAGGAATAAACTTATTTATTTCCAAAAGTGTTGTTCAACCTTCCCTGAAATCATAAAGTAGGGTTCACAATATTATTCACACTTAGAGTGACTAATTTCTAAAAAGTAACCTATATTATAATCCCAATGAAACTATAGAAGAAAAAGGAATAGATAAAAGAGAATTTGGATAAAAGGTTCATATTCCCTAGTGCATCATCTTGGGCTGCACTCGTTCTCTTTTTCAGAGAAAAGGATGGATATATGTAGTTATTAATCAAATGTAAGGATATCTATATGATCCCAAAAAATTAACCATTACAAAATATTGAAGAATTATTTATCCATATTCAAGGAGCTCAGTACTTCTCAATGGTTGATCTTTATTATGAATATTATCAGTTGAATGTGTAAATGTAATATATTCATAAGGAAACCCTCTGTATGAGGTATGGACGCTGTGAGTTCATTGTGATTCCCATAAGACTTACTAATTCACATATAATAATTATTTATTTGACGAATAGAGTCTTTAGTGAATACCTTTAAAAATATATGGTAGTATTCATTAATGATATTATCATTTAATCTATGACTAAGAAGGAATATGAATAGTATCTATCCATTATATTTGAAATATTATAAAGGGGAATATTTATTCTAACTTCATCAAGTGCCAATTTTGGATTCCAAAAGTCCCATTCTTTGGGAATGTGATCATAAGTGAGGGAATTTAAGTGGACCCTTCAATGATAAAGTCAATTTAGAATCATCATAGAAATTCAAGTGTCGTAGAAATATATAGTTTTCTTGGATTAGCTATGTTCAACCATTAATTGAAGAGAAATTTCTCATGATTATATATCCCAATAAATAAGATAATATATAAAGGGGAAAATTTTGTATAGATTATATAATTTTTGGAAGGATTTAAGGAGCTCAAGAAGTGACTAATCCCAACACTTGTGCTCAAACCACACACTAGTGGAGAAGAGTTTATTATATATAGTGAAGCTTTAAATAAAGGCTTGGGTTGTGTAATCATAAAAAATAATAATTTTATACAGTATTCCTCACAATAGTTGAAGATCGATGAGAAAAACTACTCGAAACAAGATACAATGTTATAATCATTGACATGTGCTTTGAAGATTTGGTGTCACTTCCTCTAAAATGATAAGTGTTTCAAATGTATAGAAAAAAAGAGTCTAAAGTATATATTCACATAGAAATATATCAGTATTAATCTATGAATATAGTAAGACATGATCAAATACTATGATTTATCAATTCACTACCATCAAGGAAATGAGAATAAGGTAGTTGGTGCTCTTAGTATGAAAACCTACTATGTTATCCCAGATGCAGATTAAGAGGGTCCTTATCTTAAAATATATATTGATGATGGATCTAGAAATAATAATTGTTGGGGTGAAATCCAATATTTCATAAATTATTTTATGACCATCAATCAAAGAGAACATCATAGAGGCACAAAGGGATGATTTGTCTCTTAAAAAAATGTGATGGTAGAAAAGTAAGGGAAGTTTCATTAATTCAATATCGATAATAATGGTTTAATTTACTTTAGAGATTGAATTTTTGTTCCATCATCAACTGATAAAATTAATGATCTATTGTATAATAATCATATATCATCTTTATCCATCCATCATAAAACTACCAAGATGAATTGTGATCATAGAGAGAACTTCTTGTGGTACAAAATGAAGTAAGAGATCATTGCATACACCTTAAAGTGTTTTTATGACTACAAGATTAAGCAGATAAATTTAAGACTAATTGGATATTGAAACTATTATCTATAACCATATGGAAATGGAAGAACAACACTATAATTTTTTTACTGGTCTCCCAATGGAATCCAAAAGGAAGCTATGGGATATGGGTTATGGTTGTTCAACTCATTAGGGTTGTCCACTTCATAGATATTCAGAAAGATTTTCAACTTGAAAAAATTTCCAATATATATGTAAAATAATTGGTGAGGATATATGGGGTACCATTTTTGATCATTTATGATCATGATCCAATGTTCAATTCTAAAATTTATAAAATATCCAGCATTCTCTGAATACTCAATTGAATTTTAGTACGACCTATCATCCCCAAATTGATAGACAATCTAAAAGGACCATTCAGATACTTGGGGTTATGTTGATATCATGGTCAATTAAATTTAATCAAGTATGCGATTAATATCTCTAATTAGATGGGTTCTCACACAAAAACAAATTTCACTCAATTATTCCAATGGATCTTTATAAAGATCTGTATAGGAAGTGATGTAGAACACCATCATGTTCGGATAAAGTTGATTAAAATAATCTACTTGGAAAAGATCTTATACAATAAATAATAAAGATGGTTCATACCATCTAATATTTAATAAAATCAATTAATAGTTTTTATAAGATCTAAAATAAAATCTATAAAAAACATGGATTTTGAAGATAGAGGAAAAGTATTATTTTGAATATTTCATTTGAAGAGAGTAATATGGTTTGAAAAGAATGTAACTCTCATATCTACGTACATTATCACATTTGAGATCCTTGATTGTATAGGAGCAGTGTCCTGTTATCTAGTACTTCCACTAAACATGTCGCAAGTTCATGATTTGTTCCACATATCTCTCACGAGTAAGTACATAATTGATTCATTACTATTACTAAATCCATTGGTGGTTCAAGTAGATAATGACCTATATTATTAGGATTATTTTGGGAGTATATTAGACTATTGATACAAAATTCTATGCAACAATAATACTCTCCTTGTAAAAATTTTATAGTAGAACCATCAATATGAAGAGTTGACATAGGGACTGGAGGTAACAATAATATAAAAGTAGCACCATCAATTCTCAACTGAGAATATGTTTTAACATTTCAGGGGTGGAATTTCTAAACGAGGGAAGAATATAATGGGCCATACTTTATAAATTATTTTAGTTTCTTTAATAAATTTGTGTTATATTATATTTTACAGAATTATACACATAAAACATAAAAAAAACAATTACACTTTATTTCCTTAATAGTAATCATTATATTAGTCAATGGTTAAACCAATAAAAATGGAAAATATTATAGTGGGAAAAAAATAGAAAATAGAAAACAAAAAATGGGAAATTTTGGATAACCACAATGGAATAGAATTATCTAACCCATGAATAAAATCATAGAAAAGAGAAAAATATTAATAAATCAATAAAAATTTTAGAAAATAAAAATATAGAAACATGGAAGGAATTTTAGAGAATGATGTATGAAATAATGAAAATTTATTTATATGTTTAAATATGACCATTGGAATAGTAATGTTACCATGGATATAGTTACATAATCATTATGAATAGTAATATGATTAATACGAATTTTAACATGATCATTGGGAGTACTAGCATGGTCGTTGAAACAATAATTATTCCACAAAATAATAAAATTTATACAAATAATATTAATCATGAGTAATTTATTAAAAATATAAATATTAAATTTTTATAAAATTAATTTCAAGATTAAAAACTCAAAGAAACTATATGTACATTTTTAATAAAATGTATTCAAATTTAGTTCATAAAAATCCTAATTTTTAAGTAAATAACTAGATAAAACTATTTTAAAAAATTATTTTAATAAAATAAATTTAATTTTTAGAATAATCATGTACAAATTTCCCATGGGTTAATTTTTTCTAATTTTATGACTATCCTCAATTTTTGTGTGAATTGTTAAAATATATTTTTTTCATATACCATACGTTTTAGAATATAATAATGATATAATATTAAACTATTAAATAATAAAGTGGTTAAATCCACCCACATTAAATTTAATTAGATAATTGTGTCATTTAAAAATAATATACTTAATTTCAAAACCTAAAAAAGTAATTTACAATGTCAAAAAGTATAAACTGTCCTTTAAATATATTTTTTCAATTTCTTCTTTCCATTTGTTCAAACTTATAAATTCAAATTATAAGTTGTATCAAAGAATTAAAATCATGTTTTTATTAAAATATATTTCATAATGTCTAAAATATAACTATTAAAAGGATTACCTTGATTATAATAATTTATTTTTCAATATAACTTAAAATACCCCTATTATTAAGCCTTAATAC
The DNA here is from genome assembly GCA_963277665.1 of Viscum album. Lineage (NCBI taxonomy): Eukaryota > Viridiplantae > Streptophyta > Magnoliopsida > Santalales > Viscaceae > Viscum > Viscum album. The sequence goes on along the minus strand of OY728135.1, from coordinate 2,001,047,871 downwards.
CCCCTCTCCCACTCAATTGAAAAAAACTTAACCTCGACTTATGAAAACCAAATTACATTGAAAATACCCACTATTAATACCATTAAAATACCTTGGGTCATTTTGGTGTCAAATAACTCTATGTATTTTGGGATTTTAATTCCCAAGAAAATAAGCAAAGTCGAAAAGAGGGTAATGTTTCATAAACTTCCCATCTCATTTTTTTATTCTCTTCCTATTTTTCTATATTACATTCAAACGTTAATCTTATACGATTAGTTGATTATTATGTTGAAATTATATTAATGATGTTAACCTACTGCAATGATTATATTTATGGCATATTTTATTTCATTTTTCTGCTCCATATGTGACAATGCATTATCAATGGTGAGTTAACTACCTAAAAGGACATTTAAAACTCTCTAATTATCTATAGGGAATTTCTTGATTATTATCATTTTATGATGTGATGGGTGGGAATAGAATAATAAACCCCTCTAATGTATTGGTTAACATGATATATCTCATGATATTATGAGTATTATGTGTGAACATAATGCTATCTTTTCTCACAAATATTATGTTATGATTTATGCATATATGTAATGTGTGAACAATATAATATATTTGTACAAAACTACGTGTGGTATTTGACCACTATGTTATGGTGTTTCATTACTATACATATTCCATTTTCCATGCCTTTTTATATGATTTAATTAAGTTTATGACAATGACACGATGATAATGATATAACAAGGATGATTATGACCACTCATGTAGTACTAATTTATATATATCATATTCCTTATATGTTATCCCTCCCCTTTTTGGGATTTTAGCTCACCCATTTTGTTTGTGAATATCCTTAGGTGATTACAAGTACAAAAGAGAACACGAGAGATGTATGACGGCTATGAATAATGAATTAATTAATTTTTATGTTTTATTATGTATAGGTGTTGTGCGAACATAATTTTTCCCAGTTACAATAACTTTTCTTCCAAGAATGTTTTACTGTTATTTTATTTATCATATAAATTATGTTATAGTTTTGTAAGAAAAAGTTGGTTTGTTATGAAATATAATTATGGCTAATCTATCTGGGGCCAAGGTAATGTACAATGTATGACCTAGTGGTACACAAATTGTTTTCAAAAGTCGAACACCTAGATCTATTATTCTACACAACATGGAATGTAAAATTCCGCAACATGGAAAGTGAGTCTGATCACAAAGCATGTGGTGTTGGTCATAGTACATGGTGTTGGCCTCTTCCTGAGTCATTTTTTGCTGATTGGTACACTGGGTGTACCTTTATCCTATATTGAATGTGGTCCACCCAAACATCCATGGGGGTGTAATCCCTATACACTCCATTTCATTCCGTCCAGGTTCACATGGCATGTGGGCACCATACATGACTCTGTGATGTTTTTCTCTAAAAAAAACTTAATTCCATAGAAATATGGATTGCATGGTGTGTGTTCTTCCGAATTATACATCATGAATTTTGGAAATTTTCTAATAGATAGATTTTTTTCCAGCTTTCCCTCATCCTTCACCCTTATTGTGATATCCACTAAAAATATCACAACTCTATATTGAACATCATCAATGTATTACAAAAAAATTAAGATTATGGCCATTCTTGTAAGAAAATAAAAGCATCATCACATCTTATTAAGGGATTATCATCCCACTTTCCATAGCTCAAGATTCCAGAAAAACCCAATCCTTCTTCATATTCTCATTATCATCATCATTACTCTAGCATTCTACAAAACATTGTTATAAACCCAAAATAATGATCTATGGAACCAATCATTGATTTTGAAATGAAATGGGTTCACGGAAACTATGAAATTAACTATCAAATCATAAGGGATACCTATGTTTATAATAAAATTATTCTACTAGTATAATTATAGGATAATATAGTCTAATATTTTCAATATTTAAAATAATTAATTACTTTTTCTATATATCCTTCACTATGGTTTGAATTGATCTTATGACTGACAGAAACATATCCCCTATGAATGTCAAATTGTATGTGTAGTAATTCCTCTTTATCATTTATTAAACATTTAATTATAGTATTTTTCACAAAATTTTTTTTATAATCTATGTTTTTTTTCTCAAATTAGACATTAAATGATTTATTATAGTGTGGTGGTTATTTTAGATTGAAATAAGTAATTATTAGAAATTATGTTAGTTATTCTTGTTTTAAAGGTTAAAATATTCTTTGATTATTTTCTGAATTATTTATCTATTTCCTTTTTGAATTTAATTTATAAATTTCAATTCTTATTATTATATATTAATTTCAATGTTCTCTGAATTAACTATTCATTTATTTGTTTTTTATTAATTTAATAATTTATTAATATATGTTTAATTTTTAATCTCATATCTTAAATTATTTAGTAATTGATAAATTAAGTTTGAATTAATTAATTTTGTAATATTTATCATTTATTTTTTTCTCAAGTCATTAATTAGATCAATAATGAATTTTTAATTTAATTTTTAATACTTTATTTAAATGATTTATTTTATAAATTCTAATTATTTGTTTTTTTATGTGGATTATGTGATTGACAAAAATTTTTAATCTACTGAAATGATTTTGAATTGTATTTTTATGTGACAACATGATGAATCAAAATTTTGGACGAGTCCAAAATCGACTACAAGGGAAACTCAAGAACTTGTTCTATGTTTTTGTTTAAATTTAGTACATGGATGGATTGACCATAGGCCTAAATTGAAGTGACCATGGGATAAGAGTGACCAAATCTTCTTATTAAAAGTTAATAGGGTATAAATAACCATATACTTTAAGTAATGAACTGTGGCATAAAATTCTATCACCCCATGAATGAATAATTTTGGTTAAAAATATGCAAAAAAATCATTAATCATGGACAGTACCAATGACAATTTCCCAAATTAAGAGGATCAACCATATCCAAAATATAATGAACCGTATTTTCTCCTTCATTTGACCTTGTCAGATCAATGAAATAATGATCTTGATGTTTGATATGGTGCAATGATATGTGTAAATTTTGTGTTTATCATGACCATGATTTTTTGAATTATTGATGAAATTATATACATGTTGATGATTTTTAAGGTACTTGAACCCAATCCTAAAGAAGATTACATGAATAATTATTTTTATATTGTGGTGGAGATGGAAACTAATCCTAGAGAGAACCTCGACTGAGGATAAAGAGGGCCATTAGATATAGTTTTATTGATCGAATGTAATGATTCATATAGGAATGTTGAATTCTATATCTGAGCATTCCATGGTTAAATATGTTCAGACCTTTAGTATTAATAGAGTGACCAAGGTATTTTTGTCTTTAGAATCAATTAAAGATGATGAACATATATCAATTAACTCTAAATACCTTGATGAAATTTAATTTTAATATTTAGAGTGGGTTTGATGTTAAATATTAATGAAGATAATGATAAGGTGGTTAAGGAATACAAAAAAGAACTAGATAAATATTATAGAGAATATTTTGATTCAATTTTTTATTTAATTATTAATGACTTTATAAAGGACATGTATTTTAATTGAGATATAATTTGGGAAATATAAGTTGTTTTTCTTGGGATTGTTTCTGATTGCATGTTTGAAGAAGGATTTAATGGTCTTTAATTATACATCAGTTGGAAATTATGTTGGCACTCAATAAGTGTTTGAAAAAATTGTTTCATGAAGGCACAAGAAATATAAAATGCATTACCCAAATAAGAAGATTTTTAAACTAAGGTCTATCAATGAATATTCCAAATACAAGATTAAATATTTTAGATTTTAGATATATTTAGTTTTTTGTCACCGGGGTTGGTAGGTCATGTTGAAGTTGAAGTAAAAAAATGTATTTGGGTAATTTTACATTAAACTCTAATGATAATAGAAACTTTATAGGAATAAATTCACATGGTATTTATTTATCAATTATAGACGAAGATGATTGATTCATGATGAAATTATTACGCCCTTTTTTTCTAAAAATTCTTAAAGGTGAGTTGATTTTGAAGGATGAAAAGAGAATTTGAGTCACACATGATATGTTTGAAAAAATATTTTACTGAATCCATTGTCTAATGGAAGTTATTCTAAATATTACTTAACGGATGAAGCTTTCGTAAAGTTAGATTGGTGAATAGTTTCTTTGATTATAGAGCTATATGTTGTGCATTTATTATTGGACACTTGTGTGAAGTTGAGGCCTTAAGAGAGTTGGTCTATGTTGATGACTTGGGTTAGTTTCTGAATCTATTGTAATGACCAAGGAATGATGAATGAATCAGAGAACAAATATAGATTCATTTGAAACATAATTCATGTGTATTCATTATTGAATTTTATTAAATTTTATCATTTTATGTGATGTGGTTAATTATAGTGAGTAATTCCATGTGTTCTGTAAATAGGAATAATTGGGCTATGTGGATGGAATGTTACTATTGGTTAATAATACAAAAAAAATTCTATATTAGAGGAGAAAATTTGGGAGGACACATCTAGAGACACTTCATCAAATAACATTGAGTTATAGATAACATTAATAATAGATTTTGAATTAGTTTAGGGAATAAAATAGGGCTTCACAGTACTCATTCACAACCAAGAATAGAGGGTATATTTATTCTACCCATTTTCCTCATTTGATTTCCATTATAATCAAAATTGAATTATTTTACACTTCTTAAATTGAAAACTTATTGTGGATAAATTCATTCTTGTGGAATTAAACTGTTGGTTTTATAATTTTATGTATACATGAATTCGTTTTTAGAATCATATTTTTCCCCTAGTAAATTATTTTCAAAATATAAAAATATTTTAGTGATATTGATCGATATTTAGATTTATATGATTTACATTTCGATTGGAGGATTCTTGAAGCAGTCAGATGGAAGATTAATCCATTGGTAGGTTGTTCTCTGGATGATGGATATTAACCTAATCAAACTTGTGGTCATTTTTGTAATAAATATTATAATAAATATGAATTATGTTCAAAATTTATCAGTTGAAATTACCCTTGTTGTGTCCTATTTTTTTTTCTTATTCTTATAATCGAATCTTTTTATTTTCTTATCTAGCATGAAATCACTGCTTACTTTTTTACATAAATAAGAAAAATAAAAAAATATATAATCCAATGTTTTTATGTGTTTTGGGTTTGTCAAAATTTTGGTCCATATAATCATTTTACCCTACCCTGTGGGTTTAAATCCAAACTTATTTCTATAAAATTAGCTTATAGGATTTAAAAAATTAAAAAAATTGATCCTTAAATTAAGTTTCATCAAATTTTATATCAAAATTTTATGTAAAGTTAATTTCATGACTAGAATTAAAAATAAAAATAATTATAAAACATTTAAGAATATTTAAAAAATGTTCTTCTAAAATTTTTATATTCTTTGTTACTATGATGTTTTTTTTCTTAAATTTTAATTTCACTTCTTTTACATGTGCACTAGATTATCTTCTGATATTCTATAACCTTTCATCCATAACATCCAAATACACCTAATGGTTTTAGAAAATAAAGAAAAAAATGAAATATCCGAGGGAGGTTTTAATAAATCGTAAAAATATTATTCCACCTCAAATTAGAGAACCATAGGGTGGGAGACATAGCCTGAGATAATTTTAATTACACACTATGTCTATAAATCTTTCTTGAAATAAGTTTTCACCTCTCCCTAGGATCTATGATAATAAATAGTATTTATTATCCATGCTATTAATATTTAATTGTTTTCCAAATGAATATTTTTTAGTCTAAATTAGGGAACCTTAATGTGTGGTACAATAACATCCACTATGAGGGATGGGTGTTGAAGAGTTGAAGTTGATGTAATTTCTATATTTTTGAAGAACAATACTAGATCATGGATTAAAAAATCATTGGATAAAAATTTTCATATATGGGATCATGTGTTTAATTACTTCATCATGAAATTTATCCCAGGAGAATGATCATAGAGGGTTGGTATAAAATAACTAGGTTTATTCAATATGAGGGAGAATTTTTCCATGAGACTTTGGACATGTTTTTGGGTCTCGTTAGATAATATAGCAATCATAATTTTTCTCCAAATTTCTTAATGGGAACCTTTTACAATGGACATAACCCTTACAACCAAACTCTTGTTGATTAATCAACTCGAGGGGATTTATCTGATAAAACTACTAAATAATGCAAAAAATATTCAACACACTTTAATTAAATTATAAGCATAATTATTCTTGATGGGGGAACAAAATAATGAGATGAATAATTTTTTTTCAAAATGATGATTTACTATTTTTTGGAATCTATGGAGTAAATCATGAAAACTAACATAGGAATAAATCCAAACAATGTTTCATGAATATGAATTATACATCGTTCTATCCCAACTTCAAATTTCCTTCCTAATCCACAAAAAAATTATAATTTTTCTTATTATAGTACTAGGATGAAATAAAAATAAGATCCTTTTCAAATAGTTACAATCAAGGTTGTAGGAATCATCCTAACCAATCTTGGAAGGTGAATGGTATGTTTAGACCAGCTACTGCTTCAAGTATCTCACAACATCCTAAGATTTTTTTAGATTCATCAAATGTCTAAAATATCAATACCTCTATTGGATTTTGAGGTATTGATGATTTTTTTGTTCGAGTAGATTATTAGGATTCTAGGAATAAATTTTACATGGAATCCCAAAAATATATTTTCATGAATGACATGAATAATCAATAAATGAAATCCAGTAAAATGGAGAGGGACTCTGGTTATTGAGAAAAATAAAAACTATAAATCACAACTAAAGTTAATCATTTGGAGGACTTCAAGGCTATGAAAACAATAAGGGTTTTAAAAAATCAAGGTGAATTTGAAAAAAAACCTATAAATTCCAAAATGAAAATGCAGAATATTCTATAAATCAAAAATTGGATAAAAATTAATTTGGAAATGAGTTAGTAATATTGAAAATGAATAAATTCAAATTATTCCTCCATGAAATAAAGATAAAAAGATTATAAAAAATTATAAGGGAGAGGAGAAACATGCAAAATTTTATGGCATACCAAATGCTTTAAAGAGTTTTCCCCACCCATGATTTTCCTAATATGATGAAAGAAATAGATAATTAACATTAACTTCTCAAGTTCTAGGTGATTTTGACAGATCTTTGAGTTAATATTTCATTAATACAGTACTAGATTAAGATTAATTTATATCTTAAATAACTAAAATCATTCTCTTAATCAAAAAATATTTTTAATATTTTCAAAGTATAAGCTCACCGAAGAGCGTAGTTCCACTCTTTAAAAGAAAATCCCTCCAAAACGTTAAGATACTTAGAGTTTTTTTCATTCTATATAACTTTGTGAATAATTCCAAACTCAATTTTATTTTTGTTCTTGTATATAGTAGAAAACATATCCCCTTATAACATTTTCAACAGTTGAGTTAGATGAATTTCAACCCACCACTATCATTTAGCAGTTGGCTAAATGATCGTTCACACATCCTATATAAAGAATTGATGACTTGGTAGTTAGAGTTAGTAAGTTGTTTTTGTATTTTAATTATATTATTATAGAGATTTAGTGTAACTAAGAGGTTCCCTTTATTCTAGTATGGAATTCAATGTCCATTAGATGTGTTTCTATTGATGTTTCCATGGGTGATTTTATTTTTATGTTTGGGGAGAAGTAATAGGTATTAAATGTTTATAAAAATTTCCAATAACCTACTTTTTGTGAGAACTACTCATGAGTGGGGTTGGTAAAATCTAAGATATCATTTGATCATTTAGAATAGTTGGATAAATAGTAATTAGTTATAGAAATATCTTCATAGTTTGATAATAATGTGTCATAGATTTTTGAGTATACTAAAAAATGAGAATCAAGATAGCTTTTGAGATTTGGAAAATTTTAATAAGTCTAAGAGTGCGATATTAGGGAAAAACTTTCTTTGAAAAGTATTCTAAAATATGAATTAGAAACTCATGGTAGTAAACTATCCAATTTAGATAGCAGGGTAAAAAAAATTTGGTTCAAATATTTTTTTTAGTTTTTCATTTGTTTTTAAAAAACATATTGAATGGATTATACATTTCAGGTCTAAGAGTCTTCCATCCATTGAACAAAAATACACTTTGGAGCTGAAATTTATTCAGGAACATTTAACATACTCGAATCTAGTTCAAAATTCATTAATTCCTACTATTATATCTGATAAACATATGGAAAATCGAAATAGAAAATAAATGGGATTTCAAAAATTGAAAAAATAAATATTTTTTGTATATATCTGACATCAAAGGGGTTACCCATTCATAGTCATGAATATTTTTTCTATAGAATGATATTAGAAGGTATGGGTGGAAGATCAAAAAAATACTAAACCCAAACATGAAAGTGGTTGTGAGGGGATAGTTTATCATTTTTTATATGATGAAAAAATATACCCCATTTATGAGAGTTCATGGGATAGATTAGTCCACATAGTCTCAAATAATGTACGATTTATAGTTTTCACCAATGAAAATAATGAAACAATACTGATTATAAATGAAACTAAATGGAGAGTCTATGTAGATTAAAAAAATATTCATTCAGCAATTGGGAAGAAAAAATTTACTAATAAATTCACAGACTAATTTCTTAAGAGTCTCAATGAGAATGGGTTTTTATAGGTATTCTAGATACAATCAGATTCTAATATCCTCATTAGTCCCAAATAAAACCATATTCACATGTTTATTTGGGATTTTTTCTTTCCAGTAGGTTCCCTTTTCATTATGTGCTTCTAGAACATTATTCAAATATGTATAATGAATTTATTTCTAGACATGATAGGTGTGATCATTAATGTGTTTGTGGATGATTTTTCCATTTTTGGGAGCACTTTTTAGATATTTTAGAAAAATATAAATTTTTTTAGATATTTTTAGAAACTACCATTGTTGTTAATAGGGAAAATGAAAATTTATGGTCACTAAATCAATAGATTTAGGATATAAAGTGTCTAATAGGTGAATTGATATATATAATTCCAAGATATAAGTAATAAAAAAATTAAAACATTTCATAAATATCAATGGTGTTCTATTATATTTATAACATGCCATTTTTAACTTGGGGTTTAGAAAAGACTTAAAAAAGAACAAATCCCTTGTGCTCACTATTGGTTAAAGATACACCCTTAATGTTTATTTGAATTTGTTTTAATTCATTTAATATTCCTAAATTGAAACTCAATTCTTTACCCATCATAAATTCTCATTATTGGAAACTTCATTTATGATAATATGTGTGATGCAAGTGATATAGTTGTTTGAGTTGTTTTTTCCCTAATAAATCTATGATGTTACATTTAGTGTACTATGATAGCAGACTACCTAATGAATATCTAAGAAACTACACCACTATTGAGAAATAGATTTTTTGATATTTTTTTCTTGGGAGATGTTTAGTTAGTACCTTTTTGGTTCTGAAGTCATAGTAATTATTGGAAAAGTTTCCTTTAAGTATATTTTATCTGCGAAAGAACCCATACATAGAATTATTAGGTGGGTACTTTTCTTACAAGAGTTTGATTTGGATATTAGAGATTAATAGATATATGAGAATGTTGTGGTAGATCATTTTTCTATGATTTATAGTACATATTGTAATGATCAGAAGGATATTAATTATTCATTACCTAATGAAATATTAATCACTATTTTATATGATAAATCTTCTAGATATGAATATATTTCCAATTTATTAGTAGTAGGAGTTATGCACAATTATTTATCAAATAATAGGATGAAAAATTTAACTTATCAACTTAATTACTATATATGGGATGATTGTTTTATATATAAAAGATGGAATGGTAGGATTTTTAGGATTTGTGATTCATATGAAGAGATATTTCTTATTATAGACTATTTCTATTCCTCACCATTGGTTGGTCACCATACAGGTGAGTGGACTGCCCAAAAATTCCTTAAAAGATGATTTTTTAGACTATGTTTATTTAAGGATAATTATAGATTATTACTGGTTTGTGATAAGTGTAAGAGGATATAAAATGTTATAATAAATCATGACATCCCTCAAAAAATTATATTGGAAGTTGAATTTTTTGATATTTGAGTATTAGACTTTTTTGGACCATTTCCATCGTCACATGGGAATAAGAATATTTTGGTTTGTATTTTTCATATTTCTTAAATGGGTTGAGGGGTTGGTATTTCCTAAAAATATATATAATAGTGTTACCAAATTTATAATAATCAATTTCTTCTAAATATATGTGGTTTACAAAGAATTCATCATCAATAAAGGATCCCATTTCATGAATTTCAAATTCAAATAAATAATAAAAAATTTAATTATGTACATAGAACTAGAAGCGCTTACAATCCAAAATCTGGTGTATATGAAGAAATTTAAAATAGATAGCAGAATTTTTTTTAGAGAATTGTATCTCTAACACTTCAATTTATTGGTACTTGAAAATGGAAAATGTGTTATAGGAATATAGAACTGCATTTAATACCTCAATTGGTTTGGATCTATATAGGTTAGTTATTAGAAGATATTATAATTTACCAATGGAGTTGAAAAACAAGAAATTTTGGGAATTGAAGGCCCTTAAATTTTGTTATAAGATAGGTGGATAAAGAACACTAATTCAGATAAGTGTGTTATATGAAATTAGTAGAGAGTATTATGATTTTTTTGGGATTTATAATGAGAGGGAGAAGGTTTTTCATGATATTTTTAATTATAATAGAGAATTAATGGTTGGGTAGATGGTTCTTATATTTAATTAAAGACTTAATTTATTTATGGTAAAGGATAAATCCAAGTCCTTGTGAATATTAACCATTCGTAGAGTGCTTTAAAATTGAGCATTCGAAAATATTTAGGTAGAGAATAGACCAATTTTGGAAAATGTTTAAGGGATTGAATATTATTTTTAAGGGAATCTAAAGTGTTTGTATTCCGATTTTTTTCTTAAAAATAAACTTTCTCTTAAATTCTAACCTTGGAATTTAAATTCATTACGGTATGTGAGCCAACCCAACATCAATCTTACATGTTTAATTATATTTGTGTAGAATAAAGTGTAAGTGTTATCTGTTTATTTGTCTCCATTATGTACTTTGATCTAATTATGAGTTTCCTCCATTTTACTTAAATAAGGTGGTTGGTGCAGGGAAACTCAAAGTGAAAAATCCAAAAAAATTTCATGTGAAAGAAAATCTGTCTCCTGGATCATCACTAGATAAAACTTTCATAAACTGTACCTCTAATTTTATCTTCTTTTAAGCCCAAATTTCAAAATATAATTATTAAATATTTATCTTTTAGGTTCTAAAAATAGAATAAACCATAGGATTTTACTCAAGGTAAAAATGGAAGATGTGTTTTTGGATGAAATCAAACGAGAAAGATACTAAAATTTAAGATATGTTTTTTATGTTCCCATTATTTATTTTTTATTGGTTCTATGCAATTTTATTTAGGTTATTAGATAATAATTAGGCTTATTATTTTTAAATATTCTCATAGTGTGAAATTATGTGTGGGGGAATGATTCCCTTGGCTATTTTTTTGTTTAAGTGAATGTGGATTTCATTTAGGGTGTTTAGAATACTATTTTCTTAGTTTTTGAAAATAAAATTGAAAAAAAAATTGAAATATGCTGGATATCTTAAAAATTCACTCATTTAATTTTCTCATTTTGTATGTATTCATTGTTTTTTAGGGAACATTCTTTGAATATTATTAAAAATTATTATATCTGTAAACAATAAAAGTCATATATTTTTACATTATATTTTGAATTGATTATATGAAATTTCAGAAAAGACCTTGGATGAACTGTTTTATGACCATGAAAAATACATTAAAAATACTCATTTTCCAATATTTTCGAATTTTAACTATATAAATTTTTTCACCGATTTATGTTTTAAAAATGGTGACATTGGTTGATTTTTATTGTGGGGGAGGGGTCTTCCTAAATATGAAAGACTATACTTCAAAGTAGAACACATCAAAATACAATAATTAATTTTTTCCAAATTTATTGTTTCTCAAGATTCAAATATCTTTTTATGTGGATAAAATTTTTATGATGTTTTATATATTTATTTCCAAGTTGAGAAGGTTAAAATTTTCTAATTAACCATTTATTTAATTAATTTCATAAAGTTATTTATCTCTTGAAAATATCTATTTTTTAGACATTTGGAGTATGATTTGCAATCATAATTGCTTGTGAACAATTTAAATGGGTTCTAAACTTTTAATATCTATACTTATATGATATATTAAATGAAAAAAATAGTATAGGTTATAGTTTTACTCCTTTATTATTTTAATATTTTATTCTTTATGATGTTGGATAAGTTATTTATGATTCCTTTTAATAATTAAATTTTATCATTCAATCATAGTGTCTAATTATTAGGTATTATAATTATATGTGTCAATTCTAAATATGGAATAATATAGTTTGTAAGTCTCATTTAAATTCAATGTGATGATTTCTAAAACTCTTTCAAAATTTCCTAATTACATCCTATTTGTAAAAAAACCATCATTTGACCAAATAACATCTATCTAAAAAAGAAATATTTCCTTTGTTCTAGAAAATTTATTGGGGAATATTATACTTAAAAATGAATTCTTTGAGGAAACTAACCATTTACCATGAATAATACTTTCCTTATATTGAATTTATAAAATTAGTTTCTTATGGATAATAAATTCTTAAGTGTTGCAAAATTTTATATTTCCTTTAATACTTGGTTTTAGAAAAATTATATTTGGTTTATTATATATATTTTTAGGATAAAAGTAGACTTTAAATGGTTAATTATAGTTCAGTTGTCATTTGATATTAAAATTTGTAATTATCGATAGGTATGTTAGTTATGCTTTTTATGTTTAAATTATCCTTTGATTATTTGTTGATATATTTAATTTTTTTTTTAAATTATAATTTTTAGTGTTATTGGATAATTAATTTTTCCCAGAATTATATATTCATTTATTTTTAAGGAATTAATCTATTACAAATTTAGTTGATGTTTTTTAATCTCTTATCTTAATATTTTTTAATAAATCATTATATTAATTTAATATTTAAAACTTCTTTACTTTTTATCATTAATTGTTTTTTTATTTAATGATTTAATTATTTTATAAAATATGAATTTAATTTTTAATCTTTTGTTTAATTTTTTAAATTAAATCAAGATTTTTCCGGGTTTCTAGGCCTTCATTATTCCTAATGTAAAATTTGAAATTTCCCTAAAAGACTGCGACTTGTGTTTTGATGTCACAACAGAACTAATCAAATTTTAGGCTAGGTGTACAAGTTAAATTACGGGTAACTCAAGGTATTGTGCCAAATGTCTGTAGAAATTTTGTAAAGGGTTAAGTCGACTATATGCCAAAGTTGAAGAAGCCGTGTGATATGAACAATGAAATTTTTGAAAAAAAATAAATGGGGATAATCGACCATGAGATCTAAGAAGTTTACTGTGAGAAAAAATTATATTATTTTTATAACTAAATAAATTTAGGTTCCAAAAAAATATAAATGGAAACCATTAACCATAGATAATATAGATTAAAAATGCTCGGATATAGAGGACGAACCATATGGGAAATACCATTGACCATATTTGTTCCTCTATACAGAAAGATGAGATCATGGGAAGCCTAATATTGATGTTTGATCATGTGCACTGAGATTATTGAATTTGTTTTCCATCATGTCCAATACCCTTTAGATATTTGAACAAATTTCATGGAAGTAGAATAATTTTAAGGATCTCAATCTCAAGCCTGAAGATGATTACAAGACTGATTTTTTTTTAATTTTTTTTTGGATATATAACCTAATTATGGTAAACCCACAATAGAGGTTTAGGAGGGTCATCATATATAGCATGTAATGATCCCAACCAAATCTTTATATTAGAAGGATGAATTCCATGTTATATATTACCAAGGTTTATTATGTTTATAGCTTGAAGATTCCCATCAAGATCAAGATAAATTGAGAAAAAAACATTGATTGATGATGATTAATGTAGATTGGTTAACTCTGGTGATCATGATTATATTGAGATTGAAGGTGGAGAAATGGTTTGATGTTTAAGTTTACAAAATATGATGATCCATTAGAAGAGGAATACAAAGATGAACTAGATGAAGATTAGGGAATCTATTTTGAGATGATTTTTAAGGTTTCAAAAAAAGAAATGGATTTTAATCAAGTAATTAGAGGGATGAAAGAAGTTGTTTTGTTATCCATGGTTCTTATTACTGAGATGGATTGGGAATAAATGTGCTCTAATGTTATAGATGCATGGATTGAGGTTGGATATTAGTAGGCATTTGAAAAAATTATTCAATGATTCCTTTGGTAAAGATGATGTAGGAATTATAGAGGGAAAATTTTGAACTACTGTCCATCAGAGAAGATTCCAAAGTCAAGATTGATGATTTGATATTTTTGATCTCATTAGTTCTTTGTATTCATAGCTAGTAAGTGATGTTGAAATTAAATAATGAATATTATTTGACATATTTCCTGTGAATCAATCAATGGAAGCAGCGAATCAAAATGAAGATGATCTCATGGGTCCTATTTAAGAATTTTGATCAAGTAAATAATTAGACTACCGAATCAAGATGTTTTCACTTTGCCTTATTTTGTACCATTTATGCTTAATGGTAAATAGATTTTATAGGTAGAATTTTTAATATGAGTCACATTTGAATTTGAAAAAATACAATAGTGAAGCCAAATTATTTCGGAAGTTATACTAAGTCAAAGATAATGGTTGAAGATATATTCATGTTTAATAGATGAATATGTTCTTGATTAACAGATATGGTTGTTTTCTTTCATTTTTATACACATGTGTCCAATTGAGGCCTCATATCCACCGACCTACGTTGAAGTGTTGGGTTCATTTATAGAATCTATCCCGAAGAGCATGAAAGGATGAATCAATAGGACAACACATCCAGATTCCATTGAAATATAATTAACATGTATCAATTATTTCTATTTCCAAGGTTTTTATCATGTCAAATTCTTATGTTAAATATCTGCAACCAATAACATATTATTGGAAAATATGAAGAGAATAAGATTACTTTTTGGAATGTAACTGTAATCTAGTAGTAATTTTTGTGAATAAACATTATAGTAGGGGAAAATCAGGGAGGATTCTTTTAGAGATAATTCATTAAAGAATTTTGGATAAAAGAAAACTTCATCAATAGATTTCATATTAGAGAGAGGAATAAGATATAGCTTGTAAACACTTATTCATGATTAAGAGTAGAGAAAATATTTAATATTCCCTTAATTGTTCCATTTATTTTCATTATAATTAAATAAATTATTTTATGATAATTTAATTGGACATGTTTTGTAACTAAATTCGTACATGTAGAGTTAAACCATTTCTTTCATAATTTTTCATCTTCATAAAATTTCTTCAATGAATTATTTTGAGTCTCTAGATATTTTTTACCCAAACATAAGAATCATTCAATGATATTAAATTTTTATTGTAATTTCTATGATTTACATTATGGCTGGTTGATTTTGTAAATGACATGCTATGAAAATCACCCCATAATATGTTTTTATCTTGTTAAATATGATTAACCAAATCAATTTTTTGGTTTCAAATGAAATAAATTTTTTCAAAAAGAAGAAATAATTTTAAACCAAATATTTTAAATTTACCTTTCCTTGTATCATTATTATTTTTAGTTCTTGTTATCATACCTTAATTATCTTCCTATATTAACTAGTCAAAAATAAATAATTCCTTTATATTTTATTTTCAAAAAATAAAAAAAATATGAACCTGATATCATACAACATCATTTTATGTCTTACGGAAATAAAATTTTGGGTCTGTATAATCATTTTTCTTTTTGAAGTGAGTTTGATTCCCTAATTATTTTTTTACTAATAGATTTTATATTTTAAAATTTTTTAAATTTTTGATCCTTTTATAATTAGGAATAAGTCATGCACTAGTTACAATTTTAGTTAATACCCAATTATCCCTTACAGTGTTATTAAAGTTAAGTACATCTTTGTTGTATCCACATCTACATGTAGTATCCAGAAAAATATCTCATTATTTATAAACCACACACTCTTATATATTACCCGAAATCTTATAATTTTAATTATAGTTATTGTTATCCTTTGGGTTTTCATTAATATTTTATAGTCAAAATTACAAAACTAATCAAACTATTATCTTATACCACAATAGTGATCCAACATTATATTACCTAAATATTATATAATTTTTATAATACATAACATAATATTTATACATTCTAAGATTGAAGGTTTTAGTATCATGAGATGTTATACTTTCCCTATGATGGGTGAGGTCATATCAGGGAAAAATCCTCAACATTATGTGCGACTAATAGTTGGAAGATAGTGGATGAGACACCAAGGCAGAGTTAATAGCATGAGTCAGAGGAAAATGGGTAATGATCATGGTATAAGATCTAGAAGGGTTGAAAGTGGAAGACAATATTATGAACATATACCTCCATAAACACATCTAGGTATACCCAATATTTATAATGGAGCTATAGGGAGTTGATGTGTTTAATTGCATGATATTGAGTATAATAAAACAGTGTCTATCATAATGATCTGATGTATGATCTTTTTCATCTCCACCCTATCCTATGTTTTAATAGAAATAAACATGGTACATTATTTTATACCTTTATCCTCTATTTGAGAACATGATATTTAAGAATAACAACTTGATCAGCCTTCACGGTTGTAGAATACCACTAGTAGGTATTCTATGATAATAATTTTCTATCACCATTCCGACTTGGTTATTTGTGGATAGATTTTCCCATGGAACATTTTTGTGTCTATTATGAGAGAGTATTATATAATTCTTTTTATGAATTAAACATCCACCATCTGTTCCCACAATTATCTTTCCCATTAAATAATGAGACATACCTATCCAGAAATGTTGATATTTTCCATCACTGGAGAGGATGAATTTTAGTAAGAGTAAGAAAGGATATTATGTAGGAGAGTGCATCTAATTTCTCATTAGTTTTATAGTATAAAAGGTAGTGAAAACTCAATGGATTTTTGATCCCCTACAGTGTAAGATGATTACATAGATGTATTTATCAAGTAAATAGTTAGGTTACCTCGGTATTGAGATGTAAATATATATATATAATCAAATCAAAGTATAAATATGATATCTTCATTTGTATATTATATGATTCCTACATAGATTCAAGAGCCAAGGGGGTAGTTTTATGACCTTCAGAGGAAATACTTTATCTAACCTAGTGTGTCCCCATGCGCAACTATGATATTATTCTAAAACAGTTTGGATGTACCCTACAATTTTTTTTTGGATTACGATCACTTTAGTTAGATAATAGTTAATAATTGGTATCTACTACAGAGAATCCATTACTTATCTTGTTATTTGAAAGGGGAAAATTGGTTCTCAAAGATATAACTTAGGTTATGTTGTCCCTAGCGAGGGGTTCATGAGGAGGGCATACCTAAGATGTTATTATAATGTTCGAAAGATCACTATGATTACATGGTGATTCCCTATGGCCTACAAAATTCCCCACCATATTTTATGGGTCTCATGTGTTGAATCTTAAAGATCTACTCCACTATTTTGTGGTGGTATTTATCAAAGAAAATTCTCAAATACATAGAATTAGATGCCTCTTATATTAATCATTTTAGGATGGTCTTTGACGTACTTAGAGAGAATAATCTATATGGAAAATTCTCAAAGTATCTATTTTGGACGAAAGGAGAATAATTTCAGGTAAATTTCAACACAAAGGATGGATCAGCTATAGAACCAATAACAATCAAGGTAGTACTAGATTGGGAGCCACCTAAGATCACAAACAAGGTATGAAGATTCATCAAGTTGGATAGATATTACTAAAGGATCATGTTAGAATTAATTATGATTGTGACACCTTAAAATTATTGAACTAATTATGTAAATCTTTTATATAGTTAGATAAATGATATCATTCATTTCAGTAGTTGCAAAAACTTTTTTAACCCTCTCATATTAATACTGTATAAGTTAGGTTTTATTATAAGGCCCCAGCCTTAGACCTTACTTAATCTTGAGTTATTACAAGATTACACATTGAGGATCTTTTTAGGTTTAGAGTTTTAGAGAATTAGATCATAAAACTTGCATTACATTCGACATTTAAACAAAGTGGTTACATAAAGATAGTATTCATTTTTCCCATCAACGGAAACATATTTAATATAAAACATGGATTCTTCCTTGACACTTCCTTGACACTATCATATCATGTACCTTTCCCTTGACCTGTGAAAAACATTTCAAAAGCTTGGGATGAGCATAAAAAGCTCAGTAAAGGATATAAAAATATGGAAAGGAAACATCAGTACATATATACATAAGAATGAAATCTTACTTTACCCACAAAACATAAGCACTTTAACATACCTCATCAAATCATGAATAAATCAATGAAATAGTAAGACATAATGGTAACTTGAGGCATTCATAACATTCTTACGTAGGGAGAAACCCTCTTGGTTACGTTTGGAATACCCATCACAGTATATTCCATAAATCTCTTCATAGAATCCTTAAAATTTAACTACTTCGCGTTACCCAATGCATTTGAGAGCTATATCGAGCTCACCCGCCCTTAGCTTATCATGGAACCGCCCGTCTTCATAATAATGCCCAAGAACCATAACATAATCGTATCACATAAAACATACATAAAGGAAACATAACATTTCCACATTTCAATCACAAGATATCAATAAAACACATTGATATAATAAAAACATTATGAAAACCATTTTCAATACCAAAATAAAAGAAAATTAAAACAGGGTATTTATTTTTCTTAAAAAAAACAGTATGGCTTGTAGAGGAAACAGAAACTCAAATAATGGTCATGGCGGCGGAGAAGTCGTTGTCGCCACATACGTGCTACAAAAACATTCCCTTTGTTCGTTTAGTAAATGATTCATATAATAAATATTCCTTTTGACTAAACGTAGAAGTAAAAGGGGTTTATACACCGTATAAAATAAGGATGTGTATAAAACAAAATATGCCTCAATGAAAGGAGATTGAGACGAAGTCCCATACCTCGTATCCGACTTGACTTGATCGTTATTTAATCTCCTGAATAATAAACTTGAGTTAATTTCTACTTGTTTAAGAACCTTTTTTCATGTTCATTATTCCTTTTATATCACTTATTACCATGTCATGAACACGATGTAATTATTTAAGTTATTAACGGTCGTTTTAACGATCATTGGTCCTTGAGTCAAAAATAAACTCATTATAATTACAAGTTTTTCATGTATCCATTATATCCAGAGTTATATTGATGATGTAGATATCATATATATCATATATCTCCAGTATATACATGCATTTATAATATTAAATAACATTTAGAGGTAAGAAATGAAATGCACCGTTCATAGAGACGGTAAGCCGTACGTACGCATGAACGTTACTTTCATTTCTATTTCGTACTTTATGAAATGGAATCATAATGATATAATGGTATATTATAATTCCAGTATAATATCATATATAAAATCATTAATTACATCCTTTATACATCCTACATATGGCATTAACGAATCAAATCACTTTGAGGGGGCGGTAGTCCGCACTTCTTAAAATGAAGATATCATGTTTACCCATAATGGAAACCATAAAGGTATGCCATAAATGAAAAATAAAGAAGATTATGTAAAACATAAACATATTATATATCATATATAAATATAGTGACATCTTAATGGCCACCTTTGAAGGTGTTATATGAGTGTTGAACAATCATCGTTTCGTGATACAGAAATTCTCCATCCATAGAAACAGTATGGTCTTTAACCATTAGATGTAGGTGTGTGTAAGTGTAGCTCGAATACTTTTTATAACAACATCCTATTATATTTTAGATACTGTAGTTTTTACAAAAGAAATTAATTAAAAGATTTTATGGGGTTCGAGAAGCAAAATAAAACTAAAGGACTCAAGTGAAGACATTACCTTAAAATCGGGTAACTCCCTTTGGTTTGAGCTCAAAGGCTTCCTTGGGAAGACTTATGCCAAAAGTGAGGCTTCTAAGAGTTATAGAGGGATGTGGAGAGACACAATGGACAGGGGTTGGCCGAGCCAAAGGCTTTGTAAGTGTGGGTAAGGTGGTAGAGGTGGGGGCCTTTTATAAGAGCAGAGGAGGGGCACTCTTGGAAAGTAAACAAATGTTACTTTATTTTAAAATGAGTTTCGGATTTAAAAGAACCCACATTGATATAATTAAAGGATAATTTGATAAGGGTTCTAAATACAACCATACAATAGGTTTTGGACATGTGTAGGTCATATATTTTACATTATCTTTTCATTTTATTTAAATCGTTAAATAATGAGGTAATCGCTGCATCATTATGATGTCATAAATAATTTAATTTATTTAATGTCTAAAAATTATAAAAAAAATAAAATGATGTAGGAAATATTTTTATATTTCCAATGACTTTTTATAGTCAAAACTCTGACTTGTATAACCCCATGTAAAAATTGTTTTAGTAAAATAACTCATGTTTGTTACATTTTTACTTTTACATTGAATTAAAAGATATTAATGTCATTTTCCTTCTAAAATGGATCCATGGGGTCCCCAAGTTGACCCATGGATTTTCCTAGTCTGAAATGACACATCCAATAAGGGTAGGTCATGTTTAAAGCTAATCTCATATTATTAAGACATTATTCTTACCTTAAATTACACTAATTACCTCTAATCGTGATTAAAAACTTAAAGTTTACTATTCACCAAAAAATTATTTTAATCTCATTGATCCACATTTTACTTCTTAATGACAACCATGCATGTAGAATTTTTGAAAATCAAATCACAGAAGTGGAAAAGTTTAATTTAAACGAAAAATCAGTTTCTTTAACTACCACTTAGTGGTTTCACTATTCATCAAAAATTGATGTTTTTCAGAAAAATACCAAAACATCACCCTAAGATATATTTGATATTCTGAATTTAAAAATTATTTCTATTTTACAAAATTAAAATCATATAAGTTACATTAATTAATTTAATAATTAATTCCCGCTGTCATGACAAATAGCGTGTTTTTATGAATCAATAAGTATCAAAAGATTGACACTAGTTTATGTCCAATTTCAAAGTGAAATTGATTCCAATGACCACCATTGGATTAAATGGTAAAAATATATTCTAATTTCACTTTAAAACCAATTCAATAGATAATCTAATAATATAAATAAATTAGATTAAAAAGAGGTTTTGAATTAAAATACAACATTTTCACTATTCATTAAAAAATGAACTTTATCGGAAAAATACCAAAAATTCACACAAAGTAAATTTTGATGTCCCAATCATAAAGAATAAATTTATTTAGACAGTAATAGCTTATAAAATTTTCAAAAGATAGATTTAAAAATGTTTTTCCATTAAAAGGCAGTAAAACAATCTTTTAAAAATATTAGTCTATTATATGTTTAAGATTGGATTTATTTTCATTTTTAGCCTCTAAAACACTATATAATTAATTAATAGACATAGATAAAAAATATCTATTATTCATTACTTACTTGGGATGTTACATCCTTCCTCCCTTTAGAAAATTGTGTTCCCACAATTTATTTACTTATCAAATAAGTGCGGGTATTTATCCCTCATTGCATTTTCAGATTCCCATGTTGCCTCTTCAATCATGTGAGTTTTCCATAAAACCTTTACCTGATGAATCACCTTATTCCGTAACACTTTCTCCGTGTGGTCAAGAATCTGGACCGGTTGTTCCTCATAAGATAGGTTCTCTTCCATATGAACTACCTCTGGACTCAAAACATGAGATGGATCTGGCGTGTACTTTCTCAGCATCGAAACATGAAAAAAATTGTGTACCTGAGATAAACTCGGAGGTAAATCTATTCGGTATGCAACTGATCCAACTCTATCCAGAATTTGATATGGTCCAATGAACCTTGGACTCAGCTTTCCTTTCTTACCAAATCGCATCACACTTTTCCATGGTGATACTTTGAGAAAAACATGATCACCTACCTCAAAAGATAGATCCTTCCTCCGGTTATCCGCATAACTCTTCTGCCTGCTTTGAGCTATTCTCATATGTTTCTGAATCAACTATACCTTTTCTTCCATCTCTTTTACCAATTCTGGTCCCATCAACTTCCTTTCACCCACTTCATCCCAAAAAGCTGGAGTTCGACACCGCTTCCCAGATAACTCCTCAAATGGTGTCATCTATATACTGGAATGAAAACTGTTATTATATGAAAATTCAACCAAAGAATGATGTTGGTCCCAACTTCCTTGATAATCCATCGAACCAGTACGTAGAATATCTTCCAAAGTCTGAATTGTTTGTTCTGATTGCCCATCTGATTGAGGATGAAAAGCTGTACTAAAATTTAATTCAGTATCCGATGACTTCTGAAGGCCTTTCCAAAAGTTAGAAGCAAACCTAGGATCACGATCGAAAACAATGGAGAGGGGAACTCCATGTAACCTGAATATCTCTTTAAGATACATACGGGAAAGTCGATCTAGGGATAAAGTATCCCGTATAGCAAGGAAATGAGCAAATTTAGTCAAGCGATCAACAATAACCCATATTACATTATTACCTCGAGGTGTCTTCGGCAATCCCACAACAAAGTACATGGATATATTTTCCCATTTCCACTCTGGAACTGGTAAAGGCTGAAGCATCCCTTTCAATAACTTCCACTCTACTTTAACCTGTTGACATTTCAAACACTTCATAGTAAAATCAGCAATATCTCTTTTCATTCATTCCCTCCAGTAATACTCCCGAAGATCTCTATACATCTTAGTACTGCCAGGATGAACTGAAAATGGAGTACTTTGAGCTCCACATAACAACTCTCTCTTCAACTGTTAATGACAAGGCACACACAATCTCTTCCCAAATCTCAAAAAAAAATCATTATCAATGATGAATTCAAGCAATATACTCTTCTGAACCAGCTCTAACTTTTTCTACAACTCACTATCTTGCTTCTGTGCTTGCTTGATTCTGTCTGATAGAGAAGATTTCACTGATACCTGAAACAAAACAAAAGAACATCCGGCACCAAAAACATCTATTCCAAAGCTCATCAAATACTTAACCAAAGGATCACGTTCCAAACACAACATTTTTAATGAACCATTATTTTTTCGACTCAAAGCATCAGCTACTTTATTTTCTTTTCCCTGATGGTAATGAATTTTACAATCATAATCCTTGATTAATTCTAGCCATATCCTCTATCTCATTTTCAATTCTCTCTGAGTGAATATATACTTTAAACATTTGTGATCGGTATATATTTCACACTTTACTCCATACAAATGATGCCTCCAAATTTTCAAAGTGAAAACAACAGCACATAATTCCAAATTATGTGTAGGGTAATTTACCTCATGAGTTTTCAACTGTCATGAAGCATAAGCAATTACCTGATCATTCTACATTAAGACGCAACCAAGTCCTTTCAATGAAGCATCACTGTAGATAACAAACTCCCCATTCCTGGAATGTAGTGCCTAAACTGGAGCATTCACCAATCTTCTTTTCAGTTCCTGAAAAAAATCATCACATTCTTTTGTCCGAATAAACTTAACACCCTTTCGATTTAGCTTAGTCATTAGAATAGATAACCGTGAAAAATTTCTAACAAACCATCGGTAATTTCCTACCAAACCAAGGAAACTACAAATCTCTGTTAAATTTGTTGGTCTTGGCTATTCTTCAACAACCTTTATTTTTGCTGGATCAACGGTTATCCTATCATTAAAAACAATGTGACCAAGGAAAGAAATTTTTTGCAACCAAAACTCACACTTGCTGAATTTCCCATACAATTTCTTTTCTTTTAAGGTTTGCAAAAAAAACCATTAAATGTCTTTCTTGATCCTCTTTACTTTTAGAAAACACCAAAATATCATCAATAAAAACAACCAACATTTTTCACCTGAGTCAACTGAGCCATCACTGCAACAAACTGTTTAGTTCTGATTCCGACCATCTCAGGATACTGATTTGAAAGGTCATTTCCCTCTGTATGCCTTCCCAGAAAATCTGTTCTATTTCCTCTATGAAAAACCATTCTTAACACAAAAATATCTTAGGTAAAGTAACATGGTAATCATCAAATGCTATATCATTTCAATTTGACCATAAAAAATATTTTTGGATAATCATTTAATATAATTCTAACTTCTAAAGTTATCTAAACTGACCTATGATGCCAACTATAAGGCCCCAGCCTTAAACCTTACTTAATCTTGAGTTATTACAAGATTACACATTGAGGATCTTTTCAGGTTTAGAGTTTTAGAGAATTAGATCATAAAACTTGAATTACATTCCACATTTAAACAAAGTGGTTACATAAAGATAGTATTCATTTTTCCCATCAACAGAAACATATTTAAAATAAAACATGGATTCTTCCTTGCCACTTCCTTGACAGTATCATATCATGTACCTTTCCCTTGACTTGTGAAAAACATTTCAAAAACATGGGATGAGCATAAAAATCTCAGTAAGGGATATAAAAATATGGAAAGGAAACATGAGTACATATATACATAAGAATGAAATAATACTTTACCCATAAAACATAATCACTTTAAAATACCTCATCAAATCATGAATAAATCAAAAAAAATAATAAGACATAAAGGTAACTTGAGGCATTCATAACATTCTTTCGGAGGGAGTAACCCTCTTGGTTACGTTTGGAATACCCATCACAGTATATTCCCTAAATCTCTTCGGAGAAACCTTAACATTTAACACTTCCACATTACCCAATACATTGAAGAGCTATATCGGGCTCACCCGCCCTTAGTTTATCACGAAACCACCCGTCTTCATAATAATGCCTGAGAACTATAACATAATTGTATCACATAAAACGTACATAAAGGAAACATAACATTTCCACATTTCAATCACAAGATATCAATAAAACATATTGATATAATAAAAACATTATGAAAACCATTTTCAATGAAAAAATAAAAGAAAAGTAAAATAGGGTATTTATTTTTCTTTAAAAAAAACTGGTATGGTTTATAGAGGAATCCGAAACTCAAGTAATGGTCATGGTGGCAGAGAAGTCGTTGTTGCCGCATACATACGACAAAAACATTCCCTTTTGTCGTTTAGTAAATTCTTCGTATAAAAAAGATTCCTTTTGAATAAACGTAAAATTCAAAGGGGTTTATACACCGAATAAAAGAAGGTTGTGTATAATACAAAATATGCCTCAATGAAAGGAGATTGAGACGAAGTCCCATACCTCGTATCCGACTTGACTTGATCGTTCTTTAATCTCTTGAATAATAAACATGAGTTAATTTAAACTTATTTAAGAACCTTTTTCAAGTTCATTATTCCTTTTACATCACTTATTACCATGTCATGAACACTATGTAATTATTTAAGTTATTAACGGTCGTTTTATCTATCATTGGTACTTGAGTCAAAAATAAACTCTTTATAATTACAAGTTTTTCATGTATAAATTATATCCATAGTTATACTGATGATTTAGATATCATATATATCATATATATCCCGTATATACATGCATTTATAATATTAAATAACGTTTAGAGGTAAGAAATGAAATTCACCTTTCATGGAGACGGTAAGCCGTACGTACGCATGAACACTACTTTCATTTCTATTTCGTATTTTATGAAATGGAATCATAATGATATAATGGTATATTATAATTCCAGTATAATATCATATATAAAATCATTAATTACATCCTTTATATGTCCCACATATGGCATTAACGAATCAAATCACTTTGAGGGGGCGGTTGTTCGCACTTCCTAAAATGAAGATATCGCATTTACCCATAATGGAAACCATAGAGCTATGCCATAAATGAAAAATACAGATGCTTAAGTAAAACATAAAAATACTATATATCATAAATAAATATAGTTACATCTTAATGGACACCTTTTAAGGTGATATATGAGTGTTGAACAATCATCGTTTTGTGAGGAAGAAATTCGCCATCCACGGAAACAGTATGTTCTTTAACCATTAGATGTAGGTGTGTGTAAGTGTAACTCGAATACTTCTTATAAAAAAATCATAGTATATTTAATATACTGGAGTTGTTACAAAATAAATGAATAAAAAGAGTTTATGGGGTTAGAGAAGCAAAATAAAACAAAAGGACTCAAGAGAAGACATTGCCTTAAAATTGGGTAACTCCCTTTGGTTTGAGCTCAAAGGCTTCCTTGAGAAGAATTCTGCCCAAATTTAGGCTTCTAATAGTTATATAGGGATGTGGAGAGACACAATGGGCATGGTTTGGCCGAGACAAATGTTTTGGAAGTGTGGGTAAGGAGGTAGAGGTGGGGGCCTTTTATAAGAGGAGAGGAGGGGCACTCTTGGATAGTAAAGAAATGTTACTTTATTTTAAAATGAGTTTCAGATTTAAAAGGTCCCACTTTGATATAATTCGAGGATAAGTTGATACGGGTTCGAAATCCAACCATACAATAGGTTTTGGACATGTGTAGGTCATATATTTTACATTATCTTTTCATTTTATTTAAATCGTTAAATAATGAGGTAATCGCTGCATCGTCATGATGTCATAAATAATTTAATTTATTTAATGTATAAAAATTATGAAAAAACTACTATGATGTATGAAATATTTTTAGATTTCCAATTACTATTTATAGTCAAAAAATTTACTTGTATAACCCCATGTAAAAAATTGTATTAGTAAAATAACTCATGTTTGTGACATTTTTACTTTAACATTGAATTAAAAGACATTAATGTCATTTTCCTTCCAAAGTGGCTATATGGGGTCCCCATGTTGACCCATGGATTGTCTTGATCAGCCATGACACATCTAATGAGGGTAGGACATGTGTCAAGCTCATCACATATTATTAAAACATTATTCTTACCTTAAATTACACTAATTACCTCTAATCGCGATTAAGAACTTAAAAGTTACTATTCACCAGAAAAATATTTTAATCTCATTGATCCAAATTTTACTTCTTAATGACAACCATGTATGTCGGATTTTTGAAAATCAAATCATAGAAGTTGAAAAGTTTCATTTAAACGAAGTATTAGTTTCTTTAACTACCACTTAGTGGTTTCACTATTCATCAAAAATTGAAGTTTTTCAGAAAAATACCAAAACTTCACCCTAAGCTATATTTGATATTCTGAATTTAAAAATGATGTATATTTTAAAAAATTAAAATCATATATGTTACATCAATTAATTTAATAATTAATTCCCGCCGTCATGACAAATAGCGTGTTTTTATGAAACAATAAGTATCAAAAGATTGACACTAGTTTAAGTCCAATTTCAAAGTGAAACTGATTACAATGACCACCATTGGATTAAATGGTAAAAATATATTCTAATTTCACCTTAAAACCAATTCAAAATAAAATCTAATCATATAAATAAATTAGATTAAAAAGAGGTTTCGAATTAAAATAGAACATTTTCACTATTCATTAAAAAATGAACTTTATCAGAAAAATACCAAAAATTCTCACAAAGTAAATTTTGATGTCACAATCATAAAGAATAAGTTTATTTTAAAAAACACAGCTTATAAAATTGTCAAAATATCGATTTAAAAATGGTTTTCCATTAAAAGGTAGTAAAACAATCTTTTAAAAATATTAGTGTATTTTATGCTCAAGATTGGATTTATTTTCATTTTAAGCCTCTAAAACACTATCTAATTAATTAATAGACATAGATAAAAAATATCTATTATTCATTACTTACTTGGGATGTTACATTTATTATGTAGTGTTTTTAATGCATTTTGGAGCTAGGATCCCATGTGCTTTTATGCAAAAGTAGGGGGTGATAGAATATTCATCTAGAAAGAACATAATATAGGATTAAAACAACAAGACCCATTATTTTGAGCTATAATCCATTGTGATAACTTAGAATAATTAGACACACTACCTTCTTGATGAGAAATTTGTTATTTATTCCAACCATGAGAGTCTCAGGTCCATCTTGACATAGAGGGATCTCAACTGGAGGTAGAGGCATTAGATTGTGTTCTTTCAGGGCTACGAGTAATATATAATATATAGTAACTGTAAATATAAATTTATAGGACATGATCTCAATTTTAAATCACATTCATAGTTTCTAGGTTAGTTTTCGATGTAGTTGGATGTATTACAGTTGTCCATGGTAGATGAGGGAGGAGAATCATACCTCCAATCGATGGTTTTGACTCCTCTGATTCTATAGCATGTATGAGAAGAATATATTGGTTTTTATTTTTATGATGTATTCCAAAACTAGATATTTAGAGGAAATTCCCCTAATGGATTTTTTGAAGTCATAGAACATGACATCCTCTTCCAAGGGTAGATAATGGCACTAATTGAACATTGATGGGAGGGGATAAGAGAGATCCAAACATCTCACTTAGTATTACATCCTAGGTTGTAAAATAAATACCAAGACCTTTATAAGTGGTTTTTTGTTATGAATAAATAAGGCTATTGTAGATTTTATCTCTGACGCCTCACCTTTCAAAAAATAAAGATTGATCATCATATACTAGTCGTTTTGGAACTAACATCTTAGGTTTTGGGATAAAAGTGGTATAGTATATCCAGGGATATTGTGATATTATTTCAATAAATTATTTGAATTAATGATACTTTCCACGTGATTAATCATCAAATAAGTAATTCATCACACATTCCCACCATAAGAATGGAGGGATTGATGGAAATATTGGACAACTTGTACATGTATATGATCATATGTATTAATGGTTTTCCTTAGATGATAACCTTAGATTATGAAACATGCTTCATGTATCAACTATATATTGGATTTCAATAGGATATGGGGATCATTTGTAGATGAACATGCCATTCCATCCCCAGATAGACAACCAGACTGAGGGCATAATTTAGGCTCTAGAAGGCATATAGTGGGCTTGCACTCTAGACATTGGGTAGAATTGGTAGTATCACTTATGATTAATATAGTTTTTATAAAATAAAAAATATCACTATAATATTTTTATGAGACCTTTATAGATTCTTTATGTATGCAATTTCATATGACTTCAATGTTTTTTTTAGTTGGGAGAATCAAAACTTATTCACCTGTAGTTATCTCAAGAAACTAAAGAGAAAGTGATGATTACCTAGGAGTGGATTCTAAAATCTTAAATCTATCAAAATTACTACACGAATAGAAGATAGATTCCTATATAATTTAGTAAATTAGAAAACATGTTCTTCAAGATTATTCCTAAACACAGTTTGTACAGATTTTGTAGTGGTGGAATGTTATCTCTAAGTATTATTGGTCAATTTCAGATTATGTATAGGTTAGAAAAGGTTGCATAGAACCTGAATTTACCTCCATTGTTTGATTGATTTCATTAAATATTCCAGGTTTTGTAGCTAATATGGTAAATACATGATCTTTCACTTGTCATTGACTAGGGAAAGCATGACCTCGAAGATGAAGCCACCATTTCAGGGAACCCGGTGGTGATTTAGGATTGACATAAGATTTAACTTTTAAGGAATATTATTTTCTTTTGTGTTCCCAATGATAGTATTTTAATCATTTGGATAGATTAAAGGTGTTTTATAACTAGATGAGATATTTTAACCTTGAATTATTTAATTAGTTCGTTCTTTTCAGGGTGAAAATCCTTAAAATATAGGGAGAGTGTAATGGATCTGTTTTTCAAAAATAAACCCCCTAAATGTTTTAAATAATAGTTATAATGATAATCATGAAGTTGGTGAGAAGTTTTAGGTTTCATTTTCCCCACTTTTGATATATATAAAATATTCTAATATAGTAACACACACCAATATTCAATTTTTGAAATCATAGTTCTTCTCCCAAATAGAGTCTTAAATGGGGTAATTGGGACAACCATTTAATCTAAAATGTGGGGTACTTATAGGTGTGACATAAACTTTTCAGAAATAACTTGCGGCCACCTGAAAATATTTTATGTTTTTAAATTATTTTATTTAATTTATTTAATATTATACCAAACCTAATCTCCATATAATCCTTATTATTTCTAATATCTATAGTGAGTTGAATACCCAATGATATTACAAATATTGTTTCTATGGTGGAATCATTGGTAGAAATGGGATCGATGATTAACAATGAACATGATTAAAATCATTGTCAAGAACATGAATATCAAATATGGTCTTAATTAATGATCAATAAAAACCTAGGGCAGGAAAAATTTTGTTTTTAAGCATATTTTTTGATATTGTTTCAATTAGGAAATATTCCTTTAAGAATATAATCTTAATTAGTAAAATAATAACCATGTAAATTAAATATTTTCCCTGGGATTGTAATTTTAAATTTTCCCTACCTAGGATATTGTTTTTTAGTTCTTGATACATTAATTTCCTAGAATGAATAGTGGAAAAAAACATTTCCATAATTGGATTACTACTATTGTTAATTTTTATTTCCCCCTCTATTATATGTTAATTCATCACTAGTGTTCATTTAACCATTTACAAGACCATATTTCATTGCATAATCTATCATTGCTTACATAGATCAGCGATGTAGGTCTAAAATCATTGTTTACAACATGAATAAGAGAGGATGATGATGAAAAGAATATAAAGAAGTGTCAGGTGATGGTTGTTTTATTATACATGGAGTGTGTAGTGAAGATAATTTTATGATAGGTGAAAACACTTCATTTCTCTTATAAGAGTGGACATAACCCATCATCTGACAAGCCACTAATAACGATCAACTCATGGTTTTGTTAATTTTGGTGGATATAATTGGAAGGATGAAGGGTAAGGTGAATCTTATCTGGGAAATATCTATCAAGAAATTACCATACTACATGATGTTTAGTTTAAAAGAAAATACACCATGTAATCAATATCTGAATGAAACTAGGTTTTCTTATGATGAAAAACACCAAAAACTTTTTAGCTGGACCAAATGCCTTTTGACCCTAGAAAACATGACTATGTAGGTATATGGAGTATATTCTCCAGAAAGTATATGTTTCCACATAACATTTAGGCAAAGGCCACACCTCAATTACCACTAAGCAAGGAATAACTTGGGTAGAGCCACATGCCGATTGTCCAT
Source organism: Viscum album (assembly GCA_963277665.1). NCBI lineage: Eukaryota > Viridiplantae > Streptophyta > Magnoliopsida > Santalales > Viscaceae > Viscum > Viscum album. Next base: position 2,001,016,479 of record OY728135.1, on the reverse strand, counting down.
CCCTAGTGTCACATTTTATATGATTAGAATCTAATGTCATGTAGTCGTCTTTTTCACTCCTTATTGAGAAAATGAACAGATCCAAGTGTCGGTCTTGGGATATAATAACATGTACACCTAGGACAAGTTGTGTACTATTCCTTATTCTGAGACTATTCATCCACACTTGAATTCATAAAATTTCCTAGGTGGAGTAGGTATTTGACATATTGGGATTGGGATCCTCATAGGGAATTGCTATATCAACCATGAAATAATAGGGTTGAGATCATCTACCTTTTGAATAATTAAGAGTTGATATTTTACCCTCACTATAGGGTATGTATCCTCTCTCTAAAAAGTTTGTTTTTATCTCATTTATAGATCTTGGATGGTATATGGATCCTCAAATAGATTAATTATTTCACACATCATCATAGGGTAGGGATCCATGATAATTATCTAAAGGAATAACCCATTTTGATTTTTAGTGACATCTGGATTAGAACCCTAGACTATAGATTTTGTTTAGTTGTATGAGAGTTAACACTCTATTATGAGACTTGATTAACTACTTTAAGTATATATTTGTATTTCCTTTCCTTTCACCACTTGTTTATGTTTTTTCGGTTGAGTTTCTATTTTGATTCAAGCTTTTTATTGATTCTATGGTGTCCTAATTGATTTTAATATAATCACCCCTAAATGGAATTGACACACACACATTTTATCTTATGAAAACTATAGGCTATTCGATTGAGATATAGGGGGACATAGTGATAGTGGTTCTTAGTGGCACATGATGGTTATGGTAGCTGGACTATTGTCGAATTGGTGGTTACATGCAAAGAATATTTCCCTATTGGTGTCATGTTTTACTTACTTACAAGTGTTTGGTCCTATATTTTCCATCTTTACATGAATGTATTCTATTGTATTTTTATTATGGAAAATTTGGGGTTTTTGAAGAAAATATTATTCTTATTATTTTCATTCTATATTATTATAAACTGTATACAGATACATATTCATGTATATAGATTTATTATGATAAGGAATCATATATACGTGATATACCAACTCAATGTTAGTGACCAACCCCTAGCCTACTGGTGGCAGGATTAGGGTGGTATTCATAGCTTACCACTATCCAGTTAGGCCCTCATAGGTTAGACTATATCATACCCCCGTAGGGACACCATATAACCTAACATGGAAGATAACTATATATCCATGGTATATGTTGAGTTCTATTCTAATCCCATGAGTCATGTACCTTATCATTAATTCTATGCAGGTGAATCATTACACTCATTGGTTCAGGGAAGTATACGACCAAATATTTTTTGGGGTTACATTCTATGTACCTCTCATGTATATGCCTTATAATTTTTGCACACCTAGCATATTTTCTTTTTACCTTATTCAGGGCTTAGATTTGGGAAAGCATGTATCTTATCAAATTTATTTTTTTGTAGATCAAAATCATATGTTTTGATCATACATAGAATATATTTTTCAAAGAGTGATAGATTGTTTTATGATTTATATATGTTGGTCCAATTATGAGGTTCAAGGCATGACATTTAAAGTTTAAATAGAGTCGATAATCCCGTAGAAGCATATTTTTGATAGGAAATGGGTCCCCCATTTTCAATCTTGGAGTTTGGTACTATACCATATAATTGATGCATGGGTATTCTAGGACAGAAAGGGATCAGTAGCCCTTATCAATAACAAGGTGTGGGTCCACACAAGCTATATTTTGTTCAGTACTACCTTGAATAAGGTGTCTCATTGTAAATTGTGTATCCTATATCAATGGAGTCGTAATTCCCTCAATGTAGGTGTTTTCAAGTGAGGCATGACTTTTACACTTTAGTTTTATAGATGTCACATGTTTTTCTATATTTATTTAGTTCATATATATAGATTTGTGTATTTATTTCATCAATGGATGGCTATGAAGAACTATAATTCATCCTATTTTGTTTTTTCTCTTATATAAATCATAAATGGGATCATTTATATTGGATCAATTTTTTCATATTAAACATGTAGTTTTTGGGCTAACGTGTTTCCCATATTTTCCTTTAGTGTTTTTCAGTTGTCCAACTGTGTTTTCATTTACTCATACACACATATAAATATTCATTCACACATATCATGTATTATTTAGATTAAATACAAATTTTAGATGACCTAGGTGATCTAGGAACTGGAAAATATTTGTTGGACTTAGAGGTATTGGTCATTATTGGTGGTCATATCAAGATCCTCATTGTAGAGGGGATTTCCAAACTCATGCAGTTAGTTCAGTTTAGCATCTAGTTTTTTTGTCTTGTACTTGAACCCTTTTTCTTTATAGAATATGTAATATCATATCCATACATATTTTAGATTATTTTTCATACAGTATATACATTTTAGTTAATTCCTCTTATTTTTTATATTATTATATTTTGTGTATAATTTTGTGTTGTCTATGGTTACATTAGGCTATAACCTCCAATCATGTGAGATATTCAATCTCAATGCTCCTTACTGGAACTTTACCCATTCTAGGTGGTATTATGGTGGAGAACCCAACTATCTGCTTCCTAGGTGGGGACCTGATTGGATCATTTATGTCATTATAATAAAGAATTATAACTGAATTCATTAATGGAGGTTAGATGAAGCATTTTCATACCATATAGAAATATTCATGAAATAATAACAATTAAATAACATCTAACACTCTTTCACAGGGAAATCATGGATAAAAGATGAAATTTTCTAAACAACCATGACACGATGGTTCCTTAGGTGAATAAATCATTCAATATCCTACTTGAAATAATGAATCATTATCTTTTCAAACTTTCACCTTATGTTACATCATATACAACATCTCATCAAACAATATCAATAACTAATTTTGATATTTCAAAAATTACTTTTGAAAAATCTATCAAATATTTTCACCATATGTTAGGTTATATGTATCAAATTTTGAAAATACAACCAAATTTTCATTCAAATATCATATAATGAAATTTTTTGGGTGCCTCTCAATGTTTTATAATCATAGTCCTTATTCTCTTGAAAAAAAAGTCTAATACTACATGCCTTCATAGTATTGAAAATAATTATTATTTCCCAAATATAACAATTTAATCAAAGGGTTCCTGTTAGAAATTTTTGTAAATAGAATCCTCTAAAAACCAATCAATTATGCTCTAGCTAAATAGATATCTTTTGTGATCTCTTTTAAAAAATAATATATATGTGTATGTATATGTATATATATAAAAAACAACTTCTTCATATCCATGTATGAATAATATTATTATCCCCATTTCTAGGTTATCAAAAGGCCATGTGAAATGAATTATGAAAATCCTATATATCGTTCTAAAACATTCTTATTTCCCCAAGTATAGAATAGGTATGTGGATTTGTATGTTACATGTCATTCATTTTGACAGATGATAACGTCACATTCCCCTCACCCAAATAGATAAGAACATCATATACACTTTAATAGGTACAAATATACACTCCCCCAGTCTATAACAATGGATGGTCTAGATTTCGTACACATTATATGAGATAAAAAACATAATAATTTTTTATTCTTCATTTGATTATATGACTAATGGAATAACAAAAAATCCCTGATTTTATAAGCCTAAATGATTTTATGAAAATGAATAAAATTTTGAAGGTTTTATTGATATATATCTGTCAAATATCAAGCCCGATGATTCCATATGAGACTTGGAACTCTATTATAAAAAATAAATATTGTTTGAAACTCTATGTGGTATATACTTTTTGGGTTAACTAGAACAAAAAATCCATTTTATGCCTAGGGATCATATTCTCTATCTTGATAATAAAATTCTATTCATGAAAACCTCAACATTTCGACACATCTTATAATACTCCATGATTGACATATGTTGAGGATAACTCAAAGTCATACCTTTGAGAGGTCAATTATCATTTCACTTCATGATATATGTTTATATATATAAATATATACATCCAACCTAAAATAATTATAATCTTGATGTTTACTTTTTGTATAATATGATACATTTTATATTCATAAACACTTTTAGTAATATTTAACAAAGTGATACCAAATATCTTACCTAAACATATCATATATCATATATTTCTAGATTATCCTAATGTTTTCCACACTTTTTGGGGGTTTTAACCTCATTAAATATATATTTAATTCCCAACACATCTATATGAAACTATCTGATAAAACCCTCCTTATGAACTCTTTTAGGGTTTACCATTTATGTTATTATCTAGATTGAATAATTCATTGACTTATGAATCATATACCTAATCTTAAAATATTTAATGATGGTATTCATACTCTTAAAATTCATAACATTCAATTTTATTATTTTAATAACTTATATTATCTACTTATAACTCTTACTAGGTTCATTATTTTCATCATTCTTAGACATTTTCCAATAAACGTTTTCCTTGGGATCAGTTTTGAAACAAATGAAAATATTAATATCATGTCTTTAAAAATATATCCTAAGATCTTTAAGGATATAAAGTGATATTTATCTTCTTAAGGTAACTATATTTAGCTCTTTGAATTTCACACTATCATCTTACCCTAAAAACATCTAGAATATTCTGTGATAATCATCCTAAATTTTGATTTGAATAATCTTTTATTTGATACATTTGAAAACGTCTAATTCTAAAACATACTCCCCTCGAACTTTAGAAACTATATTTTCTCCAAAGAACCATGATATAAAAAATCCACTTTATTTTCTAGAAATAACATTTACTTACATTAGTTGGGATACTGTAACAATGTAAGTGGTGTATCCATATCATATATGGAATTTTATGTGTTTGGAATATTTTCCTTTAAAATAATATTACTTTGGATCAGCAAATTTTCATAAATGAAATTCCTTGTATCCTTATCTCATTTTCCAATATATTATGGAATTATATCAATCAAAAACTATGTGTATCCAAACATTTTAATCATTTATTACATAATAACTATTTATAATAATCTATCAAGAGAGAACATAATGAGGTCCAAAATAAACATATTTGTTTAAAAATAATATATTCTTGAAATAATTCCTCCACAAATTTATTTAATATAAAATGTTTTTGATTCGTTACTTATAAGAATACTTCAAGATTCATTTATTAACTCCTTGTGACTTTTTATCTCCACTATACTCACAACCCTCAAAAAAATATAGTCTGTATCATATGCAATTCCAAATATAAGAATTTATTTCTATAAAATAATAACTATTTTAGACTATCCACTTGGATTACTTTAGTACTTTTATGTAATCAGTGAAAATAAATCTCCAATTTAGATTTTTTTCCATATTAAAATAATTTCACGCCCTTCCTTTTGTTTTATTTATATGGTTTTGTGGACTCTTTACATCCTATATTTGCATATTTGTGTATTATTTTTTGCATTTTACCTTTCATACCATCATCATGATAAAATATCATATACCTTCCAATATTTAAAATTTAATCTCCATCATACATACAAGGTTATATAAAATTTTAATATACTCATTCAAGAGGAAAATACCAATAAACAGTCAGATTCATTCTTCAACTGACTATACAATAATGTTCAAGTCCATATGACAGTATAGAGGTGGTCCCAGTCAATCAAAAACATTAACATATCAAAAAAATTGAGTACAGGAAAGTACCCTATTGTCCTTTCATCCGAATCTCATGGAAAAAGTTTCTTTGACACATCATATCTCTCACTAATTTCTTTTTCGTGATGAATAATTTTCATGGTGTCTATCATCTTTTGTGCATCTATGATTTTATGTTATTTTTAAAATTAGATTACATGGTCATAAGAAATTTAGTAGATACTTATATTATATCCTTTATAAGATTTAAATAAGTATATATATATTTTAAATATATTAACTAGTTAACTTCTCAGGAAATGGATTCTCCAATACCTAAAAAATCTCTTATTGCATGAGAACTATTTCCACACAACTTAAATAGATCATAATGTTAAAATTTAAGATGATTATGATGCCACTCTGTCTACAATAGAACATTTTTATTATAAGATTATTTAGTATTAAATTAAATTAATAAAGAATTATATCCAATTTTATAGCACTAAAATGATGATCCGCTGTGAACTTTATAAAATATATTATTGGGGTAAGTTCCATATTTCACTATGAAAAGATTCCTCTTAGGAATTCGTTAATGGTTTTAGTGGGAATATGGAAGTGGCTCAGGCTTATATACAATGGTATTTTCAATGAATTCATTAATAATAACCCAAATTACTATATTAATTTACATTGAAACTTCCAGAGATGTGATCTTTTTATATACATATTTTTAAAATTAATTTATTAGAGAAGTTAATTTCCAGAATATTAAATCATTATTCATTGTTGAATTGGTAGAATCCTTTTAACTATATCATCATTTCATTAGAATATTCAAGGGTAAACTCCATCTATCAGTGATTTTCATGGGGTTTTCTAACATCTTATTATCACATGTTCCACATATGCATCTAATTCTTATGGTGATCACTTCTGATCACAATTTTATCATTTGAAGAAAGAAATATTTTCTATAGTAGAGGAGGAGAATAACTCTGTATTTTTTAATGAATTCTAGGTGAGAACTATTTAGAGCTTAAGAGAATCCTCTGTAGAACTCTCTGTGTAGAAAAATAGAATACATTTAGTATTAAACAAATATCATAACTGAGTTTAAATAGTTCTAGAGTTATAAAAAAATAATTTTTCAATGAACCTTATCATTGTTTTAATCGTATATGTAACCCATGTGTAAAAAATAATTGAATAATTATTATTTACATAACATGCAGTCAACTAATAGATAAAATAAATACTATTTTCTTAAACTAATAAAAAAATATTTACGAAAATCAGATTTTATCTAACACTTATATATGGACCATCAAACTCTATCCACAAATTATCCTCATTACTTATTCAGCCTCAAAGAATAATAATTTATTTAATTAAATAAATACCACTCTACGATTCACTTAAAAATATATTAATATTATATTAACAGAATTAATGAATAGAAATGTTTTTTAATATTCACACTACTATATAAAAAAATATAATTTTACCTTATGAATAACCTAGAAGAAATAAATATTATATATTCACACAATTAATTAATCAATTAACAAGCTAATAAATATATATAAAATATTCAACTCATATTTATATTGACTTGAATAAATATTGGTTCAATAATTTCAATCAAACTAACATAAATGACTATTAAGACACATATTATAATAATATTTATCCATCATGTTAAAAAATTAAATTTAACTAAGGTTGTGAATAAACATAGTGTGTGACCCTCTAGGTCCATTTTTCAGTGGAATTGTGATACACTACCTAATTTCTATGGTTAATATGTAAAAACATAAAAAGGCTCCCATGGAGAAATATTTTGATGTAACAATGACATTTTATACCCTAAAAATACCCAAAGTCTAATATAATCCCTTTATATTAATATATTTAGTTATGTGGGTTACATACTAGTGTAATCAAACTATGTGCTTGATATTCATTTTATTTACTTTCTGAAAATAAAATTTATGATAAAAATAACCATTTTAATGACCCCTACATATTATTAGTTGTATATTAATTACATAAAATTATGATCCATGCAACAACCATAATGGTTTAGTGTATTTCGAAAGTTGTAATCATAAAAAACTATTTCCTAAAAGATATAAATAAAATCCCACATAGTTCTTCATAAATAGAGCTATTCTTAGACACATCATAATTAAAAATTTCATTCATATCATGGGGAAAAGAAAAAATAATAAATGGTTAGATTTGATGCTCAGTAAGGGTAAATAATAGAAATATCTGTGATCATTAAAATATAATATAAGAAGAAAATGGTATGATAACACGAGCTTAAACTTTGAAAAAAATACCAAAAAATTATTAGATAAAAATAATAAATCATAGAATAATTTAAGGTAGTTCATAAAGCTCGAATCATAATGGGATCAAAGAACATGATCCATAAGAATATAACAATAGTAATATATCATGTTATAAAACAGTGGGATAAGATGTGATATAATCATAATCAATTAAATATCTTATAAAGGCTACCTTATTTCTTGATTAGGAAAACATCATGTGCACACTTTGATCTCATATATCATTAATACTTACCAAATGCTCTTGTGGGATATATAATTTTTTACCACCCTTCTGATAATCATAAATCCATTAAAATTAATTCTACAAGATCATAAAAATAATCATCATAAATTAACTCATGGAAATGAAAATTGGATTCACCAATACTTCATCATTATAACCATAAATCATCTAGAGGAGGAATAAACAGATTATAATTGGATTATATCCCTATTAAACCATATCAAACATGAAATTATGTTATCATGGATGAAAAATTCATTTGAAAGATAACTAGAATATTTCTTAAGGAAAAACCATTTTAAGTTCAAAATCACATATAAAAATATAAAATTTTCCCGAATATTAAGGAAATAGTATTCTTTAAAATGAACATTGGAAACTTAAAAAGGAATATTCAAATAATTTATTGATCTGGATGGCTATAAATTCCATTCTTACCATATACCACAAAAATAAGATTCTGTTTACATCTTTGGTAAAAAATTGAATATAACACATTCGGAAAATGGAAAGATGATTCTTTTTAATTTTTTTAAAATTAAATAATTAGAAAATTGAAATTGTATAATAATATATTAATATATATATTTTTTGAAACACTTTTATATAACCCAGATATTGAGGAAAAAGTATTCTTGACTCAAGAGATAAATAAAGTAGTTCTTTATTTAAAACAACCATTCTATATGTTAAGTACTTAAAATGAGGAATATTAAAGGAAAAAATGTATTATCAATAAAATAAAAATGAGAACAAAATGACATAAATCTATTTGTAAATGATTCTATATATTTCTTAAATTTAAATTCATGTATAAAAAATCCAAATTAAAATGATATATAAACATAAGTCCCTTGCCATTTTGGTAATTTTTGAATCATAAGTACCATAAAGAATAAAATCAATTGAAACTTCAAATATCATGATCAAAAAAAGATTAATTATATAACATTTATAAAGGGATATATATACATATCATAATGTGATATAGCTATAGAAAATAATATATTCTCCAATAATGATAATTTATGGTGATATACCATTACCTTAAGATTTAATTTCTTAGAAATTAGTATAACTTCCTCTATAATAAATTTAAATTTAATATATTTATGTTAAAAAATAATGTACACACTTTCAATTTAATTTGTGATACAATTATAAAATTTAGACACCAGTTTATTAATAATTTCTTTTTAAAATAATCATTTCTTGGTGCTAACGATTCCATTTTTGTTGATAACTTCACATTGGTAGTTCTAGTACTTATATGTTAATCATGGTTACATAATATTAAATATGTTAATAAGGATATAAATAATATATATTCATAGTTTATAAATTTAGAGTCATACATTGTGATAGGTGAATGAATTACACTGCCCATGGGAGAAGGTATACCATACGTAATAATTAATGTTGTTTTCACATTTAGATGGATGGAAAAAATGAAAGTCAAATAATAATTAAACTTTAATTAATTTTAATTAGATCATATATATCTTTTATATTCATTATGTCTCACCTTATTACCAACCATGAAAAGAGAAAATGAAAAATGGATCACATCACTTTGTGGAGGACGTTGTCCACATGTACACATGAGCGTTATTATCATATCCTAAAGGACTATAAGGTAAGAAAGTCAATATGATACAAAAATCAAGAATCATAATTTTTTAATAAATATAATTTATATGTTAATTATTTTAATATTTATAACCATCCATATAAAATGGCGATGAAAACTGAATTTCATCTCTAATTGGACACGTTAAGCCGTATGCACACACGACCGATGTTTTCTATTTTCATTGGATGAAAAATGATGGAAAATGATTGTAAAATAATTAAAATTAAATTTTATTATATTTATGATAATATATTTATTATTTTATTATAGGTGAAATATATTTATAGGAAGTATAATATGAATAAATTTTGAAAGAGTTGGTAAAGATGATTAACTCTTCTTTGGTATAATTCCATGAGATCCCATATCAAGGACTGCAAAAATTGCCTTTTAAGAATAATAGAACCACTAGTTAGTTTATAAGAAATTTTATAAGGGATTTGGTTAGGTTTTTTCCAATATATATGGCTCAATGATTCTGATGAATAGAGGAGAATTGGTGACTTTTTATAAGTTAAGAGACGGGTACTCCTGAAATTACTTAAATTAATAAATTAATATTTATTTATCTTTTGGTTCTATTAACCCCAAATTGATATATTTAGAATATATGATATTTATGAGTAAAAGTATCTCATCCAATAACATTTTAATAAATTTAGGTTATTATTTCTATATTATCTCCATTTTTAACCTCTTTTACCCCCTTTTAAAATTACCACAAAATCAGTTATTTTTTACTTTTAAAGGGTCAATAATGTTCCCCTATAAGACAATGACCATATGTGAAACCTGGTTGATATGAAAAATTTTACACCTTCCACTTGGAAGATGACATGAATTTTAGGAATTTTAATTCATTTAATAAAATATATTTTATTATAAAATATCATTAATGTATTTTTTAGAATACATAAAATATTATAATAAAATATTTTACTTACTCATGATAAATGGTTGAAAAATTAAATTTATTTTAATATAAGGTGATATGGTATTGGTTTATTTATCTATTCAAAATTTTATGAAATTTTGTATCATTTTAGACAATATATTTTCTATTAACCCTTTGGTTAACCAATTTTATCCTTAACAGCATTGACGACTTTTTGAATATTAAATACATATAATTTTACTTATTAGGTGATAATTGTGTTAAAAATGGTAAAGGGATTACACTTTAGGATATATATTATACTAATTTTCTTATTCCAAGGTTTTTATGATTTTTAAATAATTTGAAAATATAATCATTGAAATAAAATTTTATTAATGTTTTTGAAGAACTATTCATATATTTTGACATTGAAAAAAATGATAGCAATAGAATTGGAATATAAAACATAAAAACAATATTAAATATGTAATATTTATCTTACATATTCATGGAATTATTTTACCCACTCAAAAAATATTTCGTTAGTGTTTTTAAATTTTTTTAAATGATTTAATATATTACTTGTACAAGCATCGAGTCATTATTGTGTAAGAATTTTAGTTAATTATTTCATCTCTAAAAACTAGAAATAAATTACAATGAAAAAATAATTTATTTTTAAAATAATATTTTATTACAAAACATATGTTTTTTATCCCTCTTATAAAATTGTATAGATATTAATAGTAAAATATTGATATTTATACTTTATATTTATAAAAAAAATATGTATGTAATTTTCAAAGAAAACTAGCATAAAATTTCAATACATTTAAATCATGGATGATAATGGTAGAATAACACAAAAAATAGGTTAAAAGAATGTATTGAGATTTTTTAGTCTTAATTATATTACTTTAAAGTTTTATTAACTGATTTACCCTAATTGTGGTGACAATATTTAATATGGTTACTGTTCATAATGACTGAAAAAAATGAAAAATTTTAAAAAAATTGAACCTACTAAAATATAATATGGAAGCTATTTTTTGATATTAAAAATATATAAGTGCATGAAATCATTTTTAATACAAAATTTTAAAACAAAACGAAGAACATCTTTTAGAAAAAATGTGTTTTAAGCCCAAACTTGAACAAATACCAAAATATTGTATAATTCTAATTTATTTTCCATAAATTATATTATATAAAAATAAATAATAATTATTTTTCTTTAATATCAAAATTAAAGTACAATGATACTTTTAAATGAAATGAAGAGGAAATTTTATTAACATATATATTTTTCACTATTCACAAAAAAAATGAATCCTTTTAGTAAAATCCAAAAATTTCAGCCATAGATAATTATGATATTATAATTTCAGAGAATAAGTTTATTTTTTAAAATGAAATTTCTAGAATTTATATAAATCAATTATAATTTACGTGTAAAAAATTAAATAAAACTTATTTTGAAAGAAAATGCATTTGAGAAGCATAAAATCACTTCTATAAGATCTGGGTGATTATTTCCTAAGAATTATTAATTTATTTATTAATTTTAACTAATATAAATATATTTATTAATTAAATTATTAATATTCACACCCTCAAATTCAATGGCTAGGTCAAATTCTAATAATAACATTTTTATAGAAAATATCAATTTCTTTAAAGCTTGGTGTTGCTTGCTAAGGAAGATATTATGATTATTAATATTTTAAAGTAAATTTTTATAATGTTACATCATATAAACCATAAATAAATTTCATCCTCAAAATTTTCTATTAAACTCAGCTATCAAGGGTTTGAGATTTAAAAACATTTTTCTTGATATCCCACAATGTAAAGAGTGTTAATAAAACCTCCTCATATAAGGTGGAAATGACAAAAGCAAAGTCCATCTAGAAAGAAATAACTAGGTTTTCGAATAAGAGAACAATATATGGAAGTTAAAATAGGTAAATGGTTTAATCCTTAATGTCAAAATAATGATGAAGAGTGACAAAAAATATGAACATGATAAATTTAACCACCACAAAATGATAAATTATTGAGGGGGTGAGAAGACCATCAATTCATTGAAAATGAATTAAGAGGATAAATATTTTTTGTCACCATCATTTTCATAAATTGTAGGGACTAATTTACTTTTATGATATTGAAAATAAGAAGATATACTTACTTTATTTTATTCCATTTCATAATAAAAAATTCATCCTCCGATTAAGCTTTGATGAATTTGTACTTTATCTCTTATTCCATGATAAAAATTTCATACCTGAATTACTAAAATTAACTTTTAATGGATCATAAGAACCATAAGATATTGAAAAATAATTTATTAATTATCTAAATTTTTAACAAAAACCAAATAGTTAACACATGTTATATAAAGTAATACATTAAAATCTAAAACCTCTACAATAACCTCTAAAGATAAACATAATCCATCTCATAAATTGTTAACATTAACAAACACCTAAAATATGTCTAACCAAATTCAAAATCTAAAACTATGAAATATTTGACCATTTTTTTTAAGATCAAATTTTACATTTTTTATTATATAACATAACATAACTCACAATTTTATATACTGAACATCTGAATACCTTGATATTATACTTTTATAAAACATATTAATAACCATAATCACTATATAAACCCAATGAAAACATATATTATTTTAAAAGTTAACATAATTATCATTCTAAAAAAAATAATATTTAATGATGTATATTCCATAAATCCATGAATGAAAAAAAATCATCAAAGATAGCACAAATCAATATTTTATTAAATAACTAACAAATTTCAATATCACCTATACTATCACATTTAATATATCATTTTCATTCATATATTTTTATCCACTAAATATTTTTATCACAAAATTGATCACATATTAGGGGATATCATTACATTATTAAAGTGTTTTCCAAAAATACAACCTTACAACTAAATAACTTCTATAAGCCATGAGTAACATTCAATAAATTATTTTAGATCCTTAATGATAAAATTATAGAACAATTATAATATGTTTTATGATTATTATAACCAAAAATAAAATTAAAAATACTTCTACAAAATAATTCTTGGTTCCCAATACATAAAACTGAAATTATTCCACTTTTAAGAGTGATAAAACTATAGTCCTTCCTTGGTATAGGATTAATCCTTTAGAATATGGAATTGATTCAGATAATACGTTGGTACCCAACATTTAGCATAATAAACCTAATAGGTATCTCTATGATGAAATAAATTTTACTGGATAGAACTCCACATTTTTATTCAACAATTCGTTAATATGTTCACTACTTTTCCTCAAGGAAATCATTTATTATACCTTTAAGAAATTATCTTGTGTGTCTCATTACAAATTTATTACAAGAATAAAATTTACCCTTCTTTACTCTATGGTCTCCTCCACCTGAGATCTCAACATACTTCATTATTCTCTTCTTTAGTGATTTTAGAAGTTTATTAAGATACATGTGGTTTGTTATATATCATGACAAATTATTAGTGACAACACAAATATCTTTCACTTCAGTCATCCTCACATTTTTTTTCTCATAATCCCCACATTATCCATCACATTAATCATTAACATGTTTCCTCCTCATTATAGTCATTAAATAAAACCAAAATCACGGTGTGAGTAATTATAATCGTAATATTGAAAAATAATTTAAAAGATGTCTAAATTATGACACTTAATTTTCATTCTAGTATGACTTAGGTTTCACCTATTTTATCCATAGTTAACATCAATTCAAATCATTCATAAATAATTATAATTAAAATTTTAATGAACCTGTGCATATCTCCCGAGAGTGTCAAACCATGTGAGTAGTAAAAGAAAACACTCCATGAATCAGAATAACTGAAAATATATTCTTGAGAAACTATTTTTATGGTTATTACCCATAGTCACATGTTTTCTAAAACTACATTCACTTATGGTATCTATAAATTTATGTATTTCATATAGAACTACATAATATCTTACTTACAAAAAATTTATAGGTTTATCCAATACATATACTCATCCACATAGAATTTTAGAATGTTTTTTAAGTCCTAATGTAAAAAGGTTGAATAAACCTATATTTGATACTGTCTAGAATGACCCATACTTTTCCCACATAAATACTACATCTTAATAAATGAATATTAATTAAATAACATTATGATCCATTCCATAACTAGTGTTTTAGTTTCTTTAGAAACCAGCATATATTTAAAATTGGTTCATAAAATGTCAACAATATCTCCCACTTAGATATTAATTAACACCACACTTCTTAGATGCATCACACAAAAATATTTTATTCATATATTTGTGAAAAGAAAACAAAATAAAGGGTTATATCAGATTATTTAGTTAGGGTAAACAACTGAGATATTAATTATCATTTAAACATATCATGAGCATAATGTTTTTAGAACTAGTGGTTAACCATTTTAAATCACTGTGAGAAAATATTAGATGATAAACCAGAGTCATGGAAAAAAGAATTGAAGTTCATAATATATGAATCATAAAGTTATGAAAGAATATGATCCATGAGAATGTAACATTGGAATTAGACAATGTCATAAAAGTTTAATAAACTATGGAATAATTATAAAAACATAAATATTATTCCAATGCTACCCACTAAGACACTCATAACATGTTAGTCTTGTGATAACCACCAAATCACAAGTTCCAATCTTTGGAGAACCTCCCATGTACCCTCATTTGAGCATGGGATAATATCTTATGTACCCTATTTTGGTCTTGGGATAACCTCTTGTGTACCTAATTTTGAGCTTGGGATAATTACATCTATACTAATTTGAGATCATAGGACAATTATAATTTTCCAATGCATTGCAGGGATACGTAATTCATCTCCAACCCATTATATAATCATAAATACACTCTTATGTACACCAAAGGATCATAAAAACATTCATCATAACTTTCTATGGGGAAAATAAAATGTGTTTCATCGATATTATATCATCCCAACTATAATCCATCCATATAAATAATAAATAAGGAATCATTGTACTATATACCTAATATAGAATAAGTAACATAAAAAGATTTTATCATAGATAAAAATTTACTTTAAAATATCATTGTAATATTTCTTTTATAAAATACATTTATAATTTTTCAATTCCAAATTAAAAAAATCCCAAATATTAAGGAAATTTTTTATTTCAATATAGACCTTGTTAATTTTAATGGATTAAAAATTTAATTTAGTGGTTATGAAAATGAATAATTCAATTTATACTATATATGATATAATAAATATTTCTTTTACATTTTTGATAAAAATTCTAATGTACCACGTTTGAAAATAAACAAGAAGATTATTTTTAAACAATTTTTTGAAAATCAAATCACTCATAACAATGACATTAAAAAATAATGAAAAAAATATAATCAATTTTAAAACTATTTTTAAAAACATGTGTGATGAAAAAAGGATTTTAGACCAAGGTGATAAATAAAGACATTTTCCCTTTAATATATTATTTTTTACGATTGGGTACTTAATTTAAGTAAAATTAAAGTAAACATGTATTATATAGAAATAAATAACAGAGAATAAAATGAAAGGTATTTATAATCTAATTTCGCTCAATTATACCTCAATCATAAAACTATCTATTAAAATCAAATTGAAACACAAATCTCTAACGTATTCTATAACTTTTGAACCATATCACCCATGAATGAATAAATTCAAATGAAACATTAAATACCATAATTGTAAATATATTCACTATATTACATGTAAAAATGGTTATATATACACAACATAAATGATTATAGTTGTATAAAATAACATATTTCATAAAGAAAAAAATTTGTGATTATAAACCCTTACCTCAAGTTTAAATTGCTTCGAAATCTCTATAACCTATTTTATAATTAATTTTCAATTTTTATAATTATATGAAGAATTATTTACATATATATAATGTAATATGTAATACAAATATAACATTTAAACACCCCATTATAAGAAAATATTTAGTGAAATCATCGTTTTGGGTGTTTATTGTTTCAATGTTTTATGATAATTCCATTACGGGAGTTTTAGTCCTTATACTTTTATAATGGAAACATCATCTTTATAATTATTATAATGATATAAATGTCACATATATATTCATTATATAAATATTTATATTCATCCGTAAAATATAATAATAGAAAAATCAATTACATCATTTATAGATATGTAAGACCGTATATACACATGAAAGTTATTTTCACTTTTTGACGAATGAAAATAAAGAAAGGTATATAATAATTAACCTTTTAATAATTATATTTATTAAATGATAATTGGGATATGGTATTAATATAATTATCCAATCAAATTTTTATACAATTTTATATAATTTTATACCATATAATTTGGATTGACTCATTGGTTAACAAATTTTAACCATAACTTCTATAACACATTTTTTAATATTAAGGGGTGTTAATTTGATATAGAAGGTACAAATTAAATCATTAATGGGAAAAGGATGAAATTTTGGACAATTTATAAACATTTTATACTCTTTAATCATTTTTATGTTTTTTATATAATTTAATAAATATTATTTAACAAAATATATTATTAATATCATCTTAAGAACTATTTACATAATTTGACTTTGGAGACCACATGATAGAAATATAATTATAATATGAACCATTAGAAGTATATAATATTTTATTTTATCTTAAATGTTATTTGGAATCATTAAGGCCCTAAAAATATTAATTATAAATATATATATATATATATTTAAAATTAATTACATGATTTGTATACATCTTGCATAAGCATTGAGTCAACATTGCGCAAGAATTTAATAATATTAAATAATAAAAAATAATTTAAAATAAATTAGCATGATAAAACTTAATTTATATTTCAAAAAAATTTATATCTTTACACAATTTTTGTATTCCTCTCACAATGGTTTTTGGATATTAAATGATAGAGAGTGAAATTTTTGACATTAAATTTTCTTAAAATAAGATGTTAGACATTTTGAAATAAAAATGTCACAAAATATCCATAAATTAAAAAAAATTGTATGATTATAATCTAACACCACTCATGAAATATATTAACTACAATTTTTTGAGTTATTTTCAGTATTTAACATATTATTTTTAACCTTAATTACCCAATTTACCATTAGTGAGGTGATAATATTTTAAAAAGTTACCAGTATAAATAAAAAAGGGAAATATCTACCAAATTTTTACCTCATTATTCAAAATATTGAAATAATATTTCAATAATAAATTTCTAAAAATGATAGAAATCAATTTTTATACAATGTATTGAATGAAATGAAACGAAATTTTTAGAAAAAATGCATTTTAAGCTTAAAAATAAACATATGCCAAAATAATGTATAATAATGATTAATATGTAATTTATTAAATTATATATTATTAAATAAGGATAATTTTATTTTAATGTCTCATTCAAATCATAGAAATAATTTTAAATGAAATGATTTTTTTACAAAATGGGTATTATCACTATTAACTAAAAAATCAATCTCTTTTAAAAAAACTAAAATTTCACCTAAATATAATTTTGATATTTAGATTTTAAAAAATTAAGTTCATTTTTTAAAAGAGAATTTTTTAAATTGAATGAAATTAATTTTAATTTTCACACCCAAAATGAAAAAAATATCATTTTTGTGAAAATAATTTTTGACAGCATTAAATGACATTACTAAAAACTAAGTGCTTATTTCTTAAGATTTATTTAATATATTTGTATTGAGTAGTAAGGTTATAAATATATTTCACAATTTTGTTTTCCATATTGATAAATGCTAATTCAATGACTATGTCACATTAACAGTATAATATTTTTATAATATATTCTAATTTATTTAATGTATTGTGTTTAAAGTTAAGAAAGATGTTACGGTTATTATTCAATAAAATATTTTTTTTCCTATTACATTATCCCCCCGAAAATATATTTCATCCACAAAATTTAATCTTGAGTTTAGTAATCACGAGCAAGAAATTTGAAAATACAATTTTAAAAACCAATATCATAAAAAGGGTAAAAAAACATCCTCCTAAAAAAGGGAAAGAAAAAATGTGAAGGTTATCTAGAATAATACATTACTAGGTTTCTGAATAGAATAATATTAGTGGGT
This sequence comes from Viscum album, assembly GCA_963277665.1. Lineage (NCBI taxonomy): Eukaryota > Viridiplantae > Streptophyta > Magnoliopsida > Santalales > Viscaceae > Viscum > Viscum album. Next base: position 2,000,997,518 of record OY728135.1, on the reverse strand, counting down.
AGTGAAAATATAGAAATGGAGGAAAAATTAACGTCCAAATAAGGATGGAGAGTGATAGAGAAAATGGTCCTAGCAAAGTGAATGACCACAAAACAATAAATCTATGAGGGGTGAAAACACCATAAATTTATTAAAAATGAAGGTAAGATGATAATTTTTTTATTTCAATATCCATCCATCCATCCAACGGGCCGAAGACCTTCAATTTTTATTGATATGATAATCCACCTTTCAAGGGGTGAGGTGGAATGCTTACAAGGCCTGTAGGCGTAAGCATTGCATGGCTCATAGGCCTTAGAGGAATTCATTGCACGTAGACTTCAAACATTACATACAACCCAGAATAACTAGTTAGAACTTCTCCTCCCCGGCATCTTCATCGTGAAATCAGATCTCCACATTCGCATGGCCTATGGATAGGCTATCCCGTGCATGCGCAGGCCTGTCCCAATGGATGGTTCGATACCCTCTCATTCTTGAAATATGTGTAGCTTCTACGGTGATGAAAACTCTTTACTCATCTTTTTATAGAGATTGTTCCTTGTAGGTTATCTGGTTTTTATATTCACTTAAGGTGGGTCGATGGCCTGGAGGTGGCCCGAAGTCTTGGGGGGACCGAAGGCCTTAAAAGACTCGGGGACCATATCAGAGGCCCGAAGGCCCAAACGGGGAAAAATTCTTGGATGCTACAGTTCCAAACAGTGCCTGCTACAACTCCCGCTACAGTGCATGCTACAGTACTGCATAGTTCCTGCTACAGAACCTCCTATAGTACTGCTATAGTTTCATCCTTTTTTAGTGAGGGAATGAATTTCCACTTCATATCTTATTCCAATATAAAATTTTCATGTCTCAAGAAATAAAATTAACAATTAACGTATCATGTGTCCCTAAGAAAACAACAAATAATTCCTTCTTTAAAGGAATATTTGACAAAACTAAAAATTATTAACACTTGTAATTAAATATAATACATTAATATCTAATACCTAAACCACAAAAATTTAAACATTATCCAATATATAAATATCTTACATTAATAATCCTTCAAAACATACCTCAAATAATTCAAAACCAAAAAATCATAAATATTTGAGAAATCATATTTTTCTAAGATGAACCTTAATATTTATCACCATCCAATGTAATGTTACATAGAATATCACATAAAAAATGTTAATACCATTAAGGTATATTCTCTTAAAACATTTTAAAAACCGGAATCTCTTTGAAACCACGATGAAACTGAAAATGCTACCTAAAATTAACACAATACTTATTACTAAAATAAAATCACATACTATTGGGTATATACATAAATCAGAAAATGAAATATAATTCATAAAATATGACCAAAATTAATTTTTTATCAAACCGCTAACTAATATCAAGGTCACAAATACCACCACAATTTCATAATCAATTTCAATAATCTCTTTATCCCAACTAAACATTATTATCTGAACATTTGGAATATATTAAGGGTTATATTTCCCCTAATCATGTTTTTTTAAACATATCCTTAAAAATAAATAAATTTTATAAGTAAGAAGTACCTTTTAACATATATTTCAATAACCATAAATAAAAACTACTTAATATAAATCCGAACATGTTTCAATATTTTTATAAAAAAAGCTATAAAAATAAATCTATAACCAAAATCTAGGTTCCTAGTACATAACCACTTAAATAATTTTTTTCAAATTATCGGCATAAAATAGATCATTACTTGGTCTATGAGTTAAATTTTATAATATTTAATTAACTCAAATAATTCTCAGGTTCCCCACATTTAATAAAATTAACTTTAAACAAATCTATAAGTTGAAACTGATTTCTCATCATTAGAAACCTTATTTTCAAAAAAAAAATATTTTTATATGCCCTTATTTTCCATAAATAATAAATTTTCTATATGATTTAAAAATTTTATTATATGTCTCTTTCCATATTTATTACATGAATAAAATTAGACTTTCATGGTGTCTACCACATGATCTCTCAACAAAAACCATTTTTGTCTTTCTTAGTGAGCCTGAGAGTCTGTAAAAGTATAATTTATTAATATAATATCATGATAAAAAATATAAAATAATCAAAATATAATTCAATCCAGTAATCAACCCTTCTGGTTTCATAGATTCACCAAATTTTACTTCTCATTCAGTGTTACCCTGATTCCTCTTGGTTTTATCCCATGAATAATACCGAAAATCATTGTGTGGGTAACAATTATCAAGATCATGAAAAATAATTTAATGTATTTATAAATCAGGGAAATTTATTTTTCATTCCATTATACTATATTATAATGTAGGTTATTCATGATCATCATCTTTTCAAATCCATCGTAATGGCTCAAAAAGGAAAATAGAATTAACCTATGCATATCCCCTATGAGTTTCAAAACTGGTGCACAATACGGAAAAACTCACCCTGAACTAGAATGATGGTTGATATATACTCAACCAACTATTTTTGAGGTAATAAACATAGATACATATATCTCAAAACAAAATCAACTTTTATTATACTAAAAGTGATATATTTATAGGAAAACCACATAACATCTTCTTTACCTAAACATTAGGATGTTTTATTATAGTTACAGTTATACCAAGGGTTTTTGATAACATTATTTAATATAAATATATAAATATTGACTAAAAATTTCTCTTATAGTTACTAAAATAACCCATACTTTTAAAATATATATATTACATCTTATAAAATGAATATTCATAAGATGGCATTAAGATCCATTATAGATCAGTAAAGGTTTAGTTTCTTGGGAATCTGAGATACGTAAAACAATTTTTCATAAATAGTTGACATTATTTCCCAAAATTTTCTTCCTAACGTGGAGCCATATTAGAAAAATAATACTTAAAACTTTTAATCATATTTTAGGGAAAAGATAACATGAGAATTTGTGAGCTCAGTTTCTCTATAAGTATTAATAAGGAAGATATGATTAATCAATTAAATATAATATAAGCATAAATTTTGTGAGAACATCAAATTAAACTTTTAAAATAACATTGATAAACTATCATATTATAAACAAGACTCATGGAATAAATATTGGATGCTCATATGTCATGAATCATAAAGGGGTCAAAGAACATAATCGTTGTGAAAATAACAGTGGAATAAGAACAAATCATAAAATATTGACATAAGGTGTGAAATACTCATAATCAATGAAATATCATACTTTGTCTACCCACCATGAAATTTATAGTATTTTAGTATTGTATTAACAACTATTGTTCCTCTTTTAGGCTTGAGATAACCTCTTATGCACCATATTTTTGGCATGGAATAACCTCCCAGGTACTCTTTTTCAGAGTTGGGATAAAAGTTTTACCCTATTTTTTGCATGATATAGCCTACAGAGTACCCATATAAGCTCATAGAATAATAGTAGTTACCAATATCATTTTAGGGTGTTATAATTTAGGCCTTTCCCATCCAAAAATCATAATTACATTTATATGAATGCCACAATATCATTAAAACAACCATCATAACTTATCCCATGAAAAATAAAATCGGTTTCATTGACATTTCATTATTATAAAAATAAAAAATAAATATAACGAATAAATATTATATCATTAGAACATATCCTATTTAAAGAATAGGTAACATAATATGATGTTATTATAGATTAAAAATTCCATTAAAAGATCACATGAATTTTTTTTGAGGAAGATACCCTTTTCATTTTTATGTCACATATAAAAATATAAAATTTTACTAAATATAAAGGAATTATTATTAATTGAAATGAAACATGGAGAATTTTATTGGAAGATTAAAATCATTAAGCGGTCATGATAGTCATAAATTCCACTCATAACATAACATATGTCCCAAGGATGACAATTTCTGATGAGAAACCCTCACCACATGTTTTACTTTCTTCGAAAGTGTTCTAATGTAATGTATAGTGATTTAAAATTTATTATAATTATATTATATAGTCACATGAAAACCTATAATATCTCATACTATCCACTTATGACATTCAGACACATCATTATTAATAGTTCATTATTAGCATTATTGTTTCCAAGTGTCAATTGTTTTATTTTTCTTGAGAGTTCGATTTCAGTGGTATCTATCATTGTATTATTATAATGGTCTCATAAAATCAAAAATTTTATTCACAATATAAATATAATATATATTAATTATTTAGAAATTTAGATTCATTCATTGAATTTGTACGACAAATAATGAATTTCACCTTTCATGGAGATGGTAGGTCGTACAAACATATGAAAGATTACTTCACTTTTTGATTGATGAAATGGAAGAAAGGTATATAATAATTCATAATTCAGAATTATTATTATAGCATATATATAATATATATTTATTCAAACTATCCTTATTACCATTCATGTAAATTATAAATGAAAAACAAATGGAATCACTTCATGGAGGATATAGTTGCATAGAGGAGTAGCATAATCATTTTATAACAAATGGGAAGGTGAGAAGGTGGATGTGATATAATAATTGAAGAATGTTAATTTTGTTATAAATATTATATAAATTCATTATTTACATCCTTATAACCCTTTAAATTAAATGTGAATGAAAAATAAATTTCACTGCTACTTGGAGACGGTATGTCATATATACACTCGATCAATGTATTTCACCATTCATAGGATAAAAGGAGATGAAAAATGGTTATAAAATAATAATAATAAAATATAATTATATTCATGATACTAAAAATTTTATATAATTTTCAGTAAAACATATTTATAGGATGTAGAAGAAGAATGAAATTTTAATGCGTTAGTAATGACGATTCTATCTTCTTCATTACAATTCATTTCTACCCCTTCTTAAGGAATCTTGGAATATTCATTTAAGATGTTGAAATCCTATAATTCTTGTATAGGGAAGTTAGGAAGATAATTGGACTGGTTTTAGTTCAAATATATGTCTCATACTCTCTGATGAATAGAGGATAATAAGCTCTATTTTATAAGTGAGGAGACTACCACTTTGAACCCTCATTACCCCTTTTGACAATAACCACAATATCAAATTTATTTACTATTTGAGGGTCAATAAAGAAAAAATAAAAAGCAAATTAAACAATAAATGGACCAAAGAAGATATTTTAGACCATATCTGATTCTATTTTCTAAATTTATGATCTTTTTTGAAATAAAAATCATTTAATAAAATATTTTTTTATCAAATATATATCATGTAATTATTGGAACTACCTAAAATATTATAATATAATATGTGTTTGATTCATTTAAAATGGTTATGAAATGTCATGAATAATAATATAAGGTTGATATGGTATCAATATAATTTCCCAAAAAAAATTTGATAGGTTTGAAAAACATTATAGACCTCATATTTTGGATTTACCCATTGGTTAACAAATTTGAACTTTAACTACGGTAATGACTTTTTAAATATTAAAGGGTTATAATTTTACTTATAATGTTAAAATTAGATAATAAATTGAAATTGAAATAAATTTAAAGCATTTTCTAATATTAATTTTCATATTTATAAATTTTTTTATTTTTCAAATAATTTAAATATTTTTATTTATCAGAAAATATGATTAATGTTATTTTATAAACTATTCATATTGTTTTACCTTCAAAAAAACATGAATGAAATATATTTAACATATAAATCATAAAAAACTAAAATATGTTATATTTATCATAAAAATCATTGGGATACTTTAACACACCCATACAATATAACTTTTAGTGTTTCAAATTTATTTACTTGATTTTTTTACTACTTTTACATCACTTTTTCAGAGTTACGTAATAATGTAAGGTAATTTTTTCATCACTAACAATAGAAACTAAATTACCCTGAAGAAAAATTCCTTTATATTTCAAATAAACATTTAAAAATAATCCAATGTTTTGTATTATCCGTATCAAAAAATCTTATTGATATTAAAAGCAAAGGAGTAAATTTTTTTCTTTATATTAACATAAAATAATCCATGCCACTTTTAAAAAAATGATTAAAATAATGATAAATTAAAATATCATATGATTATTGTAAAAAAATATTATAAAATATATTAAATAAAAGTTTTAGGGTTATTTTTATTCTTCATAATCTAAATTTTAACCATAAATACATTATTTACCCTTTCAGATTTAAGAATATTTACTAAGGTTACTGTTTACAATGATAAGAAATATAAATGAAATATTTAAAAAATTTAAACATCATGATTTTAAATATAGGGAAATTTTTTCAATATTTAATTTCATGAATTAAACTAACTAAATTTTATTTTAAATATGTTAAAAAATGGAAAATTGTATTTAAGAAAATATTTTTAATCCAAAAAATGAACATATACTAAAATCATGTACAATATTTATTCAAATTTAATTAATTATAATATATAATGTTAAATAAGTATTTTGTTAATTTAATATCACATTCAAAGCACAATTATTCATTTAAATGAAAATAAAATATAGTTTTACAAAAAGTGTTATTTTTCACTATTCATTGAAAAAAATATTTTTAGAAAAATATGAAAATTTCACTATAAGATAATTTGTATATGTTGATTTGAAAATGGAATTTAATTTTAAAAAAAAATTCATAAAAGTTTTATAAATAAATTATAACATATATACACAAAAGTAAATAAAAAATCATTTTTAAATAATTCTTTTTGAAAGCATTAAATGCCAAAAAACCGGGGGCTTATTTCTTAGGAATTATTTAAATACTTTATATACTAAGAAAAATATACATTTATTTCTTAATTAAATTATTCATATTCATACCACCCATTTAAAATTATATATCATATTTATATAATAAAATTTTTATACCACATATCAATAAATATAAGACTCGATGTTACATGTCAACCAAGATATTGAGATTGTTATTCCATAAAACTAAAATTTTGGGGTTTCTTCAATAGGATTAGGGTTAAGACCACTTTATGTAACATAAAATAAGAATAACTTTTTTTTACTAATAGGAAAAGAGGTATAAATTTATGGGGTGTTAAATTCTCCCACCCCTACATAAATTTCATCCTCTTAATTTTATATTGATCTCGAAAATAATGGCTCTGAAATTTTAAAATACCTTAGTTAGAAATCCATATTATGAAAAGGTTTAATAAAATATACTATCCAAAATAGGGAAAGGGTAATACGATGGTCATGTCGAGTATTACTTAAATAGGTTTCCAAATTGGAGAACATAAGTGGGAATTTAAAATATTACATGGGGGAAATTAAATGTACAAATATTGATGTATAGAGATAAATATCGTGGCCGCGTGAAAGTAAAATACCATAAAAATTTAAATCAGTGAGGTGTGAAACAGTCATAGATTCATTTTAAATAGAAGAAAGAGGAAAAAAATTATATGAAGATTATTTTTATAATATTGAGGGATTCATTTAAAATTGTGATAGAGGATATGAGAAAATTTATTTAATCAATTTAATTCCATTTCAGAAGAATAATTTTTTTAGATTAGCTTTGATGAATTTAGAGATAATCTATTATTCGAAGACAAATTTATCATACCTGAAGAAAAAAAATAACTTTTAAAAAATCATAATATCCATAAAATAATAACAAAAAATTCACACTCTCTATAAATGTTTTACTACACCAAAATGGTTTTCATAGTTTGTATAGTATAATTAATTAATCTCAAAAACCATAGAATACTCCTCTATTGTTCAACTTAATCCATTTCAATAATTTTTACCCTTAAGTCTCCTCTAAAATACGTTTGGGAAAATTGAAAACCCAAAAATATGAAATATTTTATCAATTTTTTCGAAGATAAACTTTAATATTTATTCCCAGATAACATAAATTAACTAAAAATATCATATAACAAAAATGTAAATAAGTTGATAATATATTCTCTTAAAACTTATTAATAACTTGAATTACCATAATAAATTAATGAAAACATTTATTCCTTAAAAAAATAACAAAATCTTTATTCCTCAAATAAGATCACAAACTATTGAGTATATTTCATAAATCCAAAAAATGAAATAAACCTCATAAAATATGATAAAAAAACTTTTCCATCATTTCACAAACAAATTTAAAGGTCACTAATACCATCGCTTTTAATTTTTTAATTTGAAACAACTCAATATCTTAATAAAACATTATTATCTCAACATTTTAAGCATATTAAGGGTTATGTGTTTGTAAATTTCGTGTTTTACAAAGATATATCCTTACCAATATATCAATTATATATGTTAGTATACAATTAACCATGTTGTTACAAATACTCAATGAAAACTATTTTAGAACAATCATTAGATGTTTCATGATTATTATAATTGAATTACCACTGATAAAAATACTTATACAACACCACACTCAAACACCAATATATGAATAATTCAATCCTTTCAAATTCAATGATTTGTGTAATATGGGTCATTCCTTGGTCAATGAGTTAACCATTAGAATATGTAATTCACATAAATAATGGACTTAATCCATGAATTTTAGTCAATGAGATATAAATGATACCCTAGGCATAAATTTATTTCCCTCTATCAAACTAATCATTTTTATTTGGAAATTTATTATCTTTTAAATTATTTTCCATTCATAAAAAATTTATCTATCTATATGAGACATTAACTTCGCTGCATATTTCCACATTTTCTATATTGAAAAAATCAATCCTTTATTAATATAAGGTCTTTACCACTTGATCTCTAAAAAGAGATTGTTATTATATTTTTTAATAAGTCTGATAGTTGGTAAAGGTACATGTATTTAGTCATATATCATGATAAGTAATTAATAATAATAATAATATATTTCACTTCAGTCACAATCCCATTTAGTTTATTAGAATCAAAACATTTTCTATTATATTCAGTATTAACATGACTCCTCTTGGTTCTAGGCATTGACTAAAACAAAAAATCCCCAGGTGATAAATAGTAATCATAATCATGAAAAATAATTTATATTATATCTAAATAGTAAAACCTTTTTTCATTCTATGAAAACTTAGGTTTAAACATGGTTATCAATTATCATCGTCTATTCGTATCATTCACATTGTCTCAAAGTTAATATGAAAATTGACCTATAAATATATATTAGGAATGTTAGACCAGGTGTCTAGTAAAAGTGTACAACCTATTCACAAGAATGATTGTATATATATACTTTAAAATATATTTTTATGGTTATTACCACTATATAAATTTGTACCAAAACAAAATTTACATTTATTATCCAAATATGGATTTATTTCTCGGAAAATTATAAAGCATATTCTTTAGAAAAACTATTAGATATTATCCTATAGATAGAATAATCCAAATGATTTTTACATTTTTTTTAATTATAATGTCTAATGATTGATTAAACCATACATTGATACTAACTATAATTCCCCATACTATTCAAGTATAAATATTACATCTCATGAGATGATTATTCTTTACATAACATTATGATCCACTCTAGAATCTTATAGATTTAGTGTTTTTGGAATCTTGGATACGCAAAAAAAAGATGATTAATATTGTTAAACAAGTTATATACGAAAGATAATTTAAATATAAAACGAGAATAAATGGTATGAGAACCTAAGTTTAACCTTTAAAAATTATGTCATACAATTATTAAATCATAAATGCGAGTTGTGGTATACACAATGGTTGTTCATAAGATATGAATCAAAAAGGAATTATAGACAATGAACCTTGTGAACATAAAATTTTAATAAGATCATGTCATAAAAGAGTGGAATCATTTGTGTAATAATCATAATCATAGAAATTTTATTTCAAAGATACCCACCAATATATTCATAACATGTTAGTCATGGTCTTACCATTCATGTACCTACTTTGTGAATGGAAAAACCACCAACATACCAACTTTTGGTCTTGAGATAACCTCATGTGTACTCTCTTTTGAGCATGGAATAACAACATGTGTATCATATTTTAGGCTTTCGATAACCTATAGTATACCCATTAGATCCCATAAAAATTTAATATTTAACCATTTCATTGTAGATATTTCTGATTATAGTCCCCCATAACATAATTATAAATCCATTCAAATGTTTGACATAAGATCATAAAAAAATTCATCATAACTTAACATGTTGAAAAGAAAATGAGTTTCAAAGATATATTATCATCATAACATTAATTAATATAGATAAAGAAAAAAGATAGTACAATTTGGTCACACCCCTAGTAAATCATAAGTGACAAAAAAGGATGTTACCATAGATGAAAAATTCAATTAAAATATCAATTGAATATTTCTTGAAGAAAAAACCCTTTTCATTTTAAATAAAATATTAAAATAATAAAATATTCTAAATAATATGAATTTTTTTTCAAAAATAACTATATAAACATTAAATGGAATATTATAAGTATTATTTGGTCATGGAAAAGTTATTTTTTTTTCATTCCATTTATGTAAAAACAAATATTTTTATCGCTTTTTTGGTAAAATGTCAAAATAAAATCATTCAAGAAATGAAAAAAAGGATCCTTTTAAACCATTTTTCGAAAATAAAACCAAAGAAAAAAATTAAATATAAACAATAAAAAAAGAATATAAAAATATTTTTCAGAGAAGTTTCAGAAAACATTGATAAATAAGGAACAATATATTTAACTGAAGTGAGAAACAAAATAATTCTTCCTTAAAAACATTATTTCAGTCTCTTGGGTAATTAAAATGGAAGAATATTAAATGAAAATATTTATTCTCAAAATATTTCATGAGGATAATAAATTTATATGGATTTAATAGAAATTTATCATATAATTTCATCAAATATAAGTTCAATTATAAACTATCTTATTTAAAATGAGAATAAAACATAAATCCCTTACCTCTTTAGTTATTGTTGAATCATAGACCCCATGAATGAATAAGATAAAATGAAAATTTAAATATAATTATAATAATATTATTATTTATATAAAATGGAAAATATTTTTTTATAATACTCATAAAGTAAAATATGTGCATAACATAACATATGTACCAAAGAAGACAATTTTTGACGATAAACCCCTACCTCTAGTTTGGCTTTCTTTGAAAGTGATATATCCTCCAATGTAATAAATTTTGATTTATTATAATTGTATAATATAATCATTTATAAAACTATAATAACATATATTATCTACCTATAACATTCCAACACCTATTTTTAAATAATTCAATATTAAAATAATCATTTTTGGGTGTTTGTTGTTTAATTTTTTACGAGAATTTTTGTTTAGTAGTTGTTGTTCTTGTTATTTCATCTTGGTTTAATCATATCTAGAATTATAATGATGATACGAAATTCATATATATTAATATTTATTAAATTATTTTCTTCTATAAAAGGTAGAGATAGAAAAAGGAATTACATAATTCTTGGAGATTGTATATTATATGTACGCATGATAATTGTTTTCACATTTCGATGGATGAAACAAAATAAATTTTTAAAATAACTTTTCCATATGTAATTATTAATTTATAATATATATCATATATATTAATTAAATATATACTTATTAATAGACATGTAAATAATTAATGGAAAACAGATCACATAACTTCTTAGAGTTGGAAACCCACATATACACACGAGGGACATTATCGTTTTCCAACAAATGGAATGGTAATACGGTAGATATGTTATAATAATTACATAATCATAATTAAGAAAAAAATGTCATATATATTAATTATTTCCATATTTATGGCAATAAAAATAAAATTGTGATGAAAAAATAGTTTCACCGCTATGTGGTGACAATAAGTCGAACGTACTCATGGGTGATGTTTTTGATTTCTAGAGGATGAAAAAGAGATAGAAATAGTTTTAACATAAAAATAATAAAAATATCAATATATTTATCATACTAGAGTAATTATTTTAGTATGGGTAAAAAAATAGATGAATTAGAAGAAGAATAAAATTGGAGAAGAGTCATTTAAGATGATTACCTCTTGTTCAGTAGACTTATTTTATATCCATTATTAACGACCCTTTGAATGATATTTTAAGAATTTAAGTTCCTCTAAATCATGTATAGGTATGTTCATAAGAGAAATAGTTAGGATTTTTTTAATATATATGTATCCAAGTGGGTGATGAAGAGAGGATAAATTTTCATTTTATAAGTGAGGATAGGGGCACATATAAAATTACTTGAAGTATTAAATTAATATAAATTAATTTTTTTTTCTCTTTGGTGGATTAAAATTCATAAATTTAGAATATATTATTATGATGAGTCTAAATCATCTCATCCAATAACATTTTGGAAATTTTAGGATTTTTCACCCTCATCTCATTGTTTTAACCCCTGATAGCCCTTTTGAGAATAACAACAATATCAATGTTTTTTACTATTTAATAGTCAATATTGTTACCATTAAAAGAAGAGTGTCTCATAAATGGACGTTGGTTTATCTTCTAAACCATATACCATAAAATTGGAGGAATATTTGTTTTTATATTAATTAAATAACATTTAATAAAATGTTGTTTATTATAAAATATTGATAATGGATTTTTTAAAATACATGAAATATTCTAATATAATATGTGTTTAAATTTTATAGAACGGATCCAAAATGAAATAAATTATATGATAATGGGGATATGATATTGATTAAATTATCAAATAAAAGTTTGATAGTTTTTTATATTATTTAGACCTCATATTTGCGATTAACCCATTGGTTAACATTTTTTAACATTAAATACATTAATGAATTTTTAAATATAAAAGGGTAATAGTTTATTTATAAGGTAAAATTGGATCATAAATGGAAAAGGTATTAAATTTTATACCATTTATCATCTTAATTTTATTATTGAAATATTTTTTTTTGTTTTTTAAAAATTTATTAAAATACTAATGACTTAAATTACTATTAATGTCATTTTAAGAACTATTCAAATACATTGAAATTTAAAACATCATGAAAACAATATAAATTAAATTTAAACATTTAAATAATATATAATATTTTATATTGGTTATAAAAATTCTTGGGAAACATTAAAAAAACCATACTTTTAGATTGTTTAAAATTATTTACATTATTTTTCAGCTGCTTACACCAACATAGAGTTGGTGCTGCATAAACATTTAATGGAATTATTCCATCACTAAAAAAATATGAAAATTTAATTTGATAAAAAAATTATTTAAATTTAAAATAACCATTTATAACTGAACATAATTTGGTTTATACATGTCAAAAATAGTAAAAGTAAGAGAGTTACAAATTTTTCTTTATATTATCTTAAAATAATATATAAGATATTTTCGAATAAAAAGGGAAACAAAATTTAAATAAATTAGAATAATTTATTTAGATGGTCCAAATAAACTCATAATATAAATTAAATATAAATTTTAGTTGTTTTTTAGACTTTATATTTTTATTTGTAACCTTAAATACACGATTTAACCTTACCGAGGTGACATAATTTACTAAAATTACTATTCATAATAACAAAAAATAATAGGATAATATTTAAAAAATTTGAAAAAAATGATTCAAAATATGGAATACATTTTTTAGGATTAAATTTACAAAATATTCACAAATAAATTTTAATATAATTTCATAAAACATGATGAAAAAAAATATTTAGAAAAAATGTTTTTTAATCCTAGAAATGAGCATACATCAAAATCAGGTATAATTATGATTACTAAGTAATTAATAATATTTTGTCTAATTATAGCGGAATATATTAATTTATTATAAAATTAAAATCATAATGAAGCTTTTATGTGATAATTAAAGATAGTTTTATGGTATTTTTCATTATTTACTGAAAAATAAAAATTTGACAAAAAATACCAAAATTTCACCATAAAATAATTTTGGTATACTGATTTCAAAAATGAAATTAATTTTTTAAAATAAAATATATAAATAGGAATAAATTAATTATAATTTCCATACGCAAAATTCACTAAAAATCATTTTCGAAGAAAACAAATTTTGGAAGCATAAAATGAATTCACCAAAAATAGAGTTATTACATCCAATTAACTATTAAATACATTTTTATTGAGTAAATATACTATAAATATATTACATTATAAAATTATTTAATTTTTTACCTTCTAATAAAATATCGAGTTCACATTAACATTATAATATTTTTATAATACATCTCAATTCACTAAAATCTTGAGTTTGAGTGTTAAAAAAGCTATCAAACTTATTCTCATTTAAACTAAAATTTTAGGGTTTCACATCATCCCCCTTAAGTAGATTGTATCCTTTCAGTTTGAGCATTATTTTAGTAATAAAAGGATTGAAATTTGAAAATAATTTTATTAAAACGAAAATTGTAAAAATTGTTAATAAAATTTCCTCTTAAAAATAGGGAAGGGAAATATGACATCCATCTGGAATAACACATAATTGGGTTTCCAAATAAGGGAAAATTAGTTGGATGTAAAAATATAGACATATATGATAAATTAAAGTCCAAATAATGATGATGAGTGATAGAGAACATGTTCATTAGAAAGATAACAACCAAAAAACCATACATTATTAAAGGACAAAAACACCATAAATTAATTCCAAATAAAGTTTAGTGGGAATTTTTTTTATTTCAAGATCCTCTTCATAAAGTTGAGGGATTAATTTAAAGTCAAGATAGAGAACATAGGAAAATGTATTTACTTAATTTCGTTTTATTTCACAAGGTCAATTTCATCTTTTGGGTATGATTTTATGATTGTTCACTTTGTATCTTTTTCTTAGATGAATAATTCAAGCCCAAAGTATAAAAATATACATTTTAAGGATAATAAGTGCTATAAATTAATGAAAAATAAATCCTTGAATCTATAAATATAAAAATATGTTATAATGAGTTATATAATATGTCACATTTTTCCCTAAAAATGTATCAATAACTCCCAAAGTTTTACTTAATGCATTTTATAAATAGTAAACATTAAAAATCCTTCAAAATAGTTATGACCAAATTAAAATTTCATAAATCCACAGTATTTGATGAATTTTTTCCCATCATAAAATTTTAATTTTATCCCTATAAAACAAAGAGTAACTCATAATTTAATATACCAAACATCTTAATACCATGATGGTATATTATCTTAAAACACAATAATAACATAAATAATAATAAAACCTCTAGGAAAAAAATATTATTCCAAAAATTAATAGAATCCTTATTATTCAAATAAAATCATAGACTATTTAGTATATTCTATAAATAAAAATGTAATAAAATTCATCAAAGATGACAAAAATCACATTTTCATCATTTCCCCAACCAATTTCAAGGTCACCAATACTATCACATTTACATTATTAATGAAAAATACCTCATTATCTTAACTAAACATTCTTATCTCAAAATTGAGAAAATATTATGGGTTTTTTCCTCAATCAGTTATTTTAAAAAAAATTACTCTTTAATAATGAATCGATTTTATAGGTCGTCTGTACCATTGAAATAATTATTATAAAAAATTAATGAGAAACTACTGAAAAAAAACAATTAGGTGTTTCATGAATCTTATAAAAAATAAAATTCATAAAATGATTTCTATAAAATAATTATAAAATCACAATACATAAAGGTTTCAATACTTTTACCTGAATTATTGGGATAACATTGGTCCTTCCCAATTTTAGTTGTTAACCTTTCGAGGGAGTTGACTAAGATAATACCCATATTCCCCCTATTTAAGAAAATAATCAATAAATATTTCATTTAGGTGAAATTTATTTCCCTCCATCATGATCTTATTTTTACTCAACAATTCATTTCTTTATTCCATTATTTCCCACACATAATTTTTTTTCTTTCCCTTTGATACAATCACAATGAAACCACCAAGTTCATTTATGTAATAATTATTTTACGTCTTTTAATTACATAAGGTGTATGGGTGAAGATTGGGAGGGTTTGAGAGATGTTTTAAATGTTTATGTGGATTTTATAAGGTTTCCTAGTTGGTTCACAGTTTGAAAAATCCATGAAACTTTAATAAGAAACCCTGAAGAATTAGAGATGAGATAAAGGGTTGGCACATAAATAAGTCACATGAGTTTTCCAAACCATAAAAACACACAATAAAACCATGAAATATGTGATAATGAGATTTTTCATGGTATTCAAATGGGTTTTCTATCCATGAAAGACAACCATGCAAGAT
The DNA here is from genome assembly GCA_963277665.1 of Viscum album. Taxonomy (NCBI): domain Eukaryota; kingdom Viridiplantae; phylum Streptophyta; class Magnoliopsida; order Santalales; family Viscaceae; genus Viscum; species Viscum album. The sequence continues at coordinate 2,000,981,253 of OY728135.1, read as the reverse complement.
TCCCTTTGAGGTAGTGCCTATCACACAGTTAGCACACAATTTTCCTAACCATGGGACTAATTATGCACAATTTATAAATTAGATCCACAAAAAGAGGATCAAGTTTGCGATTAATAAATAATCCCTCATTTGAACCAAAAACCTTATAACTCTAGAATTTTTCCTTCGAATGGTATTATATTATTCTTCCATTGATCCATAGGCAATCTAAAGGCTTCTCTTGGTGCGTTGTAGTGAAATTCTCCTGGTAAGACTTTATTCGTGGTAATTGTTATTGGTTTTTACATAGATATACATCTCCCTCTCTCTCAATTTCATATATACACATCTAATGTGGATATATCTAAGTTATTTTTTTCCAAATATTATTATATTTGACCTTTTTATTATAATGGAGGAGAACTAAGGTGGGTTTAGTGAGTTTTGACATGTTTTCTTGGATATTTTTCGTTCTGTTTAGCATTTTCATCAAATTTTTGAAGTATGTGGCTTCAATATCAACAACTCTTTTAGGATCATAAAGGATTAGTTTTAATTTTTTTTTAAATAGATTGAATTTTGTGGTGAATGTTTTATGAAAATAATTGTAGATTATCTCTTTTGTGATGACTTGTAGTTGTTTTTTGAAATTTTTGAATTATTGTTTAAAATGATTTGTAGTTTACATTTTAAATGATGATTCTAAAATTAGTTTTTGAATTAATTTATAAAAGAAGGTTTTATGGAATGGGTTTTAATAAAATGTCTTTTTATTGAAATGGTTTTTTAACACTTGGGTTTGGAATTGGTTTGGCATGTGTTCTTATACATTGGGATGTATAAGGGTGTGATGTACCCCCATCAAAAGGTTAGGAATTATGAGGGCATGATTTATCCCAATGAAGATGGTTCACTAAGTGATGGATTAGTTAAAGGATAACTCACCACTCATGAGTATTTTTAGGTCTATATTTCATGCATGGTTGGGTGTATGGAAGTGTGGAATAGAAAATATTATGGAAAAATGGAACTTTGAAATGGTTTTAATGTATTTTCGGTTGCTTTCCTTGGGACTTGGTGTTGTTTTGAGAAAGCTATTTTATCGAGGAACTTGTTTATACTCTGGTATAAATTATTTTATAATTTTTTAGGGAAAATAATTTATATACATGTTCTAACATGTTCAATCATATAGATGTGAGTAGGGAATTCATTTGGGGAAATCCTAATGAGTTTCATCACTCTCCCCTACTTTTGCACTTTGGTGCTTTTGAAAATTTTATTTATCAAGACACATGAAAAGGTAAAGTATCAGACTTCTCTGGTGGTGATTATCTATGCTTGAGATGTTTTATAAAGTTGATCATGGATTAGGTTGGAGGTTGAGAGTCATACTTGTCTTTTCATTTTGTTGGTTTTGTATTCTTCTACTACGTACTTGGTTGTTTTGAAGTCTTAGGGAGTAGTACTATTTTGAGTTGGTTTTGAAATAAATGGTATTTCTGAGTTTACTTTTTTTTTATCATGTGTTAGGTAGTGGTTTATTTATTTATTACATGTTTTGTTTTTTTTTATTTTCAAAGGTAAAATATTCTGCACGTTTTAAATGAATCACTTAGAGTTTATAAGCTGCATTTGGCGTCTTAGGGATGTCAATTAAGGCCATGTGATGCCCTTCATCTTTATCATGATAATTAGGGAGAGATTTTATTAGTGTTATAAACAAGAGAAAATAATAAAGGGAAATTTTTACATTGAATTGTTTTTTTCTAGAGCTAGTTTTTTGGAAACATTGTCAGATTCCGAAAGAGACTTAGAAACGAGATACAGATGTTAAAGGGTAATGTCCATAACAATTTTTGGGAAAATTATGGTTTTCTAATTTTTATTGATGGAAAGTAAAATTTTGGGGAGAATTTTTCATCCATGGTTTCATGTAAGTAACCCGTATTTCATGCCTTTTAATTACATAATGTGTTTTGGTGATGTTTGGGAGGGTTTGGGAGATGTTTGGAATGTTTTTTTGGGGATTTTCTATGGATTTATAGTTGGTCCATAGTTAGTGAAAAACATATAACTCCAACATGAAACCATGCACAATTAGAGAAGGTCCAAATTGTTAGAACATTATTAAGGTGTATGGTTTGGCCACACCGTACGACGTCCCAGGATAAATCATCAAATGAGGGAGAATGAGATTTGACACTATTGGCACACAATTTTTTTAACCATCTGAGCCAACCACCTGAAGTCCCCCTTACAATAGTGGCTTGTGTATGGTTACTAAAATGTTTTCTTAACCATTTGATAAACCATTTATTGTTTAAAATCTAGATCCAAAAAATTGGATCTAGGTTGTGATTACGAAATGACTTATCATTTCCCCCCAAAATGGCCCTAACTCTAGATTGTTTCCTCCCAATGTCAGTAGAGACTTCTTCCATCGATACATATGTTAATTGAAGGATTCAATTACTCTATTTAAGGAGTTTTCAAGTGTTTTTAAATGTTAATCCATTAGTTGATAGAGATTGAGACTTATGGAATTTGATGTTGTTATATAAAATATAACCCAATAGGCAACGTAAAGAAAATTAGAGGACGTTGTTAAAAAGTAGTCTTAAATGAGCCACATGAGAGGCATATACTAGTTTAGAGTATTTTAAATGTGTTTTAGGATATGGATTGTGGGAATATTAGGGATAATCCAAGGAAAGTGGATAATTCCATCTAATTCTAGAAATCTAATCCACCCAACTTTTGGGGTGATTCTGAAATAGAAATGGTAGAGGTGTGGCTGAAAAAGATGAATCTTATCATTGATTTCATCCCCGCACCCAAAAAAAAATGTAACATCTGAAACATATATTTAGTAAGTTCTTGTAATCCAGTGGTGATATTTATCTAGAAATCTATTTTAGATAATGGCATTGTTTGAGAGGATTTTGAAGAATTGTTTAACAAAAAAAATACTATCCTCAGGTATTCAGAATTCAATGAACAATAAAATTATTTAGATTGAAGTAGTAAAATATTTCTATAATATATTATGTGGTTAAATTCATGAATGTAGTTTTATTTTATCCTAACATTTCAGCTACTGAGTCCTTGATGGAATGCAGTTTTGAATCAGGGCTAAGAGTGGAGATTTTCTTAAAGATTGTTATGATTTGTGTTATAGGTTATACAAAGATGGTAAATAGGGTGAAAATATAAGAGAGGGATATCTCAATATATATGCAAGGTGGATTCATGTTGATACCCATATGATAAAATGGGAATTCTTATGTTGGGAGAAAGTTGAAGAGTGACACTTATTTCGAAGGTGGGAGCATGAATTTAAATGAGACAACAATATCTGTAAACCTTCCTATACGATGGAAGCTAAATCTAGAATGTTTACAATGTAGTTTTCTTGGAAACATAAAGAGAGTGTGTGTGAAACAACATAGATTATTCCAAAACTATAATCAGGTTTAGCGTATGTACCACTATTATCGTAGTTCTCCAAGGTTGGGTGTCAGGGAATCTTCTTAGGGGTTGTAAGAATGGTTTCCTTAAAAAGGAAGAGGGAAGAAGAAAAATAATCATGTGTAGAACAGATCTTTCCATGGTTATTCTACAAATACCATGAATCCTTATCAAGAGCCATCATAATATATTAATAGATAACAATGTGAATAAAGAATGAAATTATATGGAACTGATAAGGTTATTGTGGATGATAAATATGGAACATCTATAGTGATAGGTACAATTATTTGGAATTCTACCCTTATGAGAGATTTGTATGATAAGGTTTCATCCCATTACATTATTACTTCACTTGAAATTTATTTGTTAAGTTTAAAGCTTGAGATGATGTCATATGTGTTTATACCTCAATCTCATCTTGGTAAAAGATAATGTCGAGCCTTTGTGTGTAACGAATGTTCTATAAATATTGATGAATACATGCTAAAATGGGATTTTTCTATGTTGGAGATGGATTTTTATGATACAATCCTGGGTATGTAGTGGTTTTCAATTCTAAATGACTAATTCATCTATTATACAAGAAAGGCCAATTTCAAAACTAAAGATTCCATTGAGTATATCTTTTGAGGAGTTTAGAATATAATGGCTACTGTAATAGGATTGTTGGCACTAGAACATGGAACATTTTAATTCAAATTTATGTCTTTTTTGTTATCATTGATGCAAGAGATGAAGAGAATTATTTTTCTAGAAATTGTGGATCAATTTCCTAATTTTTTCCCCAATAATTCCTCTGGGTTTCCACCGTTGTGATAAGTAGAGTTTACTATTGATCTCTTTATGGGACTAGTAATATTTAACTTCAATCTTATAGAATGAGACTAATGAAATTAAGGGAGTTTAATTTATGGTTGTAAGAGAGTAATGTAATGGGTTTATTCTACCCATCATGTCTCAATGGGGGGCACTGTTCTTGTCTGTCAAAATGTCAGATGAAACTATTCGATTTTGTGTGAATAATCGTAGGCCTAAAAAAGTTAAGATATAAAATATGAATCTAATTCCATGAATTGATGATAAATTAGATCAATTTAGGGGACATCAATGGTTCTAGAAAATTTATTTGCAATTATGATATCACCAACATTGCGTTTAGAATGATGATATCACAAATATAGCTTTCAGAAGTAGATATGGCCATTATGAGTATGTGGTAATGCCTTTTTCTCTTACGAATGTACCATCTATCTTTATGGAGTTAATTAATCATATATTTCAATGATATATATATATATATATTATTTTTAGTGGATTTTGTGGTTAACATATTGGTGTATTCAAAGACAAGGACTGAGCATGAGCAATAGTTGGCAAAAATTCTGGGAATCTTGAGGGATTATCAGATGTATTCCAAACTATAAAACTATGATTTTTGGATATAATATGTATGTGTCCATGGAAATTTGATTTATGAAAAATAGTTTAATATGAATTCAGAAAATATATATGCTTTTATCTCTTAGAAACTTCCAAAGAATTTCTTCATGATACAATGTTTCCTTGGTATAACTAGTTATTACCAAAGCTTTGTTCATGATTGTTCATGATTATTCATGACTAGATTCACCTATGAAAGCTTTGAGAAATAATAATTTTCCTTTCTAATGGAATTATGAATTATAGAATTATTTTCAAGAGAATAAATTTCATCATACATCAACACCCGTCTTGATTTTTCTAGAACCAGGATAAGGGTACGTGGTGTACTGTGATGCTTTGATATCCGGGTTATGTTGTTTTCTCAAAAAAAGGATATAATATTATTTCTTATGGATCAAGGTAGTTACGAGTGCAAGATAAAAAATACCCAAATCATGATTTTGAGTCAGCTCTCATAGTCCATTATTCGAAGACTTGATGTAATTATCGCTTTAGTGAGAAATTTATTTTTTTATTGATCAAAAGAGAACAAAACATATTATTCCACAATGCAATTTGAATATGAGATAAAGAATAAGGGTGGACTATATCCAAATGTGTGACTTTGATTTGATGTTTAAAATGTGAAAAGAAAATTCAATATATGATGTATTATGTTGAAATTCATATTCTCTGTTGGAAAAAGAAGCTTCAAATTGGTGATAGTTGATGTTGGTCATAGTCGAAATAAACATAGAAGGTGAAGATTGAGGTGATGTTGACGCCTACTTTCTAACATTATTTATTCTCCGTTTGGTGAAGATTTATAAATAGGAACATATATCCAATTCCAAATGTGCGGTTAGGAGGTCAAAACTCAATGGTGGGGAGACCATTTAGGGGCGGAGGGTGGATGGGAGTTCAATATTGTTGTGCAGGAATAATATGGTCATACATATGGCTTATAAAGAAAATATTATTCATGATTGCAACCATTCAAGATGGATTGTTCATCTTGGAATATATAATATGTATAAGGAATTGGAAGCATATTTTTGGTGCATCAACATGAAGAGGATGGTGGCCGAGTTGGTTTCAATATTCTTAACTTGTCAAAAGGTTAAAGCTGGGCATCAATAACCAGTTTGTATATTATAGTATTTACATATTATTGTGTATAAATGGAAGAAAATGACTTTGGATTTTTTAACATTTCTCCGAAGATTAGTTTTTAAAAATTATGCCATATGGGCATTAGTGGATCGAATCACAATGTTTTCTCACTTTATTCATATTTTTTAATCCCATATGGTGTAAGTCTTGTCAAAAATCTATTTATGAGAAGTGGAAAAGAGGAATGTCATACCAGTTTCAATAGTTCTAGATATAGATCCATGGTTTATGTTTTATTTCGAAAAATCCTTACAGAAATATATTTAGACTCAGTTGACTATAAGTATGTTGTAACATCCTCAGATGGATACCCAATTTGAAAGGATAACAAAAAATGTTGGAAGACATGTCTATGGATTTTTTAATGGATTTTGGTGGATCATGGGAAGAGCACATTCCATTATTAGAGTTATCATATAAAAAAAGTTATCTGGAAATGATACATTTGGATCCTTTTGAAGAATTTTATGGGTATCTTTTTTGTTATCAAATATATTGGGTGGAAATACGTGATACTTCTCACCATCGACTAAGCCTTATCCAAGAAACAATTGAGAAAATTCATTTAATCAGAAAATGGATAGAGATGAAAGAAAGTCATTTGAAATCTCATGTAGATCATCATCGACGCCCATTTTCATTCAAGGGGAGTGTTCATGAGTCCTTGAGAGTATCTATAGGATGTGGAAATCATTGTTTTGGGAATAATGCGTGTTATATCCTAGATACATATGACCATTTAATACACTGGAATGGTTGGAGAGGTGGAGTATCAGTGGGATTTTCCACCATGGTTCAGTGTTGAGCATAATGTGTTTCATTTATCACAATTTGAAAAGTATGAAACTTGTCCTAACCTTGTGATTTTATTGGAATACATTAACCAAGAGTCATTTTCTTTATTGGTTCATATACCAGTGTAGGTTATGGATAAGTAACAAAAAGTCATGATTGGAAATAAATTGGTCTAGTGTAGATTTTGTGGAAACATGGCCATATTCTCGAAGAGAAATTAGAGTTTTAGAAGGAAATGAAAAAAATGGACAAAAATATTTTAGGGAAATTATTATTATTTTCTTTTGGAGGATGTAAAGACCAATTATGTGGAGAATATGGAACCCCCAGTTTGTTGTAAGTTACCCTTATTTTATGCCCTCTATGTATGTAAAGATTTTGGGTGATGTATTTTAGGGTTTAGAAGTTGTTTGTAATGTTTTGGGGGATTCTATAAGGTTTCATTGTTTGTGAAAAATTTGTGAATACCATGAAACACCAATAGTAAATTGTGAAAAAATGACACATGGGATAATGAGTTGGTGCATGAATAAAGCACACAGTTTGGCCAAAATCGTGTGGCCACCTAGATGAAACTGTGTAATATGGGATTGTGAGTTTTTAGATGCATTGTCTAACCAAGAAATCCAACCTTGAGATGTCCCATAGAGGAAGTGTCTGGTTCATGAATAGGAAATAGTTTTCCTAACTGAGCGACTAATAATGCACTTTTTAAAAACAAGATCCCCAAAAATTAGATCTAATTTGGGATTAAGAAATAAACCTATGTTTACCCCCCCAAAAGTAACTAACACAATATTTTATCCTCCAAATGTTATTATATGATTATCCCATTTATCTGGAGGTGATATAAAGGATTCTCTTAGTGCGTTTAAGCTATATTCTCGTGGTATGCTTTCGTTCTGGATTGTTTTTATTTATTTTTTGTAGATCTACATATACCTCCCTTTCCCTATCTTAGTTTCTTATATATACATCATCTATAGATATATTATAGGTACTTGATGAAAAATATGATTATATTTAGATTTTTGATGATAGGGAATAGATCTATGTAAGGTTATTGGAGTTTTGACCTATTTTCGTGGATGTTTTTCGTGTTGTTTGTCCTTTTCAACAAATTTCTTGAGGTAGGTGGATTCACTATTGACTCTTATATATAGAACATGAAGGATTAGTCTTAAATTTTTTAAATTGATTAAATTTTATAGTGAAATTTTTGTGAGAATAATGGAAGAACCCCACTAAATTAGGGTTTTTAGTTTTCGTGTAAATTGCAGAATTATTTTGAAAAATGATTTTTAGTTTGATTTTAAAATAATTATTTTTAAATATATTGTTTGGATTCATTTTTTAATAAGATTTTATAAAATGTGTTTTAATGAAAATATTGAAATATTGAAATTGGTTTGTCACACTTGGGTTTGGAATGGGTTTGGAATAGTTTTTTGGCGTGTGTTCATATGCATTGGGATGGATAAGGGTGTGAAGTACCCCCAACAAAATTTGGGGAAGGATAAGGGTGTGAAGTACCCCCATAAAGATGGTTTATTATGTGAAGTTTTAGTTAAAGGATAACTATCCAATCTTAATTATAGGGAGGTCTATATTTCATTCATGGATGGATGTATGGATGTGTGGAATTGAAATGATTATTCCAAAATGGAACTTGTGAAATGGTTTTAAAGAATTGTTTTGTTGATTTAAAAAAGGTCTTAGAGTTGTTTTGAAAAAACTATTTTATTATGAAACTTGTTTTTTATTCTGGTATTATACGTTTTAGATAATATTATATTTTAAATATTTTATATAAAGATAGTAACATGTTATATCTTTGTAATGTGAGTAGGGAAATCATTTGGGGAAAAAATACTGAGTTTCATTAACCACCCTTGCTTTTGAACATTAGTTCTTTTGAATATTTTCTATATCAGGACACATGAAAAGGTAAATTATATGTTGTTAATAATATATAATGATAATTTATTAGTAATAATCATGACATCTCTCCCTTCAGTCATCATCCCATTTTGTTTTTTGAAAAATTGAATTTTCCATCACATTCAGGGTTAACATGACTCCTCCTGATTCCACCAATTTACAAAAATAATAATAATAGTGTTAAAAAAGTTATCATAATTATGAAAAATCATTTATAGTATATTTAAATCATGAAAAATTCTTTTCAATCAATGTAAATTTGTTTAACCTATATAATTTAAGATCATGATCTATTAAAATTCTTTATAATGGCTCAAAAAGAAAATTTTAATTAACATACACATATCCCGAGAGAGTGTGAAACCAGGTGTCAAATAAGGGCATACACACCATGAATGAGAAATATGGATAAAATATACTCAACCAGCTATTTGGGGTAATTAAATAAAGATTAATCTATTCGAAATTGTTTTCCACTAATAATATATAGAAAGGGATGTATTTCTAGGAAAATCACCCAATCCATTCCTTACCTAAACATTATGTTGATATCCTATACATAGAATTATCATTATGTTTATTTCAAATGTTATTTAATAATAATATCTAATGATTGAGGAAACCTGACTCTGATACCAAAAATAATGACCCACACTCCTAACAAATTAATATTATATCTTATTAGACTAATATTAATTACATAACATTATGATCCAAGATATAATGGTAAAGGATTATTGACTTTGAAAATATAGATACAGGGAAAAAAATGGTTCATAAAAGATATAAATCATATCCGAATTAGATATTTATAACTAGAACCCTTCGATGAAGCATAATAATTATAAATTTTATTCCTGTACTTGTGAAAAAAAACATAACAAAGGGAAAACTAAGATGATCTGTTCGGGTAAAAAGAGAGATATAAATGATTATTTACACATGAAATGAATATAAAGGGTATGAGAACCTGATATTAACTATTATAAATCATACATATCAATTTTTATAATATAATAATTTTTATTCTTGTAATGATTCAAATTTTATAAGATGTGAATCATAGTGGAATCAAAGAACACGATCCATGGGAATATAACATTATCATATGATCATGTAAAAAAATATTGACAAAAAGTGTGGAATAATCTCAATCATAGATATATTATATCAAGGATACCAACTAAGACATTCATAACATGTTAGGGTTAGTATAACCCATAATATACCTTCTTTGGGATTGTGATAACCTCTACTGTACCCTACTTTTGACTTTAAATAACCTCAATATACCCTTTTTAGGATTCAGATAACCTTACGTGCACCCTATTTCAATATTGGGATAACCTCTTTTGTACCCTTTAAGCTCAAATAACATTAATCATTTCCTAATCAATTATAGGTATATATAATTTTAGGATCACCAATCAAATAATCCTCAATACCTTCATATTTATTCCCAAAAGATTATAAAAACATTTATCCTAACATTACCCATGGAAAATAATATAGGTTTCATCAATATTTCATCATCATAACCATATACCATACAGATAAAGAATATACTTGGTATTATTGAATTATATCCACATAATAGAGTAATTAAATTCAATTAATGTTATCAAAAATGGAAAATTATTTTAAAATATGACTAGAATATTTCATGAGGAAAACACCCATATAAATTTTAAATCACATATAAAAAAATGAAAAATTACCAAGTATTAAGAAAATTTATTTCATCGAATTGACCCTTTCAAAGTGTTTAAGTAAACATAAATTCATTGAGTGTATATTATAGAGAGAAATTCCATTCATTCTGTATACATTAAAATAAAGATTCATTTCTCATTTTTTATAAAAAGTGAAATGTGCCTCATTGGGAAAATGATAAGAAGAATTATTTTAATTATTTTTTTTAATTTTGATTATTTATATAAATTATTTTATATAATAATAGAATAATATAAAAACTTTTTTGAAAACTTTTTTATAAATCACGGATAGATTAAAAAAATTTGACAAAAGAGAGTAAGAACGATTGTTTTCCTTAATTTCTTTTTCAATTTATTTAGTACATAATGTGTGAGAAGAATAAGGTGATAGAGGAGAGATGGCGCAAGGTAACCGGGTGAAAACCCTAAGCCTAATGATGAAGATGACGTCTCAAATCCCAACCAAGGGATGCGCGCAGATAATGCTGGTGATGAGAGGCCATGCATTGAGCCGATCAGTCATAGGAAGATGTTATCAATTGAAAAGAAGGGTGATAATGTCAATGTGGTTTCTTCGAAAGAACCTGCGGGGATTAATATGGATTTTGCGGACGTGGTGCGCAATGCGGCGGGACCATCCTTCTCGGATTTTGAAGCACCCCCACCTGGGAGAGTGATAAGGAAGGGGAGGATTGCCCATGCTGCGGCCAATCAGGAGGCAGTTTAGGAACATGTAAGTCTCTGTCGGTATTCAATTATCATGAGGGTCATTACTATGGAGGGCGAGCATCTATGGAAATTTCAGGATCTAACTAAGAGGGCCGTGGAGGTTTGGGGATTTGATGAATGGAGAATGATTTCGATGGGAATAGGCTATTTCCATGTGGTCTTCCCCACAGATAAAGGTAAGCGGAAAGCATGAAGCTTGGGCATGGTCTCTCTGAATCCTAGTTTTCTCAATGTGCTGAAATGGGACCGCAATTTTGACCCCATGAATGTTCGAAACACTCATACGCAGTTATGGATCCGAATTTTCAAGCTAAATTGGCTATATTGGAACCCAAGGATCCTCTAGGAAATTTCTTCCTCTGTTGGAAACCCCATTCGCATTGATCAACAGACATATAATCCGAGGCTTGGACACTATGCGAGAATACTGGTGGAAGTTTACATGTCGAGCACGCTGGTTGAAGAGGTAATTCTTACAAGAAGGGATGATAACATGATGCTTGATATCCTTTATGAAAGGAAACCCATGTTTTGTATGAGCTGCTTATTCTTTGGGTATATGATGTCGAAGTGTAAGTGGGACAAGGGATGCAATGTTTTCACGATGAAAGGTTATGAAGGGAGCATGTGCAGAAGAAGGAAGGGGAAGGATAAAAATCCTCTAGAGACCTCTGAGAGCAAGGATGTTGGCCAAGGAGTTGGACCTGGGAAGAATTGGGTGGTGAATGCGGGGGGCTCTTCATCTACTACCAGGGAGAATGTACTGCCTAGCAATGGAGTACAATCTCGATCTGCATGTGGTGGAGAGGGCAGAGTTGAGGAGAGTCTGGTGGAACATCCTCCCTGTAGTGGTCAGCTGGTTGTCGGGCGGCCACCTTACCTCAGTGTGCTACTGCAGAGGTGGGTGCACCTGATGTGCCGGGGGAGAAATTAACCAATCCAGCAGAATTTGAAGGAGATGGCAGAGGTTCGGGCTGCTTTCCAACTTCTGATCCATTAGGGGATTTCATACAAATCTCCTCCTCCAAGGCTGCCCGAAGAAGGTTTTCGGTTGGCATTGACCCCCTCTCAATTATGGGAATACTTTCATGCCCCTGGGTGTCCGTTTATGGGATAATGAGGTGGAAGATCTTAATAAACCTTCTATGCCTGTTGCAGGGGGTGGTGTTGCTGCATCTAGTGATGGATCAGAAGGGCGACTAGTGGATGACAATGGTGTTAGGTGCAATGAAGACACACCATGCCAAGAAGTGAATGATGTTTCATCCAGTGGTTGTGATAGTGATGAACTGATTGGGAAGGTGTATGATGGCAGCAAGGATAAGTTGATGAAGGGGAACCAAGGTGCAGATCGGGCTTCAGTTGATCCGGGTTTGGATCAAAAGGCTACTTCTGCACTAATGAAGGATGGGGATAGTGGCCATGCCAGGTGACTGAGGACCCTCAGAACATCACTACCCCTGGACAGCAAGGGCAGAGTGGTCATGGTAAGAAAAAGCAGAAACAGCTGCCAGTGGAAAGAAAAGGGGGGCCTCTGACAAGGGGCATGGCCAAAAACAAATGATGATACTCTATTGGAATTGTCTAGGGCTGGGAAACTCCCACATGGTCAGGGCCCTTTGACATTATCTCATTACCTACAAACCAATGTCAGCATTGCTGAGCCAAAAATCCTCATCGAAAATTGGAAAGTATTCAAATGGGACTCTCATGGATACAACTTTGTCTCTAATAACCAGCATGCATCTCATATAGACCACTTATGGGTGTTAAGGCATGATAACGTTAATATCACCTCCTGTGCCAATGGGAATCAAAGTGTCCGGATTTACTACATTTTTGCTGGACAGGATTTATGAGTCTATTTTTTATATGCATCCAACTCTTATATAAAGAGGAGGGAATTATGGGGGGAACATAAGGCCACTTCTAGGAAGATGGAGAAAAAATGGGTGGTGATTGGTGATTTCAAAATAGTGATGAATCCTGAAGAGAAAACTGGAACAAACTTCAATAGGGTTGCTGATGCTGAATTTTGTGAATGTATTGACCACTGCAATCTGGAACAAGTACCATAGATGGTTCAACTTTTACATGGTGCAGGTATACATGGGAGGGGAAGTAAGCAAGAAATCTTGATAGATTCTTTGTTTGTATTGGTGATCAAGACACGACTCATGGAGTTTCTGGATTCATGCTCCCTAAGCATCATTCTTACCACAACCTGATGGTTATTGATGTCAATACCCAGCTCACAAGGTCATCCCCTATTCCCTTCAAATTCAACAATGAATGGCTTGTGACTATAGGATGTAGGGAGATTGTCTTGGAGGTATGGAATTCTGAAGTAATTGGGAGTCCTCTTCAGCGAATTGTTATAAAAAACGAACATCATAAGGGGTTACTAAGAGAATGGAGTAAAAAAAAAATTTCAAAAATTGATGAGGACATCAGGAAGGTAGAGGAGGAGCTGGCCAGGATTCAGATTTGTCATGATCAACATCCCACCTCATCCAGAGAGGAAATAACAGCCGATAATAGGATGGATGACCTCTTAGTGATAAAGGAAAGGCTGGTTAGAAATCAACTGAATGTGAAATTATTAACGGACGGGGATAGAAACTCCAAGATTTTCAACAGATTACATAAGTAAAAGAGGGCGTGTACAGGGAATAGGGTGATCAGCATTGATGGACACCTCTATAGTGAATAAAATGAGATTTACTTGGCCGTTTCTAAATACTTCAAAGGGATATATTCTGATAATGGAGAGTCCAACATCCACCGCATGGTTGATAACATCATCCCTTGTAATAATGACCACTCAAATCAGCTTCTACTTGCTCCCCCATGCAAATAAATTTTTTATGTTCTATTGGGACATCCTGCAGAATGACATTGTGCAGGGAATCAAGGATTTCTTCTCACATTCCTACATGCCCCATGGAATGAATTCCTGTTTCATTGCTCTTATCCCCTAGATAGAGAATTCTCTTGACATAAAGGGCTTCAGACCGATTTCCCTTGGGAACACAATACCCAAACTTATTAGCAAGGTTTTGGTGAACATGATGAGTCGGTTTGTTAATGGCATAATCACTGTGAATCAATTTGGATTTGTCCCTAGGAGGAACATCCAAAAGTGCCTTTTTATGGCCTCTGAGAGCATCAATATTATGAGAAGGAATAAAAAGGATGGAAATCCTGCCATAAAAATTGATATATCCAAGGCTTTTGACACCCTTAAGTGGATATTTCTCCCGGATGTTCTTAGAAGGTATGGCTTCTCAAATGGCTTTGTGAATATGATCCGTATCATTCTGGAGTCTTCCAGGTTATCTTTTCTTGTCAATGGTTCCCTGAAAGGCTTCTTTCCTTGCACTAGGGGGTGAGGCAAGGTGACCCACTCTCTGGTCTACTTTTTTCCATGGAAGGGGACTACTTGAGTAGGTGTATTAATGATCTTGACCAAATGGGACTTTATAAATGAATGAGGGCTGGCGTGAGTGAGCATGCCCCGTCTCATTTACTGTATGCAGATGACATCTGGTTTCTTGGTCAGGCGTCAAAGAAAACAATCTCATCCATTAAAGAACTTTTCAGTCATTATGAGGAGGTGTCCAGACAATCCATTAGATGGGACAAATCTTCCATTGTTTTTGGAAATGGAATTCCAGTTGGAAAACATAATAGAATTGTCAGACTTCTTGGGGTGAGGAGGGGTACTGTACCTTTCCAATACCTTGGGGTCCCATTGTTTTGGGGAAAAGTGAAAAGAAAGTACTTAGAAGGAATCCCTGCTAGAATTGTTCATCAGATGGCCAGCTAGAAAGGGAAATCTATGTCCCTGGTGGGGAGGGTCTGCCTTGTGAACTCAGTAATCCCATCGATGTTTGTCTACTCCTTCTCCATCTATCGATGGCCGAGGGGACTTCTCAAGGAACTTCAAGGCATGGTACGAAATTTCATATGGACGGGGTCACCACATGAGAGGAATCTAGTTACAGTGGCATGGAAGGAGTGCATCAAGCCCGCGAAGCTGGGGGGCCTAGGACTCAAGGATCTCCAGACATTTAATGATGGACTGATTGGGATGTTCACCTGGAAATTGATCTCTCATGAAGTTGACAATGATTTTATCTTAAACAGAATCTCAAGGAGGCTCTTAAATGGATACATATCGCACCTTGCCTCATCGATTTGGGCCGCTATCAAGCAGGCATATGTTAGAATCATGAACGATACCCGATGATTGGTTTGAAGGGATTCGACACTTAATTACTGGAGCACAAAGTGGCTCACACAGTCTCTTTGTGACGTAAATGTGCCACCTGAGGTAGCCACTTTGTCAATCTCCAGCTTCCTCTCACAAATACAAACAGCTTCTTTTAGTGTTCCTGCACAGGTGTAGAATGAACTCAATGACCATGTCTTTATGGAACAAGATATTTTTATCTGGATGCATAATAGAACCGGGCAATTAAATAGTAGGGATTACTACACAATCCTCTGCGGTAGCCAATCCCCTACACCCTCCTGGATGATGAAATTCAGAGAGCGATTTATTAGACCCTCCATATTTTCTCTGATCTGGAGGATCTGAAAAATCGCCTACTCACAACTGATGCTCTCAAGAGGGATGGGTTTCAGATGGCCTCCATGTGCTCTATGTGTAAAATTGATGAGGATTCTATTCAGCACATTTTTATGGGTTGTTATCATGAAAAACAGCTATAGGCATACCTTATCTCTGTGTTTGGGGTGGCTGTTAACAACTATAGACCGGTTATTCAAATGCTATCTGCTGCTTCGCATAGCAGATTTAGCGACTAGATTTATAATATGTTTTGGCTGCTATTGTTGCTACTATTGCAGCACTTTGGGAAGCCCGGAATGAGGTTGTCTTCACTGGTGTGCACCCCACTATTCAGAATGGAATGATGGTCATTCATAGAGATTTGTATGCAACTTATCTTGTGCATGATGTTTCAATGTCTAATGCAGTTGCAGATCTACAAATTCTGCGAACGCTTGGTGTTTCGGGGCGGCCAAGCAATCCTCGAATGCTAAAGTATATCCGATGGATCCCACCCATCGGACCTTTCCTAAAGGTAAATGTTGATGGGGCTACATTGGGTGCTCCAGGCCCATCGGGTTGTGGAGGAGTGTTCCACACCTACCATGGGTTTGTTAATGGACGCTTCCACCGCACCGTTGGAAATGGTACCACTTTTGAAGCTAAACTTTGGGCAATGATATATGCCATTAGGTACGCTGTCTGTTTTAATTGGAATCATATGTGGATTGAATCTGATTCTCAGAATGCGGTTCATGCCTTGAGCACCAAGATGCGCCAGGTCCCTTGGTGTGTGCTGCCGTAGTGGGTGGGCTGCCTTAGTGCGATTGCTCGAATGCGGGTGGAGGTCTCACATGTCTACCTAGAGGCCAATTAGGTGGAGCATGTGTTGGAAAAGCGGGCACTCACTGATACTGGAGAAATGTGGTCGTTCACGACCCTAAATTATTGTGCCTTACTTGTGGAGGCAGATAGGTGTGGGGTGATGCACACTCATTTATGGAATATTCCCTCGTACGCTTGACTCTTTTCATTTTCTTTATTTAATTTTATTAGGACAGACT
Source organism: Viscum album (assembly GCA_963277665.1). Classification (NCBI taxonomy): domain Eukaryota; kingdom Viridiplantae; phylum Streptophyta; class Magnoliopsida; order Santalales; family Viscaceae; genus Viscum; species Viscum album. The sequence goes on along the minus strand of OY728135.1, from coordinate 2,000,964,385 downwards.
TTCACTGGCTCCTGGATTTTCTGGTAATGTATGAGAAGTGATAGTAACAAATTTGTTCATAGGAAATAAACATTGGGTAATAAAATTAATGTTAAATATCAAGAAGGTGTCATATAATTTCCTTCGATGTAAATTTAATGCTAAATAATACCGATTGAAATGATATTGAAACATAAATCCCTTATAACTTTAGTAACATTAGAATCACAAGACCCATGAATGAGTAACTTCAAAAGAAGATTTAAATTTTATTATCATAAGGATATTAATGATATAACCTATAATAAGGTTCATATATATTCCTTATAAAGGATGATAATTTCATTACATAATAAATGTACCAAATAAGACAAATTGAGAAGATAAATCCTTACATCAGGTTTGTATTGATTCAAAAGTGATCTAACTTTCTATAAAATTAGTTTAAATTTATTATAATTATTTATATGAATCAAATATATACTTAAGGTTTCATATATGAAGCACTTATAACAATTTAACACCCATTTATTAAAAATTCCTTATTAAAATTATCATTTATCGATGTTAACTATCTCGCTCTTTGAGATAATTTCACTTTGGTAGTTCTGATACTTCTACTTTGATTATGGTTCTAAAATATAAAAAATTAAAATAATAACATAAATATTATATATATTAATTATTTAAATATTTAAATTCATCTATAAGAGCAAGATATAGAAAAATTAATTACATTATCCATGTAGATGGTATCATGTACGTACTCATGAAAGTTGTTTTCACTTTTTGACGGACGAAATAGAAGAAATGTAAATATTAATTATCCTTACCAGAATTCTTATTATGTAATATATATATATATATAATATTTATTAAATATATCTCTATTTCAATCCATGTAATTCATAAATTTAAAATAGATCACATCTCTATGTTGAGGTTGTTGTCTACACTTACGTACTAGCGATGTTATCGTTCCCCAACTGATTGGAAGGTAAGAAGGTATATTTTATATTTTAATTCCATAAGAAAAATTATGTGATAAACATGACATATATTAATGATTTCAAACCTTATAAACATCCAAATAAAATTTCTATACAAAATGAATTTCACTACTACATGAAGATGATAAGTTGTACATACACAAAAGTGATGTTTTTTCTTTTCATAGGAAGAAAAAGAGATGAAAATGGTAATACCATAACCATAATAATATCCCATAATATTTATTATATATAATTTTAATTTTTTATTGGGATTAGAGTTTATTTATATGAATAATAATATGTTTGTTTAAAAGAGTCGTTAAATACGATTACCCCTTCTTCGGTATAATTCCTTTAGATCACCGGATAAGGACCCATGGAATGGACTTATAGAAATATAAGTACCTATAATTCATCGATAGGGAAGTTAATAAGAGAATTTTGTGGATTTCATCCAAGTAAGATAGATCAAAGGGCATGTATAATGTGGAAAAGTGGTGTTGTTTTATAAGTGAAGAGAGGGGACTCTTTGAATTACATAAAGTATTAAATGGATATAAATTAATTTTTATGTCAAGATGGATCCAAATTGAAATATTTCCATGAAATTATGAGGACTATTCAATATAATCTCATAATATTCTTTCCATGATATATGGATTTTTTAAACCCTTATTTTAGTGTTTTTCCCCCTCATTGCCTCTCTTGACAATTGCAACAATATCAATGTTTTTTACTCTTAAAGGGTCAAGAATGTTACCGTAAAAAGAAAATTTAACCAAAAATGGACTTTGGTTGACATTTTAAACTATATAATATTCACTTTGATAAATATTAGATTTAAATTAATTTTTATATTACTGAGTAAAATATATATTTTATTATAAATTATCATTATTGTAATTTTTGGTAATAAGTGAAATATTATAAAATAATATGTGTCTACCACATGTAAGGATGATATGGTATCTATATAATTATCCAAAAGAAATTAACATGTTTTTATGTCATATTTAGACATATCATTCAGATTAACCAGTTGGTTAAACAATTTTACCCTTAATAATCAAAATGAAAATTTCAATATTAAAGGGTTATAACTATACTTATAAGGTAAAAATTGGATCAAATATTTCCAAAGCATGAAATGTGATACCATTTATCATTCTAATTCTCATCTTGAAATATTTTTATGATTTTAAAATAATTAATTCATATATTATTTGACATAACATACGATTAATGTCATTTTATGACCTATTCATATAATTTTAATTTGAAAAGAACATGATAATACTATAATTAAAATATAAACCTTTCACACATTTATAACATGTTATATTGATCTTCAAAATCCATTGGACACTTTAACGCATCAAAACATTATTACTTTTAGAGTATTAAAAATTATTTTCATGATTTTTCTACTTCTATCAGATGCACTGAGTTGGCATTGAATAATCATTTTATGAAATAATTTCATATCTAAAATTAAAAAAATAATTCAAAATTATAAAAAACAATTATTTTAAATAAAAAATTATAACAATAAATATTTTTTTTATCAGTATCACAAAATTTTAGAGATATTAAAAGTGAGAGACTGACATTTTTAACTTTTTATTTACATAAAATAATATATAAGACATTTTCAAATAAAAATTACCCAAAAATTACTATAAATTAGAATATTTGCTAAGTATGGTAAAAAAATCAACCATTAGAATAAATAAAAATGTAAGGGTTATTTCTAGTCTCTATAATATTATTTATAACATTAATTAACTGATTTACCCTTATCTAGGTGACAATATTTACTAATTTTATTAATCATAAATAAAAAAATATAAAATTGTTGTAGTTTCCAAATCTGAACCTCGTGATTCAAAATATGGAACCAATTATTTATTATTAAATTTATATAAGTGCAATAAATAAATTTTAATATAAATGTGTAAAATGCAATAAAAAATTATTTGAAAAAATGATTTTTAAGTCCAAGGAATGAACATATACCAAAATCAGTTATAAGGTTAAGTCCTATATAATTATTTGTACTATATATAATTTCGTAATTTTTCATTTTATAAAGAAATTTGACGTATAATGAATATTTGAAATGAAAAAAAGACACTTATACAAATTTGTATTTTCACTATTCACCTAAATGTTAATGCTTTCAAAAAAATCACAAAATTTCTACATATATTAATTTTGATAAGTTGATTTAAAAAGTGTTGATAATTTTGTAAATTAAAGTGGTTATGGTTTAAAAAATTAATTATAATTTCAAATAAAAAATTGCAATAAAAATAATTTTTGATGAACATGAATTTTTTATGCGTAAAATTAAATTCCATAAAAAATGAGTACTAATTCTCAATAAATTATTCAATACATATATATTGGTTTGTAATAATGTAATTATGTTTAACAATGTTGTTATTAATATTTATACCCACAAATTGAATGGCTAGGTCACATTAAAATAAAAATTGTTTTATAATACGTCTCAATTTTCTCAAAGTTTAGTGTTGTATGCTCAGCCAACAATCAAGAATATTATTATTTTAAAATAAATTTTTGGGGTGTCACAAAAATTACTAGGGACTTAATATGGTAGTTATATTCCCATAAAAGGGAAGGATTTGTGACCAACAAATATTTAATAGAAGTCATAAATCCATTATCACGTTATTAATTAATATAATATCACTGGTGATTAACATAACATGTCCTAACATTTTATGAGAATATGTCATCATAGTTTTTGATATTACATCATAATAAAAAACTCATGAAATTTATTAGGATTAATCTATTAGTTAAAAGAAAATTCCACACATCCACATATATGAACATCCAATGATGTATATAACATTAAATTTTGTACTAGGGGATAAGTCATCAATATTTATCACACTTTATATTTCCTAGGGTGTACCCCATAATAAAGTATCCAATGTTCTATAAGTCTCTACCCCATATATCATATATCATTTGTGTATCATCAAGTGATATAATCCCACTATAGAAAAAATATTTAATAATTAGTTATTGTAACTTTTAGGATCTCATCATATATGACAACTTCAATGAACTATTAGTACATAAATTACCCTTATGACATTATCACAAACATTGTAAATTAAAAGAGTGGTCGATATGTGATGTGATATTAATTTAATATTAAATATTAGGTTGATTTCAATACTATAATGTATATATTAATTGTTTCTATAGAACCAACTCCAAAAGACTCACACTTATAGAAGTTTTAATTTCTAATAACTCAACAAGTTAGGCTCACATGATGAAGATGATTCTAATGATATATGGTTATAGATTTTGATCCCACCATGCTCCCCTTGGGTAATATGACTATTGAATCTTTATATATCTCAGAAAATATATCATGAGATGATATGACCAAGTATATGATTTTTTATATGTCAACATTGATATCATTGATAATAACATAAATACATGTTCATCATGATATTATTTAACTTTACTATCATGGTAAAAATCCATATCTGGAACAAAATGTTTCTAAAATTGATTCTTAAGTTGAATAAGAAGTTTTAACATACTAAATATAATGTAGATATTGAAACTAATGGATTTAATATGATTACGACTTGTATATTACTTAATAATTACTATGATTCTAGATAAATTAATCTAAAAAGAAACTAATTTTATATCACATGAAAAATAGTATTCCCATTTCTTCAATAATTAGAAAATTTTCTAGTTTTGATTTATCAAGCTCTGTCAAATAGTTTAAACTTGTATCCTATATAAATATAATTATCATATTATATATATACACTCTATTATTTATTCATAATAAATATATAACCTATATTTATATCAGGTAATGTAAGATACATTACCAAATTACTCTTAGTTGTATGTAGTCAATACAACAAAAAACCATGAGACCTTATAATAATATAGATTTATTATGTCATCTTGTATTTTTCAATACCATATAAAATGTGTACTATGAATTGGATCAATCGACCCCTTTATATAAAATATTATATATTGTTCACTAGAATTTGGTAAAATACCTACTTCATAATTAGATAAATTAACTTTAGTCTTAATAAAACATATGACCAATCACTTATATACTATATTTTTTTTTAAATATTTATCTTGGAAGACAATAGATCTCCCAGTAAACACTTGTAGACACTTATAAAAATTTCTTTTTAACACATAAATAGATCCTTGGAACTTGGATTCCATATTGGTTTTTTTAGATTTATCCAACCTTGGTCACAATATATATAAATTTACCACAATTTAACCTCCAAGGGAGGTGGACTTAATAAACAATTACCATTATAATGATCATTTTAGAGAGTAAAAGTTTAATTTAAATGGATATATTCATGATTGATTGGTATAACTAGTCACGAATTATTGATAACTCACTTCCAGCATCTGTATATTTTTTCTATTGAATACCCTCTAAAAACATTACATCAACAACTGCAAAATCGAATAAATTTTGTTACATGAAATACATTTTTTAATTTATAATAATCATTCAATCATAACTATATATAACATACTTCACCTATTGTATTTATTAACTATATTTAATTATATGTCACTCTCTATAATGAATATAAAAAAAATTATGTTATTTAACTTTTGTAAAGTGTATATTCTTTTGATAATAATTCCGCACAATTACATATAGCGAGTTTAATGTTCTCATTCCAAATGTTTCATCCAGATAAAATATTTAACCGAAGTATTACTTCTTATATTATCACAAAGTAGATGTGAAACACTCATAGAAATATAATTGGTATGAATTGATACATTTTTCTATTATAGGATTGTTAATATCCATTGTATAAAAAAGATAATGAACTAAGATGAAATTTTTTAATAATGTACATTTGAAATACTAAACATCCTCAAAAATGGGTCCCATCAAAGAACCTATGGATATGACATAAGATACTTTCTTTATATGACAATATATATGATATCCATTTGTTTATATAGTTTTAATATAGTTAATTTTTATGATTCTCTTGAAAAAAAATGTTTTTAATGGAATAATGAAGGACATAAATACATACATAAGACTATTTATCAATGTAATTTTTACTATCAACATCTATATTATGTGAATAAGGTAATATGAATTTCGGAAAAATTACTACTGTATATTTAATGATCGATGAATACTTGCTTACGATATTCTCTGAATGATAAACTTAGAGGATCATATATCTTTTTCTTAGGGGATTAATTACCATAATTTATAATTCATAGTTTTTTTAAAAGGAATGTTAAGAAATGTATATAATTTACCTTTAGCTTCCGTTTGGAATAGTTCAATGAACTTGGATTTAACTGACCATAGATACATTGTGGTTAACCATCGTATCTAATGGTTTCTTAGTTTAAAACAAAATTATGTCCTAAAAATTAGACAATTAACTCCAATGATTCTAAAAATAATTCTTGTTATTTAAATGATAAATTATTGTTTCACTTAGTGAAGAACAATCTTTCCACAACTGGGTATGAGTATTATAATAATATTTATCATTTATTTTTATTTTTGGATATTTATTATTCAATTATTAATAGAGTCTTAATTAGTTATATTACACTACACCTACCTTAATTATGGACGAAATAATGACTCATTGTATCCAAAAAAACACTTGATGGATTTATAGGTAACACTTAATGAAAAACATGTTTAACTTGAATCATTATTCTTAGAAATCCTAAGAAGTTAAATTCTCACTAATCACTTTGGAATCACCATTTTATGTAATTTTGATACTTCAATTTTGTTACTTGAATTTAATTTTTTTCCTTGACTAATATAGGAATAATCCTTCCTCATCACTTTGTAGAACACACCTTACTTATTGTAGGGTTTCTAGGGGATTCTCACTACTAACATAGAAATCACCACTTCTCAACCACTCAGAGAAAAATACTATCATCCTAGGTTATTTTATTAAATACAATTTCATTAATTTCCCAATATTTAATTTGGAAACATAATGATACATGAATAACATATTTAAAATAGATCAAACCTCTTTTTCCTTTTAGAAATTTAATTCTTAAAATCTAACTTTCAATTAAAATGAGAATTAAATAGGTGTTTGTTCACCACACTACCCATAATATTTTTTTTTCTCATTGATTTTTTAAAGGAACTATTTAATATAAAGTAGTCATTGTATTTATAATATTCACTTGATTTTTGTTTCAATTTAAGGGTTATGGAGTTGAGTTCCCTAAAACTCTTATTTACCCGGGGAAGCCTTTTCAAATGATTCCCAACTGGTTCATCTATATTATTATTCCCATAAGATGAATATTGAAATCATAGAGTGTAGGGATGATAATATTAGATTAACAAGTAATTACATATCCTTATTGAATTCAAAACTTTTCTAACTAATAAATGTACTTCAATATATAGAGATCAAGAACTATGTATCCTCTTAAAGTTTGAACTAATATAGTGTAGTGGAAATATCATTTATCTAAATACTCTATTTATCCTTCTCAAGAGACACGAGATGACGAATCATGATGTAGAATATTTATACTTATTTTTTATTATCATATCATATAAGAAATTGATATTCCAATGCAACCTACTATTGGAGAATCCCTATTTACCTTATGTAGGTATCTTTCTATCCTTCTCTTATATAGTGAGGTGGTTGAACAAGTATAATGGATTCCACTTTATAGTATAATTTTTCTTGTTTTATATTAGTGTATAAAATTGATAATGATCTTAGATATATGTTCTAATTAGGAAACCATATTTTTCAATATGATTGATGATTTATGGTTATTTTTTCTTTAAATATCATTATTAATTAAAAGAAGGATTTATTTTATTAGAAAAAAATATCATATAAATTTTATTTTTTACTTTTATTAGTCATATAATATTTTATAAAAACATAATATCCCACCCCATTACTTTTAGAATATCCAATTACATGAATATTCTATTAGAAACTATCAATATGCCCCTTCTCAAAACCCAGAATGACGTTTGATAAGTTGTTCGATAGTATTTAGGTCAATGTATCCTTCTATATATGTTAAATTTGATCTCCTCGATCCATTGAGTGGAATCCTAAATCATGGAATCTATTATTTTGATTTCCACTTTAATTTTCCTATTAGTTTTACTAAGTCTCAAGAAGGTGGTCAATTGTAAAAACTGATACTCTTATATCTTAGACTAGATGGTCACTTAATTACATTGAAACTAGATATAAGTTATCACATCCCAAAGGGCCGAATAGTTTAATAGACATGGAAAACTATATACATACTTTAATATCAAATTATATTCAAAAACATAAAATAAAAAATATTATCATCTTCGAGGACACCATTATTTTCTCTAGCATATCAAAATCATCATTCATAGTAAACCTCATGGAATCCTAGGGAAAGGAAAAAAAATAAATTGAGACAAAATCTAGTTATATAAAACATATCATCATGGGCTCATTCCAAGAAATATAAAAATACTATCAAAGACTGATTCTAAGACATCCACAAAAAGGGTGAGACCTTGAAAAAAATTCTCAATCAATTTTTTTACCTAAGATGTAATGATGCATCAATGTGATATATTACATTGGGCCCCACCCATCACATAATAGTTCTGATTCATTCATCTTATGAATAAATAGTTTAACATAATCTATAAGATTTAAAAATCAGTAACCATCAGTATTGGAACAAATGAAATAATTAATTTAAATAATTTCCCCAATCAAACTGATCATAAAACATCCATTGAAATATAGTTGATGGTATCATTAGAGTATATCCTATATAAATCATGATATTCAACAAAGTGTGTTGATATAAAAAACGTTCAAATGAACATTGAGAAAAATATTTAATAAAATAAACATTTCACTAAGAAATAAATTATTTATAAATATATTTTTTTAAATATTAAGGAAAACATTTTCTTTGAATAGAACCTTTAAAATATATAAAATAATATTAAAATAATTTAGTGGTATTGATACTGTATATGTTTAGAAACATTCGTATTACATTGTTACATAGCACCTCATTTGGAAAATGAAAAATAGATTCCTTTTATAAAATTATATAAAAAATAAAAATGGGAAAAATATCATTAATAAATCATTATAGGGTATTAAAAAAATTCTTTAATACATTTTATAAAAAATAACAACATGGAAGAAAAACATTCCCGACCAAGTAGAAAAGGAATGTTGGGTTTTCTTAAAAATATTTATTTGATATCTTGTGTACTTAAATAATGGAAAATGAAATAAAAAATTATAAATTATAGAATTAAAAAAATTAGAATAAAATTTATTATTTTTATGATTGAAACATAAAATAATTCTTTAATAGGTGATTATAACATAAAAATACATGTTATTTATGAGATTTTGAAATACACCCTTTCCACTTTGGTAAATTAGTATTAAAACACCAAAGAAAGGAATAACATTAAATCATAATTTATATACAAATAATATAATGATAATCCTGATATATCATATCATATGTGAAGTACAAAACAATGTGTGGTAAAAACTTGTTGAATATGGATTATGTATCATAGAAACAAAAGTGAGACTAGAAACCCTAACAATGATCATACTAATTAATTAAGAATTAATTAATGGAGAGACTATGTGTAAAAAATTTAAATCCTTAAAAACTATAAATACAACATAAATTATTCAAATTTCATTTTAAGCATAATCTAGTAATGTTGTAATAAATGAATAAGTTATATAACCCAACAAAAGACGATTGAGTTAAGAAATCCATACAAAGATCATAGTGGGAGTTAATAAATTAAGTCATTATGCATAACAAATTAAAATATACAAAAATTAAGGGGAAATAAAAAATAAATTAATATTATTTCATTACATATATAATATTTTCATTTCAAAGATAACGAGGATGTAATACATCCCAATTAAAAGAAATTGTGTTATGAGACCCCTTACCACTTGAAAACGCTCAAGTCCAATAACTATTGATGAAATAATTTGAAATAAAAGTTAAAAAACCATTAATAATTAGATATTATTTATATAAAAATTAAAATGGGAATTATATAAACCATCAAAAAAATAGGTGCATAATTTTAATACATAACTCAATGATGGGAAATTGAGACGAAATCTTTTTCCATAGGTATGACTTCCATTATATGTGTTAAAACATCATGTATAATAAATAAAAAATTTATTTTAAATATATTTTAAATGCAAATTTATATATTTCATACCATGTATGATTTACTTATGAAAATTTATCACTCATTTATAAAAAATATTTATTGAAATCGTTGTTCCGTGTGATAACTGATTCGTTTTTCATGTATGTTTTCGCTTATTTGTTATGATCCTGGTGAATTTGTATTGGTTCCATAATCTATATAATTATTAATAATGATATAAATATCATATATATTATTAAAACTTTTCCTTATCACCATAAAAGTGAATCATAAATTAAAAGTTAATAAGATCGTTAGGTGGAGGAGGAAGTCCACACCTACGCACAAGCGTCGTTATTATTTTCCAATGGACTTGAAAGTAATAATTTATATATGATATCATTAGTAAAGATGAATAGTTATATTATAAATATAATATATATTCATTAGTTTTATTTTTATAACCTTACATGTAAAGTAGTGATTAAAAAAATTACACAGTTACGTGGAGAAAAAAACCATGAATACACACGAGTGATGATTTCTCTTTTAATATGATAGGGAACAGATATAAAATGGTAGTAAAATAATCATAATAAAAAATAATAATATTTATTATGCTATATTAACTATTTCATAATAGTGAAAATATATTTAGAGTATGTATAAGAATAACTAAATTTGAAAGAATTGGTAAAGACTATTACCTATTCTTTGAAATGGATTCTTTAGATCAACTCTTAAGGACCCTAGGTTTGGTCATTTAATAAGACTAGAACCTATTTTTAGTGTATATGGAAATTTAGAAGCATAATGGAGAGTATTTTTTTGAAATTTATTTCTTAATGTGGTGTGAATAAAAGAGGGAAGGGGTGTCCTTTTATCTGTGTGGGGAGGGACAGTTATGGAATTCCTTAAAAGATTCAAAAATAATAAATTATTTACTCATGAAAAATCCTTCCAAATGGATATATATTCTATTATAAGGTATTATGGGGTTTAATTATCTTTAAAAAATTACATTTGGATAGTTTAATGTGGAATTTCAAACCTATTATTTTGGTTTAATCCCTTAGTTAATTAATTTTAACCATTGTTGTAATAACCCCATTTTCACTATTAAGGGGTAATAATTTTACATATAAGACAATAATTCGACCATAAATGACTAATAGGTAAAATTTTAGACTATATATTTTCTTACATGTTCTATTTGAATATTATAATTATTTTTAATTTCATAAAATATAAGTTTTCATAAAATATCAATAATGTCAATTTTAAAACTATTAATTAAATTTTTATTAAAATAAATCATGGAAAAATAGGCAATTTTAGATTTTTAACACACCTCTAAAATGTCATATCTATCAATAAAATTCATTATTCACTATAAGTCACTTAAAAAATATGACTTTTAGTGTTGCTAAAATATTTATTTTTTATATTAATTTAATAAATAATATATCAGAGTTGTGTAAGAATTTCAGTTAACTTGTTAACCAGTAATTTTTTTAAAAAATTTCCATGAAGAAAAAATTATTTTATCTTTTATTTTTTTAATAGGGGTTTCCCTATATTTCCATTATAATAATAATTTATAGTTATTAATGTCAAGAGTGTGACAATTTGTATTCAGTTTTTCTATAAATTCATATAATGATCATAATCCAAGAAATATGAAACAAATTGGTTATATATTTATTATTGTTTTGGAAATTTATTAATTAAACATATCCAATAGCATAAATAGAAGTTTGGGGTTGATTTGGAGACCTTGTGTCATTGTTTTAACCATATTTTTTCTATTTTATCCTTTTTAGGGTGACAGAAAATTAGCATGATCATTATTCATAATGACCCAAAGAGACCTATTACCAAATTTTTACCTATTGGTTCCAAATATAGAATCAATTTCTGAATATTTAGTTTCCTTTAGTGTTATAAAATAAATTAAGATGAATACACAAAAAAAATTAAAAAATGTTTTAAAAAAAGTACCATATTAAGAATTAAATTGTTTTTGTATAAAAATCAAAAATAAAATTGTTTCCAATGAATTTAATTAGATTAATAATTATACATGAGAACTAGTTTTTCTTTTAAATCATTTAAAAAAATATAACCTTGTCAAGTCTTGAAAAAAAATATATATTTTTGATAAAGAACAATATTTTCCAAAATTAATCATAGAGTCATTATTTCTGGAAAAATCCCAAAAAATCTCTCTATGATTGTTTTGAAATTATTATTAAAATTTTAATATCCATTTTTTTAAAATTTTTCTAAATTTTCTGAAAATTATTAATAATATTTACTAATATAGAATAATAAAAATAAAATTTTGATGAAAACTTAGTTTTAATAATAAATTTGTTCTACTTAAAATTATGTTACATTTTCCTAATAATTAATCAATAAATTTTTATTTTTTAGGTATATATATATTATAATACGAATAACCTAATTCATACATTCCAATTCAACAGGTTGGTTATGTGAGTCATATTTAAATAAAATTATTTCTTTATTTGTTTAATATTGTTGATTCATATTGTATATACCATAAATAAGAGTGTTATTCTAAAATATATGGGGGTTAAATTCCCCCATTAAATAAATTTCATGCTTGAAATTTAAAATTTTCTAAATAATCAAGGGATTTACATTTAAAAATTCCATTTTGGAAAACCCATATCACATAAAGGGTTAATAAAATATCATTTTAAAATTAGGGAAATAGAGATAATATGATCATCTAAAATAACACAAAAATTAGTTTCTAAACAGTTTAATATTATTAGGTTGTGAAAATATGGAAATGGAAGAGAAATGTAATGGCCATGGACTAATAGAGAGTGATAAAGAACATAGTTTAGAGAATGTCAATGACCTAAAAAGCAAAAATCTGGGATGGATTAAAAGAAAATCAACACATTGGAAATGATTATAACAGGATAATTTTCTTGTTTCAAAATATTTTTCCCAGTGTTGAGGAATTCCTAGAATAATAATATAAATAAATATAATTACATGATAAGTATACTGATATAATTTAATAAATTCCCCCTACAATATCACCCTTTCTCCAAACTACGTGTAATCAATATGAATTTTTCATTATCAAAGAACATAAATATACTTATAATTGATCACATAATAAAAAATTGATAAAAATATATTTATACTATTGTATATTTTAATGAAGACAAAAAATTATTTTCCGAAGGTAAGATAATATCTAAAATTTATAATCATTCATATAAATAAATAAGACATTTTACTACAAAATTTCTTTGTTAACACCAAAAGTTCAACATAGATTATACCATAAATAAATAACCCCACATCCAATTAACCTGAATCTTCTCAACATTTAATAATGTTTTAACCTGAATGTTGATCTCATACCATTTAACTTATATTCCAAAACATTTATTAAATTCCTCAAAAATAATATTTCACATTAAACCTAATGTCAAAACGAATGGTTACATATAATTTATCCTAATTAAGTATAAATATTATCATTAATCATTATGATAAATCATATTATAATCATGTAATGTATTGAAATTAGAACAAATATCATGAGTCAAATTTAAATATTAATGGTAAAGGTAATCCTTAACGTGAACCTAAGAATATACAAAAACATCACATTATCAATGAATCACTTTTTAACCATCACGATTATCTATATCATATTATCCAATAGACCATAAGAAATCATATACTAACCTGATTGTTTATTTAAATATCAATATAATATTCCTCCTTAAAAATAGTAAAATTTATAAGTCACCTAAAAATATCATAAAGTTATGATACTATAAGAGGATTCCAAAATAAAATTAATCTTTATCCCCAAAATTATTTATGTAAAAAATGTCAAACTAACTAGGAAATCAAATAGGATAGTTTTAGTAATTAAACCATTCTCTTCCTTAGGATGTGGGATCAATCCCCATGACATTTCTAGATGTATGGAGTTGTTGCTCTGCCTAAAGGTTGTCATTTTTCTTAAATTGTATTAAAATAATTTATATAAAAATAAAAAAATATTTGATCATCCTCAAACGTAACATTAATTTTATATTATTTTCTTAAAATAAATGATCATATTAACTCTAATGTTTATCAATGACAATAAATTTTTTCTACAAAATATAAAAGCATTATTCCCTAAATAACCTTTCTATTAGTACACACGTTATAAATTTGTTTTACATATATCTTAAACATCTGTTGAAATTGAATAAAAATATCAAAGGTACTTACATCACATACATCCTCATAATATTTATTTGTTTCATTAATATTATATTAAACCTTAAACTTTTAAAACCATAATACTACCAATTTTTATTAACTTTCCTTATATGAATCATGAACTTAGTGTTTGGGGGAATGTAATAAATTCCAATCATATGGTTATTCTCAAATTCAATGTTTTTATTAAATTTTATTCCGAAGGTTTCTAATAAATTTTCTCTAATACAAACTGTAAATTCCTCAAATCTAGTAGGATAAATCTAGTGGTTATTTTATTATATTTTAACATGATACAAGTGATCACTCCTTGTAGCTGATGTTTAGTGTGGTAGAATTTCATTGCTATATTCTCATACTAAATACCATTAATTCCCACCCAAATCCCAATTTAAAATATGGCCAATCTGAAATCCTTGAATTCACTGGAAAACTGCCAAATATTAATAAGACATATATAAATAGTATGTTTTCTTAATTTATTAATACATAAAAACCACAAATAATTTATATTAAATTTTTTAGATGGTTGTAATTAGGATATCATATATCAAATTTATGTGGGTAAGAATATGTTAGGAATACAATGAATATCACTAGTTGATTTTAGGAAATTTTAATTTTTATTGGATTATAAATTTTACATGATCCTTATGATTCCAATTTTCGGTACCAAGGTTTGAAATGAAATATAGTTGGTTGGTGATTTAATATATTTCATCACCAATGTGACAAAACAACATTGTATCTTGTGATATGTTCCTTTAAATGGTTTGAGGATATTGTGCCAATTCATTATAGACACAAATTAAACTAATGATTACCTCATTTTGAATGAAGATGCGTTAGAGCATCAATCGTCTTCAGTGACTGTGGATAGAAAATACATACATAGGATGATGTCCTAAGGATTCATCACAATGAACACGGGGTCTCATGAGAGCCTCTCCCCACTGATTTAGAACTCACACCATCGAAAGATTCATGATTTGAAATAATTACTCCATTTATGAACCTAAATAAATAACTAATGGGTAAATGACTATAGAGGTATAAATATCTCTCTCATAAGGGATGTAGAGGGAAAGTAATTACTCATAGTAGTTTGTACAAGTACTAGAGCTAATTTAGATAAGAAAATGGCCATACCGTGAAATATATCATTATTAGACCTGTCATAACCCTATATATCTTACAAATGACCATGGATTTTATCATCATCCCTCTTAGCATGATATGGGACTCCTTGTGGTGGTGAGATATCGTTTTAACATCATCCTGCACTTGTATCTCCTCCATATGGATCTCTACCAGTTACTCTATCTAAACTTCTTTTATAGTGGCTTCCCTAACCAAAATATTCAAGACTACAAACCATGTACCTTAGACGAAAACATTTCATGTTGACCCGTACTTATGGAACATGGGTTTTAGGGAGAGTTAAAGATCACACACCATGTTGCTGGGCCCATATTCCATATGAGCCTCCTCCGGTGGCCATTCCATGTGCCATATGGCACATGCCCAGGACTATATGTGGTAAAACACACTATGTAATCTGGGAGTACACGGTCACATGCTATCACCAAGGCATATATAGAGACATGACTATGTATAAGGGTGCATCACGTATCAAGGAAGAAGTAGTGTCTTATCCTCATTCTAGAACACCCTTATTCTATCTAAATTTTTGAGAATGATAAAATGTCATATAGTGGGGATAATTAAAACATCAAATTAAAAGGGAATACTTCATTTTAATGTCTTGTTGGTTATTTCATTGTTTTAGAGGATGATGGAGATGATCAATGGGGTTTTATGATTTTTGTATTGGGTCTATGTTGGGATCTAGCTATAGAACCTTTTCATTCCATGATATATATTAAAAACAAGAGTTTGTTCCGGGAAGAACCCACAAAGACTTAATTTATGGAATGAAAAATGTTTATAATTTGAAATAAACTCAATCCTGGAATTCATTTTAGGGGGTTTTAAAACAAGGTGACACCTTTTCACAAGTACCAATAATATTGGAGATTAAAATCATCAATCAATGTTCAATGACGTGAATCCTTTCTTCCAGGTGATTTTTTATATTTTTAATACCTTAAAATACTCTCATTTGGTTTTTCTTTCACTCCCTTGAAACCTAGGTCTCCATGATGTGATTTTGTTTGATTTCTTCTCATCACAGTTCCTTCATTCAGTACTCAATCACCATCTTGGTTGGTTACATACATTTCAATAAGTGTATTTGTTTTCACCATATGGGACTAATATCTCTTTGATTGGAATTGATGTTCGGCTAAGTTTATTAGATTTATGATCATGAGACGATGGTTCATTTATCCCTTCTAGATCGGTTTCTTGATCATCTTCCTAAGACTGATCCTTGTACTGGTTATGTTGTATCACATTAATTCTTAATGTATGTGATGCTCTAACCACTCTACCAACCATTTTTATTATTTAATTAAATTTTTATATGTGAGAGACAATGATAGGTTCTATGTTAGTTTTTCCTTTCTCATTTCCTTCTGGTGTGTGTGAATCATGGGTACTGGGACCCTGTTTCGCATTGGGAGGTATGGTATATCATGTTTGAGTGACCAAGATCCTATTTTTTGGCCACAGGAGGCCAGGAAATGATGATATAATATTCCTTCCATCAAATTATGTTTGTTTTAATGACTGAAACAAATTAATGGATAATGGAATTAGATGATCTGTAAAACATTATAAAGACCAATCATTTTATCTCAAACCATGACAATACACTGTGTATTCTAGATTAACAAAAAACATGTTCCTAGAAATCATACAACGACTAGGGTTTCCTCCCAATATAATTTTATAAATCCATTTAGAGTACCCAAGTTTCCTTTTACAATTTATTCATGGCCCATTCAAGTACTTGAAGTACATTCCTAGGCTAACTAGGTGGCTTACTTTTCATGTAAATCAGATTACACCCCTTGTACTAGTACTATACCAAATAACATGTGTTTAGTGTGCGGCATGGTTTGGACCCTTGGTGGTACCATAATCTATTTCACCTAAATAAAACAGCATGTAATTTGTATTTTACACTTCTAGTGTAGTGGTGGGATACATCGAAGATTCAACTATATGAGAAGCACTGAGTACCCTAGTGGGACACATCATAACTTCCACTCCAAAAAAACAACCTCATATATCTATTTTTAAAAGAATTGGATTTTGGACCACATATAGCCTATAATGAATATTTTTTCACATAGGGAACAATGTTGTTTTTTTTTTCGAATGACACATATAGTCTGAGGTGATACTAGATAGATACTTCTTTAGTGATTCTCAACAGTTGGGTCCACAAGTGTGTACTTTTTAATTGAATTGAATATTCATCTAAAAAATTGGCTATCCATGTATGAATAGAGTGGTCCAAATTTTTGTAAAAAATATTCAAAATTTTATATTATTTAAATGGTTTGTATATAAAATTAGTTCAATTAGGATTTGATAAATCCAATTTAAAACATTTTAGGATTGGGATAACCAACCATATACCTACATGAAGCTCAGTATAACATCTTGTGTACCATCTTTCTTTCACCTAGGATAACCTCCTAGGTACCCTACATTTTTAGTTAGTGATTACTTCCCACGTAACCTATTTTTTAGTCTTGGGAAAACCTCCTTAGTACACAATTTTGGGATTGGTATAGCCTCTTATATACCCTTTTAACTCATAAAACATTAATCATTTCCCAATGCGTTAGAGCGATACATTGGTCCCCCTATCTCATTCTCCACTAATTTTTATTCATAATATCTAAAACATTCATCATATCATTTCCTGTGAAAATGAAATGGGTTTTATAATCATTTCACTAAAACATAACCCTTGAGATCTCCTAGGCATGGTCAGTGATATTCTCAGCTATGTTAGGGAGGCCCCTAGGGAGGTGGAGTTGATAATGTAACATGTAGGCTCCCAAAGGGAGGAGCTACAGGTATAGAATGACAATATGACCTAGTCCCACACTCAAGGAAACTACCTAGTTTAACCTATAGTTTTGGGATTCTAAATAAGATTTTTTAAAGACCAAATCACCTCTTAAAGATATTTATAGATGAAATAAAGTAGTTTATCACCCAATTCTCTTAACAACCCATCCGTTAAATGAAAAAAATAAATTTCCTTATAATGTTGCAAGTACTTCCACTAAGTTCTATAAGACTCTTCAACTGATTATATAACCTAAATATATCATATAATAAAATAGATGATCAATATGAACAAGGTGGATAAGAAATCAGAGTAAATTATGACATCGTGGGATACCAAAGAATAATTATCACCAAGAGGAATTATCTATATTGGAAGAAAAAAAATCTATCACCACAGTATAAATTGGTAATCAAGATTAAAGAATAATGATGTATAACTCTTGGATTTTCTAATATATTTCATCTAGATCTATTGAGGATCATGAGGAACACATAAAGAAAGGATAAGAGGATATCCAAGAGAAATGTTTCTCCAAAATTCAATGAAGAGAGATAAATATTAAAGGGGGTTCTGTGAATAATTATAAACAAATACCCCTTATAAAACCTTATCCTTTGGTTTAATCCCTTGGGAAACCAATTATAATATTTAATAATGTAACCAATTTTTCAATTTTAAATGGTTATAATTTATCTTATAATTATATAATTGGATCATAAATGTATAGGGGATAACATTTTATACTATATCTAATCCAACTCGTAAACCAAGTATAAATAAGAAAAATTATTAACTATCTATGTATGGGAAAACTACATATTATTTAAAGTTTCATGTCCGGTTATCCATTTTTGTTTATGTAGAACGTGAATAACAAAATAGACCAATGTATGGTCAACCAATTTGAGTTTTGTTAATGAAGGATTCATATCATCTACACCATTTTAGTTTTCATTGAACCTAATTTGTTTTGGAACATATGGATATATTAGCAAGGTTATTATATGTGGATGAATTAATGAGGGAGGCAATACTATAATGAGGCACCAATGGGTAGATAAATACATAGATTTGGAGTGGTTATTGTTTTGTCAGAGTAAGTCCTGGGCCCCATTTTCTTTTATATTCAAATTTCTCAATTAAATTGTCCTCTTCTTTTTCTTATTCTCTCCCTAGATGATCATGTACACTCTATTTGGAATCATGTGTCACACAACCTAGATATAAAAGGGATGAGGACGTAGGGAGAGTGGGAATTAGAGTAATGTTTCCATGGATCTTGGGAGGAGATAGATCTTTTTGCAATATTGATGAAACATTAATCAATGCAAATCATTAGTTCATTACACCAAATGGTTGTCTATTTTTTACATCATCCTCCACATTTAACTCCTCTCTATGGGACTCCAGTTGTTACTCTATCTACACCACCTCCTCCAGGGCTACCCTGACTAAGATTGGGAGATCTCTAACCTTTATTGGGCATTCTACTTGAAAAAAATGATGGAATAAAGGTAGTGGATTTAAGAATATACCAATATGCTTCCAATGTGACAAGAGGAGAATGAATCTGACACTGAATGAATATACTAGATCAAATCCAAGTTGGATGCCCTAGAGAAGATACTATAGGATGGGGATACATTAGCAATAGGAACCTCACCTAGTGGTGGGGGATGATGATGATGATAGATCTACCACACATGATGTGACAATAAAACTTAAACTTAATAACCCATGATGTCTAATAAAATTATTAAACCACCCTTATCTAAATCAAAAACATAGTTTCATTGGGTAATTTTTCAATATCTTCCATAGGTTTTTTTATCATCTACTTTTTCCCTAAATACAGTTCCCAAGGACTGTACTAAACTTTCTATGATACATACTATAATGACCCCCACTAAATCTTCCAAGATCGGGTGGTTACATTATTAAATTAGAAATAGATAAAAGTGATTACAACATAAAGGACCTAGTATATTAGTAGAAATTAATAAAAATATACATTATTTAATAAGAAATTTTGTTTGAAAATATAAAATACAAAATAGAATTTTCTTTGAGTACACTATTATTTACCCTAAAATACCCATGCATGTCAATTATAGTATACTTCATGGTATCATGGGGAGAGGAAAAAAATAATGGGTGATATCTGATTATAAATAATGGATCTATACAATAGAATATATCATTAATAAATAAACCATAATTAAAATGATTTTTTAAATAAATGAAAACATATTTCATATAATTAATAAATTGAGAAGATAGAATAATATTTCATGAGTAAATAATGGAAAAATTAATCCATATAAATAAAAAATGATCTTAAAACTTATCCATAGACATCATAACTATTATAATAATCACATGTAAATCAATAACTAATTTTATAATGATAGAATTCATAATGCAGGACATTTGAAACTTATTATGGAGGCATCATGCTAAAAAATCTAAAAAATGGGTAAGTCCTTTGCTAGATACCAAATATATTTCATCTCTAATGACTTACTGATTTATAGAGGGGATATATAATTCCACCCTCACAATAAAAATAATAATTATAATGAATTAATTATATGAATAATGAATACAACTTAATCTATATGCCTTAAAAATCAATAACTATCTATATTTGATGAACTAACAAAAGAAATCTCAATAATATCCAAATTCTAAATAAGAAAAAACCACTTATATTAATATGGTGGATGATATTATTAGAGTATATCCTCATTAAATCATAATATTTAACAAATTATGTTAATATTGATAAAATTACACTGAAATGATCATAAGAAATATTGTTGCAGAAAATTACCATTTTTCTTTGAAATAATTTATTTGAAATATAAATGTTTCCCCAATATAAAAGAATTTTTTTTTATTTTAACGGAACATTTTAAAAATCTATAGGATGATTTAAATCATGTTTCTATTATTATGGTTGGAAATTCCATTTATATAGTATAAGTTAAATAAATTTTTTTTTTCAAATTTTCATAAATTACTATGTTCAAAAAATACGGATGAATTTTTTTAAAAAAATTAAAACATGTGTATAAATTTAATTAATATATCATTTTATAGTATTATAAAATTTATTTAAAACATTTTAATATATCTATGGTCATAATGTATAATGATTCCTGTCAGATTACAAAAATAAAGTTGGGTTTTATTAAAAACATTATTTCTTTGTCTTGATTACATAAAGATTAGAAAACTAAAGGAAAACATATAATTTCATGATAATAATAGAGGAGAATAAATATATTTCGTTTAAGGTATAAAGATAATATAATTCTCCAATTGAGAACTTTAATTTAAACATTCATGGATAATGATGATATTGTGAAATACACCCTTACCTCTTTGGGGGCCTTTGAATCATAACCCCTAGAAAGGAAAAAATTAAAATGAAAAATTTAATAACATGAAAGTAGAGGTAATTATAATATATCATATCAGTGGGTAATTATATAAATAAATAGAAAGAAACACGCAGTGAATATGAAATATGGCTCACAAAAACAAAAGTGGGATGTGAAACCATTACAAAGATCATATCATTGAATTTAGAATTAATCGATGGAGTGATTATGTGAAGCCAATGTAAATAAATATATACCAAGTGTAAAAAAATAATTAAATCAATGGTCATTAAACACATATTTTTAGAATTTTACAATAAATTAATATTTGATATAACCCATTTAAAGATGATTGAGATTAAAAATACTTACAGAGATCATAGTGAGAATTAATCAATGAAGTGGTTTTGTGTAATAAATGTAAATGCACATAAATAACTAAAAATAAAACATAAAATAATCATATTTAATTGTACAATTAATATTTTAATGTCAAATATAATAATAAAGTAATATAACCCTTTGACAATAAACTGAGTTATGAAACCCTTTACTACATGGAAACATTCGAGTTAAATCCCCATTGATAAAATAATTTTAATTGGATATTAAAATAAAATGAACCATTAATTATTAATGATATAATATTTAAAATTGTCATTATATACACCATATAAATGATATTAGGTTCAAAATATTAAAATATTCCTTAATAAAGGGAAATTGAGATGAAATCCCTTTCCATAGGTATGAAATCATTTTTCTGTGTTCGAAAGGCATGTATAATAAATATATGATTATTATAAATCTATTATAGAAACATATTCTATTGAATCATTCCATATATGATTTAATTATAATCTTTTATCACCATATTATTAACAATTCTTTATTAAAATCACTATTTTCTGTGATAACTCCTTCATTTTTCATGTATGTCTTGATTTGGAAGTTCTAATGTGTATAGTTTGATCTTGTTTCCACTATATCTATAATGTTAATAAATTTTTAAATTTCATATATATTCATTAAATATATCCTTATTACTAAACATGTAAAGCATAAATGAAAAATGCATCACATCACTTCATGGAGGTGGTAGTCCACACATATGTAGAATCAATGTTATTATTTTTCAATGTATTTAAAAGTAAGATGGTATATTAAATAAACCAAAGATTGGTTGGTCCATAAATAGTATGGAGTAGGGGTTGAAATTCATTCCATAATATTAACTTTATAGTAATAATTGTGATCCCCATGTAATAAATTTAATTAAAAGAAAAAAATAGATATATGTTGGTTTGTTCTATGATCATCCACAATATTCGATTCATAAAATTTTTATACTATCTAGTAATCATTAAAATTAATTATTCTTTATTAATATAAAATTTTGTGAAATAATTCAATTAACTATATTATATATTAATTAAATATTTTAACATTATAGTCCATTATAATTGTCATGGAACTCCATATAATTTTATTAATTACATTATACGTACTTATAAGAAACATAGACTATAAGTATTAATGTATCATATGATTAATTGTGAAATTAGAATTTTTGAACCATTAATATATGGTACTAACATTGGTTTAAGGTCATAATTAATTTTATTTAAATATAAAGTAATTAATTACACTACGTTTATTAAACACACTATGTGTGTATTAATAATACATATTGTGTGAATTAATTACGTCGTGTATGAATTAATTACACAATGTGAGAATTAATTAATCACAATACATGTGAATTAAACGTACAACATGAGAATTAATCTCATGAAAATCAATAACACATGCCATGTAATATTATTACACAAAACATATAAAGATATTAAATTTGAATTAATTACACATTATGTACATTATACCATATGCGAATTACATAAATGACCACCACATCATTTCTATTAAATAAAAAGAATGCATATTAATTACTAGATCATCACTTCTGGTGTATTTAATACACCATGTATGTATTAATTAAATGACTTCAAAATCTTTTTCATTAAATAAAATATGAATATATTTCTTAAATTAACATAATATCTTTTAAATTTAGTTCCACACAATTGTATTAATTACCATGTTTCTCAAATTTCTGACCCATATGTCATGTAATAAATGCACATTTGTTATTTAACTATGTAGATTCTGTGATTTACATTATGTAATATTGTAGACTACATGGTGTGCACACCATCTACATACCATGTAATCTAATAATATAATTTTTAGTCTACCTAGTCATTAAACAACTAGTAAAAAATATAATGCATGTGGATTCTATGCTGCAATATTTATACCCTATAGTCTGTTTATATTTAGTGAACTTTACTATCTGGTGTGTAATTCATTCCCACATTTGACACCTCATAATGGTTTTCTTTGACTTTTTAT
The DNA here is from genome assembly GCA_963277665.1 of Viscum album. Lineage (NCBI taxonomy): Eukaryota > Viridiplantae > Streptophyta > Magnoliopsida > Santalales > Viscaceae > Viscum > Viscum album. The sequence goes on along the minus strand of OY728135.1, from coordinate 2,000,940,091 downwards.
TCATTTATATTTAACTTATTCTTGGTTACATGAAGGTAAATATCACAATATACAATTGGTATTAAGAACAACTAATCTATACGTAAAATCTAACATCAAACACATATTGAAAAAGAAAACATAATTACTTATAAATAATTAGGTTACTAATTTGATGCAACATGAAGTTTCTAGTTGATACCCTGAAAAAGGGTCAGGCCTATGCCTCATAGGATTTTCATCCACTTTTTCAAGACTGACCTAAATCAATATATTAATGAACAACTAAATATTTATATAGGGGATATTTTCATATATTATTTATAATAAATTTATTAGAAAAATAGCTATCTAATATGAAATTCATTAATTAGTGTCAAATATGTAAAATCCTTCTCATTATACCCTCATTTCATAAAATTAATCAAGGGTATATTACAATTATCATTGATCAACATGTTTTCCATGTACCTCCAATCATCATCATAAAATCCTATAGGTTCTAGAATGAATGTAACTAATTCCTATAATGATCATTATTATTTATAACTAAATCCTTCCATGAGAGAAGGATCTACTCTAATGGAGTATTATAATTTATTTTCATTCTTAAAAGCATTATATAGAATATATCTCTTAGGCATGAGATAATCATACCAAGAACTCATAGTCAACAATGATATAATTTTTTTAGATTTTGGGAAATGTCATATCTTGGCTACAATAATGCAATTTTATTAAATAATAACTATTAAATCACCCTTATTATTTTCCTAATTCCTATGAAACCCCATCATGAAGCAATAGTTAAATTAATATTATTTACTAAAGATGAACTGAAATCATGAATAAAATAAGTATTATTTTCTTGATAAATAAAATTAATTATTTTTAAATTATATTTAACAAGAAACTTCTTACTTGTCCAACAGAAACTATTTTCCATGTAGTTTTTTGTGCCTAGAAGAGAAATTTGATTATGTGATGTCAATATTGAATTTTAGTTTTAATTGAACTTAAATTAGTTCTATATAATATTAATACATCATGTAAAATGAAAATAATATATTACTTAACTAGATTAAAACACTAAAACTAGTAGAGTAGAATCTTCACATGTGTATTATAATTAATTTTTGAATAGAGATAAAATTCCCTCAATTAGTAATTCCCACTTAATTGATGATCTAGTGAACTATATCTCAATGTATCATTGTTAAACAATAAAATACAAGAAAAAAATCCATTTATTGGTGATCCACACATACACCGCAATCTTTGAATTTTTACATATAATCATTGGTTTCTAGAAGTCTGATCCTGATGACCTTCATTTTTTGTGGTTGGTCACACCTAAATTCTTATTGAAGGAGGATGAAATCTTAATGTTCAAATGATGTATTGAGAGAGGAGGTAGAGGGAATTATATATATATCACCCGATCTCTCTATAGGTATTATGAGAGTCTCATATATCCATTGTTCACAAAAAAAATTATATAACATGATATAATTAGATATTTTTTTGGAAATGTTTTTTGTATGAAAATTTTATACAAGAACCTTTCAAAACTAAAAATTCTTAATTAACCCCATGTCCCTTATTAGTAATAATAATATTAATATCTTAAAAAGTACAACACATTAGGAATATAAATAGATATCATTTAAAACGTTACCAATCAGACCATTATTCTTGGTCCACTTTCCTTCATCGAAATTTTCTAATCTTAAAATAATGACTACTTAATAAATAAAATCCATTGAATATTTCTATAAAAAATATGAAAAATATTTTTTATTAAGTACGCAAAAAATACATTTTAATATTATTTATGTAAATTTATTTGTAAAATAACATGTTATTAATGTATTATGATCATCCAAACATAAGTAATCATTATTTATTCTAAATTTTTAATTTCAACACTTAATTTAATTGAAAACGACAATACACTTTATGTCTGACCCTCTAATCCTCTTTTATAGTGGGATTATGAATAATAGGATTATGTCGAAGGTTATCCTCTAAAAACATTATTATAAACCCATAGATGAAGAATTTTATTATTATAATGATATTAAACCTTCTAAAAATTTTAACCATGTGAGAAAATTACTTTTTCATGATATCTCAAATATAGAAGGTTATAGGATGGAGAGATTAATCTGTATAATCAATTTATTTTCCATTGATAAACAATAAACGATTTATCCTTCCAAATACCATGTATGTTGATTTTACATGTAGTTCCATTCATATATTGGGCTTAAGAAACCAATTTTCATTGATGTAAAGAAGGGATAAATTATTTTCCATATTATATATTAATGTAATATCACTAATGTCATACACAAAACATCTTACATATATTAAAAAATATATCCTATCATTTATTATCTATAAATAAAATTATACAAGTAATGATACCAATAAATGATAATATTAACTTCTAAGGATAAAAAAAATCCATAAATAAAAACATCCAATAAGACATGGAAATGTGGGTTTCTTATTAATAGATTCGATTCATAACCTCTAATATTGGATATTTCCATTAGAGAAAAACATGATATTTTTTCTCAATGTCTTATAAGCATCCTACCCCTAATATACTGAACCATTTATTTCCTAATAGAAAATATCATTTTGTTATATATAAATATACAATAATACTGTTGTGGCCCCACTATGTTCTCATGGTAACAGGGAAAATCTAAGACCTTTTAGTTTGACACATATTCATAAGACATTATCATATTAACATGTCATAAAAAGGAAAAATCATGATGTAATAAAAAAATCAATGTCAATGAAATATAATTAATCAATTACCAAGAAAGTCATTTCTTGTGTACCAACTATATTAGACTCTCACTTGCACTAAAGCCAACTAACAAAAAATTTTAGTCCTCTATTGATGGAATGATATTCAAGCCTCTATTGAAATAAGTACTTAGTAAAGGAGTTTACTTAATTTTCCTCCATGCATAATCTAACCAATACAACATCACCTCATTGAGAAAAATCACTCCAGAAATACACATCTCAAGTATGTGTTTTATCCTTTGGTGTAATATTAACTCTTTAAGGAGAAAGACAATGATAAAGTGGTACCACAAAAAAATATGATAGGGTTTTACAACTAGGAACCACATCAAGATCTTAGACAAATATTTGATTCAAAACAACTTCCTTGACAGCATCTTAAGCCACAAGATACTTAAACTCCAATATAAAATTTGTGAAAAGTGGCTACTTTAAATTCTTATCGGTCACAAATCCTCCATTGTGGAAAAAAATATATCTATATTGAATAATAAAATCATATTGATCCATAAAATATCTATTATATATATAATTCATGATGAATGGATCTTTAAATCACCCATACACCAAGAATATATCATTAAATTCACTCAGATACATAAGGATAGATTTAATTACAGTTCTATATTGTTCAATAGATCTACATAATATGTTAATTCTTTTCTCAAATATTAGGTAACATCATGTCTCGAATATAATATGGAATCTAAGATGGATCCTGTCAAAAAAGTATACAAGATCTTACTCACTCCCTTCCATTCATCACCTAACTAAGGAAACATTAATTTGGAAAGATTTATACTGTGTGACACTAGAAACAATCCCTAGTTGGATCGTTCCATACCGAACATCATTAGTTTATGTTCTATGTATTTATCTTGATTTATTCCAAGAATCACCTTATATATATCATGAATGATATTTATTATCAGAATATAAGTCACTTTGACAACTTCCTTCATGGAGAATCACTACCGCAACCATGCCTAAATTTGTGTAAAGGATGGTATACCATTTCTAGTTTGTAATACTACATCAACATATACTACTAAGAAAATGATTATACTCCTACTCAACTACTTATAAATACATGGATTAGATTCATTCTTAATGAAACCAAATTACTTTATGTATTTACTAAATCAAGGGTTATTTAACATGGTATATTTAATTAAAACAAAGATTGATCATTACAACTTGCATACTTTTAAATCATTTTATAGAGTCAGAGTTCCCTCTAGCTGTGTCATATACACATCCTCGTGAAGCATCCCATTAAGGGATTTTATTTTGATGTATATTTTTAAAATATCATATTCACGGTAAGATGTAATGGAAATCAAGATTTTGAGGGATCTAAAGATGGAAACTGGATAAATTTTTTTGGGGTATTCAATTACTTTACATTGTATAAACCCTTTATCAACAATCAATGATTTGTTGATATTTAATTAACCTCATATGTCTAGATTTACCATGAACATTCATTTAATCTAGATATATTTTTCATCCACTAGTGGATTGATCAGAACCCAAACATGGTTTTGAGATAAGGAATATATCTCAAAATTTTTGGCTTCATTCCATGTTGTAGCTTTAAATCTCTATAATACCTTTTAATAGGATATAGGATCATAATTTTAAACTAATAATTATTCACCATCTACAAGGACTAAAAAAGTAAATCTCTAATGTTTCCTTACCTATACTGGTCTCTTACATAGTACGTTTGTTTCGGGAACATACTCTTCTAAGGGGACCTGTGGAATTTCTTCATATACCGACTCTTGGTTATCTTAAGCATCAATATCATTGAAGTCCATATTTCTCCCAATATCCCACTCGAGAATGAGGTTATTATAAAGAATAATATATTTCCATGTGAGACATACATTCTTTTTTTTATGTTTTGTATATATAGTATACCATGGTTTTCTTTTGATGCCCTATAAAGAAACACTTAATTCCTCAGGGTTATATTTTTCTTCTTGAGTAAGCCATTAAAAATGCCTTATAACCCCATGTATGAACTATTAAAAAACATGATTATTTTCACTCCATAACTATTAGGAAATACTAGTTTTCAATTTAGTTAGTACTTAGTTTATTTCGTATGATTCCATATGGAATGCATATCCCAAAAACGTTAATGGAAGGGTTTCATGAATAATCAACAATATTACCATAAAAAGTAGTGTAAGGTTCCATATTTCACTAACATATTTTCACTATGTTGTATAAGGTAGTGTGATTTGAGATAAAATCCCACGCTCGTATAGAATATTGATAACTTATTTGTAAAAAAAATCACCACCTCAATCCAATTATAGTTTCTCTGTCTTTTTACCTAGATGATCCTGATCTTAATTCTTGAACTCATTGAACACCTCAAAGGATTCAAACTTATAAATTATAAAGTTTATATTACCATACCTACTCCTGCCACTAATTAAATTAATATTATATGATAATATAATTATAGATTCTACTTGAAAATTCCCACACACATTATCATGTAAAAATTCAAGAATCACTATAGCCCTTTCATGTTGACCATGAAATGGTGGGTTCTTCATTTTTCCTTATAAATTATCATGACATATTTCAAATGGTTCAAACTTAAAAGATCATATATAGCCATCCAGATAAATCCTTTTCAAACATTTCTCATTTATGGGACCAAGATGGTGATTCCATAACTAGTTGTTAAATGAGTTGAACATCTTGATTTCATTTTCAATTTTCAATATTTGGTTTCTATAATATAATTCCTAAATACCATTTGTCAGCTATTCTATACCATAATATATGCTATATTTATTAAAAGTAGTGACTTTTATTTCTTATGTTGAAAATAAACCCATCTATGTACGAATAAGAAACATAAATGATGATTTTTCATAATTAGAAGATAATAAAAATTATTTTAAACAAAAAACAATCATATCTATAATGTGATTTGGTATTATCCAATTAGTTGAATGCAAAACCTTGATCCATTGAGAGACTATAGATCCTCATCCTCTCTGTAAATATTCCAAACTCTACACGGTTTTTATATTTGGATAAAAATATGATCACAAAAGGGATTATATAATATATAACTTAACGATTTAGAAATATTATAGTCAATAAAAAACAAACATGAATTTCACCCTTGTTTCATTGGATGGGAGTAAATAATATTGCAGTGGGCCTAATTTCCACATGAAAAATATAAAACAATATTCTCTTTTACTTGCTTCTAGATCTTCTTATTCTTGGAAGGATGAAGATCTGAAGCTTTAGTCGTGTAATGAGTCTTTGGAACCATTTCCACGATACTGATCTTCTTATTCACCATAAGGGCCCCATGTTAGAAATTCCCCATGTCTTTATCAACATTGAAGATTAGAGTAGGAAATTCTAAAATCATATTCTCACTACTGATCATATTTTGATTCATAATAAATTTGGATATGTTTTTAGGTAGTTACAGAAAATTATAGATGTGAATAGTTCCAAAATATTACAAAAACATAAGATATACTTGTGAATAATTTATCCAATAACCTTGGCTAGATGTGGCCTAGATGATTATAACTGTCCAATATTATATATGAACAATTTATTAGAAATATAGTATCTCTCTGACCTTATATTCTCCTAATAGAGACCCTGAAGGTGAAAAATAAGGTAATAGACATCCACATCCTCATATTTCTTTATAATATCATTGCGAATGGATGATATAATGAAACATTGGGCATCCATTATGTCATAAACATGTTTTAAATAGATATATACTTCTTTCTCACTAGAATCTTTGGTAGAGAACTCAGGAAATGGGGTTCCAAACATGTATAGTTTCTATCCATGTCATAGTATAACATGTAAGTTAGAACACCATTCTTGGAAATTGACATTGGTTGGAAGGTTATCCTTTTCTAGTATAGATAACCGTGATATTTTAGAATTCATTTGGTTTTCTATTTTCTTCAAATTAAGAGAAGATAATTCAAACTTGTTTTGAATATTTTTTTTAATTTAAAATCATTTAAATTCCATTAGTATCCCACAATTTTTCAAAACCCAACAGTCCTCACCATCAGTATTATGACATCTTGACTCTTAGATATTCTAGTGGTAAGGATCCATATTCCCTCTCCCATAACCCAGACTTAGGCCTCACATGTTGTTTGAAGTTTTATTGGTAGGAATAACATTGAACTACATTAACTCATAATTCTTTGATCTTTTGAGTATAATACCCACTCTGGAAATCACGTTTAATATATTTCCCAATAATTTTCCATTAGTTACACCATGTCCTACATGTATAGTCATCTTTTTATATAAAAAAAGTTAAGTCAATAAAAAATATCAAGCTAAAATATCCATGAGAATTGAAATAACCCCAAATTTGGTTAGTTAATAACATTGAACTATGAGGTCAATAATTAAATAAGTAGTGGAAGAATATGTCGATGTAATATTTTAGATGATATATTTTTATCCTTATTCATAAATCCAAATTTTTCTAACATGTAATAATAAATTCTTTCACTCAGGTATGGGTCCATTAAATTTATTCTAAATCATTATTTTTGACCTATTATAGATTCCTCATGAGTTAGAGAAGGTCCCAAGGGTGTATTGTGATTGTTCTTACAAAAGGTTTTGGGGAAAATGCTCCTGTCACATGATTAGAGTAAACCATGTGGGGTAGATTCACAGTTAGTCAAAACCATGTAGGAGGACTTATTTTTTAGATATAGCCTTATTAAATGGTTGGTGCATAATTTACCTAAACATTAAAGCTAACTATGTGGTACACACCTTCCTCTAGTTACCCAAGAATGGTTTCCATATAGTTTGGAAAACCATGCCGACAAACTCTGCCCATGCCAAATTTGGGGTAATTTTACATTTCTCCATTAATTATCTAATTAAGCCCCTCCTTCTTCCCTAATCCATTTTCCAGATATATTAAACTCCATTTTTCATAATTTTTTATATATTGAAGGCCTAACAAAGGGACCAAGAGATATCCATCATCTTAGTTCCATTCATGCTTTCGTTCATCTTGTTATATGTGCAATGGTGAGTACTCAAGTCCCTTTGAGCTATTATTCATCTCTCATGCTCTTGACCTAGTTATCATGGTTTAATAATTTTAAAAATTTTCATAGATATACTATATTACAAGATATGTTATTGGATAATACTATAAGAGGATTCATACAAGCCTAAGGTGGGTGTTCTATAACTCATCCCTCATGTTTGTTGATTTTGAAAATTTCTTGTGGGGCATGTTGATTTAATCAGGTGCCATTTGTTTAACTTATATATTCTAACTATAATCATTAGAACTATATTGTTATGATATTTCCAAATATGTGAGTATTTTTTAGTGGTTACACCCACAACACCGTCTATCCCATGTAGGATGTTTTTCCATTTTTGGAATTTTAGTGTTTTGATAGGTTTGAGCTACCATTAGGGAGTGCCTTGGCTTGACCTTTCTAAGGTTAATATTTTTTATATTAAATGGATTGAGTTAAATTTTTAATTACATAATGTAAATCACTATATATGATCACCACTTTACTCACCTAATTTAATTTTTTCAATTTGAAAATTAATTGGGAAAAAGAAATTGGAAAGTATACTATGTATATGAATTTTCATTTTTAAATGTAATTGAATAATAAGCTGAATGTTTGTAGCAAAACTGACCATGATAATGGATGGTAGTGAAGTGAAGATTGATTTATGAAAATTCCTTCAATGGATTAAATTTAATGGTTTCATACCACTAGTCCTTTTCATACTAATGAAAGGAAAGGCTTGATCTGACCAGACTTATTGATTAATTATGACTGGTTTAAATGGTTGCATGCTCAATTTTCATTTTCAAACTAATGAAAGGTAATTGATTTAACATTGTGATTTATGTTTGACTTAATTATAAAAATAGTAATGCCCTTACTTGAGCTCAACTTTTATTCCGGAGGGGTTTCCTTGAGCACTCGAGCACCCCATTCCAAATTCAGAGATACAACTTGCATTGGTTTATACCAACATATAACCTGATTCTTTTATAATTTTGGAAATCTAGTATGACTCCTTAGGATACCACATGTATTATTAAAATATGCCATGGATACACTCCTTGGATAAAACATTGAGAAGTAGGTTCCATGGTTAAATCCCTTTAGGCCTAGTCATTGCTTATCCCCATTTTACCTTTCAGGAACACATTGGACTCAGTATACGACTTATTGTAGAATGCCTTGGAAAAATATCCTTACACTAAAATATTATTCTTATCCAGGATATAGTCATTACATAGTAGGTGGCCCTTGAGTTCTACGTTACCTAGGTTGTTACATTAGAACTTCACTATTTATTATCATTACTTGTTTCCTTGTTATATAATGGAACCCTAACTATTGTTAACGTGCGACTTATTTAAGAACTAGTAATAACCAAATAATGAACTGGTTACATGTTCAGGAGAAAGATGAGGGGAAAACGAGGTACTTGGGTATATAGTTACATTATACTTTTTTACTTTATATATGCATGCCAACTCACTGTTACATTACTATTACATGGGTTGGATGTTATAGAGACCATTGGTGGTGGCCCCCTGAGATTTATTTCACACCCTCTCCTGGAACTTTTTGGTACTTGGGGAAGTTAACATGATTACAGGGGTTTATAAATGAAAAAATACATCTTCATACACTTGATTTTTTACTTTTTAGGATGGATCTTGACAGTAGATGACCGAGAGGAAGCTCGAGATGCTTGGGAAAATCTTAGGATTTCATTTATACTCTTGTGGATAATTTTATTCCTACTATCATGTATCCACATTTTCCATTTTCTAGTGACATGATGTATCATCATCAGTTAATTTAGTTATTGCAATCCTTGTCTATTTTCGATGTGTCTTCTTCTTAGTTGTATTGCTTCTGCTATTTACCTTTGTTTATATTTATCCGTTGTGCTATACTCTGGTAATGAGGGCATAGTATTCACACAGAAACACCCTAGGCCCTTGGTACTGTTCAGTGGCCTCTGGTGTTTGGGTAGATACATTTTAGCCCATGTGACCCGCTAGGCTTGGAGAACCTCTTAAGTGGAATCTTGGTCTGAGACGTGACATTCCATGTTCCTTATTATTTTTAATTGAAATTTAATAAATAGATTAACCATTTCTAATAAAACATTCATTCCAAATATACTTATATTTTATTTTATCTTCTATCCTTGTTAATTCATTTATTAGGTGATTATGAACAATTCAATAACATAAATAATTAACCATGAGATTCATGGAAATAAATTATATATGAAATAATCATGAGATTATCTAATGGTTCTTTTATCTTTTGGATGAAAAGATAATCCTTCACCTTAGGGGAAAACCTATTTAACTGTTGGTTGATTTGTGTTTCAATATTCCACCATTGGTTCCTATGTGTCACCACGATTAGCTTCACCCTGACACCATAAATTAGACCCGATCCTCTCACATTGGAGTTTCATCCCTACATAATCTTCTACTCACATGTAGGTGAATAGATCAAATGGATTTGATTATGTGGGTTTATATAAAAGAAACTGTGGGCATGTTGACACTTTTATAATAAGGTGGGGTTGAAATGGATGCCATCATGAAATGAGCATACATTTTCAATCTTATTGTCCATTACATTGATTATTGATTTAATTGGGGTCATTAACCATCAGTTAGTCAAATTTATTTAATTTATCATAATTACGTCCAAGAATCCAAAAGTCACCATCATCTATAATATTGCAAAAAATTAATTACATTTAAAATTAATGAAGTTCACAAGTGTAGATAGAAGAAACATCTCATGCTTATGAAAATATTCTACATGGAAATTAATTTAATAAATAACTATGAACCTTGTGAAATGGTGTATACTATAAAATGAAAGGTACATGGAAGACATGTTAACAGGTATTCGTATATATTTAATTTTTATTTGTGAAAAAAACTAGGTACGCAGAATTTATATGACTAGAGGATGTGTTTTATCTTATGTACATGTATATAACACATGAATTGGGACTAGGTGTTCTTCATCCTATGAATGAGTATGAGGTAAAAGACATGTATTGTGAATATATTACATGTGTACTTGGAGTTTCATTTCATGTCTATCCCTATGTTTTATATCTGATATAAGAAATGTTGAGACACCCATAAATTCTCATCCATGTGAAACTGGTGACTCCACATCATGTAAAGTGGTTAAATGAAATGTAGTTGTTATTTTTTTATGCCAGTCATTCTAGATCTACAAACCGATAATTTTTTTTTCAGATACTAGATCCCAAGTTATCATATTTATCTTACGTTATCATACATATGTGAAAAAATAAAAATCATTTATACATGACGTATACAATGTATACTCATGTTTTTCTAGGAAGATCCTTTGGAACCTCCATATGGGGTTTTTTAGATGTTTCTTCCTTTTTTAATCATAAACTCTTACTAATTATCTTATAGATAATAAAAATGGTAAGAGGAAATGATGTTGGATCTTAAAATGAATTGACATAACTAAAATAAAAAACAATCACATAAAAAACCAATGAATTATAAATAATTATAAATTAAACATTTGGCTGCTATGACACCACTTATAGGTTCGAGACATAGTTGAACGATCCTTGGATGGGATATGAAACTCATCTTTTAGTCTTAATTTTTTTAAATCATTAGAACACATGATTAAAAAATTATGTCCAATGAATACCACAGATTACTTAACTATATTAAACATCATTACCATAAGTGGAGGATCTTCACATGTGACTTTTAATAAATTTATGACCATATATAAAATCACATCAAATTGTAATTATCTCTTAATTGATGATATGAAATTCCACATCTCATTCAACTATCGTTTCACATTAATATCCAAGAGAAGAATCCATTTGTTATTGATTAACATGTGATCCATAATCTCTAAATGTTTCAACAGAATCACCTCATGCTAGCACGACTAATCTTGATTTCTTGCATTGTTCATGATTGATCACAGGTGAATTCTTCTTGAAGGATGAAGAACTCTTGACGTTCTCTTACACAGAGAAGAGTAATATAAATTTTTCTCTTCATATATCTATAGTTATTGAGATAATATCTCTCTATCAATTTCACATTGAAAATTAAATATGTAAAGTGATATAATTATATATTTATAATGAAAATTTTAGGGTTAAAAAATTGTAAGAAAACCCCATTAAAAACTAAAAATTCTCAGTTGAACTCTTTTGTAATGATAATAATATTATTATTAATATTCTAACAAGTGAAAGACATTAATAATATAAATAAATGTCATTTATACCATTTCTAATTTTGAAATTAAGCTATGTCCTATTTCCTTTGTTGAAAAATAATGATGCTCAAAAAATGACTATTTCGTAAACAAGTGCTAGTATAAATTTCAATAATAAATATACTAAATATTATACTAACTGAAATTGAAAATAAATACTTATTATTATTATTTAACACAAATTTTATTTCAAATAACTTGGGATTAAAGTATACCAATCAACCAAACCTGAATAAATATTATTTATTCCAACTTGTTAAATTCTGTACTTGAATTTAACTATGATTGCAACTACACTTAGTATCTTACCGTCTAGAATTATTTCTGAGTATAATTCTACCTAATTAAATAATGTCCATGGTTAGAATATAAAAACAATACTAGGATCCGGTTATGAATGAAGATAATGTCTCAATGATATTTATCCACCCACGAATGCTTATTGTTTAATATAGTCATATTTTTCTGATATCTAAAATCAAGTATGTTGCATGTTGGTTCCATAAAATGATAAACTATATTTTGTATTTTTTTGACTTTCTAAAAATGAACACACTCACTAAACACCATGTACGATGATTTTAAAGATAGTTACATTCCTATACAAGGGTTTGAGATATAAACTTCCCTCAATGGACATAATTGATAATTCCTTTGTCACATTACCCATTCATGGAATATCACTCATGATGTACACAATGCTTCCCACTTTCTGTTACTTTATATCCTCCCAATTTTCATCAACATGTAAATTTAAATGGGCTATGATAATGATCAAAGATAATATTTAATTCTATTGATCAATACACATGTTTCAAAATGGGTACATCCAATAACAGATGAAAATGTGGATTTTGTATTAATGGGTATGTTCTCATAACCTCCAATCACAGAGATGACCAAGAATGAACACCATGAGAAGCTATTTTAATGTCTTATGATTATCTTTACCCTAATAATCTATATAATTTGGACAATTAAAAATATTCAAGAATATCATCGAGGCACCTTTAGGTTCTCCTCATAGTGGAGAGTTTCCATAGCCTTTCAATGTGACACATATTCTTAGAACAATATCCCACAGACATTTTATCCAAATCAAGATTCATTGTGTAATATTAATCTTTATTAAAAATGAAAACAATTAAACAATTAATATGAAAGTATTTTCAAGGGAACCAACTCAAACACTCTAATCCCCCTAAATATTTATTAATCCTTTAATAATGACTTAATTTAATTCAATAAGTCACACTAAATTATTTAACAATATTTAATGAATCGTATTTTCAATTAATTATTTTTGTATATTGTATGAATTATTTCCGATGCCAGGTGCTAAGAAAACATGTGATTCCATGGCCCGGTGTTCCCAGAATAAACATTTGAAATATATTAAATATCCTACGTAAGAAGTTTTCCAATCATAGTGAAATATCTTCTAAATGGTTTCCTAGATCAGAAGTATGAGGTATAATTGATTTAAGAACACAAGGGTTACCCTATGAGATACATAACATTTTTTTGGCATGGGTCCTTTGTTGAAAAGTCATCTCATGCATAGAAATGAATAAAATAACTAATTTTGTTGTTAGAATTTAATGATGCATCGATTGATGTGTATTTAAATAGACAATTATTGGGAAATATTAGGGTTAGCCACATAAACCTATAGCCAATGGATATGTGAGAACCTAAAGCTTCTTTTCTAGTATGGATCATGTTTTTTGATTGTTTTGCGAAAAATTAAGAAAAGTGGATTTTATAATTACACGCCATGTACTTCTCTATACACTCTGTGTACATATCATGCCACGTATAATCATGTACTGATCATGTAATGGTCGAGTATATGGATGTGTGGTGACCTAGAAGACCTACTTAAGTCAGGGTGACTGAGGATACTACAAAGCATGAAGTGATAATGAACACGACAAGTAGTTTTCTATTTTTTCGATATATCAGGGGGTTAGGTCTCATATCCAGAAATACCTTCTTTTGGCCATGGTTCATACAGTTGTACGATGGAGTGACTGACGAACTTCAAGCCCCCAATTCTCTATTCGAACTCTAGTTGAGACATTGTCTGGTGTGTTGGAATCCCATCTATGAGTTCTTAAAACCACTAGAGCCACTTTTTCTGATTCATCATCTCTTGTGAATTATTAAAGATTGGATGTTCTTCACTTTTTTGTCGATATACACCAATCTAGGCCAATATAAGGGACGATGTTCAAGTATATCGACCGTAAAACATCTTGGTAGATTTTTTGTGAATTTTTTGCTTCATCATTAGATTATATATGCTAATGGTTACACATACCTACTTTTGAGGTATTTCATGATTTTGAATTTTAACAATGTTTAATACCGCTTATGTTTTGATTGATTAAAAAGGGTTTGTTTCTTATATGTAATATTGGATAACTTGTTTATGGGGACACCCCATGAGTGCATTCCCTTGATTTTTGTTTATGACCATTTGGTCTAGGTTTCCTTGAGTCATACCTTGTTTTCTATGATTTGGTTAATTAGGGTGGAGTTTGATTGATTTTACGAAATTCATGTGATATGATTTGTGAATTTTTAGACATGTAGTAGTTATAGATTACATGATCTACTTTGATATGTTATGCATTCTATTTTTCCAAAAGACCATGAGAACCTTGGACCAAGAAGACTGAGGGGACTTTCATATTATTTACATAGGACTTTGAGAGCCTTGGTGTAGTTGATTTACCTAGGGGTATTGATCGTGAGAGCTCCCAGGTGGTTGTTTATAATTACATGATGCTATGTTGACCATAAGTATTGATCGAGAGAGCTACCCAGGTGGTCGTTTGTAATTGATTTAGTGTTATGTGGGACCAAAGGGGTTACTCCTTGAGAACTTCCTAAAAGGTCATTATTAAATTAATAGGTACTATGTTAAAACAATGGGGTTAGACCATGATAGCTTTCCAAGAGGGTTGTTTATGATTGTTTGATTGATTGTGATGAGTCTTCCAAGACAGATCACGAGCTTGTACTTGGTTTTACATGATTTTAAAGATGATCTTCAGAGACATATATTTTTTTACTTTTTCATGGGGGGATACATAGTTTATTCTAAATCATAGGGTTAAATTATTAAACAAATTGAATAATTTCAAAATTTAAATTAATGAAATTGAAAAATATTGGATTGTTTTCTTTTGAGTACTTCCTAGTTTATTACTTTTTTTCATATTACCTACTATATATTTTCACTGATTGTTAGGCATAGATATTTTGGTGGTTGCCTACTGCGATTCGTCTCACACTCTATTTGGGTCATGCTTCTGGATCCGAACAGATTATATGATTTTAGGTATAGATAAAGGAAAACTCCCTTCTTCATTAGGTACTTGATTATTTTTAGAGATGAAGAGAATGAGACCGAGCTGAGGCTTGCAATGATACTAGACATTACTTGCTTCTTCTGTACTTTAGGTTCTATATTTATTTCCTTAATTTGGGATTGTTTTGTTATTTTCCTATATATATGTATTCTGTGCATCATATATATATATATATATTGTGGCTTTTTTTGGATTTGCGATTAGTCTTCCACTTTTTACTTTTTTGGTATTACTACTTTCCCTATTGTTTACTATTTGTTTCCATCCTATATACTCTACCAATGAGGTAATAGTTTCCTTATTATCACATCTTTTCCCTCGCTACTAGTTAAAATAATCTGGTGTCTGGGGAAATTCTCTTGAGGTTATGTGACCAATCGGGTTTGGGGAACCTTTGGGAAGCACCCGTATCTTAGACGTTACAAAGTGGTATCAGATGAGTTTTTTTATACATGAACATACTATTTGGAGCCAATAGGCTAGGCTAAGAAGGAAATAGAGTTTGGTAAATAGATGTTCCTAGGAGTATCTAGCCTGTTTAAAGTTAAAATCCAAGTTAACTTGAATATTATAATTTGTCTGGTTTTGTAATTATTACAATTGCTTTGGTTTTATCATTGGTGGATTCACTTGTTTTGTGCTGTTATGATTTATATAATTGTGGTTCTATTTTTGTTACAACACGATGAGATGAGGGTATGTTGTCTCATTCATCATTTAATAACTTGTTAGAAATCACATTCCATGCATTCTTTCGATTCCATTTAGAGAGCATTACTGATTGCATGCTATTGTGATAGTTGTCATGCTAGATATGAATGTTTTTGTGACAAATTCTATGATATAATACCTTATATTTTGATAGGGTATTGGTATATGTAAAGTTTAATTTATATGGACACTAATCTTTGGTCCTTGAGGTGTTATGGGCCCTCTTTGATCCAAATTGGGTGGATCATGTTTGAACATAAATTCAATTCGATTAAGATATGATATGAATAAGAATTCCAAAATTTTTTGGGGGTAGTATAGGATCTCAAGGATCAGAACCTGGCATGAATTGGCCATATTTTAAGATTTTGGGGGTTTAGAGAAGTTTCAGAGGCTTACTTTTCAAAAAACCCATAAAACATGGCGTGTGATCTTAATAACACAAGCTAGGTGTTCTTCTGTTCTAGAACAAATAAATTTTATTAGTTATACTCCATGTACTATATGCACACACCATATAGTTGTTAACCGTGTGATTGTCTGTGTGAGAAGAGACATGGGGTTGGTACAATTTTGGTAGAACACACTATGTACCGGGAATACATGATGTTCTGTAATCGACTGTGTATCTGTCCATGTGACTAACAACAAAGGCTGGAGGGATTTTTTGTACACATTGTGTGTATGGTGAACACACTGTGTTGTTTTACAAAAACATGACAATGTATTTCTAGAAATTTAGAAGTGCCTGTGAAAAAGGGGATATTCATGTACATTCCAAGTCTCATGAGTAACACGTAGTGTGTATGGGGTGTTACATGACCTCGTTAGAAGGGGTACATGCCCATGTTAAGGCTTAAAGAAACATGTTGTGTAGGGGTTATACACGCTGTGTAACCCTATTTTGTGAAACTTGAATGTTTTCCTTTTCCTATTCTGTTCTTTCACTTCTGAGTTGTAGTTCCATTAATATTGAGAAGAGGTTTGCGCTTGACCCTGCAAAGTCATGCCACCAAGACGTCCTCCAGTTCTACGCCAGGTATATGGTGGTGAACAGACACCTGAAATGGTAGATCAGGGACTACAAGAAAATCCAACATTCGTTCCAGTCTTGGAACAAACTTTTATTCTAGACTCTGGTGCTGATACACTATTACATGATGAATTTTTACGATGATGCATACTTTTCAGGGAGAACTACATCCTTCCCCGACTATGGAAGCGCTCACACGGGTGTTCTAGAAGAAACATCCTTCCAATTTTCAGAGGATGGAGGACCATAGGCTGCAGAATCATGGTTGGAAGCTAGTCTTTCTATATTTCAGCATCTAGAGACACCTCCTAAGAGGAGGGTAAAGCTTGTGACTTATATGCTATGTGATTCTTCCAAGAGATGGTGGGATGTTATCTCACAGGTGGGATGTCATCGCGATATGGTTTTAGAATAGATTCAGAGGACCTTCTATGATTACTTCAATACCACGACATTGAGGGACGAATGAGCCCAAGAGTTCATTCATTTAGAGCAGGGCACTCTTTCAGTGATGAATTAATCTTATCTTTTTACATAGCTTTAGTGCTTCCCACCTGTTCTGGGATGTGAAAAGTTATCGCGGGCTAGGTGATTTGAGGATGGTATCTGGTACAACATTCTATTGGAGGTGAATGATTTCAGGAAAACTTCATTGACTACAATAGAAAATTTGGCACTGATTACAGAGCACAACCTGAGGGAGTTTTGATATGTGATCCAAGGCTGTTCAGCAACTAGGGCTGATACTCCTTCGATAGATAGCAGGAAGCACCATAAAGAGCATTCACATGTTGTGTCTTCAGGAATCCAGGTGAGGTTCAACCAGTGCAGATAGAGTGGGAACATGAGACAACAGTGCCCGAGAGACCTAGTTTAGTGCCGATCTTGTGGTAGGATGGACCATATTTAGCATTTTTGAAGGATGTTTTCACCTGTAGTGAGTGGGAAGGGATCTATTATGACTCCAAAATTAGGAGTGGGACCACAAGTTTCTCATCAGTTAAGGAACTAGAGTTCGTCCGGCCATTCAAGTCGACGTGGTGGTCATGGTCATAGTATCCAAACAATAGGTTTCTAGAAACAATAGGTGGGATCAACTCAGGGTAGTTAGATAGGGTCTCATGGAAATGGTACAAGTCATACCTCTACGATGAAGTAGACCCAGAAATAGTAGGATCCCAGACCCTCTACGGTCATATACTCGATTCTGGTTTCATTTGTTTTATCTTTTATTCTTTTCGATATAGGTGCATCCCATAGTTTTATATTTGTTTTTGTTGTGGAGAGACTTGGGATTTCTATCTTTACTTATGATGATGTTATGATGCTAGAAACTTCATTGGAGATTAGAACGGCCAATGTATATTAGTGCAAGGAGTCCCCTCTTGAGGTTGGTGGGTGTAACTTCATACGGGACATCTATGTCTTAGAGATGATGGGTTTCTATGTAATTCTCAAAAAGGAATGGTTGGTCTCTTTTTAGGCCTTTGATGACTGTAATCTTCATAGGGTGAGTTTCACATCACCAAAGGGAGGTTATTTTCTACACAAGGGAGAATGGAATGTCTAGGAATGAAGATCTAGACCCAAGCATCATGGGTTGAGAGGAATTACAACCCATATATCTAGTTTATATATATATGACTAGGGTACATCACAGATGGACTTTCCCCCAGTGGTGGATCATTTCAAAGATTAATTTCTAGATGAATTTTCAAGTTTACCTCCAGAGTGATTGGTAGATTTCTATATATATCTTGTTACAGAAGTGGAACCAGGGTCTATAACACTATATAGGTTGGTTACACCAGAGTTACATGAGATCAAGAAGAAGATATAGGAGTTTCATCTAATGGGTTTCATCCGACCAAGTACTTCTCCTTGTGGTTTGATGGTAATTTTTGCGAAGAAGGTGGACGGTACCCTCATACTTTGTGTGGATTATTAGAAGATGAACTAGTCGACGGTCAAGAATTGATATCCATTTCTATGGATTGATGATATCTTTGACCAGATTCAAGGAAACTAGTTGTTCTTAAATACTGACTTTAGATTCGATTATCATCATTTTCACGTTAGACCATTAGATATACCTCTTACAGACGTTCAGAGCAGGTATGGTCTATATGAGTAATTGCTTATTCTATTCGGTCTCAAAAAAGTTCCATTTGTTTTTATGGAACTGATGAATAGATTGTTCCATCCTTACTTTGAGCCTTTTGGGGTTGTCTTCGTGGAGGATATATTGGTGTACTCGCACACTCAACAAGACCATTCCATCAATATTGAGATCGTATTGTGTATATTGAGGGAGCATCAGTTACATGATAAGCTCTCAAAATTCCACTTTTGGAGGGATACAATTCACTTCTGTGGCCACTTCATCTCAGAGAAAGAACTATCATTAGACTTAGAGATGGTGAGTGTAGTAGTTTACAAGGATTAGCTGAAGAACATCAATGAGGTATGATGTTTTCTAGGCTTGTCTGGTCACTATAGATTTTTTAACCAATACTTTTAATGCTCAGAAGTGTCGCTAAAGGGACTGACTAAGAAGGGTAAAAACTACTTGTGGGCGTATTCCTATGATTCATCCTTTCAATAGATGAAAGAGCGATTGACTTCAGCACTGATACTTATTTTTACAGAATCGGGAAAGAGTTACACCATTAACCGAAATGCATCAGCTATTGGGTTGGGAGCAGTTCTTATGTCGGGGGGAGGATTCATTGCATATAGGTCTCATTATTTGATACCACATGATATAAATTCCCCAATTAATGATCTTGAGTTAGTTTTAGTTGTGCATATTTTGTGCTGTTGGAGACATTATCTTTTGGGAGCGTAATTTATAGTATACGCTGACCAGAGAAGATTCAGGTACATATTTGATATAGATAATATTTTCTTCTTTTTTTAATTAATTTTAATTTTTTTAATCATCCCAAGTTAACAATTTTTGCTTATATGAATCAATTTTTGATTTATGATGGGTTTTGTGGAAAATGGTGAAAAGTGCCTAATTATGGATTTTGGTAATATTTTTACATCAAGGGTATTTTTGTTATTTCATTAAAACAATAAATCCAAATTGAGTGAATATTTTCTTTTTCAGAATCTTAATTTTATTTTCCTTAACTTTGTCTTCTGGATGAGGGGATTTTTTGGCCATCTAGAGGCATTAAAAAATCAATGAAGTTGAAGAATTTTCCAGGCGGACAACGTGAAACCCATCACCCTAATAGAAATCTATCTTGGTCTAGAAGGGAACTAGGACACATAGGGATGCCTCCAAAATTAATTTTAAGGAGTTTTGATGTCATTAAGAGTTATATATGACGTTATATATTAGAGGGAAGCATCCTTGAAATTTTGGATAGAAAACATCATTATCAATAAAAAAAATTATAACTCCCACATATGATGTCCCAATATGCTGAAATTTAGAAAATAGACAGAAAATATATTTTTTAATGATATTCATGAAGGGTGAAATGTATGAAGATGTCATTTAATGGGACTACAACAGCTCAAATTTCAGAGGAAAGAATCTACCTATAAAAGGAGAGGAGCTCCCACCTCTCAAAGCATCTCATTCCTTCAAGGACACCAAAGAGGAGAAACTTTTAGCTTTATATCTTTTATTTATTTTTGTTTCCATAGATTTGTATTTCATTATTCTTCCCCATTCGTCTCGATTACCCTTACCATAGTGGGGTAAACATATTTATTGATTGGGGAAGGGTTGGTTTTCTATTTTTTAATTCTTTATTTTTTGATGTAATTGAATGAAATTTATATCCTCTTCAAAGTTGTTTTCAATTTCATATAGTGGATTTTATTATCAAGTGTGATCATTCTTGAATTTTAATTCTGTTACTTATTTTTTCCTTGGTAAAATAATCATTATCTCACTCCACAGATTTATGGTGTATATATAATGGAATAGACTGGGGATTACTGGTAAAGTACTCGAAGATCATTCATACATGTAAAAGGGGTAGTGAACATTCCTAATTCATTAGGATAAATAAGAACCGATCAGGTATTTCCCATATCAATTGAGGATATTCAATGAAACTATTTTTTACATGGAAGGAGATTTGACCAAACTGATATCTTGATAAGGTTTTCCCTCACCATCCTAATTTCACCAAGGCAGTGAGAGGAAACGATTATGGAAACTTACTTTAATCAACTTAGTAGAAGAGGTTTGAATTAAATTGATAAAGATGTCATTAAAATTTGGAAATTGACCCTAACCCAATAACCCTTTTAATATAATAGTTTTTCAATCATTTGAATTTAAATTTTCATTTCAATCATTATCTTATTAATGTTTTTCTAAAAACACCCAATTTTTACCCTCATTTAAAAGTGACAAACTATTTTGTGTGCACTTCTCTTCATGATACATCCTAGGTCTACCACATTACTTCATTTTTACTTATGAGATAATTTTTTTCCATACCCTATGACAAGAATGTGTCAAACATGGAACCATTTCCGTGGAGGCAGTGAACCAATATAATTATAAATTTTTAACTCTTTTATTTTTTTTAAAAAAAAGAAAAATTATTTTTCCATGATGTATCCCTAATACTATTACTCTTCATGAAATGGATAATCACATGTACATAAACAATAAGAGAAATCTAGTTTGGAATATAAAAAATCTGAATTGAAGGAACTCAAAGAGGCCATGGATGGATTAATGGGTCAAATAAAAAGGCTAACAGAATATGTCCTTTATACCCAAGAGAAATCAGATCCTGAGCTACATGGTGGGGATCCACATGATTTGAATAAACTCAGGAATGAGTGTGAAGAACAACTTGTCCTCCCAAAAGAAGAATATTTATAACCATTAAAGTGAGAAACCACTAATGTGGTGGAATTTTTAGAAGAAATAGAATAGCCATACTATCTTCCACTATATTCTACTACTCAACTCCAAGAGGTGATGTCAAATGAATATGAGATTGAAGATGAACAAACTCGGGAAGATAATCATTTCATTAACTCATTATCTTTTGATCTTATTAAATATGACTTGAGTATTACCTCCCCGGGATTTTATTTTTTATATTCAGCCAAGACATGAATTTCCTTGGAGGAATATGATGATGAAGAATTTTCTTCTAAAGAGTAACATCTGGCGATCCTCGAACATTTTGAACATTTTTTGGAGGGTGTTAAAGAGGATATCAAAGCGAATTTTCCTGAGGAAATAGAGACACAATACATAGATATTGAAAGGGAAGAATTTGACAATTGACACTTCATGCTTTAATTTTGTTCAAATAGAATTACATTCTGACATTCCCTTTGATTGTTCAATTGATGTATCATACCTTCAAAAACCACTAGAGCATAAAAAAGATGTTGTGAAAGTGGATACCAAGAAGTAAGATGACTCATTCATTATCATACCCCAACGTTTCAAGAATTAAGTTATTCTCATGTGGGTGGATTTGTTGTTCTATATACTTGGAGTCCTCCACAAAAGGAATAGGTGCATAATGGAAAGAAGTATATTTATTGGTTCATGAGAAAGAAACTAAACCCACCATCAGATTGGGGATAAATTATTAGAACCTCCCATCTAGAGGCAGTCAAAACCCAAGGACCACCTGGGGGATTAAACCAAGATATATCCTTCTATTCTCATCCAATTTATACTTTTGTTTCATTAAATAAAAATTTTATGTTTTCTTGGGTTTTTCTTTTTGTAGGTTTTTAGAGTGAAACACTTAGGAGCTTAACTCATTGTTTCACTACGAATAGGTCTTGTTGTACTACTTTTTTAGACTTACTTGTTTGCTGTGAATCAATCAGAAATTTTCTTACATGTTAAAACTATTTGAATACATTGAGGAAAACGCATCATTTAAGTGTGGGGGAAGGGATCCTTTGTAGTTTTTGATTTATATTTTTTGTTTGGTTTAAAATTTGTATAAAAAAATTTGTTTTTATTATTTTTTTGTTTTTTTTAGTTTTTGCGTGTTGTAAAAACTTTTCAGCTGAAATGACTATAATTAACTTTTTTGAAACACATGCCAATGAGTGAACCAATATATTTCATGAAACTGAGCTTAAATGAATGTTGGAATGACATTTTTTCAAGTTCAAATCTTTTGAAATTTCATGAAAAGTACTCTAATTTTTATATCCCATGTTACATCTCACTGTCTTTATTTTTGAAATCAATTTATTGTAATTATTATTTACCATTTTTTATATTATTTTCATTGACCTCATTTCTTGAGAGAATTATACCATGCTTTCTTTAACTAGAATTTGATTTATTCTTGTTAGAACATGAAAATTTTAGGTACTTGTGTTTTAAATGATTGAGTCATTCATTTGGTTTTAAAACCCCTTTACAAGGTAATCCTTTTTAGTATGGCCTACCTTATACATTAATCCTTGTATCCATTAGAATCTATGAACAACCTGTTAGGTTAGCCATATTAAAAGCCAATTTTCCAAATCCAACCATCTCTTGAAGAAAAATTGCATGATCTAGTTGAACTCTTGTTTTTGGGAAGATTTCATGTGGTGTAATATCATATTTGGGGATAATTTGGGTGGAAAATAAAGTGTTGAAGAGATTATGTTTCTATTTAAGAGTTCATTTTGTAAAAAGTTATGCCTATCTAGAGATTTACAGAAAAAAATATGTTTGGGAAGAAATTTTCTTTATGTGAAATGCTAAATGGTGTGAAATTTCCAGGAGTTTTCAAGATGTTGGAGAAAATATTCTATAAAGGGGAAGAGAAGGAGACCATGTTTGAGTAGAAATTAAAATCTTTCAATTTTACTTCAAAAAGAGCCAAGCCCTCCTTTTTTGGCCTCAGAATTTTTAACATCTAAATCCTACCAACCGGAAGCTACATAACAACCCTAAAAAGTCCTCATGAGAATCACATTCCCTTGACTCACATTGGGTGTAGAAGTAATAATTTATCAATCCTGTGGTGACTATTGTGTGAGTTTGGAAGAGAAAATCCTTGTTGAAAATTTACATTTTTGATATGAGAGAAAATTTATGTGAGTTAAGTGTTTTGTGTACATGGGATATGAAATAAAGTGGAAATATATTAAATAATATAAAATGGATAACTTGAAATAATATTTTTTCTGAGGTATGAAATCTTGATGTTTTTTGTGAGGATTTGGTAGATCTCATTGGTATGGGTTTTCGATTTGATTTGATTTAATTTTAATGTTTAATTGTATAGGAGTCCAAGTTCTAAGTGAGAGGGAATTGATAGAGATAATATTTTCTAAATTTTTTAATTAATTTCAATTATATTAGTAATACCAAATTATTAATTTGAGCTTATATGAATCAATTTTGGATTTATGATGTGTTTTGAGAAAAATGGGGAATATTGCCTAATTCTGGATTTTGGATAGATTTTTACATCAAGGCTATTTTTTTCATTTCATGAAAAATATAAATACAAATTGAGTGAATATTTTTTATAGAATTATAATTTTATTTCCATCAACTTTTTCTTGTGGACTAGGGGATGATTTTTTCATCTAGAGGCATTAAAAATCAATGAAGTTGAAGCTTTTTTCTTGGCAGACATCGTGGAATCCACCACCGTAATGGATGTCTATCTCAACCCACATATTAAATTGAGATGATTAGACCAATAAGGGAACTAGGACATAGAGGGACGCCTCCATAATAAATTTTTTAGTGTTTGGATTTCATTTAGAGTGAAATAGCATGATATACATTTGGAAGAATTTTCCTAGAAATTTTAGATAGGAAACGTCATTTTCTATAAAAAAGTTTATTACTCAAACATATGATGACCAAATATGATAATGTTTTGAAAAAAGACATCCAAGATATTTATGAACAACATTAATGTAGGTTGAAATGTGTGAATATTTCATTTAATGGGGTACAATGCATAATATGGCGGAGGAAAGAATCTTCCTATAAATGGTGATGAGCTCCTACCACTCAAAGAAACTCATTCCATCGCATTCATTCGAGGACACCAAGGAGAAGAACTTTTAGGCTTTCTATCTTTTATTCATTTTCTTTTCCGTGTATTTTTAATGCCTTCTTCTTCCCCATTCATCTCTATTACCCTTACTATGGTGGGGTAACAATTTTGAGTGATTGGGTAAGGTTGGTTTTCTATTTTATAATTCTTTAGTTATTGGACATAATTGAATGAAATTTCATTCTTATTAAAAGTTGTTTTTAATTTTATATAGTGTATTTTATTATCAAGTGAGATCATTCATGAATTTTAATTCTGTTATTGATTTTTTCCATGGTAAAATAATCATAATCTCCCTCCACTAATTTCTAGTTTATATACGATGGAATAGAGAAGGGATTAGTGGTTAAGTACTCGATGATAATTAGTACGTGTAAAAGGGGTAGGGAATGTTATTGATTGATTTTGATAAACATGACCTGATTGGGTATTTCCCATATCAATTGAGGATATTCAATATAACTATTTTTCACATTGAATGAGATTTGAAAAAACTGAGATCTTCGTAAGGTTTTCTATCATCATCATAATTTCACCATGAAAGTGAGAGGAAACGATTGTGATAACTCACTTTAGCCAACTAAAAAGAAAAGGTTTTAATTTAATTGAACAAGGATAACATTACAATTGGGAAACTGGACCTGACCTAATCACCCTTTTAATATCATAGTTTTTTAATCATTTGAATTTCAATTTTGATTTCATTCATTATCCTATTAATTTATTATAAAAACACCCCATTTTAAACCTCATTTAAAAGTGAGAAACTATTTTGTGTGCACTCCTCTTTAGGAGACATTATAGGTCAACCAAACAACTTAATTTTAAATTTGGAAATACTTGTTTTTTCCATGACTTACGATAGGGGTGCGTCAAACTTGGCGTCATTTTGAGGGAGGCAATTCCACAATATAATTACCAATTTTTGACTCTAATATTTTTTTTAAATAATAATTAAAAAAAAATTATTTTTCCATGATGTATCCTTATTTCTATTACTCTTCATGGAATTAATACTCACAGGTACATCAATAATAAGAAAAATATGTTTTATAGTATAACAAATCTCAAGTGAAGGAACTCAAAGAGGCCATGGAATGACTAAAGGGTCGAACAGTAAGTCTAACAGAATATTCCCTTTCGGCCCAAGAGATATCAGAGCCTGATCTATATGGTGGGGATAATCATTATTTGAATAAATTCTAGAATGATTTTGAAGAACATCTTGGCCTCCCAAAACAAGAATATTTGGAACCATTAAAGGGAGAAACCACTAACGTGGTGGAATTTTGAGAATAAATAGAGGAGCCTAACTCCCTACCTCTATATTCTAATACTCAACTCCAAGAGGTGATTTCAAATGATGAACTGATTGAAGATGAACAAAATCTGTAAGATAATCATTTGATTAACTCATTATGTTTTGATCTTGTTAAAGATGAGTTGAGTATGACCTCCCCTTGTTTTAATTTTTCAGATTCATCCAACACTTGAATTTCCTTGGAGGAATATGATGATAAAGAATTTTTGTCTAAAGAGTAACATCTGGAGCTCCTCAAACATGTGGAACATTTATTGGAGGGTATTAAAGTGGAGATCAAAGTGGATTTTCCTGAGGAAATAGAGACACCATACATAGACATTGAAAGGGAATAATTTGATATTGACACTTCATGCATTAATTTTTTTCGAATAAAATTACATTCTGACATTCCCTTTGATTTTTCTATTGATTTTTCATACCTTTAACAACCACTAGAGCATAAAGAATTTGTTTTAAAAGTGGAAACCATAAAGTAAGAGGACTCATTCATTATCCTACCCCCACCTTTCAAGTATTATATAATTCTCATGGGGGTGGATTTGAGTACCTTTGGTCCTTTGACTTTTATCTTTCCTATATGATTGGAAAAGAAAACATAGTGGATGATTCCACGAGAAGGAGGAATTAGATACATGCAGTTTAGGAGGCTAGAAGTTAGTTGAAGCTTATGGATCTATTGTTTTAGTTGCATTTGGAGGTGCATGATAGATAGGGTTAGACATTTATTTCTTCTATATGTGTTACCACTACTCTACTAGATTGAGTGTGACTGAGGTACCTATCCGATTCAGAATGCCTAGTCTAATGGGAGAGTGTTTCAAGTGAGGACCCTACTCCAAGGTGGACCATGGGCAAGGATGAGGTTTCACATTTTCATGGATGCATATGGGTGTCCACAGACATTTGTGAGGAGTTGATGCAATATTTTCATGCCTTAGTTTGTGAAGTTCATCTTTGTCTCACCACGATGTATTGAGATTTACATCACTAGTATGTGTGGACATGTATAAAGAGAGATATAACTGATTTTTTATGAGATGTTCCACCTATCAGTAGGTAAAGTTAGGGCATCGATGACCAGCATGGATTTTACAGTAGTTAACCATTCCCTAATTGAAGTTAAATGATGTCACGATGGATTTTGTGATAGGTTTACTGAGATCTCTGTGAGGACATGACGTGGTTTGGGTTTTTATCAATAGGCTATCAAATCATGTGACTTTCTTATCGATTAAGGAAACCTTTAGTGTTGGTGATCTGGGAAGGCTGTACATCTAAGATATTATATGTTTTCACGGGGGTTCCACACTCTATCGTCTCTGACAGGGATGACTAGTTTACTTCTCATGTCTTACAAGGAATACAGAGATCCTTGGGCACACATGTACTTTTGAGTACAACTTACCATCCTCATACAGATATCCAGTTCAAGTGCACGATTCAGGTTTTTTAGGACATGCTTTAAGAATACTTCCGAAATTTTAGGGGTTCTTGGGAGATACACAATCCCTTGGTGGAGTTTTCCTAAAATCATAGTTTTTAGGAAACGATCCAGATGACATATTATGAGGATTTGTATGGTTGTCCCTACTGATCAACCATATGTGGGATGGAGGTAGGAGAGGTAGCTTTACTGTGACCTTGTCTTTTCCAGGAGACCACTGAGCAGTTGGAGTTGATTCAGAAGAGGATGGACACAAAACAATCTCAGAAAAAATCCCATACTGGTCAATGGAGATGACATTAGGAGTTCGAGGTCGAAGATATGGTTTTCCTACGTGTCACACCGAGGTTGGGACATAGTAGGATTAGGAGTTAGGGGAACCTTTCACCAAGATACGTCGAGGTTTGAGGTTGTGGAGAGAGTTGGGCTGGTTTCCTATCAATTGTAGTTACCTTTGAGGTACCCGGCTATTCATGATGTCTTTCATGTATCTCTGCTACAATGTTACTTTTTAAACCCATCACATGTTTTTCAACCTATGGAAGTTGATTTAGAGGTGGATGAATCCTTTTAAGAGCACCCTATTCGGATTATGGATCACAACATGGAAGTTCTCTATGTTTGGTCTATTCCATTGGTATGCATTCTATGAAAGCACCAGCGAGTGAAATATGAGACATTGGAGAGGGAGAGTGATATATGAATAAAGTGTCCGGAGTAGTTTTCATGTTATTCATCACCACCCTTGGAAGGGAAATTTAGGAACAAATTAGTTTCAGGGGGGATGTTTGTAAGAACCCATATCTTTTTTCAGGTATAAATCTTGTTTTCATGTTGTTTTTTGGAAAAGGAAGAAAATATGATTTTCTAAGTACACTTCATGTACTTCTATATACATTCCATGTTCCTAGCATGCTGCATATAATCGTGTACTGACCGTGTGATGGCTGAGTACATGGAAGTGTGGTGACCTGGTATACCCCCTTATGTCAGGGGCTGGTTGAGGATACGAAAAGGCATGTAGTGTTAATGAACATGCCATGTAGTTTTCGTTTCATTTGATATATCATAGGGGGTTGTGTCTCATATCTAGAAATAACTTCTTCTGGACACGGTTCGTATAGGAGTGCGGCAGGGAGGGATATGAACTACAAGCCCCTAATTCTCCATCTGAGCTCTGATTTAGATACTAGCAGGTGTGTTGGTATCCAACGGTGAGTTCTCAAAACCCCTAGATCCTCTATTCATGATTCATCGTCTTTTGTGAGTTATTCAAGGTGGGACGTTCTTCACTTTTTTTATATATCAACACCGATCTAGGCTGATTCAAGGGCCAATGATCAAGTATATCGACCATTCAACATCAAGGTATGTGGTTTGTGCCATTTGTTGTTTGTCCTTGGATTATATATGCTAAAAGTGCTTCATACCAAAATTTAGGGTATTTCTTGATTTGTAATTTTTACCATTTTTAGAACCTTATATGGTCTTATTGATTGAAAATGGGTTCATGCTTATGTATAATGTTTGATACCTTGTATATGGGACACCCCATGGGTGCATTCTATAGATTTTTGTTTATGACCATTTGGTCTAGGTTTCCTTGGGGCGTACCTTTTTTCCATGACTTGGTTGATTAGGATGGAGTTTGATTGATGTAGTTGGGGTTTGGATTAGTGGTAAGCACCCCGTAATCCTACATGAAAAATGGGGGTTCAAAACTCATTGGGTGCAGGTACTGTAGTAGTACTGTAGCGATACTGTAGTAGTGGAGGCACTATTCATTTGTGGGTACTGGAGTAGAGGCAGGGCACTGTAGCGGCGGCAGTACTGTAGCAGGCAGGTTACTATTCACAGAATGTGAATTGGGACAAAAATTTGGTCTTACGGGCTATTTAATGGGATATAAGCCCATTAGGCCTTCGGGCTATGTAATGGGTTTCCCTCTACCCAGTTAAAAGAGGTCTTTACTTTGATTTAATAATAAAAATGAGGCTTCGGCCCCAACCTTTAAAAAAAATGGAGTTTGATTGATTATATGAAATTCGTGTGATGTGATTTGTGAATTTTTAGCCTTGTAGAAGTTATATTTTACATGAGCTGATTTGATATGGTATGCATGCTATTTTTTCAATAGACCAAGAGAGAAGTGGACCCGGAATACTGAGGGGACTTCCGTATTATTTACCCAAGACCATGAGATCCTTGGTGTAGATGATTGACCTCAGGGTATTGATTGTGAGAGCATCCCAGGTGGTCCTTAATAATTTATTGATGTTATGTTGACAAAGGGGTATTGACTATGAGAGCTACCCAGGTGGTCGTTTGTAATAGATTTAGAGCTATGTGGTAATAATGGGGTTAAACTGTGAGAGCTTCCTAGAGGATCATTATATAATGAATTGGTTCAATGTATAAACCATAGGGGTTAGACCATGAGATCTTTCCTATAGGGTTGATTTTTAATGTTTTAATGATTGTGATGAGTCCACCAAGCCAAAGCACAATCTTGGACACATTTTTTCTTGAATTTTTATATTTTCTTCTAAGATATTTGTTTTGTTAATACTACATGGGGAGATACATTACTTAGGATAAATCATGGGGTATCATTTTTCAACATATTTCAAAATTACTGAAGGTAAATGGATGAAATAGAAAACTATAGGATCCTTTACTTTTGAGTACTTCCCATTTTATTGATTAATTTTTTTTTCATATTACCTACTATATATATTCCCCGAGAGTTAGGAATAGATATTTTGGTTTTTGCCTATCTGATTCATCTCACACCCTATTTTGTGTCATGCTTTTAGACCAAAAAGGATTATACAATTGCGTGTATAGATAAGGGGAAGCTCCGTTCTTTATACGGTACTTGATTTCTATTGGAGATGGGGAGCATGAGACCAATCTGAGGCTTGAGATACTTCTAGAGTTTACTTTTTTCCTTTTGTACTTTTGGTTTTATATTGATTTATAGCATTATGAAATTTTTGGATTTTTTATTATATACATATGCCTTGAATCATATATATCTATTGTGGCATATGTTGGATTTACAATCAGTCTTTTGAAGTTTAATTTTTTGGAATTACTGCTTCCTTTTTTGTTTACTATTTGTTTCCATTGTGTATACTCACCCAATGAGGGAATAGTTTCACCATTATCAAAAATTGGACCTCACTACTATTCAAGAGCCTCTATAATTTGGGGAAATACGCTTGTTTTTATGTGATGAAATGGGTTCGGGTCACCTTTGGGTGGAACCTAGATCTAAGAAGTTATAGGATAAAAATTGGAGAGAGAATTGAAGGATTAATCTTAGAATAATGATGAACAAATCATGGATCACTGATTAATGAATAATAGATTCAATGGTTGAGGCCAAAGATCATGGTGGAACAACATTCTTCATTAGTGATCAACTCAAATCATGTTAGGGAATTTTTTTAATGTGGATTTTCCCCCAATATTAATTTATATGATGAACATGAACTACGTGACTAATTTATTGATTCTTAGGTCGGTTTCCTTGAGGAATGAGTAAGATTAATGTTGTTTTGGGAGAATTAAATTTGGTTTGTAAATTCTCCAATTGTTTTACAAAAGAAAATGATCCAAAATCTACATAACATCAATCAAGTTATATTGATCTTGATTTTTCGGGCATGGAATTTCCAATTAGTGGAATATGCACCGAATAAGACACATAGATTCTAGTTCATGGTTTCTATAAAATCTCATGCAACATGGCATGTATTCTGAGTCTACAAACCGTGCTTGTCTCCACATATGGTAGATAGGGTTTCAGTAAAAATAAAACTATAACAGGACATGTGAATAGGTCACACAACATGTAAAATCTCCAATGTGAATAGGAGTATACCTTGGATAGTGAAATTACATGTGTTGGGGTACACGGGTTGGAGCATGTCATGTACTCCCCTACATGGACTTGTCCTGGACCAAGGTACGTGGTATATGTTGTTCATTGGAACATGGTAACTATTACTTGGGTATATCCATGTACTGGTATACGGACTAAATCCAAGTGCTGATATAGTGTTAGAGTTCATGGCTAGTCGACAAACCATGTACTTCTACATTGATAGAGAAACATGACAATACATGGGCCATTTATATAGATAGGACATGGGGTCATTGGATATGGTATGTAACCCCTTACACACCCCAGGTAATTTATTAAACATGGATTAGATCCCCTTTACGATATATCTTGTAAAAAATTCATTATGTTGTGTCCCCCTTATCCTTTCCCCTGAGGTCTAGTATAGAATCATCTCCTACACAAAGGAAAATAATCCCTTTAGTAGGAATTCTTGGATAGAGACATTAGAATCCCTCTATGAGGCTTGGAGTGAGATCATCTATTCATCTTCCTTCCCAAGGGGGAGTTCTTGGAATCGTTGTCACCAAAAATACGTGGTCTCCTATCGTCAACTAAATGTGTTAATCCAGATTGAGTTTTTAGTATCACCCATATACTTGGGTGTAATCCTAACATATGTATCAAATATATTCATACCTTCTACATGTAATTATAAGAGGGAGACATGAGATGATGTACCTATCATACAAAGACCATCAGTGCTACCAGAATCAGGATTGTGTTCTCCAAAATTATTTCTTTGTTGAACTGTTGAGTTGCAATCCTAGGATGGCATTCTAGGTTTGTGTTATACCATTAGATTTCATGTCTTTGTTGGGTATATCAATAAAATCTTGTTATATATTATATATACATATACATATGTAAGTATGACTGTATTTACTTTTTATATGCATTTTTTGGTTTTGAGGAGTTCTATTAAGTATTTTCTACCCTCCCCTATAAGGGATTTGCCCGTACATGTTGTGTCTTAAGAAGAAAATCAACCTTTTGACAGAGCCCTTGATGACCAATGATCAGATTATTCATAGTGAGGCTGAAAATAATAGGATGTGTTCCTATAGTATTCTTATAGTTGTCCCAATTTTCTTTTCTATGTTGGACATATTTTAAAACTCTTTGTGTTGAGCTTGTATTTGGACTTGTTTACTTTCCTTTAGATCATTTCATACTCTGGTGGTGGTATTTCGATGTATGAAAGCATGGTTGTTCATTAATATTTACATTTTATCATTTTAAAGGCCAATAGATATGTGTGTGTGTACATATACATAGGCTATGTCAGTGATATTCCTACTCAGTGATAGTCTCTATCCCCTGTAATATTGGAGGTGAGATTTAGGAGTTGCAACATAGGCCCCATTAGGATGGGTCATGATAGAGTGGTATTAGAGAAAGATAGTTATAACATATGACTGGAGTCTATGAGATTGGTTTTTAGAAACTTTTAAGTGTTTTCTGTTCATATTTTAGGTCATGGACTCCATTTTTTGTGAGGAGGATGACAAATACATACACCAAGACTCTGATCCCCATAATTTCAACTCATTACACGAGAACACTATTTTAAGGGGAAATAATGTACAAGAATCCTATATGATGGGTTGTGGATTCCATGTATCTCTTGATTTAGATCTCCTGATATACTCATTGATTGTGGTCTATCATGTTTACTTTAGGATGCTTCCATGACATATTCTAGTTAGGATTCAACATCATTATCATGTGGAAAATCCCAAAAGTGATGTTCCATATACATAGGGACCAATTACTAGGATTTTACCCCTAGTGGTGATCTAGTTATAAAATCACTTATCGAACAACTGATAATACCTAGAGTAATATAGGATTATGTGACAAGTCAAATAAACTCCACGTTTTTTAATGATAGAGACCCCCATGGTTAAAATTTGAGGCTGACTCATATGTGGCTAATGACTGGATTGAATTAGGGGTTAGAGTTTTCCATCTAGTTAGGACTCCAGCAGATCACATGGTGGTCTTGACATCGAGTCATACTTAGGGATCAGAAGATCAATGGTGGGATTTTTTGACTCATTATTATGACGAGGTAAATATTGTAGGGATAAAGTTGGATCACATTTTTAGATAGTAGTTATCACCATATATGGTAAAAGTTTTACATATGCTAGAGATTTTGCAGATCTAGTAGTGTATCATGATAGTACCTGACTATTCATTGAGGTTTACTAACCTCTCTTGGTGCTCTATGGATATGGTTCATGACTAATTCTTTGGGGCACAGACCTTTGAGAAATTTATGTGTAGAGACATACGAGATGGTATTATCCCTCTATGAATTCATATAAATACTAGGGTGAGATAGTGATATTTCTTGGTTGAGAGTTTCTTAGATGAGTCAATACAGTTAGTGGTTTCCGGTAGCGGGCATACAGGAGCAAAGACCTTGGAAGTAGGAATCCAATGTTATTATTAAGGACCCAGAGTTGCAAGACGTTTCATAAGGTGGTCCAATGATAGAGGATCTATGGTTTAAGTCTCACATGGCGGGCCCTGTCTTCCCATAGAGTTGAGGTGATAATTATGTGATGTCATGGGAAATCATTAATGTTATTTTACTACCCACCACACAACTAGTATAGAGATTATGGATGGGTCGCTGAGGCAAAGGATGTGGTAGGAGTAGACATGTTCGCAAGGTAGTAGAAATTGAAGAGGAATTGGGAGTGCAGGAAAAGGTGGTAAATGATTTTACTTGTTACCACCACCACCAATATAGGTGGTCCACGCCAGGCTCAGGGAGACAGAGGACATGGGCATGATATCTGAAGGCATTCAAATCTTATAACCCATGGGCATTTAGAATGATTTTATGTATGATATATTTATTTTATCTCTTTTATTTAGTACTGATAGACATAGGTTATAGTAATTCATTTAATTCCAAATACATTGTATTAGTCATAGATATTATGATTGATCTATTGTCTTAACCCTTACACTTGGATTCCCATTCAAGAAAAGATTTAGTGATCACACACTTGTGCCAATAGTGTGACCTGACTCTTGGAGGTGAAAATTTTTGTTGGGATATCATTTTTGTAATAACAAGTCCCTATGAATTCATATTAGGCATAGACTAGTCATCCAATATTCCTAACCAGATTGATTATTTCCGGTGGTGGGTGCAGTGTGTCTACAATTTAAGGACTGGGTTCTCCTTTTTTGGTGATAAGGAAACCAGATAGTGCAGGATGAACTCATTCATTGGAGGGTTCATTGGATTTCTCATAAGTTGGATATCATAACCCTTTTTGTAGTGGAGTTAATGAGTTCTCAGAGTCCTAAAACGGTGGTAGAGTATGAGGACATCTTCCTTGATGATATTCCTCCCATACCTCCACAATGAGGGATAAACTTTTGAATTGATCTACACACTAGGTTGATGCCGATATTTGTACCATAAAATCAGATAGACATTATAGAGCTTTGAGATATGAGGTAACAGTTAGATGACTTATATAAGAAGACATTTTTTAGAATGAGTGTTTCATCTTGGGCAGCCCCAGTGTTTTTTTCCAAGAATGTGGATGAGATCTTGAGGTTGAGTGTGGAATTCCAACGCTTGAACTAGGTGGCTTTAAAGAATAATTATCTCCTACCAAGGACTGATGACCAATTAGATCAATTGAGAGTGGATCTATGGCTTTCAAAGGTTGACATCAAGTCAAGAAATTACAAATTTCTAGTATGGGATTTGGATATACTCAAGAAGTAATTAAAATTGCATTAGAGTCACTATGAGTACTTGATGATTCCCTTTGGCATGTCGAATTCCAATGAAGTGTTCATGGGACTCATTAAAAAGATCTTTTAGAATTTCATGACTCGTTTGTGGTAGTATTTATATATGATATCCTCATCTACTCGATGTCTAAGAATTATCATGTGAGACAATTGATAATAGTTTTGGATGTACTCTAAGACTAGAAGCTTTAAAAATTCTCTTCAATGTTCTTATTCAAGATATAGGTTGTCCATATTTTAGGAAATTTTATATCAATGGATGGAGTGGTAGTGGACCCGAAGAATGATGAGGTAGTATTAGATTGGGAGCCACCTAAGAAGTGAAAGAGGTCCAAAGATTCCCTAGGTTGGAAGACTATTACTGGAGATACATAATTGATTTATCCAATGTATGAGAACCAATGGAAGATTTGAATCAAAAGGAGAATCATTTAGTTTGAATAGAGAGGTTCCAAAAGTATTTTCGGATGTTGATAATGATTTTTACAAGCGCTCCAATATCGATATTTTCTAAGGTGGGTGTCGAGTTCATAGAGTTTTGTGATGGATCTGGAACTGACCTTAGTTGCATTATGATGCGGAGGAATACAATGACTTCCTATGGATCATGTTAGTTCATACCATATGAGAAGAACTACATGACCCGTGATTCAATGTTTTCAGCATTAATCTTAATTCTAAATATGTGGTGACACTACTTGATGGGTGAGTTTTTTATCAACTATTCTGATCACAAAAGATTGTTTTATATCTTTTAATAGACGGATTCCAACTTAAGATAGGGGAAATGGATATAATTCCTCTAGGATTATGAATTCATAATTGTCTATATTTTTTGTTAGGGAAGAGTGGTTGAAGATTCTCTAAGCATGAGATCTTGTTCGAAATTGCTAAAAGGGGCATCAGAGAAGTTGACCTCATTACCATAATTATTTATTGATGGAGATAGAGCAGCTTACCTCCCGTCAATGGTTATCAAACCTTTACTTTTGTAGTGAATTAGGGAGGCATAGCTTGGGGATACTGAGAGTTAGACCCCACTCACTCAGATATATAGTGTACTTATTAATTATGGATTTTATAGAGGTTTGAAGCATGCCATTATATTTATATGATGTGTGATGGTAATGGTGACATTTTGGGAGGAGGTTCTAAGAGAGTTTCATATATCTCCTTTGGATGTACATCTAGGTGTGGAGAAGATTTACCAAGACCACCAATGTTAGTTTTTGTTGCTAGGGATAAAGAAGGGAGTTACAGTTCTTGTCTCTTGATGCCTCACTTTTCATCAAGTGAAGGCGAAGAACCATGTTCCAATAGGTTTATCTCAATACCTTGAGGTTCCAGAGTGGAAGTGGGATGTGATATCCATAGACTTTGGGACCTTCTTACCTTGCATGTCTAGGGGGAATGATTCCATATAGGTGATCATTGAAAAACACAAAATGTTGGCCCACTTCTTATCTATTCAGGAGTAGCTCTAAATGAAAGAGATATTTCAACTCCATGGTGTTCCATCGAAGATTGTTTCTAAATGTGATTCTCACATCACATCCCTCTTAGGGATGAAATTACAAGATGGTTTTTGGACTCAGTTATGCTTGAGAACAATGTTTCACCCCCCCAAACTAATGGGTAGACTAAGTGGACCATTCAGGTCCTATAGGAAATGTTGTCATCTTGAATGTTGGGATTTGGCCATAGTTAAGAGGTGTACCTTACACTATTAGAGTTTATTTATATCCTTATATATGATTCCACAATTTGTATAGGAACATTCTAGGATTATTATAGGTGACCCTACAGGTCAATAATTTTTTGGAATGACCTAGGAGAGTTATAATTCATTGGCCTAGAGTTGGTGTAAAAAACTATTGAGAATGGGCATATCATCTAGGAGTGGATAAAGAGTAATAAAATATATCATATGTCTTATACAGACTGAAAAATTATACATTTGGAGTTTTAGGAAATTGACTATTTGTTCCTATGGGTCTTAGTTCGACATGAATTATCGAGATTTTTCCAGGGTGGAAGGCTATCTACTAGGCTCATTGGCCCTATTCAAATACTAAATAGAGTTGGAATTTCTATTAGCTATAGCTATATAGTTAGACTAAGGACACGAGGCCATCCACATGTGGGAGCTGAGGAGGTACATGCATGACCCATCACATGTTATTGATTGCGGTGAGCTGGACATTGAGGATGGAGTTAAATTTATTGAATACCAGGCAAGGATCAAGGATCAGAAGGAGTGGATCCTTTTTGGTTGACAGATTCATTTATTGTGTTTCCAATGATCTCATGGGAATATCCATGAGATCACATGGGAGTAGGAAGCTCTGATACATGCTCAGTACCCACATATCATTGTGTAGCCCTTGTTTTGGATTTTTTTGATTTAAATCCCCAAGGTGGGGAGAATTTAATGACTTATATTTTCCATGTATTATTTTTTTATATTTCATGGACTATTTTCAAGATAATACACTGAGATAGAATATGATTCTAAGGTCCAGTATCACCACAATAAATATTTGAAATATATTAAAGAAAATGTGTTCACAATTTTCTTCAAAAATATGAATAAATTCTAAATAGGGACCCATATCAAAAATATGAGTCCATTGTTGGGTTTAAAACAAATGTTTTACCCTAGGCATGACATTAACTTTTTCATTTCAGATCATTTGTGGAAAATTCATCACAGTCATAGAAATGAATAATGTAATTAAATAAATTATTTTATTTCTATTTATTAACATAAAGGTTGATGTGTTTTTAAATAGAATGTTGTGGAGAAATCCTAGGGATAGATTCTAAACCTAGGATCCATTGGAGATCATGTGGAGAGAGAATTAGTGGATTTCTATCAGATGAACATTGAATGGGTCTTGGATCGATGATTAACACACACAAGATTCAAAGGATCTTGTCAATGATTATGGAAAAACCCAATTATTCATCAGTATTTGATTTTAATTAAGGAAGGTTGTTTGTTTATTTTTATTTTTTCCCCATTATTAATATTTATGATGAACAAGATTTGATGAACTAATGGATTTATTCACATATCGATCATCTTATTGGATTTTATAGATTAATCATGTTTTGTGAGAATTAAATTATGTTTGTTTATTATTGGATTTTTGTTCTAGCATAAATGAACCGAGATCAACATGAACGTTTATTGTGGTATGTTCCTCATGATTTTTTTTGATTTTTTTCCACGATTATCCATTCATCATGGGAGTTCTTCCTTTGGATTGTGGTTTGATATATCCATATGGAACCAATCATTGGGTACCTTATTTTTGGCACCATAATTTGTTGTTGTAGATCTAGGATTAGAATGTTGAAAATTAGGTGTGACGGTGGTAGTTGAAGAAAATAAAGTAATGTAGATACCTAGTTTTCATGTTATTTTGTGTAAAATAAAGAAAACCGATAAAATCCATTTTTCCATAGATTGAAGGGATGGAAGTTTTTTTTGGAAAGGGTGAGACTCAGATGAGGCGTCCCCTTGATTTTATAGGTGAGGCATGGGAAGATTGGTGGCTAGAGAACTAAAGAAGATACATAGATTACCGATATAGGTGTTTGGAAAATCCAATGTTATAAAACAAGTATATCGGGTCTACACACCATGTGGGTCCCCCCCCCTGTGTGGTGGCTATGTTATCTTGAGAATGATAAGTATCACATGGAAGGTGACTGGGTCCCACGACATGTATCATCTCCCTATTGACTCAGCGTGCACCCTAGATGGTACAAAGGCATGGGTTGTGGTACACAGGTTGGATAACACCATGTAATCCCATATAAAAACATGTCTTGTGCCAATGTAGATGAGCTAAGTCATGTATTGGTACACTATCACAGGTACACAAGCTAAATATGTGTACTAGTACATGGATAGAGTGCTTGGGAATCTGACACACCGTGTACTTCTATATAGACAGAAACACAGGATGAGACACAAGGAATTTACATGGGGCATGAAATGGGGGTCAAAGGAAATGACAAGTAACCAATTCTATATGTTTTTTACTTTATTAAACATGGCTTGGATACCTTTTCCTATGTATCTTTGAATAGTTTCATTAGGGTTTTTTCCCCTTATAGTTTTCTCTGAGGGTTAGTATGGAATTGTCTCATACAAATAGGAATATGATCCCTTCAACATGACATCATGGGAAGAGTCATTGGAATCACTCAGTGAGGCCAAGAGTGACATCCTCTATTCATCATCATGACCTTGGTGGAGTTCTCGGAATCATAATAACCTACACTACATGATCCCCAATACTCTACATAGCGAGTTAATCCATATTGATTTTTTATATCACCCCATGGAATTGGGTGTGATCCTCATCCCTGTATCTTTCACTTGATAACTTTAGTGTGTACTTATAATGGAGAGACTTGATGAGAATTACCTCTCAGACAAACACCATCAGTGCTATCAGAGTCAAGAGTGTGTTATCACAGATGAGTGCTTTGTGGAACCTTCGAGCAAGATTCCTAGGTTTTCTTAATGTGGTTGTGATTTAACAAATGGATGTGTGAATTTTTTTAGTATATATAAATATTCTTGTTATATGTGATGTATCGATATACCTCTATAGAGATGATCATATTTCCATAATTTTATACTTTGAGGTATTAGGGTGTCATACATAGTATTATTATACTCACCCTTCAAAGTCTATTCACACACGTGTTATGTCTTGTCATAGGATTCACTTTTTTGACAGATTCCCTTATTGACCAAGACCAGACATTGCTTAGTGAAACCGTGTAGACCAACGTTTGTTCCTACCATATTCTAACTGTAGTACCATTTTTCTTTTCAAGATGGACTTGTGTTCAGACTCATTTAGGGGAGCCTATATTTTCCCTACTTTCCTTTACATACTATCATACTCTGGTTGTGGGATTTAGATGTTTTCATGCATGGTTTTTTAGTTATTTTTATATTTAAGAATTTTAAAGGCATTGAGGTGTGAGTGTGTGTGTGTGTACAAGTACTTAGGATAAGGTCTCCCAGGTCAGTGGTATGCCTACTCAACACTTTCTCCAGCCCCAGGACTATTGGAGGATGGCTTGGGGAGTCACGCACATGCCCCATTTGGATGGGTCAAGAAACAATAATTATATAAATTTTACATTCATCAAATCAGTGAGTAAATAATTATTAAATATTCAAATCACAAAAAAAATACATAATTTTTATCTTCTGAATAAAAAATAATAAATAATTTTTACCTATTAATGTAATTAAATATTAAATAACATGGTGAATAAATATTTTTTAAATATTAAAATTACATATATATTCTCTTATATAACTGGTGAATGGATATTTAAGATCATCAAAACATAAATAAATATTAAAACATGTTTGGGAAAAATATTTATCCCACATTTTAAATTCATATATGATTTTACCAAGGTTCTGAATACACTTAGTGTGTGACCCTCTTAGCGCCTCTCTCAATGGCATTAGGCTACAATACATCACCATAAAGGTTAGTATGTAGAAACATGCCAGGGCTCTAATTGAGAGAGAATTTAATTTCACAATGAAATGTTACCACCAATGAAAATAAACTTTATAATATAAACCATTTATCTACATATCTATAATCAAGAAGTTTTCATAATATCATCGTCAACCTACGTGATTTATGTCTCTTTCATTAAATTTAAGAAATAAACTTGCCGATAAATAATATCAGGGCCATGGACAAAATCTCAGAGTTTTGTTCTCATAATATGGTCTAATATATAAAAATACATTCTTGAATATATAGGATAAATGTTTTCTCACATTATTCATTAATAAAATATCACTTATGACTCACCAAACATAACTTGAAACTATAAGATCATATGAAATCCTAATTTACATCAATAAATTTGTGTATTTGACACATGAAATGTATTCAGAGTAATATTAAAGACATAAGATCATTAAAAAAACCATAGATTGTAAAATACAGTGAAACACATTGATGTATATTTACTTTATGTCTATCAAGTCCTTATAATCTCATTCATTGAGGATTACCAACAAAATAATCCTAGATAAAGGGTCTCAAAGTCCTCTGAGTCTCCAACCATGATATCGTATATCATTTGTGCCCTATTGGATGAAATCCTACAACTATATAAAACATACTTTTGAATAAAATCATGGATCTTTTGGGTTATCAATATATAGGGGAACTTCTATGACCTATCGATGTGAAAATTACCATTAGAATATTATCAAATAATATGTTACACAGAAGAATTATTAAATTTGAAAAGATATTAATTTAATAATCAATATCATAAATATTTAAGTAACCTAATTTGTATAGTAATTGGTTCTAGGGAATCAACTCAAAATATACCTATCACCAATTATTTATTTTGGCCAGATATTATTATAATAATATCATATATTCCCCAAGTGTTATTGACAAGACTAAAACTTATCAAATCCATAATTTGGATAAACTCAACCGTCTTCCTCTTGTATCCTTGAAAATGATTTTATATGTAACTGTACTCAAAATTAATAAATAAAATAATCACATGATCTTATTATAGGAAACTATAAATTTATTCCCATAAAGATATAATTTAGGTTCACCCTTCTTCGGAAGAAACCACTTGGTTGAATGATTATGTTCTTGACAAGTGTTCTCTTTTGAATGATTATGAAACATAATATTTTTAGAGGGTATTTAATCTCATTATCTTGTCCATATTATCCCCTTTATGTATAAATATAGATAATTATCTATTCTATAATATTATCCCTAAAACCCAAATAATATTATCAAACAATGTTTATGTATATATCTTTACTCAAAAATTGTGCTTTTAAATCTGATTAAAAGAATCAATATTCAGATATATAAAAATTTATTCCATGTATAAGGAAAGTGAAACCCATTTAAGTAAGTCATTGGAATCATATAAAATCTATAATACCCATTATTATAGATAGAGTGAAAGGTTTCCAACCACCACATTTCAAGATAAGGAATAATATTCTCAAATAATTATAAGTTAGACACAATCTCTATATACCATAGGATACATTAATAGAGGGACATCTCAATTCCATAATAACTCCAACTCCTAATATGTATAAACTATAATAAAGTTATCAATTCAACCTCATAACCCAGTATATGCTAAATCCATGGTAGAAGAAAACTAAATCCATTATCATGCAGAGCATGAAACTATTTATATGCATCCATGAAATTATATATACTACACAAAAAACTGTAAATTAAGTGTAAAATCCATCATAAAAAAACATCTTATATTTATGAATAAAATAAAGGGAAAAATGAAAATTTTATTCATGATATAACATTTATGAATAATTAATAAATAAATAAATTATAAACAGTTTATAATTTAGTGTGGATAAACATAAAAAACACACTTGTATATAATAATAACTTTTCATATTCTTATTTACATGTATTCAATATGATGTTCATTCCATTAAAAATTAAACATACATTTCAAAGAAAAGTTATTTTTGAATAAAAAAAATTAAATATTTTATTTAAATAATTAAAATTAATTAATTATATTATTATTATTATTATATAATCTATTAATCACACCATCTTACAATAATCATTTATGAATGGAAAAAATACATTTTAACATAACACCTTAATATATCCATATTATATCCTTATTTAATAAATATTCATAAATTAATATAAACACTTTTATATTAGGCTTATTATAAAATTATAAAACACATATAAAATATTTTTGAAATGTTAATTTTCCAAACTATTAGAAGGAAAATTCTATTTTTTTCTTGAATTCATTAATATATAATTTATAGGTATATTCT
Source organism: Viscum album (assembly GCA_963277665.1). Lineage (NCBI taxonomy): Eukaryota > Viridiplantae > Streptophyta > Magnoliopsida > Santalales > Viscaceae > Viscum > Viscum album. The sequence goes on along the minus strand of OY728135.1, from coordinate 2,000,896,394 downwards.
AAGAACCATCCCATGGTGGAGATTAACTATGTAATAAAACCCCCAATCTATAGTGTAGCATATCTTCCTAATATATTCAATTTTTGTAACATTATATTAATGCAGGAAATTATAATTAAACTAGAATTGTACCATGGTATATTGGTATCAAGAATAAGAATTATTTTTTAGAAGTAAAATTCCATAGTATTTAATTATCATGATTAGAAATGGTTATTTTGGATTTCGATATGCCAAGGAACATTGAAATCATATATTTCTAGTTATCTTAATCCATTCAAAGATCAAAACAAATGTTGAAAAAATGGGTTTGATACAATAAATGGGTTTTAGATATATTTATAACATATAAAAAAATGTAAGAATACTCTAAAACTCCATGAATCCCAAGATATGTCTATATGTCTTGAATAAATAATTAAATTAAAAAAGTTAATGGAATAAATTTCCCCTGCCCATATTTCTAATAGATACTCCTCATAACTTATGTATTGTGATCACTGAATATCATCTAAATTATTCCTTCCTTCGCAGGTATCTATTAATAATGGTAATAACACACTTTATAGGCTCTATCTCAGCATTCTTGTTTTCTGAATCCATGTTTTACTAATAGTGAGTATTGAGAGATAGATGATCTTTTACATTAAGAAGTACTAACCATCACTCAAAATTCATCTTGATAAAACCAATAAAATAATAATCCATGGAAACGAAATGATTCATCATATATTAAATTATCATTTCACAAAAGTATTACATATTTCCACATTTTTAGTGGTATACAGTAATTCTCTTGATGGATGTTTTACATTTAAACATTCTTGTTATTCATTAAAAATTATAAAAATCATCATCAAAAGATAGTTGTAACTATGAATGTTATCTAGAGTGAAATACGGATATTTATTGAATATATTAAAATAATACCTGAGCAAGAAACATCATGAAAAAGTGTCTCACACTACACCTTGGTGAACTCAATGATATCCCACGATTTTGTCTAAAATTCAATGTTGTAATAGTTCATTTAGTAAAACTATATATCAAAATTTAACATTGTTTTACTCTATTAATTTTTAAAAGAAATATGTTTGTTCATTTATATTCATGTAATAATCTTTGAAATTATCTTTCTTCTCTTGATATATCATTTACACAAGATTTTGAAATCCTTTTGAATCTTTAAACATTGTATCATTTACTAATTAAGCTTTTATACATAAATATGAAACCATTATAATATCATAATAATTCAATAAATTATTATTATGTTGATGGTAAACTTATGTAAATAACAATCCTTTATAGATAAAATCATTGAATCATATTTATTTGGGAGTATTTTTATCAGTTTCATTAATATGGTGGGATCATTGATAATTTACTCATAACATCGAATCGAGCTCAACAATTTTTACTTAATGAAAAATTGAAATAATTTTTAAATTTTACCATATTTATATCTATTATTTTATCCATAAATTATTTTAAATAAGTCTTTTTTACCTTCTTGTCTCCCTCATGTATTTTATAAATCTTTCTTTATATTTTATTTACTATTTTTCCCCATAATTACGGTAAATTCCTCTTATGAAAGGTATGAATGTACTATATTGAATGATATACACTGATATAAATTATTATTACATTTCTATATATCATGAAATGTTGAAAATTTATGAATATTTACATCATTATTAGTCATATCAAGATAGTCTAAGAAAATATATAAAAGATATAGAACCATTAATCCTCTCCATAAATTGAATCGTTTTCCACTAAATATAGGAACTCCTTAAACGATGATATTTTATATATATATGATAGTTATCATAATTAAATGATATTATAATTGAAAATTAATCTCAATTTCTTGGGAACACATGCAACTATTTCAATAATTATCTGATACCAACTGATAGGCTTAGAAGAGAGTTTACCACCACTGAGATAGGAGGGGGTGTGAATTATTTTTTGACCAAAATACCTATATTTTAAATAAATATTTACAATAATATACTATTTACTTTGTTTATTGATTATGATTATATTATTATGAGATAAAAAATTGAAATTACACACATGGCATATTTGGATTAATACAAGGTTCACTATCTCATATTATCAATTGGGTTTTCCCAAATGTGTAAGGGTTTGAATCCCACTACCCATGATAATATTTAACTATGAATAAGAAAAAGTAATCAATAAAGTATATATAATTTAAATCCATTTATAAGAAATAATTAATAGATTCCATATGTCTATAAATCTCTGCTTCCCCAACTTCAAATGCCTGATTAATTTGGTTTGCATGTGCCCATTATTCTTCCCCTAAAATATCATCCAAATAATCTTTGTTACTATTACAATATAAAATGGTTAGATAAATTAATATTTAGGAAACTTAATGTCATAATTATTTTAGAGTTTGGGAAATACCAAAATATAGGGTCTTAAAAACCCTTATTTTGGTACGTTCAAAAATCCAAAAATTGTGTCTCTATCTCCTCTAAAACATATTTTCAGATATTTAAGATATTTATATTTAACATCAAAATAAAATGGAATTAAATGCACCTATTTTACACCCTTTTACATAAATAGACTTTTAAAATGAGGTTGTATTGATACTTTTGTGTGTTTGGATCAACATCCAACTAAAACACCAAGTCATTGCAGTATATTCATTCTTGAAGTTTATCCGTTTGATTTTTATTTTCTATGACTGGATCATACTTACTCATTTATATAATGGATTCCTATTCTAAAACACTACTCCATCCATAATATTTTAATGGTAAAACATAACCATGATGCCCACTTCGCTGTGGGTTTTTTCATGGTCGACCATGACATGTGAAACAATAATTCTTGGACTCCCTGTGGAATTTCTCTAGAGCTCAGTGGGATAAATCCAACTGAAATTACAATATTATCTTATGATATTGATATTAAATTTCATCCTTATCATAAAATATTATATAATAGGCATGGGGATGGTCTTTTTGACTCTTTCATAAAATTTATTTTTTCCCTTGTAACTTTATTTAGCCACAAATGATCCTCCAACTCATCCATGAGAATATTATCAATAATTAAAACATGAAAAATATTCCATTATCATAAATTAATTTCCTAAAAAACTAGTCAATTATGTCATATGATTTTATGTAAATGAAACCCCCCAATATAGGTTTGAATTTTTTTTCCAACGTTCTCTAATGCTTGCTGTATGATCAATGATTGTTTGATCATGTATCAATTATGATCAAATAATATATGGCCATTTTAAATACAATTCATGGATAGATTTTTAAAAATAATCAGTTTCTCTCTATTCATTAATTAATCTTCAATATCCATTAGTACCCTTAATGGAATCTCTAAAATTGATACATTACCAAGTGATCTATATTGGAAATTATAACTGAGGCACCTAGTTCAATTTCATGGCTCATACTTGTATAACATTGAAGGACTTACTACTTGGTGCTACCATTAATTATATGTAAATGGGTAGATTAATACATTTTATCAATAATCACCAAGAAATATTTCTACCTATGGGGTGTAAGGGGTGATCCAATTATGAAGTCAGTGGATATGTTTTAAAATTCATTATATAGATATGTAAGGGCGGATGTATCCTAGAAAGATTTTTTATTTTCTATTTCCACATGTAGAAATTTAATTCTTTAAGGCACATACCAGGTGATATCACTTATTATTAAATACCAACTATAATTAAATTTATTATCTTAATAATTTTTTGTTACACTTGAATGAATTTTCATTACGGAATTAAGAAATTTAGTCATCATTGGTATTCAAAATATAAGATGAACCAGATAACAATCCTTTAAGAAAATTATACCATCAAATGAAATATAATTTTTACAAGTGGATGAGAATCATTTTATATACCTCTAATATAATGGAGTGTATTATTAAATGGTTTATCTTGATGAATAAATTTTATAAGAGAAGGTGTAATATAAAAATTGGACAATAACATCCCATCATATTCTATAACATACTAGCATTAGTACATGGCCATTAACCCTAAATAAGTATTCTAGATAAATAAAGAACATTAAAAATTTATATATCAAGGAAAAGGGACAAGATTATCATATATATAATTTTTGGAATGATTTTTGTAATTTCATGTGTTTTCAAATTATAATTTTTTGTTTTAGATTTTTTTTGAAATGGGGGAAAACTGATTGAGTTAAAATATTTAATATTTAGGAATATATTAATTTAATAAAATTAATTTTTTATTATAGATAAGATGTTAATAAAAATTAGTGTTTTTATGACTAGTTATATAAATTTATATTAGTTTTTTTTCTTTATAATTGTATTTATAGAAGAAAACATATATAAGTTTGTTTTTTAGTGGGTAAGGGCACAAATTGGGTAATGTCTTTGGAGCTATGTAATGTCACATGAGAGAAAAGTGAATCACTATTAAATAAGATCATATATAGTTTTGGAGATAAATATTTAGGAAATATATAAGAGGATTATAAAGACTATATAATTCCATTTAAATCAATAAATGATAGGAGGTATATGAAGAAAAATAAATAACCTTTCTGACCAAAGTGTTCTTAGTTATGGGATGAGGATAAGAAGGCTGTAATGATAGGATGTTGGAGAAAATGGGGAACATGGTGTTGGATATTTTGAGGTGAAAATGAATATAATTATAAGTGGTAATGTATAGATGATCTCGTAAAACCTTTTTTTAAATAGTTAAATAATGTTTTTGATATTAAACAAAAGTGTAGGGTGAGTCCATGTTTTTAAAAGTATGAACATGATTATTTATCTCTCTCTCAATCCCACTATTCTATCCCTCTATCTAAAAATTATTCTATATTATCTCATCTATAAATCCATTAACATTAATCTAAATTATTAACAATTAGTGGAATTGAATTCACCTAAATGAGTATAAGGTGGTCCCTTTGTTTTTTTATGAATCAATGTTAAATTTTAGGTTTTTATTTTTATTTTAGTTTCTTGATTAATGTTCATTGGAAGTAGGAGGTTTGGTGATTTATTCTTTAATAATAATTTTTTATTAGAATAAAATTATATTTTAGTATCTGATAGGTGACCACTTTCCTTTCATGGTCTTAAATTGTGATGTGTACAATTTTTGAATTTATTATAAATAGATAATTATTTTTTTGATTTATTATTTACTAAAAATTATCTCTAAAAACATAGATTAATTTTTTTAGTGTCACAAATATGCTATAATTTTCATTAATGTGTTCCTAAAGATTCAAACTGATCAATATAGGATACACGCCCCTTACTTCTCATACAAAAAATATTTTATAAAGGATTAGTGGGATATATTGGCCGCATGGGGATAGGATTTCACCGGGAGAGTGAACATATAAAAATAATCACTCTTACTTAAAGAATAAATCCCTATCATGAGTTTCTACTAGATAGAAGGCATTATGTAATAAGGATGAAGGAATGTTTTTAGATTTGAATCGAATACTTTTATCATATTTTCAGGGTTCTGATTCAGGTCAGTTTTCCGAAAATAGGGAAACTACACATATAATTTGGTTGAAAAATTAAATATTAAAGTGATTAGTATTGTTTTATCACTCAATTATTGGATTAGTTTTCCTCGAAAAGGATAAGAATCAACGGTAGATAGAGGATTTTTTAGTAAAGTATTCAAAATTTTGGGTTTCTTGAACATGATGTTTATTCCAGTAAGTAATGGCTTATATGGCTTCTTATTTCCAAACACATACATAAAGAAGATGACATGTGGCGTTGGTATTGTTTTCTAGAAACTAGGTACTCTTTGAATGTTGGAATTGAGCCCATGATTCGAACCCATCAAGGTAAAAAAATCCTCTATGCAAATTTGGGTCAAATATTTTGGTCTAAACAAGATATTTGGTCACCCTAAGATCATTTTTGACATTGAATCTTTAATAGAGGATCCTATACAAATCGATAATAGATCTAAATAATAAATCATTTTAAGGTATTATATATTTCTCATTGGTGGTGATTCAAATTCCAAAATTACTAGGATTGTGGAATTATCTACTTAGTTGGATGAATTGAATATTCATATGTATTATATTAGTCTTTCTTATTTTTGTATGGAAATTCATCATGCTAAGAGTACCAATATAAAGTATATTTTTTCTCAATTTAATAAATAATTGGACATGAATACTCTCTTTTTAAGTGAGTAATGAATACAATGGGAAATATTCTAATAATTTAGGTTATAATATTCAGAAGAGGAAGAACATTTGTCAAACATATAACACCACAAAGTGGGATGACAAAGTTTCTAGTAAGAGAGGTTTTGTGACTTTGGGTCCTTCTATCCATTAGGGTCAAACAAATTCTATGGAAAAAAAATTTATCATGTAATGTTGATGATAATAAATAAAAATATTCTACCTCAGTGAGGAGATCTATATATGGTGATATAGAAAAAATTAATAAATAGAATTTAGTTTCTATAGTGGAAGATTTTGGAATAAAATGAGGATTTTTCCCTTGATTTAGGGTCATATAGAGGCTCCAAAATGTCTTTTGGTGTAGCAATCATAGAAAACCAAGCCTGGATGAGAGGATGATTAGATATTTTTTTTTGTTATTAAGGCAGTTCCCCCAAAGAGATGATTTTATTTTCTTCCACATGAACTAAATAACAAGGCAGTTAGGACTATGACTGGTCTTTCCAAGGTTTCAACTCATTATTCTCTAGTAAAAATAGTGTGATATCAAATTGATATTATAAGGAAAATAGATATTCTAATTATTTATCCCCACGAATAATATTTCAATTTTTATTAGAATCATAATAATTCTGATTTCCATCAGGCCATCAAAGAGTTAAATAGAATCCCATGGATTACTAACAAGTGAGGAGAAATCTCAAACTTTGATGTGGGTGTAATGTTTCAACAGGGTAAAACTAATTATGGAGAAAAAGTCTCAAAATGGGGTAGTATCAATAAAGAGGGAAACTAATCTACTCCTATGTTGAAAGTGAGTCCTTATAGAGACTATTCTCATCTTAGCCCAATGATGAGAACAAGGACCACCCCTAGTCCCAATGACTCCATAGAATTAAAAAAGGTTCAATGCCTTATGTGCTGATTATGTCAGGTTTGAAGATATTTATTCCTATAATGATTAATATGATATCTAATCTTTTTAGTTTCCTTAATTTGGGACTTTTTATTTGGAATAGTGAAGGGATTTTGTGTCCAACCCTTTCAACTTTTCCCATATTATTCTTCTACATTTCGTTAATAAGAGGGGCTTTCCCCCCAATATTTTTGATTTAGTAATTAATTTAATGTGGATATTAATTAATTAATTTATGTGTTTCATATTTAAATTATTGGTAGAATTTATGAGATTAAAGTATGGGATGAATTTTCTATTTTATAAATGTTTTGAATAGTTAAGGTTCTATTCAATTCTATAAGGGTGTAGCTCATGAATGAATAAATATGAATATAATTTTTTATCATTTTTTGAATTAAAATGGTAGTGCTTGGGTTTTTTCATCTAAAATTTATGTTTTAGGGGATTTTTTTAAATAGGTTAGACGTTTTGTGAGTACTAAGAGAATTAACTTTGTTTTTTGGAGATTATTGTTATGAAAATATTTTTATTAAATGTGGGAATCTATTTATGGAAAATATGTTTTGATGAAGTATTGTGATTCTAAAAAGTGGAAGTTATTGTAATATAAACTTTTAACTATTAATTATGTTAAAGTTACATAAAATGGTGTTTTTAATATATAATTATGTTTGTGTAAGTGTTTTTGTTATAGAAATGGAATATTGTTGTCTTCTTGGATGATTTTTATGTGTTTTCACAAGGCATTTGAGTTATTTAAGTATAATAACTTGGGGATATGTATTTTTGTTTTTTGATAAAAATAATGTTTTTTATTAATGTTTACACTAACAATTTTTTTTAAAAGTACCCCAAAAATTTTCACTCTTATGAATCTTTAGTATATTGAGATATTATCATCCTAGAGAGGCTAGAATTGTGAGATTCCATGTATTAAAAAATATTTTCGTTTTGGTGCTCTATGTATATACATAATGATATAATATGGAATGGACATGATGGGACTTGATTTGTATATATAATTTCATGAGTTGAATTGAACATAAGTGGATAAAAAATGTTTTATATGCATGGTATTATCTTTATTGACCTATTAGGGTTGAAAATGTCTGAAGTGGATATGATTTATAAGGATGACATTATTATAGTTAGTAATTTAATGTATTAATAAAATGAAAATTTCTAAATCATTTTATACAGTGCAGTATTTATTTATGTTCACAAAATAACCTTTAGATATGAGGGTTTTTGTTGTTTTTTATAATGATGTTTTCTCACTTTGGGTATAAATAAAACTTTTGTACATAAAAATTCTAGGAATGATATTTTAGGTGATGTCTAGATGTATATGTAACATGGGAGTCGACATTAGGATAATTATTGGATTTGGATAAATTCATTTTAGAGTCTTGTGAATGGTTTTAAACACTTTGATATATTTATCTATTTTGCTTTATTATTGTTACTTTGACACTTTAGTTTTATCATCAACTCCTATTTAGTTATAGGGAGCATGTTGACCATTTATGGATTTTCATAGTAATATTAATTTAATTTTTATTGATTTGCATTAATTTTAATTTTTTTAATATATATTTGGGAATCATTTATTTGATAGACAATTATAGGGTTAATCACCCCCAAGTGATATCCTTAAATCCCCAAATCTAGTTTATAGGATTTGGTGATCAGGGAGTGAACTCAAGGCTATGTGAAATTTTGTCTTAGTGGAATGGTTATTATTATGAGAGTCATTTAAAATAATATTTTGTTACTATTAGAGAATAAATATGACTAATTATAAATCAATTAGTTAATACAAACAACATCCATCAATACATGGTACCATATGTATATGGGAATATGAATTAATTTGAACATACATAACCAAAATTTAATATAAAAATATTTACCATATTCCACAAGAAATATTTAAAATCCATTGTATCCATTATTTTAATAATATATCTCATTTACCACCCTAAACAACCAGATCATTGATTAAAACAATAATTGTTTTTAGAAAAATGTGTCTACGTACACACCCATGTGTCTATATACAGGAAGTGAGAAAAAATATTAGCAGGATTTCTATAAACTTATATAAATTCACTTTTCATTTAAAACCCATAAAATTTTATTTCAAATAAAATTATAAAGATTCCCTTTTAGAATATTATGGAAGAAATTTTAGATGAATATAAATTTAATAACATGCATTTATGAAGTAAATATATTTCAAAGTTGGTTAAAGATATAAATGTACATATGAAATGACATAAATAAAAGTCATAATTTAATAATGTTCATTCCATAGAATCATAGCATCACCACCTTATTTCCAAATATATGGATAGTTAGAGTTCTTATATTGAATTCAGAAACTAATTTTTCATATACCATTAACTATAGAATCCTTAAAAAATAGTGGACAATTCACGAGTTAGTGTTTAATATAAACTAGTGATAAGGCCTAAATGAATATATCCTATGAATATTTCTAAACTTTTCCATCCTAGACAATGTGTAATATCAATTATTTGGTAAATACATGTAGTGGATAATCTTTTCTAGTGGGTATAATTGTCCTAATAACACTCTTTTGTACAAATTATATTCCCGTCATGTTTTTATAGTGTTCATGGTATGGTGAATTGTTAGTGCTAACCATGAAGAAAATTTATGAGGGGAATACAATTATTATTATACCCATTTTTCTTGGTTAGCCTATAATTTAATAAACCATGTGAAAAAACCATCTGACATAACTAGTTTTCATTGAAATTGAGATTCTTATTCTACAATTCAGAATTAAAGCAACAAAATGGGTGAAACCAACACCAATTCAAATGAGATGTATCAAATTATTCCAGGTATAAACCATAATTTATCCCTCAATTTTTAGGCTTATCCCCTCAATTTCATGATGATTTATGATGTAAAATAGTTATTCCTCCACTCATCATCTTTATTTTCTTGTGTTTCCTTCCTCTATTTCATTTTTCACTTCATAATTGAAACATAGACTGAGGATTGGCCCTAATGTTTGTGATTGTTGATAGTAGTGTGTGAAAATTGGTAATTCAGTTTTATTCCTCCAATTTCTAAGGGATTTGTGACATCCTATCTTGGATTGAGTTAGGCGGTTCCATGTATTATACCATGTATTCTTGGGTTCTTTAAATATTGTTTCCTAGAAAATTAAACATGTAATTAAATCTATTCATTTTTTTATATGTGTTTAATATTGATTATTAAATTAAAGGTGTTTTACGAAATTCCAAAAATTATTTTTGAGGATTTTTTAAAAATATTGGTATTTGGAACTCTATATGTTTAAATGTGAATTTTTTGATGGTATTCAGAAATTTTATCCTATATATCTAATTAATATAGGTTTTTTGGATTTATGTAGTAGAATTTAATTATTTTCATGGGTGACGTCATTTAATGAATTATTATTTTTTATCCCTTCATGAATTGTTAATATATATGCCACATGTGTGGTATTTTGACTTAATTTTAGGTTCTCCATAAATTAAATGGGGATAATTGGTTTTAAAATTTGATTTCAATGGATATTTTGAAGGAGGTATTATGAAGTCTTTTTTATAACTTTTGAAATGATATTTTAAAATTTCATTGTTCTAGATATGGTTCACATAATGAATTTTAATAGATATTACATGTTTTACAAATTAAGTCCCATTTAACACATTCAAAATGGGTAGTTCAAAATGAAAATTATATAGAAATAAGGATTTAATGGATTTTGAAAGATTAATTCTAGTTTTCAAAGATATTACCTGGTTGAAATATTTTAAATAGTTTTATGGAATGATGTACACCCCAAATATAGACCCCATATTCTTTTTTATTGTGATGTTACTTTGAATAAATTAGTGGGAATTTTAATTAGTATGGGTAATGAGGTGGTACAAGGAGATGATACCTTATTTTTGATTGATATATGATTGTAGTTACCACTCCACCTATCACTATCATCATGATGATACCGTGTGTTTTAGTGGGAGATTTAGAGGTGGTTAATATCGTTTCATGATGAGACATAATATGTTCCCTATGATATTGGAGATCAATGGGGAGTTCTACTAATGAGGATAGGTTATATTAGTATGTTGGTTACAGACTAGAGATACAATTATATGCCTTTAAATGATTCCACTTGAGTACGTATAGGATGATCCAACAAGATATTTATGATTTCCCATGATTATATATTCCTTAATATTTGCATTATTTACTATTATTCATTTTCAACTCAAATTCAATTTTAGTTATTTTCATTCCAAATTTACATATATTAATTTCCTTTAATTTAAACAATTATTATTGCTATATTTCTGAAATTTGATTTTTAATTATTGATTCTCCCAAATTTATATTGTTTTCCGACCTAGAAAATTATGTAATCTAGATTCTATAACTTATATTCATTTTTCATTTATTTTGATGGATTTATTAGTAGTTATTATTGATTCATTTAATAAATATAATATTAAGGATTGGTTTCAAAAATGAGATTTAAAGGGTGTTATTTAAAACAGATCATTTGATAATGGGTTTTCAATGTTTTCTTAAAACATTATGAGTTTTAAATATTGGTTTTTGATAAATATCAAGGTATACTTCATTTAATGGATAAGAAGATATTTTCTAATCATATTTTTAGTCTATTATAAATTATTTATTCAGTTAAAGTAAATTCATAGAATCTCTAGTGATTGAAAACAAGGTTATAATGCTCAATCCCTACAGATGACAATCAACATTGGTATAACTATGTTTATTTTGAAGTATTAGATTCTTTTTAAGGATCACTTATGGAGATATTTAGTTTTTATTATGGATGGTGACCATGAGGTCATATGGATTTCAAGTTGGGTTTCTTATCTTTTCTTTCGAAGTATATATGTATCATCCATATTAGTCTTTTGAACTATGTATGTTGACTAATTTCAAAAACAGTTTTTCTAAATACATTTTACTTTTATGTATATGAATTCTTTCCATGTGTTTTGTTTTTTTATTATTCCTCATATGATGTATTACTATTCATGGATATATGACGAACAAAGTATTCATTATGAAAATTATGGTAGAATTTACATATATTTTCACATTAATTTGTCGAAATTGATCCCATGAGTTTATATTTGATACATTTTCTAGGGTGTCTAGGAACATTCCTTGGGACATTCCAGGGGTCGTCTCAGGTGCCTAGCATAGGGGTGGCCTATATAAGTTTATAAAACATTAATCACTATAAAAAACTAACATATTTAAGATCAACAACCATTCTTCATATAGAAACTAATAGAAAACCCTACCCTAAATTAATGAACCTGAATTCCTTCCATATATAATAATATATAAAGATTATAAAAGGGTTTTATATCCTATTATAAAAAAATCACCATGATATTTGTCTGTATTGTCTTTGGTATAATAAAATCCCCGACACATTTTACAATTATAGGGTTGAAGAGATATAATAGGATATAGAGAATGATATAAGGAAGAAGAAAAGAATTTAATATATATTTCATACATTTAATTCATTGAATATACCATATATTTATTTATTTTGAAGAGAAATTTAGTGAGTTGCACCTTCTCCTTCTTCCAAAAACCATCTTGTACCAAATATAAGGGATATAGAGTTAAACCCCTTTATTTAATAACTATAAATAATAATAATAATAATTATTATTATAATTTTAATAAAATAATAATAATAATACTATCAAAATGAAAGTGAAATAACAAAATCAATTCTCTAGAATCCCCTGATTAGTAATATCAAAACACACATATAATTTCAAATATTAATAAAAACTATCATCACCACATTCCATGAAATTAAAATATATTATGTAATAAATAATAATAATCTAAAAAAATTAATAACCATTAATTTACTCATAAAGTTTCAAAAATACAAATAAAATATTATAAAGAATCTTTTTTTATTTATAATTTAGGAAAGATAAAAAGAAGAATTATAATAGTGTATAAATTTATTACAATTAATATTAAGAATTTGGGGTATGAAAATTCAAACTTTTGTTTATTTAGAAGGATTCTCAGTTATCATAAAACATTTTCATGGTTGTGAAATAACCTTGAATAACTCGCTATCTCCATGAATTTACACTACATGGTTACTATGCATGATTTCAAAAACTAATAACCATATTTGAACTATCCAAAATTTTCAAAAATTATAAATAACTATCATTATTTTTATATTAAAATGAAATTATAATAATACTTTTAAAAATATTAACAGATGCCTACCAAATTCAATTATTTAGTATGAAGATTTATTTCTGAAAAAGATACATTAGATTCTATTAAATAGTAGACTCCTCTAATTCCTAGGATGAAAATATGTATCTAGGTGAATCGATTATCTCGTTCCTATTTTTTGGAGTATATGCAATATCAAAATAAAATGTTTGAATATATTTCATATATCTCCTCTAACTAAGATACAAATATTTCCTTCATAATATATAACTAATATATTATTATTACTATAAACTATAAACATCCCACCATTGAGGGAGTATTTCTAGTATTTTATAGCATTTATATCATATTTGAATTCAAGGTCATTTATTAGATAATTTATCTAATGTGGATGAATTTGGAGTGAATCTTAATAGATCACAATGTCATTGTACATGAGTAGATAACCCAAACATTTATCTAATTCATTACAATAAACAAAATACACTTTTAATACCTCAAGGATAAATAATACTAGAGTTGATGTTAGCCTCCATTTCAATTCATTAAATATGGTTGAACATTCTTTGATCCATGTTAACTTCACAGATTTTTATGTCAGAAACATCTAATTAGATGATGGATTTGGGGAAACCGTCATGAACTAGAGTTAATAACTTGATAAAACAAAATTTCAATGTAATATTAATGCATTTTTTCTTACTTCATAGGACATAACAACTTTTATATTTCTCATTATTGAATAATATGACTTGTTCTAACACCCTGTGCCCTAAAAAATTTTATTAATAGATCTAGTAGTGATATTTAGAAAAAATTTAATATAATAGTTTAATTAAAATAAAAACTAACATGATCCTTCAACGATTCTCATTATTTTTCGTTAGATTTAGAATGATCAAAAATAATATCCAAGAATACACTAAAGAAATAATTGATTTATCGATAGAAGATATGATTCTTACATTCCATAAACACAATAAAAACACTTGTTAAATGAAATGGAATTAAGAGGAACATAATGTGACCAACTCCATAAGACTATGTTTAGTATATAAAAACCCTTAACCATGAATAGGTGATACCCATAACTAAGATAAATGTTAGAGATCTACGTTTACCGTATAGTTTATCATGAGGTTTTTAACTTGTGGATGTGGTATTTATTTTCCATGGTCAAATGATTTAGTTCTCGGTAATATATATGTTGTTAAAATCACTATTAAAAATAATTTATAAATAGTTTATGAGATACTTATATTGATAAGTCAGTATTGATAAATCGTTTTTCATCAAAATTAAAACAATTATGTCTTATCCTATCTCAAAATAGTTTTATCCATTTAATAAAAATTAAATGATATAGTTTATGATACCGATAAAATATAAATAGAAAATATTTCCACATAATCTAGAAAAAATATAGAGAAATTATTAAATAATAGTTTATTAAAATATTTGAAAACTATATAGTTTTACTTCCCCAAAAATCAATCACCAACATACCCTATATTTGATAATAACTAATAGGGAAATTATTTAACTTCAGGGATAGAACATCTTGATAAAAATGATCGAAGATCCTATTATCCTTTAACTAGATGAGAATATACAATATAAAAAATAATAATCAACATTATTTGGAAAAAATATATTTGATACTTGAATTTAATCATCCATTATATCCTTAAGAAGATATTAATGAGTTCCATTTCAATGATAATAAAATACCATGCCAGCTCCACTGTAGAAATAGTTATTGATAATGATGAATAATGAATCATTAGACTTTATTCCTCTAAAGGGGAGTTGATATTTATGTCATATAATTCATCAAATCAGATGTGATATTAAATATATTCCCAACAAGAGTATATATAAATTATTTGGATTCACCTGTAAAAAAATAAAATAATTGGCATAGATTATGAAATATGTACAACACCTCACATCATAATTGGTATAAATTCAGATTACATAGGTTCTCACTATGTGGATTATAAACACACAGAATTTGGATGAGATTATTTTTCCCCACTAAATTTTTGTTCACTTCTAAATTTTCTTTTCTCATGAGAGTAATATCCACTTTTATTATATTTATGGGGAAGATCCCATATTTTGTTGCATTAAACAACTTATGGGATCCATTTAAGGCTGAGGAACATTCTCAACATATTTGTAGGGGATTTATCCTATAGAATATTTAAATATGACCTATATGGAAACTAGAATTAAAATGTTTGGGTACCAACTAACATGATGTGATAGAATATCCTATCTTTTTACATAAAATATTTATCATAGGCATAGTCCCCACTTATTATATTGAGGCAAAGTGAGATGTCTACCAATAATTACCACCACTTACTTGTGTAAATTCATCCCACTTTATTTTCTTCGATAGGAATACACATTGACTTCCACATTGGATAAAATATTCTCTTCCCACACTAAAATATATGGCTTGATCTGTCTCTACAATAATGGATTTATTTACTACTTCCATATATGAGGATATTTCAAATAGAAATACCTTAAACTAAATATTAGGGAAAGGATAATGCCAATTTCATAGATGTTTTAGGGAAATTTTACATTTATAGATGCCAAAATATGAATTGTAACATAGTAAATTGGTGAGTATAGGTTTTTATTCTATGGGAAGGCAATATATTCCTGTGAGTGACTAAGATGAGTAAAAAAAAAGAAAATAAACAATAATAATCTAGTGATTGAATTATTTGTGTGAAATTGATGATTGAATATGAATTTGTGATGGAATAGAAAAAAAAAAGAGGCAAGACAAAAAATGGATGATATTAGGGTCATCAGACTATTGTGAACTGAAAAAATTATATTATCTAATTTAAATAAAATTAATACAACTATTGGCTGCTTTATGAAAAGTTAGAGATCCACTTAGCTACCTCTTTAGTGAGCATACATTGTTATATAAAACTTTTTTATTTTGGATATATCAGTCCTGAAATTAAAATTAATATAATAATTATAGAGAATAGATTCCTTAAACTTTTCTAGTTTTTTAAACTTCAATCAATGATAAATGTTTATCCAATTTCACAACCATCACCTATCGGTTCATGAGTAATGTGAATTAAATATTATAACTGAACAGAAAATAACATCAAAATTCAAACTCTAGATAAAAAATTATATTTAAAAATGTTGAATGGATAAAAATAAATTAGTTAATCATAGCTGTATTTATTTAATAATTTATCTACACATGAAAAAAAGATATCCAAAAAGAAAAAATAAAGAGGTGAAGAAACATCTCCCATGAGAATTCTTCCTTCCTCAACTTGAGCTCCAGATTTGGTTTGGCCCCGAACTCTATCATTTTATCCTCTTATCTATACTCTACTAAGAATGATTGTGTATGGATATTTGAGCATGGAAGTATTCAATGCTCCTTGGATACTTCCCATATCCCCAGTTCTGAGTCAAGTCCCCCTAAGTCTCACAGTGACTACCTCATAAGTAACTCTCTGGATTCTACGTGGATTGATTTTTTTACTTTACATCTTCTTCCATGGTGATCAAAGGAAAACCCCTTTACAATATAATTCTAATTGATCAAAACATTTTATGAAAAATTATCCACAATCAAACTCTCATATTCACTCCACATGGAAGGATCAAAGGTTGAGAAAACTGTATAAGGCTACACAAAATTTTAATTCCCATGACCTCATTTACTGCTCCACCACAAAAACGAATGGTAGAAGTATTCAGTTTTACATTTATCTTATTTCCCTAACACAAAATATTTCACTCACCTAGTTATTTCCCCTCACATATATAATTTTTTTCCAGAACCAAAGACCCATGTAGGTGATTGGATTTATGGATACGATAGGATCTCACATTACTATTTTTTGATGTTACCAAATTCCCATTTATGTGATTAGATTTCACGTAGCCATTTAATTTAATATTCATGGGAGATTCTGTAACAATAGGTATAGAATGGTCAGTATACTACCCAGGACCCTCCAATAGTGTACTTTTGGAATAACCAATTATCCAACTGTGTCGTGTCTTCACCTGAAAATATTAATCCAAAAATTACATTTATATAACAAAAAATTACAAGAAAATAAAATTAAAATAATATATAAATTAATTATTAAAATAAATAACACAAATGAATAATGATTCAAATTAGTACAAAAACCAAATTATAAAAATTAAAGTAAAAGAAATGTTAATTACATAAAACAATTCATTTTAATTAAAAGAATAAGTAAAAATTAATAAATTAAATGATTAAAATTATTATAATTTTTAAAACAATTTTACTAATGAAAAAAATAGAAATATGGTTCATAAATAAAAAAATTATTTTGGAAAATAAAAAGTGAAAAAATTTAAAAAAATATAGAAATAATATGAAAATATTAATAGATTAATTGAAATAAAAATTCCTTAGAATCAAATTTCTGTTTAAAATAAAACTCATCTAATGATTAAAATACACAATAAATTTCATATTTTAATGCAAAATTAACTGATTTAATAATTGGACACATAATTACAAATAATTATAAAATAATAAGAGAAAATAATTATTTTGATAATGAAAATATAATTAAATATAATAAAGTATTTGAGAAAATGATAGACAAAAAGGACCCATCAAATTCCCCTCACACTTAATCAGTTGGACTATCTGGTAATTCAATGCATTTTATTTAATTATAATGTCTCTTAAAATAAATGTGGATAACCGTTTCTAATATTTAAATTACTCTAGAGTTATGGGAAACTAAATATCCATCAATTGATAAAAATAATAATACATCCTAATTAATGTCATAAGCTACCTCATTTCCCTCTGAAATTAGGTTTCAGTTCCATGAGTGAAATGGGTTAGATAAAAGTGAAATTAAAAAGTTAAGAGGAGACACTTTAAATTATCACTATCTCTCCCAACAATTTATGTTCCATTTTTCACTTCATTGATTCAACACAAACGATTTTCATGTAAGTCGATTTTCCTCTTCTTCATTGCAGTTAAAAATTATTCTCATCTTTATGGACTCATTTTGGACTATTATGCACTTAATAGTTTTTTTTTAATTTTACCCAACCATATATATTAATGGAATATTGAAAAGCATTAATATGATATGTACGTAGGGGTTATACAAACAAAACAGTTCGTAATGTCTAGGATATACACCATGGGATCACAAATTCAAATTTTACTCTAGTTATAAGGGATTTAAGTAATTGTTATTTGAGTTGGCCCATGATGTGTTTTTTTAAATATAGTGGATCACATAGTTTCAAGTTTATATTTGGTGATTCCCCAATTTATAATATAAATTCCACGAAAATATATCATATCAAATTCCCTTTCCTAGTTACAAAATTGAACATCCATAAAATAGAATTACAAAAAACCTCATTAGTTCCACTATTTATAAAATTAATAATTTATTACACCACTCAATAGAGAATGAAGTTATCCACTAGATCAGATTCAATAGTTTTGTTTTTTTTATTTATGAGAATTTTGTGAAATAATGGTAGAACATGAGGCCTTTTGAAAAAAATTAATGGTTTTGATTTGTTCATAGTTTAATGCAGTCTAACATATTTAAGACCTCGACGCCAAATATAATTTAAATTTTTTACACAATTATGAATCTCATAATAGGAGAAAAAACAAAATAGTTCATTCATACATATGTATACATGTAGAACATAAATGTTTTATTTTCTACCATGATAGGGATGTTAGAATTTTTGTTTTTCATAGAATAAAAAATCATAAAAATATTTCAATGAAAGGATGGTTATTCAGACTCACAACTATATCAAAGGAAAAGAGCAACAGAAAGGAATTATAGAAGTTACATGGTATATGTTAGTTCATATGAGAATTTAAATTCATTAGTAAATAATTATGAAATTGAATAGAAAATAGAGTGACCATTAAGGATTAATTTTTTTACCATGAATAGAAAAACTTCAACAATAAACCAGCATAAACACTATAACAACATTTGAAAGAATTAAAAATGTTAAATCTCAGATAAAAAGAATCTTACCTCATTATTGTTTTGAAAATGTATAACCTCACATTAAGCCAATGCAACACTCTCTTGTGAAATATCATGTCTCTATGGAATGAAAAGATCAAAATTAGATTCTAAAATAAAAAACAAGAGTTAGAGTTGAGGGAAATTTTATCCTATTTTCTTTAATTAATAGTTCCTTTTGGCGTTAAAGTTTCCAATGATTATGTCATAAGTAAATAGTTCAGAAAACAAAGCATGGACACTTTTCATGGTTAGTCCACCAACCACTCACCATCTACATATCATGGTGACTTCATTGGGACACATTCAAATTGGAATAAATAAAAAAATATCAATAATATTTTAACGAATACTGCAATAATAATGGTTCACCAATCCATAGATAAAACTCACTTAGAATAGGGGAATTATTTAAATAGAATTTTATTGAGAAAACATGAAGAGAATAGGTTATCTCACATTGAGTTCTAGGTTTATATTAAAAAATCATAATCAATCCCCGAAAACATTTATCATTGTCCATTCAATGGGTATGATTCATCATTAATTGGGGATTTGGTATTCACTTTTCACAACTGAACAAGTTCACACTAGAGGGTATGAAACTTAATTTCTTATAGGATTCAACTTAAAAAACATCAAAACATGAGGAATAATCCTCTGACCATCAAATAATTCAAAATATGTATTATTAGTCAAGGAATATATAAAAGAAGAAACAATCATCCAACCAATATTTGAATAACTAACTTTATATTTTTGTTTCTCATCAATAATCTGCCCAACACTTTTGACATTCACTATTTCAGAAAACAGAACATAAGGTTTGATCGGTATCTTTATCTCATGTACAAATAGAATTTCATAGGTTACTACCTTGAGTGAAAAATATGAAGAATCATCAGTATATTTTAAGAACATACAAAATTCATGGACATTAACTTCATCATCAAAGTAATTAAAGGATGTCAGGACCCCCTAATTCTACATAAAAATTGGGAGGTTAAAACCCATTGGGGGTAGGTACTGTAGCAGCACTGTAGCATCGGCAGCACTGTAGCACCAGTGGGAACTGTTGCAGCGGCAGGTCACTATAGCAGTGGCATAGTACTGTAGCAGCTGCGGTACTGTGCAGCACTATAGTAGTGCAGGTACTGTAGCAGTACTATTCATAGAATGGGTCGTGGGCCAAAACAATGGGCCTACAGGCCATGTAATGGGATAAATGACTGTTGGGCTTTTGAGCTATGTAATGGGTCTCCCTCTACCTAGTTAAAGAGGTCATTTCTTTGCTTTAATAATAAATGAGGCTTCAACCCAACGTTTTAAAAAAACTAAATGATAATACTTATCTCTAGAATATAAGTTTTTAGTAAAAAACAACAATAGACTCTCTCTCCTCAGTTTGGAAGGAATAAGAAAAAGATTCAAGTTGGAGTTCATAGGAGGGTTCTAAACCCTAAAAAGATCAAGAAAAACATTAATTAAAATAGATTGGTCTGGTAAGGTTCAATTCATAGTCTTTGGAAATGTATTTTATAATTTTGTTTTCAACCCTCCCCATCTCTTCTAACTCTGGTATGAAACCATATCGAACAACATTTTCTATAAAGCTATCACTAATAGACCCAGTGATAAAATTATCAAAGTGATGATGATTTTCCTTTCAAACCTCATATTTAAACACATCATCCACAACAACAATCTACAAGCATCTCACCTCGAGTGGAGACTCTATGTAAACATCAAATTAAACTTAGTCCATACAAGATTTTATGGTCAACTTACTCTTTTATTCATTGATTATTTCCCCAATTATAGCTAAGAATTGCCTAAAAATATGATTAGAACCATGTTGTCATACTCCATGTGTAGAATAATAAAGAATGCGGGAAAAGATATTTTCAATACATAAACTAATGGGTCACATGCCCTCTCAAAATAGATGTCTTGTGAAATATTAGCTAATTATAGTGATATTGAAGTTAGTATCAAGTCCAAATGATCTGAATATTTGAACAATGAGTTATGTATGAAGTAAATTCTAGATAATATATCATAGAATCACCCAATCACATCACTAAGAAAACATATAATAAATGATGAAATATCTGGTGTCTTTCAATTTGGTAGGAATATTATTTTTAAATCTAGATTTACACTCATTAAAATCAACTATTGATCCCTCACCATAATCCCTATTGGTTTCAAATAATCATTTATGAAATTTTAGATAAGAATAGTTTCTTTCAAATATTCCACAATGGATATTTTAACATCGATGATCCTAAAATTTTAGTGAAATTTGTGGTAATCTGGTTAATCATTATTTTTAATCATATATAGAAATGGTATAGTAGTGGTATAATTCTTTAAAACTGGTGGATTATTATCCTCATCCTCAAACCACAACTTCTTTTTCCAAGTTTCATGACTTCATAAATCATTTTCATTTTATGTGAGGTTTTATTAATTGATGACTCCACATTCTTAACCTTGATATCCAAATTTACATATATAAATTTTCTAAACTATTTTGTTTCAAATTTACAACATTTTAACTTCACATGGGTGTTATTTAAGTTGTTTTTGAGGTTAAAGGCCAGATCTAATGGGTATATCCATTCCATTATCTCCGGGGTTTTATTATTTTGTGCAATGTTGTTTTCCCTAGTCTCATACTCATAGGACTATATCTATATTACTCATTTGATGTTCTATAATTTGAATCCATGTATATGTATCATTTTTTAAAGAACAAATATAACATAGAACCTACTGCAAAATCACTTTATTTGCCCTTAATAATTTATTTGTTCAACCCTATATTGATTTGGAAGATATTTTTTGAGATATATTTGGTAATTTTGGATAGTGGACTATTTCATTACACATTGTCCCTTATAAGACATCATAGGGTGATATTTTTATCCAAAATATTACTTTTTTGAGAAATGATCTTGGCCTCCTATATTTATAGCTCAATAATCCAAAAACTTGTCACTTTCCTTAGATTGGATAGGGAAATCAATTTCTAGAAAATATTATTGATTATAAAAAAATCCCCAAGTGATTGAACTACATTTATTGAAAAATTAAGATAGGGTATCAATTTTAGAAATATTAATGGTTCTTTTATATAGTGAAAATATTTTAGGAATTTTGGACCAATTTATCTGAATGTATTTTAAGCTCATTAGCATTTGAGAAAATGAAATCACTTCCACAATATTCAACAACTACAATTTGGTTGTAAGGAGTGAGAGAATTGTAAGAGGTATCCATGGGATGAGAGGAGATAAATGGTGAGTGAAAATATTTATAATAATACTTATGAACCTATACAATGAATTACTAAATAACTCTCACGAATCCTAGATAAAACTAGTGATCTTATGTCTAACCTCAATAGCTATGTTACATGGACTAAATATGGATACAAAGGCATTAAACATCTCATCCCAGGTTTCAATTATTTCATCATCATGGTTATTAAAGTATATCATAGCCCTATTTATAAGAGATAATGGGAACACCCACAAACTTAAATAATACACACTCAGACCACACAAAGGTAGACACTAGATAGGACTATAAAAGTATATAATAAACTATAAATATTCCATTATAGGTAGAGCACTGAAAGAAGTATGTTGAGAGATATGAAACTAATTAATGTCATAATTGTTATACATATGATACAACTCTATAAAAATGGGATTACTGGAAACTATTGGTAGTTGAAACTTTATAAGCCTATGTATCTCAGGGGAGGAATAATGAGTCATGAGAAATTTATTATTTGATAAAAAGATCTTCCTAAATCATAGTTTTCTAGATTTTATATTTCGGAATTCTTTTATTTTCGAAGAACATAACAGTGTTTATTATTTTCATGAATTGGGGTTTCAAGTTCTGGCTTAGATTTCTATTTATTCCTATAGAAAGTGATGGGTTGTAGAATTTATTTAGAATAGTTTTTTGTGTTTTGTAATTTTTTATGATTTTTTAGTTTTTAATTTTTTTATGTTTTTATTATAAAAATTATTTGTGATTTTTTTTCATATGGTCACAAGTTTCCTCAATCAAAATTGTTCCAAATTTTTGACCTGAATGTCATTGTTGTTTCATGGAAATTTAATATTTATTAAACACTAACTATGAATTATAACTTAGTAATATGATGATCATGTTTTTTTGAGTCAATAGGGACGTCTTTATGTGTGTGTAAGTGACCCATACAAGAAAAAACTAACAAAAGAAACAAACAAAGACTTGAAGGTGTTGAAATGATATAAGTGGAATTTAAGTGTGAAAAGGCGTAGTGATGTAATAAAAAAATTAAAATATCAAAGACAAAAAAATGGGTGGAATTAGGGTCCTAATACTATTTTGAATTGATACAGATTATATTCTCAGATTTGAATCAAATTAATACAATTATTCAGTGCTTTGAGAAGAGGTGAAGATCCACTAAGTTGTCACTTCAGGGAACATCCATAGTTCCATGGACCATTTTTGGTTTAGATATGAAGATATTAAAAATAGAGTTAATATGATCACTATAGAGAATATATTCACTAACCTTTTCTAGTTTTCGGTACTCCAATCGATGATCAATGGTGAAATGATTTCACTTCCATCACCCATTGGATATGGAGTAGTGTGAATTGATGCTACTAATTGAACCAAAACAAACATAAAACATAAAATGCAGTCAATAATTATATTCATAAAGGAATAATGGATATAAATCAATCAATTCATTATATATATATTTACATAAGTTTTTTAGCTACCCCTGAATCTAAAAATAGAGATCCATAAAGAAAGAAGAAAGGGATGAAGAACCTTCTCCAATGACAATGATTCCTTCCTCAACATCAGCTCTAAAACTAGCTTAGATCTCAACTAGGCTCTATGATACTTCTCTAAATTATTCAGTGAGAATTATGGTTCATGGATATTTGATATTGGAATAATTGTATGATCTTTCTATACTTCCCACCTCCCCAATTATGCATCAAGGACCCCTCAGTCTCATGGTCACTGTACTGTAGGTAACTCTCTGGATTCCATGTGGTATGATGGGATGGTATATCCCCTTCTATAGTTATGAAAGCCAACCCCCTCTATAAAAATATGTTAAATAGATCAATATTATTTTCCAAAAAGTGATTACAAATAAAATCCTGGTTGGTATTATCATATGTGGATCAACAGTTGAGATTATTGAGTTGGGAAACTCAAATCTGCAGTTCCCACAATCTCCTTCACCAATTCACTACATAGAAAACTAGAATATGTATTTGATTTACAAAATATCATATTTCCCAGACATTGATAATTAAAACACATATCTATTTCCCCTTACTTGATATTTTTTTGATGTAACTAAATTCCAACATAGGTAATTTTCTTTGCAGAGGTGATTGACTTTCATATAGTAATTTTGTTGACATAAATAAATTCCTATTTTGAAAATTTCCTCCATAGAGGAAATTGGATTTTAAATTTTCATTTCCTTTAATATACATGGTAACTTTTTTAAGTGTTGGTATGGAACATTCATTATGATAACCGTAACCCTTCACTTACAGTCCCATGGCATGGTCACATAAGAGACTGTACCATGTTTTTCATTAAAATAATTAAAAAAATTTAAATTTAAAATACCAAAACATAGAAGAAAATAATATTAATAAATTGATAAACTAATTATTTAAATTATAAACATAAAATAATAATTAATAAAATGCGTAAAAAAATAATGAAAATTAAAACACAAAAAAGATAACAACATATAAAAATTAAATTAAAGAAACAAATTTGTTAAAAAAGCATAAATTTAAAAACTAAAAAAATATTAATTTGAAATTAAATTTGATTAAATAATTTTAAAAATTTAGTATTGAAATTATAGTTAATAGAGATTATTATTTTTATCGTCAAAAAATTTATTAAATGTTGAAATAATGTTATAAATAACATAAAAATATAAATAGAATAACAAAAAAAAAGATAGGTTAGAATAAAAATACTAAATGAACTAAAACTACCCTAAGGACTAATAAAAATAATAAAATACATATTTTAACCCAAAAAATAAAAAATATAATAATCAGTAAAAAAAGTTAACAATATTTATAAATAAATATTAAAAAATGATTTTGAAAATAAAAATAAAAATTAAATAATAAAATATATTGAAAAATGAATGAGAAAAATGCCATAAGAAATGAAAAATCTCAAAACAACATGATTTTAATGATCCTTTACTGAGCAAATCTATTGAATATTATACTAGCATGGAAAATAAATTATCATATTCAATAACATTTCATCTACTTTTCTAGGACCAATAGACACTCTTACCTTAAACAACAGTGTTATTTCATGATAGAGTTGCAGAATAAACAAGGTTTTTAAATCTTTAAATGTTATATTCTTATGAATGTTTTTATAGATTAGGGATTCCAAACTTCTTCTAATCGGTTTCTCAATAATAAATTTGATATATTTTAATTTCTATGCATTAGGAGCATTATTAAATTAATTAACCATTTTTTTCTTCCTTGGAAAATCCTTGACTATTTAAGGGCCAACATTTATATTAGAAAGAAGATTAAATTGATAAAGGTATTAATATCAATTTATAGAATGATATTTATAAGATTATCTTCTTATTTCACTGATACAAATGTATGAATAACCTTATCAATATGGTTTTTATGAATATAAGATTCTCTAATGAAAAATTATTGACTGAATCTTCCAATGGATTAACTAGATTGCATTTATGTGGTATGAAATAATAAAATCTCATAAAAAGAGACTGTTTACGAAAAAAAAAATTAAATATAATTTAAATTTTATAAAACATCATCAATTTAAATTATATTTATATAAAATGTTACAAAATAGGTAAAGGAGTCATTAGAGGATAATTTTTTAAGGAAAACATATTTTCCATATGGCATGGTTCAAATCTATAGTGTCCAAAAATGTGTATTGATTTTGAAGTGTTCGATGAAGATTCCTATATGGGTTTCATAATTTTTGCATGGTTATAAGATTATATATTCTAAACATTCCTTAAAATATGCTAATAAAATTTAAAATATCTCAAAAATTAATATTAATCTAAATTTAGTCATAAAAATACACGTTCATGACGTCTTATGGAAAACTTAGTGTCATCATGAGAGAAGATGATCAAAAACCTACCATTAACCTGACCCGTGACTTTTTGGAATACTCTATCATGTCTATATTACTTTTCATACAACATAATAAAAATTTGTCCTCAGTGGAGTTTTTTTCGAACCAACTTAGACTACCATAACCTGATACACATAATAGCCTATTACATGACCCAAATTAATTTTTAGATCAAAATGGGATATAAACAATCCCCAAGTAAATTAATATATTTATTGGAATATATTTCACTAAAATAAGTATGAAACTAAAGAATTGTTTTTTTCTTATAACTTTTCAGGGTTAATTTATAGGTTTTATGTGTCATAAATATTAATTAAAAACTTTAGAAATTAGCTCATAATGGAACAGCATATAACAATATCATTAAAACATTATTATAGCATAAATAAAAGTAATTAATATAATTATATAAAATACAAGTCATATTAATATAATATTTATATAAAAATAAAATTTAAATTAGAAAAATATAAATTAATTGGATCATATGTGAAAATGGATGAGTATATCTTGTTACCAAAATACAAATGAAAAAAACCTCACCAAGATAGCCATATACCGGGGACAAGGGGAAATCCCCCAACTTGTCACCTATTCCATAATTTAAAAAAATAAATCAAGGATCCCTTATCTCAAAAAAATATATTTAATTTAGAAACATTGAATATGATCATGTGTATATACATAATGAGTGTGTATGTAGGTTATGATCAAAGATAACCTATATTTTTACAACACTTGATCTACATAAAGACATTATAATAAAAAATTATGACATTCAAATTTTATCTACAGCTTTGAATGTTGTATTTTATGATTTTATAAATTATATTTGATATATAAAATCCAAATTATAATTATTATTTAAAATTAAGAATGTTATCCATTTTAGAAAAGAAGATGAAACAAATATATGAATGTTAATGGTTTGGTAATATAAATCATGCCAATGATATATGATTCAGGTAGGGAAACATTGGATCCTCATACTAATCAGATCCATAGTCTTATCTAACAATATAGTGTCCATTTGGAATAGTGTAAACTTACACTAGTGAATGTAATCTCTTAGAAGAGTGGAATCCTATAATAGAAGTCAAACCCATAAATAAACTGGCTAAAGCAGCATACTGAACTTGTCATTTACCTGATATAGTGGAATCATAACTAAACAAGTATGTGGATGGAAGAGTTCGATCATGACAGAAAATATGTAATTTAAATGATAATTATTTATATATACTGATGGTATTTTCTGGAAGATTACTATAATTCAATATATTAAGTAATTAATGTAAATTTTAACAAATAAACATTCAAATAACCATTAAAACCACTCCATAAAACAACACCTGCATAGTTATCCATTATTCCTGAAAAATATATTTCCTGAAATAAATTTTAGAAAATAAATGGTGAATAATATTTGATTAATAAAACTTATTAAGACAATTTTACATAGTCCAACCACTAAATTATATTTTGAAATTTCTCAAAAGGGAATTGTATCAATTAATTATAAATTATACAAAAACATTTCGAGAAATCACTTTTAGTTATTTCATAATAAAACATCCTATGTGTGCCTTCTATATAAAAAATAATCTACTCCTTTAATAAATTTATCCTTTATTTAAAGTGGATATACAAAATGAAAAAATAAAATAATTGTCATAAAATTATTAAAGGAATTATATTGATTTTGTATATAATTGAAATCACTATTGAAATTAATAACTCAAGTATAGTTTCAAAAAAATTATAATTAAAAATATATAACTCTTGAAAAATTGACAATCCATTTTCAAAAAATAGTTTTATGCCTCAAGAAAAAATAGGTCCTTATAAGGTTATTGGAAGCCCCAATATTGAAAACCCAAAAAATGACATTCATCTGAGATGAAACCCTAGGTCACTATGACTATGAGTGGTCATGATGATGGATGATTTTAAAATATTATGGTGTTGGAAGATTAATATAATAACTTACCTAGATAAATCAATCATATTCATAGATAATAAATTAGGAAGAATCTAATGGAATATAAGAACTATGAGGGGTGGGGATGGGGGTGATGTTTAGGATATCTAATAATGTTATCCATGAAATAAGAAGAAAATTTTAATAATTTTTTAAAATTAAATTTTGAAAATGATAAATATTTCTGTCTCCAAAGGTTTGTATTGTTGGTATGTATGGTCAAGAATATCACGAAAATACTGTGAAAATATACTCGATCCAAAAAAAATTTTTATGGCCAAATTACATGGATAGGGTAACCAATAAACCCAATTTTTATTATATAAATTTCCAAAAATGAATAATATTTTTCTCCAATTCCATATAAAAATTATATTACTATTAAATTATATATTGTGTTATGGAATGTTAATTCATTTGTGTCAAATATCCTAGAAGATATTTCAGTGAATTATAAAAGATCCATTATCCTCTTAGAGGTTCCACTAGTACTTTCCAATCAAAAAAATTAATCAACTATATAATTTTTTAGTCCTCTATATATAAATTTTGAAAAAAAAACAATTCTTGTTATTTATAAAAAAAATTACCAAATAGTACAAATAACATTACAGTCCCCATAAATAGATTTAATTTTCTGAGAATCATTAATCCATGTTTTCACATATAACCATAATTTTGATATTGTAACATCATCAACGAATCCTTGGGTTTTCTATACAATATATATCACTTCCACCATGTACATTTAAAAATTGTGCATGTACATGTTCTTTCTTATCTTCTACACCTCCATTAAAATAATCATTCATTTCAAAAAATTAATCATCTCATCCTTGGGGGAATTCATCAATATGATATCATCAAATAATCTCAAATAAAATATATTATTATTTATACCCTTTTAATATCATTATATTTAGATAATTCACATTAAACCATCATGCATAATCATTATGATGGTATTCGATCCAATGATTTTCATGGTGTGATCTTTTTCCAAAAACACTTGTCTTTTTAGGATATTCTTATTGTAACAAAACCATTCCCCCGAGGACATCACCAAACATGTTTCTTGGGAGTCCATTTTCTATTTATCAATGAGATATGGTACATCTCAATGAAATTTCATTAAATTAATCACTAATATTTCTTTTTAATTGAAATAAATCACTATTTTTCTTAATAGTTAATTCATCTTCCATTCATATTATGACAATCGTTCATGATGTAAAACTTCTTTTATTAATATAAATACACAACATCATTCATCTTGTTTATTGAATGAAATATTATATTTTTTTTATATTAATTGAGTTATGATTCATTATTCTTCAAATCTACATTAACATGTCGTATTATTAATATATATTTTTTTCATTTTATATTTATTTTCATTAAATTAAATTAATTTTCATCTTACAGAATTTGAGCAAAAACATATTTGATAAAAATAGTTTCTAAAAACATATTGTTTGAGATATTTGTGATATATTGATCATTTGAATATGATAGACATTCAATCCAAAAAATGAGTGTTTAATACCCATAGTATATAACCCTATATAATGATATTATTCGATCAAGAGTGATAACAGGGGAAGGATGCGCCCGTAAAGGGCTCCCCCCGTCCTAGGGTTTCCTCTCGCCGCTTCCAGCTCCATCGCTACAGTTGGCACGGTGATTCCTTCTCGTGATCGGCGGGTTGGTGGTGGTTCTTTGCTGCAGGGCTTCGTGGTCTTCTCTCGGGCTGTGGAGATGCTCTCCGGGCATCTGCGGTTGTTCGTTCAGATCCACGGGTGTAAGACCGGTTCTTGTTGACGACACACTCTTCGGAGCGCTCGTGGTTCCGATCTTGGTAGCTTGCTTTTGTCATGTGGTGAGTTTTTTTCACGTTTGGGGGTTATGGTCATGAGCTCGTGGTTTGTGGTGTTCTTCATCTTCTCTGGTGAGAACGTTAGGGTTTTGGGTGTCTGATGCAGTTGTTTTTGTCTGGTGGCGGCGTGATCTTCTGTTCTTTGTTTTTCTTTTCTTCCGCTGTGTCATAGTGAATCTATCGGTGAGAGTGCTGTCAAGATGGAGCGATGACGATGTTTTTTTGGATTCATCTCTATGGATGTTTGTTCTATTGATTTTTTTTTCGTTCGATGTTTTTTTGTACACCCTATCACGAGGAGACGATGATGATGGCAGATGCCGAGAAAGCTCACCGGCGATCTGGTGATGGGAATGAGGGGAGGGAACGCATTGGCTACTCCATGGATGTTGTTTTTTTGAACCCTCGGTGGTGTGATGGGGAGGATATGTGACGACGGACGCCGGCGACGCTCACCGGCGATCATGGGATGTGGATATGGCTGAAGTAAATGGCACATGGCATGTCAGATCTGATGGCAGCTCGGCACTCGAGGCCGTGCAGGCTCATGGCTCGAGGCGATAAGGCGGTGGTTTGAACTTTGAAATTTCAGTTTGAATTGTGATTTGGTGTCTGGGTTTCGGCTGTATGGGTACCGGCAACCCACAATCCGGATTTCTATAAAATGAAAAAAAAAGATTTTCCGGCCTATATAATGATATTAAAAATATGGTATTTAGTGTATTAATGTGGTTGGTCAGTGATAATGACACCAATAAATTAATATTTTATATGTTTCAATTCAATAAAATATTGTTCTGATGTGGATAAGCCACACTTTTTTTAGAGTCTAATTATATCTACTTTTCCTTTCCTTCCATGATGATAGAAAGAAACCTATATATTAAATAAAAATA
This sequence comes from Viscum album, assembly GCA_963277665.1. Classification (NCBI taxonomy): domain Eukaryota; kingdom Viridiplantae; phylum Streptophyta; class Magnoliopsida; order Santalales; family Viscaceae; genus Viscum; species Viscum album. The sequence goes on along the minus strand of OY728135.1, from coordinate 2,000,864,900 downwards.
CATATTGGAAATAAAATTATAACTCATGTTGTGAAATGTCTTGTTAATAAAAACATATTTCTTTCATCAATTATTGATATAAAATTATACTTCCTTAGGAATACTTGTATCTTCTTCTTTGACTAAGAAATGTTATTCACGTTGATTTTTTTGATCAGGGATTTTTACAACTTATGAAAAAACCATCAATCATGTACCTTCACTATTTCACAATAATTTCTATAATATGAACAATATTTTCTTATGTGAATGATCGTCCATAATTGTTTCAATGATAATTTTTTTTAATAATTATTAATACATGATGATATAAATAGTACATGATCAAAAAGACATTAAGATGTCACCTGTTGAGAAAACAATGACCATCCTCATAGTATGAAAATAATATTTATATAATAAAATATAGATAAAAAAAATAAAAAAAAATATGTATAATGATATAACAAATAAATTATCGTAAAAATAATAATTCAAAAAATAAAATTTGAGATTGGTATTAAGATCTCATTATAGAAAGATGAGAGTATAATCACTGGAAGTATTCAAAGAATTAAATTTAACAAATACCAATCATGAATAAATAGAGAATAAAGAATGTAAAAATATATAAACAAGAAATTTAAAATTAAATTATAGAAATATGTTTGTTTTTGATGGATTAAATAGAGGAGAGAACATTTTTTAATCATGTTCCCACCCCCCTTTTATCCATTAATGGTTCTCAAATTCTGATATTTGGACAGAAACCATACCAATTCCTCCCACACATCTTTAAAAATTAGGGGCTACTCTCATCAATGATTAAAAAAATACATAAGGCTACTAGAAATATTCATATATTTGAAAAATTCACACTTATAAAATAAAAAATAAAATTAACATTTCATAGGTTTTAAATGATATAATAAAACAAATTTCATATATGTATTCAAAAAATAGGTTTTTATTTGGATTTTATGAAAAATATAAAATCAAAATAGAATTTTCTTTTATTTTATAATAGATAACATATTATAAGGAATATTATTTCTTTTTTGAATAGGTTTTGAAAAAAATAAATTAAATATGAAAATTTTGATTTATTTTCTATTTATCGTGGAAAAAAATAAAGATACTGATTAAAGATAATAACACATACACATAAAATTTCTATATAAAATTATCTAAAAAATTATTTTTAATTTTTATTGTGTTTAGTTTAGTTTAAATTAAATTATATTAGTGAACCAAAAAGTATTTTAAAATTGGGTCACATTTGGTTGTCCTCTTAGTGTACTTAAACTCAACCAGAGTAATTTTTATTAATTGATTAATTTTTTATTTTTTTATAATATTAATATTATTAAATATTATTTATTTTATTTATATTTGGGATTATATAATATTTATAAATTAAATTCCAAAATATGAAATTAGAAATCAAATATTTAAATGGGTGGTGGTAGTTAAAATAATATCTAAAAATATACCATGATATATTTTGGATAATTTGTTTTAAAATTACCAATTTATAAATGGTTTTAGGTTTTGTACAGAAAAATGGTTAGTGTGTGAGTGCATTATATTTTTTAAGCACCTGATCCATATTCATCCCCAAAATGATGAGAAATTTATTTTTTACGAAAGTGTTTAATCAATAAAATATTATTTCAATCTTAAAATTTATGAAATAATTTCTTATTTTTTGTAATAAATTCAACTCAATATCAGTAAATATTTTAATATTTTAATAAATACTATTAAAAACAACTACTAATAAAAATTATCCATTGCCGTAATATTTTTTATTACAATGTTTAATACTTAAAAAACCAATGTGTCTTATTGTTTTCAAAGTTGACTGAAATAAAAAAAATCCTATGAATTCATTTAAAAATAAAGTAATATAAACCATAAAAAATTAATAGGATTTATAAAAACCAATATTTAAGGGAAAGAAGATATTAGTGAATTATAATTTCAACAGTAAGAATTATATAAAGTTATTTTTCATATATTTTTAATTCAAAATAAATTTAAAATATGTTTCACTTGGATTATATGGATAATATAAGTTTTATTTATTGGGTAGTGGAATGAATCTTTATATCCCTTAATATTTAAATATCTAATATTCTATAATTTAAATATGTTATCTCTTAATAACATAAATGAATGTGTTTATCAGATAAATAAATGGATTAAATATCTGAAATCAAGGGAAGAATTATTATTTCCGGGTGAAATTTCACAATTTATTGTACATTAAAACTGATATAGAAGATATAAAATATATTACTAATGAAAAATCATGATAAAACTGCTAATAAATTTTTCTAAGCCATCGTGTTTCCCTAAAGTTTGAAATTTTATAATTACAAGGGTTTTACCCTTAGGTGAATAGATTTGATGCCTATATTATCCAAATACATAAAACCTCTTATTTAAGTATTTTAAAGGTGGGAAGTGTCCCCTAAAATTTTTGAGAAATTTTTTTTTGAGTTAAAGGTAAAATATTTGAACATATTTAGTGAATTATAGTTTATACATGAAAATGATTTAATTATTAAATTTATATAGTTAAACTAATTTTGTTATATATATATATATATTAAAATAGAATTATTTCTAGTAATGTAATTAATAATAATAATAATTATTATTATTATGTTTTCTAGAGAAACATATACCCTTGAGCCTTTGATATTGTACTCTGGTCTGGATTACACATCAAATAACAATGGTGACACTTTGGTGCATTGGAATTCCACAATAAACTCACCACCATGATTATTAATGGAATCTATCATATATCATTAAATAATCATCGAAAAACTATTGAATATAAATCATTTCACCCTATATCCAAAGTGAATTGAGTTTTTTTATTCATCAGTCCCCAATTTATAGGACCCCTGTGATACAGATATTCTATATTGGTGTTCATTGGTTACTATTATCCCTAAAACAGTTTGGGTTGTTTTATAGAATTTTTGATAATAATGGTATTGATCCCCTCTATTTAATTGGGGAATATGGTATGTTATGGTTAATTTTAATGCCATATTTAAGATTGGTCACAAGATCATAAGGAATTACATGACCACATCATAGGTATACTATCATAACCTAGGAAATCTACAGTATTTATCACCAGATAATCATAAAATTATAAGATATATAAGATATGTTACACATTTTACATTCTCACTAGGAGATGAATTTGTTCCTATATTATTGTTTCTATATATTTTATTTTTTTATCTCATTGTTGAGGAGTGATCCGACCATCCACATCATAAAAAGTTTCCTTTGTTCCCATCAATACAAGATATTTGGTCCCTTGTTCATAGAAAATTCTCTATGATAGTTCTTTATTGGTTGCAAAGGAAGATGTTAATGGGGTACCATAGAGAGCTTGATAAAACACTTGAAAACTCTAACATCTTCATTTTTAAGAGTAAAAACTACTAGTATTATAGTTTAAATATTTTATAGATTTTTTTTTATGGTTTAGTATGTGAATCTATTTACTGTTATTACATATGTAATTTTAATAACATTTATAACTATTGGAAAGTAACTCGTAAAATATCATTCTTCTTCCCTAGACTGAGAAATTATTTTGTTGTGATGATAGTTTTTATACTCAATAATTTATATTACATTTTCATCACATTGATTTTAGAATTTGGGGTTCATTCATTAATGGTAAACAATTCAAAATATAAAATCAATAATGGTGACCTATTTCATTGTTGAATTAAATCTGATCAAAGGATGTATGTAGTTGGGTTGTAGATTTCTGATTTCCATAGTTTAGTTGAACATTTGATGCGAACAGTTAGAATCATAACTTATGATTGAAGAATATTCAATGAATTTTAAATCCATGATGTGTATAGTGATCAATTGTTGAATTTGAGGTATTAATTTAAATACTATGACTTTACTAGGATGTTTTAAATCAATCAACCTATAATCAATTTCTAAGTATTGTTTTCCATTAACTTGTTATTTTAGAGTATCTCTCTAATTGTAAAAATTTGTTTTTTCCATGGGAATAGAGAATTTTCTATGCCATGAAAATTCCTTGAATTTTTTGGGTCTGTGATTATAGTATTTTTTCACTAATAATTTATTTTAAAGAGTATTGTATTACATAATATAAAAACTATTTCATAGTTACACCATTTTTGGGTGCCTAAAAAAATTATGATGTTATATATATATATATATTTAGTCTGAAGGGTGTGATAAGAGTTATAGGTATATAAATAAATATATAAAAAATTATATTCTTAAATAATTTTAAGCTTCTTGGTATACATTTCTCATTTTTTATTTATTTCATATGTGTTACTTAGTGCGATCTGTTTAGAGACTATGATTTTTGAATGAAGAAGATATTGGATAAATAAGTTTAATGAGTTATATTTTTTGATCTAAAAAATTCACATAATGTATAATTTTCATCAATGATATTTTAATAAATTTTTAAAATATTTCATGTATATGTTGTTATAGGAATGTGAATAAAATAAGTTTTATCAAAAGTTACTAGACGTTTTATGGATGTTGTCAGAAAAGAATAATGTTTTCAATATCTATGATAAGGATATCAGGACTGAGTTAATTTATAAACTCTCCCATATGTATGAGAAAACTACCTCTATGAATAAGGATCTTCATAAGAAAAATCAATTGATCCTGAATATGAATGATAAAAACTTAGTGGTTGATAATCTAAATGTTTTTGGCAAGAAAATAAATTTGATGAAATAGCTAAAAATAATGTCCATGTATAAATTGGGGTCATTAATTATATTATCATTATTTCCAAAATTATAGGATATAATTGTTTCCAATATGAGTTTATCATTTTATATGACTTACTTAGTCTTTGAGGATATCCCTGACCTTATTCATAATAAATAGAATATATAAAAAAAGGTCATATATATATTGATATAATATATTATATGATATTAGAGGATGACTGACATAAAGGAAAACATATATGAAGATAAATTATTGAGAGGAAGAAGCCAATGAAAATTGTAAGGTTGACATCTTGTATATTGTCTACATGGGAAGAAATGGTATTGGAAGAATGTCTTTATGGAATGGATGGTAAAATCTGTAAATTCATTTATAAATTTTCTCGTTGATAAGGGCAATGATAATTCTATAATAATTTAAAAACAATTAAAATGGATTCATTGAACATTGACTACGGAGTGTCATTTTGGACTATGTATAAGATATGATACATTGAGAAGCATGAATTTGAGATGTTTGGAAACGTTTATCTTATTATAAATCACAATATTTATATTTTTGGGAAAGGTATTATAAATTTTTGTCTATTAAAAATATTCTTACTCATGTTTTATGTGGTTAGACACAGTCAAATAATGAGACAAAATTTTATTTATAAAAGTCATTTCGATGATACTGGTTTCAATATAAAAGTAGTGGATGTCTCTAAAAAATCACATATGGATCCATGGAGGTGTCTGATGTTGAGAATTATGTAACACGAGATATGATGGGGATGTTAGATAAAACAATGTTCCATGGTACATCATTTTACATGGAGTCCCAATTGTGGCATTATAAACATGTTCATATGACTGAGAAGGTGATACAATTCATGCATGCTAATAAAGTATTAATACTAAAGCACATACAGTAAAGAATATGTGACTAGTGTAAAAACAATGTATATAATAGTTTATCTTTTACAATTCAATCATGGATATTTAATTACTAAAAGATTCAGATTTTACATATGAATTTATAGGGGTAATTTATGATACATTATAATGATGGTTCACTATACTTTGTTACATTCATAAACGAATCTAAAAAAGGTTTTGGTGTATTTTCTGAATCAAAATACACATGTATTTGAATCATTCAGAATCTAGAAATATATGTAAAAAATAAAAATGGATTAAAGGTAAAATTAATAAGGTTTGATAATAGTGTTGAGTAAAATAATAATGAATTATATAAATTAAACTATAAGAATAAAACTAGATTTTAAGATATAGTTCTCGGAACACAATAGTAGATGGTATGTTAGAATATATAATAAGAACACTAAATGAAAGAGTTTGGATCATGCGATGGTATTATTGGTTTTATAATTGTGTACTAGGGTAAATAGAAGAATTTTGTGTCATATCTAATAGACAATGGTCCACTTATTCTAAGGTGGAATGATCTAAATAAGGATCTTCGTCTAGGTAAGCTAGTATATACTTCACACCTAAAAGAATTATACTATATCTCCAACGTCTGTATTGAATCTTGTGAAAGGAATAAAAGAGATGTTGAGTGTAGTTGATTTTTCATTATAGGATTTGGTAATGAAGAATTTAAATCTAGGATCTACAATAATTACTAATAAATATTCATTGGATGTTTTAATGTTATCTTCAATGAAGGGATCTTTTACAAGGACTTACACTTGGAAGAAATGTTGTTTAGAACAAAGAATCAGAAAACCATGTCAAAGTTGATTTTTTGAAAATTATTTGATAATAAATTAGTTAATGGATACTCAATTATCTAGAGGTAATAAAGAATAAAAATAATTGTTTTTGGTAAATTTTTATACATTCAAGGAATATAATATGTTTCGGAATGTTGGAAAACTATTGAATTATGGATTAGTGTTTTGGAAGATATAGTTGCGACTCTTGTTAATTTAAGGAGGCCCACCAACGTTAAGAATTGTATTTAAAAGTTTCAGTCAAACATTTATATATATTTTCTAATTGAAATTGTAGAACTTGAAAGACATAAAGAGTTGTAAAGTATAAGTGAATCAAAGTAGTGGGATTCATCAACAAAACAATTTATTTAATTCTTATATATTAATTGAATATGGGGCATGATAGATCTATTAGAGGGGAGGATACCTCTGTAAAAAGGGGGTCTACCGGTTAAAGAATATGCATATGATATAAAATAATATAATGAACGGATGTTTCTAAAATTATTTTAATACAAATATGGTATTTATTTAAATAAAATATTCTCTTTGGATAAAAATAATAAAACAATATTGTACTAAAAATAGTTACATATAAATTTATATATCATGATAAATTATATTTTAATATAATATTAATTTATAGTTATTAATAGATGATAAAATGGTCAGGGAAAAATTAGAATGTGTCTAAGAGATTAGATATAAGAATATAGTGTGAATTCTCAAAAACATTAAATAAGTTTAAGTAATCATCAAAATATAAAATAAATTTTTTTATTCCTTCATGAATATGAATTTATTCTTTGGTGTAATGCGGATAATTATTTTACATTTAGGGTATGAAAAAAATAAAATTATTATTATTTCAAAACCACTTTTAAGGAACAATTTAAAAACTAAAAAAATTTATAATATAGATAATGTCAAACCTCATAAGAAATAATCAATCCATTCTAGATAAATTTAAAGCGGTTAGAATTATTAACCTTGAATAATCGTCATTTGATGGAGATAACCTCCATTTATGGATTTTCCATAATATGATAGCAGATATAAAGTATGATCAATCTATAAGGTTGATGATATAAGATCATGGAGTGAAAACATGTATTTTGTGGATAAGAATTATTTGTGGATGAAAGCTGGTAACTGTGATTTTTTTTATTCTTTTAACTATATCCAAATCATTTTAGAATAGTTTAAAATGTCTACATCAAAGCCTAATTTAACACCTTCAGTCAGTCATATCATATTATCCAAATATAAGATTTCTATAATATATATTTAGGTAAAATTAATTTAAATGTATCTATATGTATCAAATATTGGCTGTATAATTTATTCCATGATTTGAATAATTCCAAAAAAATAATTCACAAGAAGATTTTTTAATAGGATTATATTTCCAATTCCAAACGGTTAAATGGTTAGAGATATCAATTCATGAAAAGATTGCATGTGGATCCTATGTTCCACCACCTCTTATCCAAACTGAATCATATTTTAAATCTAATTTGATGCACAAGTTGTATAATTTTATCATACATAATAATATGTGTGGTTTGGTTCCTTTGTTAGTGTCAACATTGTTGTATAAATCCCAAGTGTCCTTCCTGTTGGGGAGTCATGGTGGTTCCTCACATGATTTCAAGCAAGGATGGCAGTGGTTGTGGTTTTGAATTCTTTGCGACATGGGTTATAATGGCGATGAATTGAATATTGAGTGTGGAGAAGTGTTATGGTTTCACTGGAGAGCTAAGGTACAGGGTGTCCATCAATAGACTAGTTCTCACAATCCAAGCTACATGTGGAACGTATCACATGCTTCTATGTGCGGTGGTGATGGAAATCTTCACACACAATTTTTGTGGAAGTTTTCTATTGACAAGTTTATGTATAACATGTGGGGATAATGACATAGGAAATAAGGGTAATATACAGGTAACACTATAGGTAGACTCGATATTCTATGAGACTTTGGGTCAATATTGTATAGACCAATGGTCTATCAGAAGGATTCCTATTGAACAATGAAAATAGAGGTTTATTATGAACTATAAAAATAGAATTAAATAATATGAATAAGTTTCTATAGAATCCTTGGGTGGATTACTAGTAATATATGAATTGGATACTATGATTTTTAATAATTATTATTGAATTATCTGTGTGTTTTAGAATGACAAATATATTTTTGAGATATAATGATAAAAATAATTGAGGATGTGTGGATAATTAAAGAAGTACCATAGGGCATGTGATCACTTATGGGGGAATGATAGTGTGCTGTATTTCCAAAATATAACCAATAGTTTCATTACCAATCACAGAAGTTGAGTATGTTATAATAACAATGTTTAGAGAGAATTTGGTATGGATTAAAGATTTGTTTGAGAAAATCTAAATAATGTAGGTAGAACAATGTTATTTTGTAATAATAATAGGAAAATCCATTTTCCAAAGAATATTTTTTATACTCTGAGAAAAATTACATTTAGCTAAAGTATCACATCTCCAGTATTCATATATAAGAAATAATGGTTGAACCATAAAAGGTGAGTTTGAGTAAAAATACAGAACAAATACTGAATAAGATTATTGTCTAAGAATGACTGAGGATATTTTATGCCATAGTAGGACATGGATTACAAGATTGTGATTTAATGATCCTACTATATTGGAAGCCTAAAGAGAATGGTTTTTGTAATTTCTTTGAATGGAAGACTTGGAAGCAATTTAAAGTGGGTTCTTTTTGAAGCATGAAGATAATTTATCTCATATAACACTATTAAATGGTCCAATTAGGGGTTTGGGAGATCAATAATGAATGGGTACCAATTTATATCATATGATTAATTGTGGTATTATACTGGATAGTGTATGGATATCTAATAATTTATTGGATATATTTAGGTTTTGGAGCTTTTGTGGTTATACATTTAACTAAAATGTTAGTATAACCATTTTGAGAAATAATAGTAGAGAGCTAAATAATATTAATTTCATATTCTAAGGATTTATTATCATGTGGATTTGATTTTTTACTATAAATATGCTGTCCATATTTTTTATATTTTTCATTGCATGGCCTATTTTATTAGGATTTTTTTCTTTAGGGTGGATGTGTCAAAATAGAGAGCATGCGAGTTTAACATAATCAACAAAGAAGATTTTTTTCCTTCACTAAGATGTCTATTTTATATATAAATATTATTTTTAAATCATTCTAATTAATTATTCTAATTACCCTCTGTGAAAGTGATTCATCGATACCAGAAAATTTTAAGGAACAGAGTGCAATAGGGATTTATTATACCATGTTTGAAATTTATTTATTATAAGAGAAAATTATGTTGTTGTTTAAATATATATAATGAGTAAAAATATATTCTAATTCCACCCTAGAATGTGTGAGTTTTTAAAGGGGGTGGAAATTCCAATAGAGAATGTATTAGGTCTGTAAAAGGTCTTCATATAAATAACTTTAAGTGGAATCAAAACCAACATAGTTCAATTCCATAGTGAAAAAATATATCATTACATATCTAACCTGTTATTTTTATGTGGTGAGGTGTTATGCTTTCCCATTTAAAAAATCGTGGTAAGGATTGGTGGTGTACCTCTTATGGTTGTACATGGGACCAATGATATAACTTTTAAGGAAATATAGATAATACATTTGATGTCAATTCTATTACTGTGCATCCAAAACTAAGGGAGTTCTGTTAAAGGGAATATTATTAGGACTATTTCTTATTATATTTTTTGACAATATGACTTGGTCCCTTGTTTCGTGTAGTTTATAATCATATAAAAAGGAATACTGTCCACTAGATACCCTAAAATGTGTGTAGTATGAGACTTATTCTTTAGCGGTCCATTGTGGTTTATTATGGTAGAAAATACAGGAGAAGATATGGGTAATACATTTGAAGTATTTCCAATATATTCATTTTCCGATTTTCATCTTAACAAGTGGAATAATTAAAGGAACATTGAGAAGTTTTAGAAAGTGGGAGGATCCAATATTTGAAGCTTGGGGTATGATTCATAAAGCTTTAAAAACTATACAGTAATAGAATATTGAATGATATTTTACTAATTTATCAAGTTATAGGATCCTTATTATTAAAGTGATATATTATTGGTAATATACTGAGGGTCCATAATAAAGAGAAATACATGATGATAAATCTTCCACAACATGTAATATTCTCATCATCAAAGGGATATATGATTCTAAGGGATACATGTGTGTATAAAAAAACCCTATCTTAGAAGAATGGTTATAGAGGTATATGGAAAGGGAAATAAGGAATTTTGAGGGTTATAACTAGTAATTATGATACCATTATGAATTTTAAATTTAATTGAGAAAAATAGTTGTTCTTTTACAAATTAGGTGACCTTGGTGAGTATTGGGCATAGTGTCACCCTTTAGGGCTGGTCACAACTAGATTGAATTAGGTGGAGTTGGGAACCATTTTATTTTCCATTAAGGCATTGAGGTATTACTCATTTTTCTCATCTTCCAAATTCAAAATTTAATAATTTGGTGAAGTGAATTTTATTAGGGAATTTTTGGGTGAAACCCATCAATATCTCAAGTTCTCCCATTTTCCATCCATCTAACTTAGGTTTTGATTAATAAATAATCATTGAGTGTTCATGGAGTTCTATAAAACTCACGAATTTCCATATTATCCTTTTCACTGAATGTGTTGAATATAACTACAGGAGTGGGGAGAGGACTATTTATAGAATAATCTTTTAGGAATTGGTCTCTTTGGAGATTGTATGTATTTGCTCGACTATTAAGGGTAAATGGGTGACACACAATGTGGATGGTGCTGTATATGCATATCCATTGTGGGGGAATGGAAACATATCATTTTAGTGGAGTGTTTGTACACAACCTTATATGAGGTCATGAGAGAACATATTATAACATTGATATGGAAGGACTACTAACATGGAAAAGGGTGAATGAATTAGTATGATGGAGGTAGAACACCATACATTCAATTGGATTCTTACATATATTGTACAAGGGAACAATGTCACATTTTAATCTAAAAGTTTTCCAATATTATTCTTTCTTAATTTGTCTAATTATATATAATAACTCTTCGCTAATGAAAATAACCACATCAATTTTTTATTCTCTTCATGATGGAAAATATTTAATTTTTTTTAAAAAAAGACATGAGAGTAGATTTTAGTTTAGAGAAGGGTGTGCTCTTCGTTATGAGATAGGTGTTTATTCGATTTAGTGATTAAAACTTGTACTATACTCAGATTCTTTTCTATGTTCCTTTTTGGTTCCTTTATTGTTTGAGAAATTTCATTTAGTGACTTATAAATAGGGGGATATGCTAAGAAGATAACATCATCAACCACTATTAATTATTTATATAGATGTTATCTATACTCATTATGGTAGAACTGGATTTCCATCTATCATATCATGTATGTTGTAGAAAATAATTACTATATATAGGTCTTGATTAACATTATTGTGTGTATTGGTCTTGGTTTATAGAGACAGTTTCATGTGATTGGGTGAAGATGGTTGGGGATTTTTTGTACTTTATTTAAATTTATCATTATTGTTGTATTCCTTACATTATACATTAACTTTTAAATAGTTTTTACATGTATTCTTAAACTTCGACTGACATTTTGATGTTTTTTATAAATTTTTCAATATTTAGACCTCATTCTATTTTATATTGGTGCATTTCACATTCAAAAAAAATGATGTTATTTGGATAGAGAAATCTACCATCGCAGACTGTACATAATGGATCTTTTAAAATATTTAATAAAGAATATTTTACATTTTCAATCATTATATTACATTCCCTTGTGTGTCATTAGAAAATTAAGTGACACAATGATCCAATTACAATACTAAATCTTTCCTAAATCATGCCTCACTACTGTGAAATAGTTAGAGAGGGAATATATTTAATTTTTTTGAATATTTTATAATTATCCTTTACCATAGCTATATTACATCATGTGGTACAAATCTGCCACATTGGAGGATGAAAATCATGCAATAGAAACGAAAAAACAATTGTTCCCCAATCTTCAACTCATTTCATTCTATATAACTTCATTGGTGGAATACAAGTTGAGATATATGAAATAATTGTGTATTAAAACATATCAATAAGTGGGTCTACTTGCTGATTTAGAAAATATTTAATTTTCTAATAATCTTAGAAAATATTAATATTTGAAGCGACATGGATGTTCTAGATGTATGTATTTAAGGACATTGATTTTATGATTGATATCCTAATCTTAGGGAGGCCCTGGATTAATTTTTTTATTAGTTACATGGAAAATAAAGGATCATTTTTTTGTAATTATAAATAATCAATGGGGAATCTATTCATGAAAATATGTTTGACGTGATTCCCTCACTATAGGCCTGTTGGGGGATTATAAGAAAACACCTAAACTATTTTAGAAACTATAAATATAGGATCAAAATTACCTAATAAAGAAGCACAACATATGGCCTGGCATAATTTTTGTGACATGGATGATAATATTTTTGGGTGAATATAGATTTGGGGGACAAATCATTAATGTACTATATGTTGAATAATTAATCACAAAATGGGAGCATCTAGTACATACTAGCATTTCTCAAATATTGGAAATTCAGGAAATTGGGATGGTTGGTCATCATTGAAATGGATCATAAATTAAATTTAATCAATTTTATTTCTATTTGGTTGAGTGGATACATATTTCATGATCTTGAATCAAAAACCATTGTGAGGCCGATACATTTTTTATTGGTAGAATAATTATAGGAATTGAGATCTATCTATTAATAAGTTCTACTGTTAGCCGAATACAATTTTTCTATTAATTATTTTGGACATAGAAAATATCATTTTAATATCTATAAACCATTTCATGACTTTTTGGGGTGGATTACTACACATTTAAATATGCAATACATCAAAAAAAAAATATTAAATTCCAAATGTTTATTTGGGTTGTATATTTAATTTATTGGGATTCAACCACACTCATTGAATTTCATAGAAGTTGTCATGAATTTAGAAATATACATTGAATTTGAATTCATTCCTTATGGTGAGGTCCTAAATGTGACTTTTATAGATAATGGATGTGGATAATATAAGGTTTTATTATACAATGTGGCCCTAGGGAACCATATTTTATAAATGAGATTTGGGTAAGAACTAGAATATGAATTCTAAATTCCATAGCATTTTGCAATGAATTTTAACGTTTTTAGTGGTAAAAATCATCATTATGTGCAGAGGATGGGATAGAACAACATCTTTTGGTGTCCAAACAATCATGGATGATGATTATAAAATAGTACACTTAAGTTTAAATTAAACAAACCTCATTTGATGATGGTTTTAGACTATAAAATCATTATAGTTATTCCTATATTTCTTCATACCATTCTATACTTCAAAGATAATATGGGAACTGGTCAGTAGATATTTGAAAATAGATATTGGGATGTGGGATAACTAAAAGGTGTGAATAGAACATATTATAACTTAGATATCTAACCGTCAATGTTAGTAGCGCCTGATTCCCTCCTCACATCGTAAGACTGTGGAGCTATTGAAAAGTAATCATAAACTAAAATTACATATCCATAGTTGAAAAATTAAAATCTATAAAAATTATAGAAATTATAAGAAATACTTTATAGAAAAATTATATATCTATCCATCTAGGATTGAGATAGAATACCTATATTCACCTCCAAATTATCCTTACCAAATTTCTCACAACTTTTGGGATAATATTGTAGTGTTGAATCACTATGAAAATAAATTTAATTCCATTATAATATAAATATGAAATCCATATATTGGGAATTTAAAAGATATTCCCAATACAAACGTTGGGAATAACCATTTTGAAGTCTTCATCAATATTTGGGATCTAGAAATTTTGTTACATACAAATAAAAAAACATTCCCTTCACCAAATACATATGAGAAAATTATGGATCTCAATGATTATGAAGTAATGGATAGTCAAGTATATAAAGATGAATTTTTTGAGTATTTTTATTCGAAATATGTGTTGTAATAGTATTTGAAGTATTTATATATTATACTTTTAGTTAAATATAATATATATATATATATATGATTTTTTAATTTATGTAAGGTAAATGTATGATGAAAAATAGTTCCACCACCTCAATATAAAATATCAGGAAGCCTATTTAGGGGGTGATAAAATATTTTAGACCCCACCTATAGAGGAAGATATAATTTTGGAGTATATACCATGAAAATAGACAATGGTAAAAGATATTTTTGAGGTCCGAATTGATGAATATATTATTGTCTTGCTTCAAGTAAAATGTAAAAAAGATTATATATATGATTCTATTTCTTGTTTTGATCCATGTTTTTTTGAATATTAATATACAATGATTTAAAATTTTGTCCCAGTTGTCCATGTGGAGTCTTTTCAAGAAATGGCATAAAAGCCATAGTCAGTTATGCATGGTGACTTATTAATAAAAGAAGAAGTTCTTTAAGCTAGTTCCTTGAAACACTTTAGTTATATTTTCTTTATGTTTTCATCACCATTTCAGGGTAGTTTATATAGATTATTATAAGATATAATAAAAGATGATAAATATTTATAGTAATCATCGAAGACAATCAAGGGTCATAAATAGAAAATTTCAATATAGTTTTTAATAAGTTATTAGGACAAGATATTTCCCTAGGCATGTTTTCCCATTTTTTCTCTAATCATTAAAATTATTATTTTGATACGAATGTAATCTAGGATTATCTATAGAAAATAGATATATATTATCCTTGAAATAATTTGTCACGACCCGCCCTCGGGGCCCGTGCCGTGACTACCCCAAGCCCGCCTTCCATAGGCCAGGGGCTGGCGACTAGCACCAAGGCGTAAATCCCAACAAAAAGGGAAGGCATTGCCTTTGAAAAGTAAACAAGCACCACAGAGTAAGCAAGCCGAAAAGTAAACACTAAGTAAAAACTGTACAAGCTGTACTGAAAGTAAAAGGGGCCGGAAATACAAGCCCAACAGTAAAGTACAACTGAAAGGAAAAACATCAACTGAAAGGGAAAACTGTAGCGTCGAGCCATCCTCTGGAAATCCCACCTGAAGGTTGGGTACAGATAGCCTCCACTGCTCCTTGGGTCCACCTGACCGCTCCGAGTACGTCCCGCCCAGTGGTCCACCTCTAGGTACCGTCCTACACCGCACGCCTCCACCACGATCAGCGTTGTCCGTCGTCTGCAACCAACACAACATAGTGCGGGAAAAGCCCGTGCAGGGGTGAGTATAAGCTACTCAGTAGGGACCCAGAGACCCCCGAAGATCTCCTGAAATCCACGAAGGATAATCCACAAAGGAAGGATACAATCACGAGGTAACATCTGACATGGCTTAGGTATATGCCCAGACATATACCTAAGTCATCAATTCCCATTCGGCTCCAACGTCCGACCCCAAGCACAACCCAGTCCACACAGGAAAGCAAACGTATACCCACACAGGATAGCTCAACACAATCCACAAAGGAGAGTAAACAGTAAATCCACACAGGATAGCTCAACACAATCCACAAAGGAGAGTAACACAAGATTCAGCTCACATAGTTATACTTCTTCGGATGAAGATAAAGATGATCACTGATCCATCTTAGTCGTCGGACCCATGAAGGATTGATAGGTAACTACCCCCACAATGACCCACATAGGATCGGGCCCACACAGGACCTGTAGGCATTGGCTCACACAGAACCGCTGAGCGCGGACCCACACAGGATCGGACCCACACAGGATCGGGCCCACACAGGACTGGGCCCACACAGGACCTGTAGCACTGATCCACGGAGGATCGCTGAGTGCAATAGTCGTCGCAGTCCACTGAGAATCTCTACACAGTCGTCGCCGCAGTCCACTGAGGATCTCTGCACGGTCGTCGTCGGAGTCCACGGAGGATCTCGGCACAGTCGTTGCTGTCGTAGTAGCAGTCGCATCCAGCCTAGGGTTCCCGCACACAGCAAGCTCATTCGGGAGGGTCCGCTCCACGAGCCGAGAGGCTGATACATCAACTGACACAAGTCCGAAGATGATGTATCCAAAAGTTCCGTATCGTCAACAGGAACTCAATGTCGCAGACGGCGCGTCAATCGGACGCCCGGTCTGAGAGTTATTGGCATTTTTATCCCAGGGGCCCGGTTGTTTTTTAAGGAAAAACCAACCTAACCGCACTCCACCTGCGTCCAAACCTTGGGCGGAGTATGCCAAAAGATCTGTCTCATTTAGAGGAAAACAACAAAGCTGGTGGCATGTCAATCGGACGTCCGTAGCTCAAGTTATTAGCGTTTCCGCTCCGAGGGCCCGATTGGTTTCGTGTACGAACCAGCCCGGCCGAGCTCAAAGTATTCCGAAACCTTGAGTGCGATATACCGAAACGGCCGCCTCGATCCAAGGATCGTGTTGCCACTGACGGCGAGTCGTTTGGAGGCCCGTAGCTCATGTACGGGCGTTTGAACGAAGACCATCCGAAGACGGGGGGGTACGGGCCCGGGCCGACCCGGCCCGACCCCCCCGGGAGTGGGCCGAACCGGGTCGACCCGACCCGGTCCGACCTGGTCCGGTCCGGCCAGGGCAGGGCCCAGCCGGTCGAACCAGCCTGGCCCATTTCGGCCGAGCGGCCGAACGGCCGAGGCACGCGGGGCGCCGCCCCCGCGGCCTGGTGGTGCCGCGGCCCCCTGCGTGGGGCCACGCTGAGTCGGGACGCGGCTTCAGCCGCGTCCGAGGGCACCGGACCTGCGCGGTCGCGGGTCCGCGGGTGCCGCCGCCGCCGCGCTGAGTCGCGGCGGCCTGTCCGGCGGTGCATCGGGGCGCCGCCGCTCCCGGCTGCCGGCGCCGCCGCGCCGGCGACCCGCGCCGCCGGCGAGTTCTGCGGGCCACCGGGATCGTTCCGGTGGTCCGATTCTCTTCCCGTCTGCGCCATTGCTCCTCCCGGGACTCGTTCTTCACTGCGGGATCGTCAAACATCCATTGCGGCATGTTCCATCGTCACTCGTCAAATCCTCACAAAACGAAGAACGACAGAGGGTCGTCGGGCCATGTTCGTTTGGCCCGCACCCTCCGTGTTAGAGATAAAAAAACAGTAGAATTTTATTCCACATAGGAAACAACAATTTTAATAAGATTAAAATTGTTCACAATTCGGTTCTTTAATTTCTTTCAAGAAACATTGACGGGAATAATAAAACGGGGTAATTCCCATAATAAATCCCTACCTCGTCGATCGTCGCGTGCGGGCGTTCTTTGCGGAAAAGCTCGTCGAAAGAGAGGGATCGTCGCGTCGTCGCGGGGAGGCGTCGCGTCATCGCAGAATCCAGCGTTGAGTCGGCGAACTCAATGCACCATGAAACAGAAGATTTAATTTAATTAATTAAATCTGTGTTTTTTGTTAAGAACCACGAAGGAGATAAAAAGGAAGGTCCGAGACTCTTACCTCAAGCAGCCGATCGAAGATCCGTCGCGGAGGAAGAGACTTCGCAGAAGAACGCTGTCGGCGATGCAGATCACGGCATTGCCTCATCAATTTCCGGGTTCAGGGTTCTTCGCGTTCTTCGCGTTCTTCACGTTCTTCGCGTTCTTCGCGAAGGAGGAAGAAGGAACAAGGATTCTGTCTCAACGAGTAATCCCCCAAAAGGTTTTGGTTGGTCTTATTTAATTAATATGCCAACACACGAAAACAGGTTAAGAAACGATTGAATTAATTCGTTGAATTAATTCAACGAAAGAAACAGCCCATTTAATTCACGAAATAAACCGCCCAATTAAATGGTCTGTTAAGATTTTAAGAAACGCGTCAGTTGACTTTCATTAAGACGGGTTTTCGCGGGTGCGTTTCTTAGCGGAAAGAAACGGCGGGGCTCGTGCGGGCCCCACCTCACAAATATCCTACCAAGGGGGTAGGATATTTCTGGATAGCATCCTATCCAGTTCAACTCAGTTCAAGCCGTCAATAAATGGCTTCCAAGTGGCTTAAGTGAAATAAAATAAAGTTTTCGCAAAATTATTTTATTTCTTAACTTTAAGCCCGAAATTTAAAAACCACACCCGAGCAAACGCAACTCCGGAAGAGGTGTTTCTAAGTGAATACCGGTGCTGCAATTTCATCGGTGCCCTCAGAATTCGATTCTGGGAACCGGTTCAAAAGTTAGAAAAACCCACTCGTCCGTTCACTGAACGTACCCGAGCCAAACTTCGGAAAATGATTCCGGGCACACCGGGCCCCGGAATCAGGTGCCGTCAGAAACTGTGCTCTTGTAAAATTCCAAAGAAAATTTAGAAAAAAATCTCCTTGAAAATTAAGGGTCTTTACATTACTCCCACCTCAGGACTTTACGTCCCTGTAAAGATACATCATAAACTAGGGAAACAAATGTGGGTACTGAGCCCGCATCTGAGCCTCCCGCTCCCAAGTGTTCTCCTGTAGGTTCCCGTGCTGCCATCTGATGCGCACAAGAGGAATCGATCGCCCACGTAGGACCCGCTCCTGTCAATCCTCTATCTCCACTGGGACCTCCTCAAAAGTTGCCCCATCATCCACGTCTAGCTCCCCATAGTCAATGATGTGCGTCGGGTCGTTCACGTATCTCCTCAGCTGGGATACGTGGAAGACGTCATGCACCCGGTGCAACTGAGGTGGCAGAGCCAGGCGATAAGCCACCTCTCCAATCCTGATGAGGACCTGGAAAGGCCCAATGAAGCGTGGAGACAACTTTCCACTTCGGCCAAATCTCCGCAAACCACGTCGAGGTGAGACACGCAAGAAGACGTGGTCGCCATCCTCGAACTCTAGTGGCCTCCGCCTCCTGTCAGCATATGACTTCTGCCGGCTCTGTGCTGTCCTCATCCGCTACTGGATGACCTGGACCTTCTCTGTCGTGGCCCGGACCATCTCTAGTCCCAGAAGTGCTGACTCCCTAGGGTCTGTCTAGCACAAAGGAGACCTGCATGGTCTGCCGTACAACGCCTCGTAGGGTGCCATCCCGATGGTGGAGTGGTAGCTGTTGTTGTATGCGAACTCCACCAAAGGTATGTAGTCCTCCCAGCTGCGACCAAAGTCGAGGACACATGCACGGAGCATGTCCTCGAGAGACTGAATGGTCCTCTCCGTCTGACCATCCGTCTGTGGGTGAAAGGCGGCGCTCAGACGTAGCCGCGTCCCGAACTCCTCCTGCAACCCCTTCCAAAGCCGGTAAGTAAAGCGAGCGTCTCGATCGGAGACGATAGTCGATGGAACACCGTGAAGCCGTACAATCTCCTGAACGTAGAGACGTCCCAAGCTCTCCACTGAGCCCTGCTCTCGGATGGGTAAGAAGTGTGCCGACTTGGTGAGTCGGTCAACAATCACCCAAATGGAGTCATGACCTCTGGAAGTGCGTGGAATTCCAGTCACGAAGTCCATAGATATCCCGTCCCACTTCCACTCCGGGACCTCCAAGGGCTGTACCAAGCCTGCTGGTACCTGATGCTCTGCCTTCACCTGCTGGCAGGTGAGGCACCGTGAAACAAACTCTGCCACAGCCTTCTTCATGCCCAGCCACCAGTGCTGTCTTCTGAGATCCTGGTACATCTTTGCCACTCCAGGATGTACCGCCAAAGGAGAAGTGTGAAACTCTCTCAGCACCTCCTCTCGTAAAGCGACTGGTACCAAGGTACGTTCTCTGAAAAGGAAGTCGTGCTCAACTCCAAGGGAGAAACCATCAGGTGCCTGTCCTGAGGATATCTGTGCACGTCGTGTCTCACAGTCAGCGTCCCCACGCTGTGCCTCTCTGACCCGCTGTAGATGTGGAGGAGAGACTGTGAGAGACTGAAGTAAGGCTGCTCCGTCTCTATCCACGAAGGATATCTGCAAGGCGGCTAGCTGCTCTGTCACCTCCTCAAGCAGCTGGATGCCCGTCCTCCTGCTGAGGGCATCGGCTCCCACGTTCCCCATTCCAGGAGTATAGACTATCTCAAAGTCATATTCCTGAAGGAACTCGATCCATCGCCACTGTCTCAGGTTAAGGTCCTTCTGAGAGAAGATGTACCTGAGACTCTGGTGGTCAGAAAAGACTGTGAAGCGCTCTCCCATCATATAGTGCCGCCATGTCTTCAGGGCGAAGACCACTGCTGCCAACTCCAAGTCATGGGTAGCGTAGTTCTTCTCATGCGGCCTCAACTGACATGATCCGTAGGCAATCACGACCCGTCACAGCCCGCTCCTGCATCAGTACACACCTGATTCCGGTCCCTGATGCATCGCAGTAGACTACGTATCCAACTCCCCCCTCAGGAAACCTCAAGATAGGTGCGCTGGTCAACCTCTGCCTCAGCTCCTGGAAGCTCTGCTGACATCTGTCTGACCACACGATGGGTTTCCCTCCTTCGTCAACGCTGAGAGTGGGTCCACAACTCTAGAGAAGTCCGGTACAAATCTCAGATAGTAACCGGCTAGGCCCAAGAAACTCCGCACCTCTGTCACGCTCTTGGGTGGCTCCCAAGCTAGCACTACCTCGATCTTCGCGGGATCCACTGCAACCCCCGCCTCAGAAATGACGTGCCCCAAGAAGTGGACCTCACGTAACCATAACTGACACTTCGAGAGCTTTCCATAAAGCTGGTGCTCTCGGAGTGTGTCTAGTACAACATGCAAGTGGTAGGCGTGCTCCTCCTCCATGGTCGAGTACACCAAGATGTCGTCGATGAAGACTATGACAAATCGATCGAGGTATGGCTGGAATATCCTGTTCATGAGGCTCATGAACACTGCTGGAGCGTTGGTTACGCCGAAAGGCATAACCAAGAACTCATAGTGGCCATACCGACATCTGAAGGCCATCTTCTGCACATCCTCGTCTCGAAC
The DNA here is from genome assembly GCA_963277665.1 of Viscum album. Taxonomy (NCBI): domain Eukaryota; kingdom Viridiplantae; phylum Streptophyta; class Magnoliopsida; order Santalales; family Viscaceae; genus Viscum; species Viscum album. The sequence goes on along the minus strand of OY728135.1, from coordinate 2,000,843,458 downwards.
TCTAAGCTGATGATAGCCTGACCTGAGGTCTATCTTCGAGAACCACCGTGCTCCCTTGAGCTGATCGAAGAGGTCATCAATCCTGGGTAGCGGATACTTGTTCATCACTGTCACCTGTTTCAGGAGATGATAATTGACACACAGTCCCAAGCTCTCGTCCGTCTTCTTGGCGAACAATATCGGGGAAGCCCAGTGTGAAACACTGGGTCAGATGAACCCCTTTCCCTGCAAGTCCTCCAACTGTACCCGCAGCTCTTGAAGCTCAACGGGGGCCATCCGATATGCTGGAGTGGATATCGGGGCTGTCTCGGGGTACAGGTCAATATAAAAGTCTACCTCTCTGCGAGGAGGAAGTCCTGGAACGTCGTCGGGAAAGACGTCCGCGTACTGATCCACCACTGCAGGAAAACTGTGACTCCGCACGTCGAATGCTCCCAGGATGAGGCTAGCCAACTGATGAGTGATGGGCTGACCTCTCTTCTATGTGAGTCCATCCTGTGCTACTAAGGCTCCCTTCTCGCCGGTGAATGTGAACCTGCTCCCGTCGGTGCGCACACATCGCACTTTGCGCCTAATGCAGTCAATCTGAGCATGGACCGTAGATAACCAATCCATGCCCAAGATGACGTCGTAAGGCCTCGACGCCACTACAAGAAGATCCCAGCAAAACCTCTCGCCTCCTAGAGTAAGCTCACACTGCCAGCACCAGTGCTTAATCGTCGAGTATGCTCCCGTAAGAGTCTCTAGCCGTAAGGATCGAGCCAACGGCTCTGTCGGAATCTTCGAGCTCCGAACAAGGGCAGTGGCTATGAAAGAGTGACTCTCTCCTGTGTCTATCAGAACTGCATCAAGGGTGGAATAGACACAGATCGTACCTCGAATCATCTCTGGTGCGCCATGGTTGTACGCCTCTGCTGCCTGGAGCTGCGCCTGTCTCTGCCCGCCAGCTCTCTGTGGTCGGGGTGGGCCTCCTGGTGGTGGTGGTGGCAGAGCCTCAAAGCGTCGCCCACCACCTGCTGCTCGGCCAGCTCCTCTGCCTCGTCTGCCTCCTCCCTATGGACCGCCACGGTCGACCCTCTACCTCTGCTTGGGTGGTCCCTCCACCGTCTGCTGCCCCTCGGTACGACGGGTCGGGCAGTCACGAGCCATGTGGCCCTGCCCGCCGCACTCGTAGCACTGTCTGCCTCTCGGAAGGCTGGCTCTGCGATGTGTGCCCCGCACCGCTGAGCCAGTGTCCTGGGGTCTTCTGCCGGAAGGCCTGGTCTGCCTGGAACCCTGAGTCATCCGTTGGCTTCCTGCTGCCGAAGACTCCGCTATCTGCCGCCCTGCGGCAGGTCTCGCTGTGGACTCAGCCAGGAAGCTCTCGATCAGAAGGGCTCGCTCTAGCACTCCTGCCTGGGTCGGGATGCTGAGGGAGATCAGCGATGCCCTGATCTCGTGTCTCAGACCCTGCTCAAAGGTCCGGGCCCGGAAGAAGGTGTCACGTACCTTGTCTGTCGAATAGCGAGATAGGTCGGTGAACCTCGCCGCGTACTGGGCGACCGTCAAGCTACCCGGCCGCAGCTGAAGAAGCTCCTGAATGCGCACCGCACGGAGGGTGGACGGGAGGAACTCTGAGCAGAACAGGCTCTCGAAGTCCATCCATATGAGGGAGGACTCATCGTGTACCTGGAGCATCAGGCTCCACCATCGTCCTGCTGCTGCGTGCAGTAGGCTCGCCGCGAGGATCACCATGAGGTCTGCTGGTGTCCTCACTAGCCAGAAAACTCGGATGACCGCCTCCAGCCAGTCCTCGACCGCCTCGGGGTCCGACTCCCCACGGAACCTGGGTGGTCGCTGGCACTGGAACTCGTGCAGAGCTCCGAGGCGTCGTGTGTCGTCAGCTTCCAGTGCTGGAAGCATCGGGGGCTCGGCGGGTAAAGGAACCGTCGGTGTCTCTGCTGTCAACGGGCCCTGTACCAAGGCCTCATCGCTCGGCGGGCTGTCGTCGTGCTCTACTCTAGGAACCCTAGCTGGCTGCTGTCGTCATGCCATCCTGAAAAGGAAACAAGTGCGCCACGGTCAGAATAGTATACCTGGTGAGCTGACACAAGTAATCACGAAGAAAACATGAAACACACATGCAATCAATGTTTTCGTGCATTAAGTCGGAAATCAGAAGTTAGGGTCCTGGTGTATGGATACGTCGGCCGCCACACCAATACTGGACTCCCTGGACTGATAACCACACTCAATATGTTAAAAACTTTTTCTTCACATAGATGAAAGATCAGATTCTGCGGTAGAACAGACCACCTCTGATACCAATTTGTCACGACCCGCCCTCGGGGCCCGTGCCGTGACTACCCCAAGCCCGCCTTCCATAGGCCAGGGGCTGGCGACTAGCACCAAGGCGTAAATCCCAACAAAAAGGGAAGGCATTGCCTTTGAAAAGTAAACAAGCACCACAAAGTAAGCAAGCGGAAAAGTAAACACTAAGTAAAAACTGTACAAGCTGTACTGAAAGTAAAAGGGGCCGGAAATACAAGCCCAACAGTAAAGTACAACTGAAAGGAAAAACAGCAACTGAAAGGGAAAACTGTAGCGTCGAGCCGTCCTCTGGAAATCCCACCTGAAGGGTGGGTACAGATAGCCTCCACTTCTCCTTGGGTCCACCTGACCGCTCCGAGTACGTCCCGCCCAGTGGTCCACCTCCAGGTACCGTCCTGCTCCGCACGCCTCCACCATGATCAGCGCTGTCCGTCGTCTGCAACCAACACAACGTAGTGCGGGCAAAGCCCGTGCAGGGGTGAGTATAAGCTACTCAGTAGGGACCCCGAGACCCCCGAAGGTCTCCCGAAATCCACGAAGGATAATCCACAAAGGAAGGATACAATCACGAGGTAACATCTGACACGACTTAGGTATATGCCCATACATATACCGAAGTCATCAATTCCCGTTCGGCTCCAACGTCCGAGCCCAAGCACAACCCAGTCCACATAGGAAAGCAAACGTATACCCACACAGGATAGCTCAACACAATCCACAAAGGAGAGTAACACAAGATTCAGCTCACACAGGTATACTTCTTCGGATGACGATAAAAATGATCATTGATCCATCTAAGTCGTCGGACCCACGAAGGATCGATAGGTAACTAACCCCCGCAATGACCCACACAGGATCGGGCCCACACAGGACCTGTAGCAGCTGGCTCACACAGAACCGCTGAGCGCGGACCCACACAGGATCGGACCCACACAGGATCGGGCTCACACAGGACCGGGCCCACACAGGACCTGTAGCACTGATCCACGGAGGATCGCTGAGTGCAATAGTCGTCGCAGTCCACTGAGGATCTATGCACAGTCGTCGCCGCAGTCCACTGAGGATCTCTGCACGGTCGTCGTCGGAGTCCACGGAGGATCTCTGCACAGTCGTCGCTGTCGAAGTAGCAGTCGCAGCCAGCCTAGGGTTCCCGCACACAGCAAGCTCGTTCGGGAGGGTCCGCTCCATGAGCCGAGAGGCTGATACATCAACTGACACAAAGTCCGAAGTTGATGCATCCAAAAGTTCCGTATCGTCAACAGGAACTCAATGTCGCAGACGGCGCGTCAATCGGACGCCCGGTCTGAGAGTTATTGGCATTTTCGTCCCAGGGGCCCGGTTGGTTTTAAAGGAAAAACCAACCCGACCACACTCCACCTGCGTCCAAACCTCGGGCAGAGTATGCCAAAAGATCCGTCTCATTTAGAGGAAAACAACAAAGCTGACGGCACGTCAATCGGACGTTCGTAGCTCAAGTTATGAGCGTTTCCGCTCCGAGGGCCCGGTTGGTTTCGTGTACAAACTAGCCCGAACGAACTCAAAGTATTCCGAAACCTTGAATGCGATATACCGAAACGACCGTCTCGATCCAAGGATCGTGTTGCCGCTAACGGAGAGTCGTTTGGAGGCCCGTAGCTCAAGTTAAGGGCGTGTGAACGAAGACCGTCCGAAGACGGGGGGGGTACGGGCCCGAGCCGACCCGGCCCGACACCCCCCCCCCCGGGAGTCAGCCAAACTGGGTCGACCCGAACCGGGTCGACCCGACCCGGTCCGACCCGGTCCGGTCCGGCCAGGGCACGGCCCGGCCGGTCAGACCGGCCTGGCCCGTTTCGGCCGAGCGGCCGAAAGGCCGAGGCACGCGGGGCGCCGCCCCCGCGGCCTGGTGGTGCCGCGGCCCCCCGCGTGGGGCCGCGCTGAGTAGGGATGCGGCTTTAGCCGCATCCAAGGGCACCGGACCAGCGCGGCCGCGGGTCCGCGGGTGCCGCCGCTGCCGCGCTGAGTCGCGGCGGCCTGTCCGGCGGCGCGCCGGGGGGCCGCCGCTCCCGGCTGCCGGCGCCGCGAGCGAGTTTCGCGGGCCACCGGGATCGTTCCGGTGGTCCAATTCTCTTCTCGTCTGCGCCATTGCTCCTCCCGGGACTTGTTCTTCACTTCGGGATCGTCAAACATCCGTTGCGGCACGTTCTGTCGTCGCCCGTCAAATCCGCACAAAATGAAGAACGACGGAGGGTCGTCGGGCCATGTTCGTTTGGCCCGCACCCTCCGCGTTAGAGATAAAAAAACGGGATAATTTTATTGCACACAGGAAACAAGAATTTTAATAAGATTAAAATTGTTCACAAAACGGTTCTTTAAATTCTTTAAAGAAACATTGACGGGAATAATAAAAAGGGGTAATTCCCATAATATATCCCTACCTCGTCGATCGTCGCGCGTGGGCATTCTTCGCGGAAAAGCTCGTCGCGGAAGAGAGGGATCGTCGCGTCGTCGCGGGGAGGCGTCGCGTCGTCGCGGAATCCAGCGTTGAGTCGGCGAACTCAACGCACCATGAAACAACAGATTTAATTTAATTAATGAAATCCATGTTTTTGGTTAAGAACCACGGAGGAGATAAAAAGGAAGGTCCGAGACTCTTACCTCAAGCAGCCGATCGAAGATCCGTCGCGGAGGAAGAGACGTCGCAGAAGAACGTTGTTGGCGATGCAGATCACGGCGTCACGTCATCGATTTCCGGGTTCAGCGTTCTTCGCGTTCTTCGCGTTCTTCGCGTTCTTCTCATTCTTCGCGAAGGAGGAAGAAGGAACAAGGATTCTGTCTCAACGAGTAATCCCCCAAAAGGTTTTGGTTGGTCTTATTTTATTAATATGCCAACACATGAAAACAGGTTAAGAAACGATTGAATTAATTCGTTGAATTAATTCAACGAAAGAAACAGACCATTTAATTCACGAAATAAACCGCCCAATTAAATGGTATGTTAATATTTTAAGAAACGCATCAGTTGACTTTCATTAAGACAGGTTTTTGCGGGTGCGTTTCTTAGCGGAAAGAAACGGCAGGGCTCGTGCGGGCCCCACCTCACAAATATCCTACCAAGGGGGTAGGATATTTTTGGATAGCATCCTATCCGGTTCAACTCAGTTCAAGCCGTCAATAAATGGCTTCAAGTGGCTTCCAAGTGGCTTAAGTGAAATAAAATAAAGTTGTCGCAAAATTATTTTATTTCTTAACTTTAAGCCTGAAATTTAAAAACCACACCCGAGCAAACGCAACACTGGAAGAGGCATTTCTAAGCGAATACCGGCACTGCGATTTCATCGGTGCCCTCAGAATTCGATTCTGGGAACCGGTTCAAAAGTTAGAAAAACCCGCTCATCCGTTCACTGGACGTACCCGAGCCAAACTTCGGAAAATGATTCCGGGCACACTGGGCCTCGGAATCAGGTTCCGTCAGAAACTGCTCTCTAGTAAAATTCCAATGAAAATTTAGAAAAAAATTTCCTTGAAATTTACGGGTCTTTACATTACTCCCACCTCATGACTTTACATCCCCGTAAAGATACATCATAAACTAGGGAAACAAATGTGGGTACTGAGCATGCATCTGAGCCTCTCGCTCCCAAGTGCTCTCCTGGAGGTTCCCGTGCTTCCATTTGATGCACACAAGAGGAATCGATCGCCCACGTAGGACCCTCTCCTATCGATCCTCTATCTCCACTGGGACCTCTTCAAAAGTTGCCCCATCATCCACGTCTAACTCCCCATAGTCAATGATGTGTGTCGGGTCGTGCACGTATCTCCTCAGCTGGGATACGTGGAAGACGCCATGCACCCGGTGCAACTGAGGTGGCAGAGCCAAGCGATAATCCACCTCCCCAATCCTGCTGAGGACCTGGAAAGGCCCGATGAAGCGTGGAGACAACTTGCCGCCTCGGCCAAATCTCCGCAAACCACGTCGAGGTGAGACACGCAAGAAGACGTGGTCGCCATCCTCGAACTCTAGTGGCCTCCGCCTCCTGTCAGCATATGACTTCTGCCGCCTCTGTGCTGTCCTCATCCGCTCCTGGATGACCTGGACCTTCTCTGTCGTGGCCCGGACCATCTCTGGTCCCACAAGTGCTGACTCCCCAGGGTCTGTCCAGCACAAAGGAGACCTGCAAGTCCTGCCGTACAACGCCTCGTAGCGTTCCATCCCGATGGTGGAGTGGTAGCTGTTGTTGTATGCGAACTCCACCAAGGGTATGTGGTCCTCCCAGCTGCGACCAAAGTCGAGGACACATGCACGGAGCATGTCCTCGAGAGTCTGAATGGTCCTCTCCATCTGACCATCCGTCTGTGGGTGAAAGGCGGTGCTCAGACGTAGTCGCGTCCCGAACGCCTCCTGCAACCCCTTCCAAAGCCGGGAAGTAAAGCGAGCGTCTCGATCGGAGACGATAGTCGATGGAACACCGTGAAGCCGTACAATCTCCTGAACGTAGAGACGTCCCAAGCTCTCCATTGAGCCCTGCTCTCGGATGGGTAAGATGTGTGCCGACTTGGTGAGTCGGTCAACAATCATCCAAATTGAGTCGTGACCTCTGGAAGTGCGTGGAAGTCCAGTCACGAAGTCCATAGATATCCCATCCCACTTCCACTCCGGGACCTCCAAGGGCTGTACCAAGCCTGCTGGTACCTGATGCTCTGCCTTCACCTGCTGGCAGGTGAGGCACCGTGAAACGAACTCTGCCACAGCCTTCTTCATGCCCAGCCACCAGTGCTGTCGTCTGAGATCCTGGTACATCATCGCCACTCCAGGATGTACTGCCAAAGGACAAGTGTGAAACTCTCTCAACACCTCCTCTCGTAAAGCGACTGGTACCAAGGTACATCCTCTGAAAAGGACGTCGTGCTCAGCTCCAAGGGAGAAACCATCAGGTGCCTGTCCCGAGGATATCTGTGCACGCCGTGTCTCACAGTCAGCATCCCCACGCTGTGCCTCTCTGACCTGCTGTAGAAGTGGAGGTGAGACTGTGAGAGACTGAAGGAAGGCTGCTCCGTCTCTATCCACGAAGGATATCTGCAAGGCTTCTAGCTGCTCTGTCGCCTCCTCAAGCAGCTGGATGCTTGTCCTCCTACTGAGGGCATCAGCTGCCACGTTCCCCTTTCCAGGAGTATAGACTATCTCAAAGTCATAGACCTGGAGGAACTCGATCCAGCGCCACTGTCTCAGGTTCAGGTCCTTTTGAGAGAAGATTTACCTGAGACTCTGGTGGTCAGAAAAGACTGTGAAGCGCTCGCCCATCAGATAGTGCTGCCATGTCTTCAGGGCGAAGACCACTACTGCCAACTCCAAGTCATTGGTAGCGTAGTTCTGCTCATGCGGCCTCAACTGACATGATCCGTAGGCAATCACGGCCCGCTCCAGCATCAGGACACACCTGAGTCCGGTCCATGATGCATCGCAGTAGACTACGTATCCAACTCCCTCCTCAGGCAACCTCAAGATAGGTGCGCTGGTCAACCTCTTCCTCAGCTCCTGGAAGCTCTGCTGACATCTGTCTGACCACACGAAGGGTTTCCCCTTCTTCGTCAATGCTGAGAGTGGGGTCGCAACTCTAGAGAAGTCCGGCACAAATCTCCGATAGTAACCGGCTAGGCCCAAGAAACTCCGCACCTCTGTCACGCTCTTGGGTGGCTCCCAAGCTAGCACTGCCTCGATCTTCGCGGGATCCACTGCAACTCCCTCCTCAGAAATGAAGTTCCCCAAGAAGTGGACCTCACGTAACCATAACTGACACTTTGAGAGCTTTCCATAAAGCTGGTGCTCTCGGAGTGTGTCTAGTACAACACGCAAGTGGTAGGCGTGCTCCTCCTCCGTGGTCGAGTACACCAAGATGTCGTCGATGAAGACTACGACAAATCGATCGAGGTATGGCTGGAAGATCCTGTTCATGATTCTCATGAACACTGATGGAGCATTGGTTACGCCGAAAGGCATTACCAAGAACTCATAGTGCCCATACCGACATCTGAAGGTCATCTTCTGCACATCCTCGTCTCGAACTCTGAGCTGATGATAGCCTGACCTGAGGTCTATCTTCGAGAACCACCGTGCTCCCTTGAGCTGATCGAAGAGGTCATCAATCCTGGGTAGCGGATACTTGTTCCTCACTGTCACTTGGATCAGGCGATGATAATCGACACACAGTCGCAAGCTCCCGTCCGCCTTCTTGGCGAACAATATCGGGGAAGCCCAGGGTGAAACACTGGGTCGGATGAACCCCTTGCCCTGCAAGTCCTCCAACTGTAGCCGCAGCTCTCGAAGCTCAGCGGGGGCCATCCGATATGCTGGAGTGGATATCGGGGTTGTCCCGGGATGCAGGTCAATATAAAAGTCTACCTCTCTGCGAGGAGGTAGTCCTGGAACGTCGTCGGGAAAGACGTCCGTGTACTAATCCACCACTGCAGGAAAACTGGGACTCCGCACGTCGACTGCTCCCAGGATGAGGCTAGCCAACTGATGAGTGATGGGCTAACCTATCCTCTGCGTGAGTCCATCCTATGCTGTTAAGGCTCCCTTCTCGCCGGTGAAGGTGAACCTGCTCCCGTCGGTGCGCACACATCGCACTTTGCGCCTAATGCAGTCAATTTGAGCATGGACCGTAGATAACCAATCCATTCCCAAGATGAAGTCGTAAGGCCTCGACGCTGCTACAAAAAGATCCCAGCCAATGCTCTCGCCTCCTAGAGTAAGCTCACACTTCCGGCACCAGTGCGTAATCATCGAGTCTTCTCCCGTAGGAGTCTCTAGCCGTAAGGATCGAGCCAACGGCTCTGTCGGAATCTTCGAGCTCCGAACAAGGGCAGTGGCTATGAAAGAGTGACTCTCTCCTGTGTCTATCAGAACTGCAGCAAGGGTGGAATAGACACAGATCGTACCTCGAATCATCTCTGGCGCACCGTGGTCGTAGGCCTCTGCTGCCTGGAGCTGCGTCTGTCTCTTCCCGCCAGCTCCCTGTGGTCGGGGCGGGCCTCCTGGTGGTGGTGGTGGCAGAGCCTCAAAGCGTCGCCCACCACCTGCTGCTCGGCTAGCTCCTCTTCCTCGTCCGCCTCCTCCCTGCGGACCGCCATGGTCGACCCTCTGCCTCTGCTTGGGTGGTCCCTCCACCGTCTGCTGCCCCTCAGTACGACGGGTCGGGCAGTCACGAGCCATGTGGCCCTGCCCGCCGCACTCGTAGAATAGTCTGCCTCTCGGAAGGCTGGCTCCGCGCTGTGTGCCCCGCACCGCTGAGCCAGTGTCCCGGGGTCGTCTGCCAGAAGGCCTGGTCTGCCTGGAACCTTGAGTCATCCATCAGCTACCTGCTGCCAAAGACTCCGCTATCTGCCGCCCTGCGGCAGGTCTCGCTGTGGACTTAGCCAGGAAGCTCTCGATCAGAAGGGCTCGCTCTAGCACTTTTTCCTGGGTCGGGATGCTGAGGGAGATCAGCGATGCCCTGATCTCGTGTCTCAGACCCTGCTCGAAGGTCTGGGCCCGGAAGAAGGGGTCTCGTACCATGTCTGTCGAATAGAGAGATAGTTCGGTGAACCTCGCCGCGTACTGGGCGACCGTCAAGCTGCCATGCCGCAGCTGAAGAAGCTCCTGAATGCGCACCGCACGGAGGGTGGCCGGGACAGACTCTGAGCAGAAGAGGCTCTCGAAGTCCTTCCATATGAGGGAGGCCTCATCATATACCTAGAGCATCAAGCTCCACCATCATCCTGCTACTGCGTGCAGTTGGCTCGCCGCGAGGATCACCATGAGGTCTGCTGGTGTCCTCACTAGCCTGAAAACTCGGATGACCTCCTCCAGCCAGTCCTCGGCCGCCTGGGGGTCCGACTCCCCACGGAACCTGGGTGGTCGCTGGCGGTGGAACTCGTGCAGAGCTCTGAGGCGTCGTGCGTCGTCAGCTTCCAGTGCTGGAAGCATCGGGGGCTCGGCGGGTAAAGGTACCGCCGGTGCCTCTGCTGTCAACGGGCCCTGTACCGAGGCCTCGTCGCTCGGCGGGCTATCGTCGTGCTCTACTCTAGGAACCCTAGCTGGCTGCTGTCGTCGTGCCATCCTGAAAAGAAAACAAGTGCGCCACGGTCAGAACAGTATACCTGGTGAGCTGACACAAATAATCACGAAGAAAACTTGAAACACAAATGCAATAAATGTTTTTGTGCATTAAGTCGGAAATCAGAAGTTAGGGTCCTGGTGTATGGATACGTCGGCCGCCATACCAATACTGGACTCCCTGGACTGATAACCACACTCAATACGCTAAACACTTTTTCTTCACATAGAAGAAGGATCAGAGTCTGCAGTAGAACCGACCACCTCTGATACCAATTTGTCACGACCCGCCCTCGGGGCCCGTGCCGTGACTACCCCAAGCCCACCTTCCATAGGCCAGGGGCTAGCGACTAGCACCAAGGCGTAAATCCCAACAAAAAGGGAAGGCATTTCCTTTGAAAAGTAAACAAGCACCACGGAGTAAGCAAGCGGAAAAGTAAACACTAAGTAAAAACTGTACAAGCTGTGCTGAAAGTAAAAGGGGCCGGAAATACAAGCCCAACAGTAAAGTACAACTGAAAGGAAAAACAGCAACTGAATGGGAAAACTGTAGCGTCGAGCCGTCCTCTGGAAATCCCACCTGAAGGGTGGGTACAGATAGCCTCCAATGCTCCTCGGGTCCACCTGACCGCTCCGAGTACGTCCCGCCCAGTGGTCCACCTCCAGGTACCGTCCTGCTCTGCACGCCTCCACCACGATCAGCGTTGTCCGTCGTCTGCAACCAACACAACGTAGTGCGGGCAAAACCCGTGCAAGGGTGAGTATAAGCTACTCAGTAGGGGCCCCGATACCCCCGAAAGTCTCCCTAAATCCACGAAGGATAATCCACAAAGGAAGGATACAATCATGAGGTAACATCTGACACGGCTTAGATATATGCCCATACATATACCTAAGTCATCAATTCCCGTTCGGCTCCAACGTCCGAGCCCAAGCACAACCCAGTCCACACAGGAAAGCAAACGTATACCCACACATGATAGCTCAACCTAATCCACAAAGGAGAGTAAACAGTAAATCCACACAGGATAGCTCAACACAATCCACAAAGGAGAGTAACACAAGATTCAGCTCACACAGGTATACTTCTTCGGATGACGATAAAGATGATCACTGGTCCATCTATGTCGTCGGACCCACGAAGGATCGATAGGTATCTAACCCCCGCAATGACCCACACAGGATCGGGGCCACACAAAACCTATAGGCGTTGGCTCACACAGAACCGCTGAGCGTGGACCCACACAGGATCGGACCCACACAGGATCGGGCCCACACAGGACCGGGCCCACACAGGACCTGTAGCACTGATCCACGGAGGATCGTTGAGTGCAATAGTCGTCGCAGCCCACTGAGGATCTCTGCACAGTTGTCACCGCAGTCCACTGAGGATCTCTGAACGGTCGTCGTCGGAGTCCACGGAGGATCTCTGCACAGTCGTCGCTGTCGAAGTAGTAGTCGCAGCCAGCCTAGGGTTCCCGCACACAACGAGCTCGTTCGGGAGGGTCCGCTCCACGAGCCGAGAGGCTGATACATCAACTGACACAAAGTCCGAAGTTGATGTATCCAAAAGTTCTGTATCGTCAACAGGAACTCAATGTCGCAGACGGCGCGTCAATCGGACGCCCGGTCTGATAGTTATTGGCATTTTCGTCCTAGGGGCCCGGTTGGTTTTTAAGGCAAAACCAACCCTACCACACTCCACCTGCATCCAAACCTCGGGCGGAGTATGCCAAAAGATCCTTCTCACTTAGAGGAAAACAACAAAGCTGACGGCACGTCAATCGGACGTCCGTAGCTCAAGTTATGAGCGTTTCCGCTCCGAGGGCCCGGTTGGTTTCGTGTACGAACCTGCCCGGCCGAACTCAAAGTATTTCGAAACCTTGAGTGCGATATACCGAAATGACCGTCTCGATCCAAGGATCGCGTTGCCGCTGAAGGAGAGTCGTTTGGAGGTCCGTAGCTCAAGTTACGGGCGTTTGAACGAAGACAGTCCGAAGACGGGGGGTACGGGCCCGGGCCGACCCGGGCCGACCCCCCCCCCCTAGCTCATGTTATTAACGTTTCCGCTCCAAGTGCCCGGTTGGTTTCGTGTACGAACCAGCCTGGCCGAACACAAAGTATTCGACAACCTTCAGTGCGATATACCGAAACGACCGTCTCGATCCAAGGATCGTGTTGCCACTGACGGAGAGTCGTTTGGTGGCCCGTAGCTCAAGTTACGGGCGTTTGAATGAAGACCGTCCGAAGACGGGGGGTACGGGCCCGGGCCGACCCGGCCCGACCCCCCCGGGAGTCGGCCGAACCGGGTCGACCTGACCCGGTCCGACCCGGTCCGGTCCGGCCAGGGCACGGCCCGGCCGGTCGGACCGGCCAGGCCCGTTTCGGCCGAGCGGTCGAACGGCCGAGGCACGCCGGGCGCCGCCCCCGCGACCTGGTGGTGCTGCGGCCCCCCGCGTGGGGCCGCGCTGAGTCGGGACGCGGCTTCAGCCGCGTCCGAGGGCACCGGACCCGCGCGACCGCGGGTCCGTGGGTGCCGCCGCCGCCGCACTGAGTCGCGGTGGCCTGTCCGGCGGCGCGCAGGGGCTCCGCCGCTCCTGGCTACCGGCGCCGCCGGCGAGTTCCCCGGGCCACCGGGATCGTTCCGGTGGTCCGATTCTCTTCCCGTCTGCGCCATTGCTCCTCCCGGGACTCGTTCTTCCCTGCGGGATTGTCAAACATCCGTTGCGGCACGTTCCGTCGTCGCCCGTCAAATCCACACAAAACGAAGAACGGCGGAGGGTCGTCGGGCCGTGTTCGTTTGGCCCGCACCGTCCGCGTTATAGATAAACAAACGGGAGAATTTTATTCCACACAGGAAACAACAATTTTAATAAGATTAAAATTTTTCACAATTCGGTTCTTTAATTTCTTTAAAAAAACATTGACGGGAATAATAAAAAGGGGTAATTCCCATAATAAATCCCTACCTCGTCGATCGTCGCGCGTGGGCGATCTTCGCGGAAAAGCTCGTCGCGGAAGAGAGGGATCGTCGCATCGTCGCGGGGAGGCGTCGCGTCGTCGTGGAATCCAGCGTTGAGTCGGCGAACTCAACGCACCATGAAACAACAGATTTAATTTAATTAATTAAATCCGTGTTTTTGGTTAAGAACCACGAAGGAGATAAAAAGGAAGGTCCGAGACTCTTACCTCAAGCAGCCGATCGAAGATCCGTCACGGAGGAAGAGACGTCGCAGAAGAACGTTGTCGGCGATGCGGATCACGGCGTCGCGTCTTCGATTTCCGGGTTCGGCGTTCTTCGCGTTCTTAGCGTTCTTCGCGTTCTTCGCGAAGGAGGAAGAAGAAACAAGGATTCTGTCTCAACGAGTAATCCCCCAAAAGGATTTGGTTGGTCTTATTTTATTAATATGCCAACACACGAAAATAGGTTAAGAAACGATTGAATTAATTCGTTGAATTAATTCAACAAACGAAACAGCCCATTTAATTGACGAAATAAACCGCCCAATTAAATGGTCTGTTAAGATTTTAAAAAACGCGTCAGTTCACTTTCATTAAGACGGGTTTTCACGGGTGCGTTTCTTAGCGGAAAGAAACGGCGGGGCTCGTACGGGCCCCACCTCACAAATATACTACCAAGGGGATAGGATATTTCTGGATAGCATCCTATCCGGTTCAACTCAGTTCAAGCCGTCAATAAGTGGCTTCAAGTGGCTTCCAATTGGCTTAAGTGAAATAAAATAAAGTTGTCGCAAAATTATTTTATTTCTTAACATTAAGCCCGAAATTTAAAAACCACACCCGAGCAAACGCAACTCCGGAAGAGGAGTTTCTAAGCGAATACCGGCGCTGAGATTTCATCGGTGCCCTCAGAATTCGATTCCAGGCACCGGTTCAAAAGTTAGAAAAACCCGCTCATCCGTTCACTGAACGTACCCCGAGCCAAACTTTGGAAAATGATTCCGGGCACACCAGGCCTCGGAATCAGGTGCCGTCAGAAACTGCGCTCTTGTAAAATTCCAAAGAAAATTTAGAAAAAAATTTCCTTGAAATTGACAGGTCTTTACATAATATATATTACATATGAACCTTTGAATATAGAAGACATTGTTTCTCTATATCTCACATATTTGGTAACCTTATAAGACATTCCAAGATTGGTATTCAAGAGTAATAAGAGATATATATGTTTGTATTTTTTTTAATTAACAAATAAATCAGAAAAAAAAATGTGGATGAGTTCAATTTAGTAGTGGTAGATAAGGAGTATTCATGATATCCTTATCTCCAGGAACTATTGAGGAGGAAACAACCACATCTCAAATATCTGTAACATCAACTTCTTCAAGGATTACTATCAAAATTCCATATTCTATAACTGAGATAGTCCTAGAATATTTCATGACTCTAATAATTTATTTTAATTCATATTTATTGCATAGCAATAAATAAAAAAAATTTATGATGAAGACTATATTAGATTATTTGAAATCTAATCAAACCAACCCATATTAATGAATTTGGTGGGAAGTTTCACCATATTTTTCATTTTTTCACAAACATGGGTTATAGAGGTTTTGATTACTATGTGATACAAATATGGATGAAAGATTTTATAACTAAAAAAAATGATCATGAGTGGGTATCATTAGTAATTATGTAATTCAATAAAAGGTGTGTTTTGCAAGGCTCAATGAATTGGTTGTTCATGAGATATCTCTCCATGCGATGGTGGTTACTAAAAATCAATAATTAGATAACAAAATTATAAATCATATATTTTTAATACATGAAGAGAAATAAAATGCTAATGAAGGATCCAAAAAGGATTGAAGGACACCCTGGTAGTGGTATGGGAACTAATTCCCATGTCCGATTCAAAAACAAAGAATCCAATATAACATTATCTAGATTTGGAGAAATTAATTTGTAAATCTTAATAATGTCAAGCATTAGTAAAATGGTCATTTTTATAGTTTTCACTTTGAGATAAATTTCCCTCAAATATTTTGTTAATATTATGTAATGATTTTAAGTTATGAATGATTGTTCCTTTATAATCAATAAATAAATATTATCTTTTCATGGAAAATGTCCTTTTCAATTTCATTGTTGTGAATAGTGAAATTATAGTTGAGATGGAATATCATCCATTTGATCTAATTCAAGTGACCTAGGTTTTTAATCCCTCTAAATAATAATTACTCCTTGATGATTTTTAACTTTTATAAAAGTGGAATATCAACATAATTAAATCCACAAGAATAAATAAGTGTATTGGATTTTTTAAATCATTATTTAAATTTCTTGAGTCGATAATTAAGAAATTTTATTATTTAACAATCCTATTAGACCTTTGATCATTATTAGATATAATAACATGGTATATATTGTATTGGTTCGATTAGGATGGTATGAGGTTAAATTTTTAGATAAATGTTAATAGGCACTTGACTTCATCTTGAATGTTTGCTATTAGACAGGTATATAAGGGTTATATATGTAGTAATTGTACTATCATCCTAATTTAATATTGGTCTATTTGGATATGAATATATGAGAGACTCAAGGTAAATGAAATCATTATGGGGATATGGTGTGAGTTTATCAATGTTCTAGAAAGGTATAACTGCCCTAAAATTTTATTATTATAAATCCTATATAAACTAATTGAATCCATGGAAGTGTGGAATAAGGAACATGATTTAATTTTTTTTCTATTAATACATAGAACAAGTTACCATAAATAAATTACATCTTTGTCTAAGATTTAGTACATAAAATCTTTGTGTCATTTTATTTTACACACTATGATTTTTCATAATCCATTGGAGAATATTGATTGGAAACTTGATACCTGAATTTTTATAAGGAATTATAACATGTACTTTCATCCAAGAAAGGATTTTTGGGTTCTTTAATGTCTACAATGTTTAACGATTGATAAAATGGGTTTTTAGAGTTTTACATCATAAAAAATTGAATAAATGTCGAATAATTATATGTTCATATATCTTTGACTAAAGGTGGATCAAATTTATGTGAATAAAATATTAAAAAAAAATATATATTTTAGTTTAATTCATGGAGCTTAGATCATAAAAGGGATAATTTTCTACTGTAATCATACCTAAACCCATGTGAATTGGAAATAAAATAATGTGTATGAAACCATGATGTAATAAATATATATTAAAATACATAGGAATAATCCTTTTTTGAAAATTTACCTAATTTGTTTAAATATATATAGACCTAAAAAAGAAATACTCAACTCCATTATAGTAAGGATATTTTCCCAATGAGTTTTGTTTTGTTATTTTTTCTCTAGAGTTTTTCTCTAACATGAAATTTTGGGGATTATCAAAATAAGACAAAAAAATTTTGTATTCCAACCATTATAGGTTCCCAAGTTGAATATTCCTTTTGTATTTATTTAATTATATTTAAT
The DNA here is from genome assembly GCA_963277665.1 of Viscum album. Classification (NCBI taxonomy): domain Eukaryota; kingdom Viridiplantae; phylum Streptophyta; class Magnoliopsida; order Santalales; family Viscaceae; genus Viscum; species Viscum album. The sequence continues at coordinate 2,000,826,626 of OY728135.1, read as the reverse complement.
TTTCATATTACTTTGACCAAATGGTATCTGAATTTAAGGTCATAAAACATTGAGAAAATCTATGGACACCTATTCAAATGAAAAGGGAAAACGTATCCTGATATAATTGATATGCTAAATTTTATAATAAGTATCCTTGGTGGAAAAACTGTATTTAGTTTAGATTTATAATACTCAAACCATATTGAGGGTTTATAGTTTCAGGTTTCATATCTTTGACCAGAATATGTTTGTTTTTTTTAATTCATATATATTGGGTAAATTTTGGGTATTGGGTTACATTACATGAGCATCCATAATTAACCCAACATGAATAGAAAATCAAATTACAATACAAGAAACATTGGTTTTGTTAGACGAGAGTGTGAAAACCATATGAAATAATTATAGAAAAGAGAATTTGTTAATATTTTGGAAATGGGATATGGAATAAAATAAATAATTATCTTAAATATTTTTATTGGGTATAATTAAATGAAAATTAATAGGCAATGATAATAGATTAACTTTATTGAATGATGGGTCCATTACTTTAATGATAGAGAGTTAAACTGAGGAAGATCATTGAAAATGCACAAATAACAGGCAGAAATATAATATATTTAATGTTATCTAGGATTAGTGAATGATTTCTTTAAACAAAATTCCATTAAATGGGTATATATTATCTATATATTTTACACATTCCATCACCAGATTACAAGGGGTGTCTATAGATTAGTGAAACTCCATACCATTTTCTTTGAAGGGTTTGTGGTAACCAAAATATTTGAAATATAATGTATAATATTTGGGATAAAACTATAAATCATAGTCAATATATTTTAAGAAAATATAACCAAATAGATATTCCATAATTATTAATAAGGGTTTGGATGTGATTGAGAGATCATCGATGGACCTTGAATAGGAGGCTCATGTATCACATTGTATCATAAGAAAATATGAATCAAGAAACTCATTGATGTAAAAAATGGGAGATAACATCCTTGTGTAGGATTTATAAGAGTGACCTATCATTAATTGGAATGTTCAAGAAATAGAGTGATATTCATGATTGATAAAAATGAAATATAGTGGAAACATGTGACTGAATCATCATTAAATATATGTTAACATATTTTCTCTCAATATTAGAGTAATATATAAATTCAAGTGTGAATTAAAATCCCATACAGTGACATGATCCGAATAGGGGATGGAGTGAAAATTGAATTTTTATCTGGGCATTTAATAGGAGGTGTCAAAATCACTACATATCCCTTGAAAATGGGAATAAATCAATACCTGGTTAATGATAACATGAATCAAGTGAAAAATATTTCTAAAAATCTTGTGTGAAGTTAGAAACATATCATGAATTCATATTACGATGATATGTCAAAATGGGATTTGGTGGGTATCCTATTGTAAGGATAAGGGTAAAAACATTACATGAATTGGTAGAATCCTTAAATAATGAAAAAATTGGGGATTTAAAATTAAAAGAATTTATTTCTATTCCTAGAATATGAAATTTAGGCATCACTGAACATAGTGTGAGAACATCAAAATTTTTATATGTAGTCCTGTGTAATTGGAATATTTTTCACTAGATTGATGAAAATTTATGATAGAGTCTGATAATACGATTTCATAAATAAAATCTCCCATGACATTCAAATCTTACATATATTGGGATCTTATATAAGGTAATTTAAGTACGATGAGGTTATGAGGAATGAACTACTTCATATTGTGTAATGTCAAAAATTATAGAGTAATCCCTATATTTTATTGTAATTTAGGATTGATTATACATTATATAATTTAATTTCATATCATAATTATAATTTACCATAATATTTATTTTATCTTGTAAGGGCCTTATATCATACAGCTTATGGCTATGTGATAAGGAATTATGAATTTGATTTGAATTATTAAATTATATTATGTATTAAGAAACAATTTAATATTGGAAGGTGTTATATACTATCAATATAGGATATTCATAGTTTAATACCAATTTAAATAGACCGTATGTATTATTGAAGGTCCTTCCAATTTTGGCTCCAAATTTAGAGGTTACTTTAATAGAATATTTGGTGCACTTAATGCCAAAACCAATTTACTGTAAATGAATGATTTTTGGTAATATATCTTAGTAAATTATTATTCTATGTGATTATGATAAATGATATTGTCATACAGTTCTCACAACCTTTTCTCATCAAGACCTAGATTGTTTAACAAAATTTGTGAATATACCTCTTCTTCATGTTGACCAAAAATTTCTATTTGGAGAAAATAAAATTGTACCTTAGTGGGTAATATAGTTTTTTCCCAATAAATTAATGTATATTAGATCTTTTTTCTAGGGTTATTAGTTATAATATATTATCCCCAAACATATTTAGGAATTTTTTAAACAAAAAATTCATATCATTATCAACTATATTGTATAGATTATTCAATTAATTATTAGTGAAATACTCTATTTGTATATTTGATACCACATTATAATGTAATGAAAGATCAGACTAGATATTTTAATTTTAATACTAATTCATCAACTCATATTAAGTAATTATTTTACAATTTTTCATGACAATATTATGGGGAACTCTAAATCATGGTTTTTTAAAAATTAATAGTACAATTCATTTTGGCCTTCTTTTAACCTATAGTTATGAAGATATTATAAATGATAATGATTTGTAGTAGTGATGAACTTACACTTCAAAATATACAATAGAGGTTAAATTCACATGACATCTATCTATAATACAACAAAATTCAAGGATTATGTTTTAGCATGCAATTACAGTAGGGGATAATAAATGATGTTAGTGTGAACCTTTCATGCATGATAATATCTTTATAATACCATATAGTATTACATCACGGAAGTAAAGATGTTCTTACAACCTCTTGATTTTATAATAATAATAATTGTCTCTAAATTTATGTGGGATAAATGGAACAATTTTTTACTCTTGAAATTTTGTAAGGGGTTTTATCTTTTAATATAGCTCAGATTTAATCAATCAAATCCTTTTTTGTAGTGGATTGTGAGAGAGTTTAATCCATCAAAGAGGAAAAAAAATTCATCTCAATAGTGGTTTTTTATTTTGATAGGTTTCTTTAGAGGAAATAATCCATCCTGAAGATAATCAATTGTTAGAGACATCTAGCTAGTTTCATGACTAGTTGGTGGAAATTTGAACTCATCCTTTAAAGGATGTATTAATTTCAATTTTTCTACAACTAATTTTTTATAAATGGAATGGACCCCCTATTATGTGATACAAATACAAATTTCATATTGTTAATGACTATTAAGGAATATTCATGGATTGGGAAATATTTTTACTTGAGTAATGTTTAGTAAGAGAACATGATATAGTTTTATTTTTTAGGAAAACTGATTTATCCATTCTAACAAGAGAACAAAAAATACATCAGTTTTTATTCCTTAATAATTAAATTCCAATTAATTTATTTGATAATAGTTTATAATTTAACATTAAACTTAATTAAGAAATTATTATTTTATACTCCAATTATGGTTCTGTTATTAGGGTTTGTTATTCCATCGTATTTTTAGAACACCTTTATAAATTATTGCCGTATTTTGAAAAAGTGACTTTGTTGGACAGATAAATAAAACTAAAAAACCATTTGTGTTGATTTTTAGGTCATTTATCCAAATTTTAATTGGAATTTGGGAAGAATTATAAATGTATAGTTTTCATATATTATATTCCACATTTATATAGAATAATTATTTATCAAGGAACTCTATTTCTAATAGAGAATCTTCTGGAGAAGGTTTTTCTCTTATAAAATATTTCAATTCCTTGACCTTGTTTTCCATCATTTAGATAAAATTAATAATAACCCATTGAAGAATTAAATCAAATAGTTATAATTGATTGATAAATAGGGGATGAATAGTTATGTTATTTAAAATATAAACATTGGAAACTAAGTGAACTTCATGATAAATTTGATAATGATTTAGCTTATAAAATATCAATCCTAAGAAATTAAATTCCTCATAGTGCTATTAAATCTACTTTTATCCATTAAATGTGAACTAAAATTTTAATAAAGGTTTTTTCTTTTCATAAATAATTTTTCATTAAAAACATTACTTGAGGCACCATTATGTAGTAAAAATATATTGAATGATTGAGTTTAATTCTCAAATAGGTATTAAAAAGGGCGTATATGATAAGCTATACTTGAGGAAATTAGATTAACTTTGGAAATATCAGTCCCATTGGTAAATTTTATCTTTTATAGTCAACTCTATAAAGTGTATATAGTATCCTTTGAGGTTAATAAAAAATAGCCTAATATAAACATGACATCTTAGAGTCAACTCAAATCTCACATATATTATAAAAGAGGCATTTCAACTATCTATATGTTTTTATCTAAATCAAATTTAATAACAAGATAATGGACTTGGAATCTAAGAAACACTACGAATGTCACCTTGAATATGAATTTCAACACATTCACATATTTGTGGTGTTATTAGATTAAAAAACTCTACTTTAATATTAGAAATATATTTTTACACTAAGTGGACATGATGACCAAATCATGGACATATAATGTTAGAATATTTATAATGTGTAGTTTGATAATATCATCCATAAATCGCTGATTATGGGATCCAATATTCATTAAAAAATGGTATGAAACATTATTAGTATACCACTTTGGATTCCAAAATTATAGTAGCATCGTCACCTTTTATGTATATCTCAATTTAGTTAAAGATAGAATATATTTCCATGGTAGTGAGGGATTAAAAAATAGCTATTTTATCAATTAATAGACACATGATCTTTTAAAGGAAATAATCCTTTGGAAAATGAAAATTTCAAACCATATCTGAATGAAGAAATTAATTTTTACATTATTTTTATTAACATGTATAATATTGGGAATCCATTTGTGATGGTTAACTTATCAGATTCAAAATTCATTAGATATCTTCCCCACATCATCTTACACCATTTGACTATGATATGTCTAAATTATGTTTTAGATTTTTTAAATCCATGATGATTAGATAAAAACTCAATTTTATGAAAAACTACTTGAGAATCTGAATCCCATATTTTATGTTAAATGCATGAGAAGACATGCTATTTTTTGTAGAAAAAATAAATATAATGTCCTTTCTCCTTGGGAGTCATGGCATCACTAATTTTCATTGCTCAAAAATATTCATATGTGGCTATGTTTTCTTACATGGGCCTAATACTAGAGTTGTAGAAACCCAATTTATATTTATATGGTGAATTATAGTTCTATTATTCTTAATCAACAAAAAAAGTGGATATAAAAAGTAATTATACATTATATGAACGTATGGAATTGTTTTCCTTGGTATTGGAAAATTCCTTATGGATTGTAATAGAAGTGACTGATTCACATGTATTATACTAATGTTGTATACTCAACTTTTCAATGTTTCTTTGTAGCATTCCCCAATTCATGGTCATACCGATGTTTTTATAAATTTTATCAAAGGTGGGATAAATTTTTAAAGTTCACATAAGTATTATCATTCCTGCATATGGGGATGGTTCAAAAAATTAATTTTATTATCAATCATAATCAAATAAGGTTCTTTAGGAATATTTTACCTGAGGAAAAAAGAGTACATTATATCCTAAATCCATAAATTTAATTTGTGTAAGATGGGTATGGAGACAGAAACATTCATTCACATTATTAAAAAGTTATATAATAATAATTTTTAACCCTTAAAAGGTGGTGATATATGTTTTGTATTTTATTTATAGTTGTTTCCCTCCCATTTTTTAATACATCAAAGTGAATTACTGATCTTCACAATAGTTAAAATTTGAGTTGTCACTGTAAATTACCACAATTCATCCATAAATGGAATAAATCAAACATTGATGACATTAATAAAGAAAAACTACATATAGATTAATTCGTCACATTTTAAGAAATTCATTAAAAGAATCATGTTGACAACTAACCCTAAATTAGGAATTACATAGATGATATTCAAATTTAGTTTAAAATATTATTTTACCCAAGGGTTTGTACTCAATATCATTATAACCTTGTATTTTGAGATTGAAATGCAGAAAGATAGCTTCCTAATATCATTAATTTTAGAGGGTCTTTGAAATAATGAGGTTAATATTTGAACCATTATCCACCAGGGCTCAATGGACATTTACATCATAATATTTCATTGAACATATAAGGGAACAATATGTCCGTGTTTGGTTACATCTTGATCATGCATTGTAATAAAGAATATGTGAAAATTTAGTAGAAACCATCTTAAAATGATTTATATTAGAGGAAGGAATTCTCGTATAAAAATCCTGAGGATTTTATAATGCTTAAAAACTATATTTTATTAGATATTCAGGGATTAAAAGATTTTTCAAAGAATGAGAGTCATATTGGAATATTGGAAAATTATTTTAGACATAATACATTAGGAAAGGGGCTTATCCTTCTTGATATTTACAAGCCTATGAGTTTTAAGAGTAAAATCTGTTACCTACTAATTAAATAACACCATTTTTTCTAAATTAGATTATATTTTGTTATATTTATGAAAATATAAATAGATTAATTTGAATTTTATAATAGAATAGGAGTATATTTGTCAACTAATTGATCCAGCAGATTGAAATGAATAGGGAGAATATTATAGGGTCCAATATTATACTTACACTCCAATTAGAATTTTAGGGGAACACATCATAAATATATTTGTTCCAAATTTACTTTTCCATAAGATAAAAGAAATTGAAAAAGGTGAATTGTTATTATTAATTTAATTAAGGTTCCATTTGGAGAAGGATTATCATTGTCAAAATGATGGTGGTAGGAAGTCCATGAGACTTTAAAAAATATTTAAAAACTTACGATAACTCCATTTATCAATCTCTGTTTACAATCATCAACTGTATAAACTCTTATAAGGTTGATAAGTAGTGGGTTTTTTTAGAGTTATAATGAATATTTGGGTAATGACTATTTTATTTAGTCATTCATTAACTATGGTGTGTATATAATGAAGTTAAATATATGTTATCCATATGTAATATTTCTATAAATATATTTTTTAAACCACTTTCTATTCGTATCCTTCCTTAGAGAGAGTAAATGATACATATTTTACATGATCGTATTTTCTATCTAGAAACACATGTACTTAAATAAAAGAAATTTTATAGTTGTTCCTTGATGATGAAACATTCTTAGATCATGGGAACCAACATTCATTTACACGGATAACTATGTAAGAGATAATTTTGAATTTCCATATTTGGTTTCTCTAATTCTGTAAATATGGACAGGTTGTGATCTAAAAGGTATATTAAGTACCCTAAAAAGTGATCATTCATGAAGGAAGACATTTTATTAATTTTTTTATGAAAAATAGGTTTCTTATTCTCCATATTTATATCCTTTTTGATTTTTTTGAGTTTCTTCATTATTACGATCTCTAAAAAGAGGTGTTGTATTAAACATAACTATTTTTAGGTTACAACCCTTAATATTGTTTTCATAATAATAGATAACACTAACCCTACTTTTTAGATTCTATTTCTTATAATGGTGGTGATTTCCATAATTATTTCTTGGTTTAAAAAAATGGAATCATTTTTATGTTTTAGTGATATTGGAATATCCTAGAATCCACTAAGATAATTTTATGTGATAATCATACTTGATAACTCATTTCATTGGATATTTAATTTTTTCTAAAATATATCTATTGATGAAGTTTTTTATAATTGAATATGATATAACATCCCATATAAAAATTAAACCCATGAGTCTCTTATTATATATTTTTTATAATTAGAGAAATTTAGAATTCCATTTTCCTTAAGAAAAATGAGTATAAAACGAATCTAGTTCTCCGATGCCACTGAATGCCATGAACATAAGGGTTTTATAGTTGGGTAGAGGAAGTGTTTGGCTCACCCACCCAGAGTATGATCTATTCATAGAATATAATAGAATACACTAAACTTCAATAAGATCTCTTTAGAATATAATGTTATCAAAAATTAATAAATATAAATTTACTTCATTTAATGAATATTTCCATGAATGGATTACCCACGAAAAATATTAAGGGAAGTATAATAAACAAATGTCGTGGTAGTCTATTAGTTCTTTAATAAATCAAATTGGTTAATGAAGTTTCATATCTAATAATTGGATTGATTATCCATTCACTGTAATGAGATTTCCTCCTTTTGAGAGCACCAATCTAAATGGGTACTACTTTATCTAAAATTTCATTCTCAATAGGTATATCCCATATTTGTAACATTTCATTGATCTATTCGATATTTTATATTTTTTACTTCAGGCTAAGTTAATTATTCTATGATAGAGATTAGATTAATATTTTTGAGTGATGGGTGTCTTGTGGATAAACCAAAACCTTTTAATTTTTCTATACACTGCATTTTTGTGTAATAGGTTATAGAAAATCATAAGGGTCATTATATCATTAATTTTTATCTAGTACTATATATGTATTTATTCCTCACCAAACTATAATATAGAAAAAAATTTAAAATATTCTTATTATCATCTGAGAAGTATGGGGACTCATCAAATTTATATTTATCTTTGAAAATATTATCATAATCATATAATATTGTAGACTATTTAGAGGTTCTGGTTTCTTTTTAGACCATATGCATCCTTCATATGGGTGATGCTAAGGATCACTCCTAGAATGTTATTTTGAGATAATTTTCTCCAACTATAGCTGAGCATGACCTTGTTAGATGTGGCGGATCCAAGACTATCAATGAATATATTCATATTATTGAAAACACTATGTTTATAGATACGATGAATTAATAATACATGTTTATTTTTTTATTTATTTTTGATAAATATTTTATTTTTTTGGGTAAAATATTCACAAATATATGATTTGAGGTTTCTTAAGAAATATTTTAGCAATTTAAGTTACTATCCTTACTTCCCATGATCATATTCAAATGATTTATGAATATATTTTGTCTTTTTGATTTATGAATGAGAAGTTTCTTTCACATGTGTTGCTTCCATCTTCATAGTATTCATCCTCCTGAGCTCCAACACCTATTATGTTTTCTTAATAGCCTAGTAGTGGGTTTTTTTGATTAATAAATCGCATAAGGTATGCTTTCCCTATTATTTAGAGGCAACACATAGTTATTATCCTAATGGTATTCCATTTTAATTATATAACCAAGGAAAATGAATTAATACAAACAAATTATATACCACTTTAGAAAGTTGATATTATTGGTATAACTGTGATGAAAAATACCACAATATAAATTCATCATAACCCCTAATGTATACATGAGGAGAGGATATATTAATAATTTATATATACACATTGAGAGTACATTGGAGGAATGTTCAAATTAACAAGAAACTTTTCTCACATAACTCTTTGGGTTGATCATTGTACCCCTCATAAGTAATGAGTTTACAACTGAAATGGTTTAATAGATCCCACAGATTATAGATAATTTTTGTTAAGAGTATTTTACTTGGTAACTTTGAAATAAAAATATAATATGTGGGAATAGACCAAAACATTGATGATATTTTTTCTTTGGATGAATCCGACCACACAACATTTTAATCTTCCCTATCCTAGGTAAAATTTTTATCAAAATTTTATATCTAAAATTGTAACCTTAATGATAAATATTCATATTGAAAAAATTTACCTTCGATATATTTGGTTTTATCTCAGCTCAAGTTGTTTTTATAGTAACTAAGAATGATCCACTTAGTCTCTAATAGAGGGTTTAGTTCAATATGCGTCCACCATGTTTGTTTAGAGTCACTACAATTATACTTTCCAAATGCAGGTTGTAACTTGGGCTTTATCGGTGGCACCTTGGTATGAATTTTAAACAAGATGAATTTAGGTTAGGACCATATCACCATATTAGGTGGAATTATTTCTTTCTCTAAAACTATCTCATAATTTCATGTCATATTAGTGAATCCTTCCAAAATCCCATCATGGGGTTGGTTACCATTGTATTAATGTTATAATTAAATCCATTCATTAATGAAAATATATATATGTATTCATGGTTATCCAATGATTTTTTTATATACATCCTGTATTTTTAATCAATTGTACCCTTATAAAAATATTATAGGTTCTACATATTTATTTTTCTTTATTAATGATTCTTTTGTTTAAATATACACAGGTGTGCGTTATGGAGTTTATCAATATAAATGGAGGTAGTATGTTGTCTAATATTGGGATTAGGGCCTTGAGAAAAGATTAAATTGTATCTCTATTAAGGGAATTATAAAACATGTAGTTTTGTTCCACTTAATGGGAATGTCATACCTTTTAAGATCATGTGACACATTCCAGTACGATGCCTTTTATGGTCATGGAACCTTAAATAGGTGAAGTGGATTTTAAAATTATGCATCCTGGATCATTAAATGTAATTTTATGTTTTTCATAATTAACTAAAATTGGTTACATTCCTAGAAATGGTTTTTATGGGTCATACACATGAAAAAAGAAATCTGGTTTATCACTCAATTGATATATCAGCCTAGAAATTTTATATATATAACTCACAAATAATATAGACAATTAGATGGACATGGATGATATCATGCGGAATATTAACACATTTGGATGGTTCAAAAGTAATATGATCCATTTGACAATATTGTTTCCCTAGAAGTATAACCCTGTGAATAAGGTTCTCAGATCATAGAGATTATATCCCAATGAGGATAAATGTAATTGTAATTATGAGAAATATATCCTATTGGGGATTAGTATTAAGGGTTGAAAATATTGGGTTTGAAACTTTAAGGGAATTCCATTATATCATGGTGAATAGGAATCAATGCCAATATAGTTCGATTGGTACAATTTAATGTCATGTGAAAAGACCTATTCTTATAGTTTATCATCATGCGATATGGAATTGGTTTTGTATTTGTACATCATGTGAAAGAGATTTTAGCATGAAGTTTTTTCTTACTATTAATTGACTTTATTGTACAATTTTTTTATGAAACTTGGAAATTATTTTATAGTTTACATTATGAAACTAGAACAATATCATGATGTTTTAAATACTATGAATAGAACATTTTCATGCAGTTTTACATTATATGATATGAAATTATTTTCCATAAAAGGGGATAAAATAGTATTGGGTGGGGTTTAAACATGACACTTCCCAAATACCTATCCTGGTTGGTGATATAGGTGAAGGAATGAATTTTTGGATCCTATACAAAGTAAGAAGCCCATATATATGGGTTCCTATCTCGTTAATGATTAATGTTGGAGAAATCATGAATGAGAACATAAATAGGGTTAAAAATAATAATATAATAACATAATGGCTCGTTGAATTTATTAAGGAATCCACCAAACACCTAGACTGATTTTCTTTGGTCTTTATTCAAACTATGTTGAGCCGCATGAGCTAGAGGAACTATACCTGATATCCACCCTATAGGAACCCACATTTTAAATAGATTACATGATCTTTACTACGATAGTGGGCCTAGTAATTTTGGATTTTTCATCAGGGTATTCCTCTTTTAAAATAAATACATAATAATAGGAAGGAAATATGGTCTACCTGTAAACTTGATCATTCATATTGGGGGGTTTTAGGAGGATTTTATTTATATTTATTTGGAATTTATAATTAAAAAATGAAATATATAATTTCCATCTATGTTGGAATAGACCCTATAAGATACCTATGAAAATGATATGTTGCAATATAATTTCATTTCTCCACTATTTGGGTACTTCTTTGAGAAAATTTGAAAGAACAATATTTTATGTGGTTGAAGGCCATGATGAGGAGGTAATATGTAATAGTATAAGGCATACATGACTCTTAAGGGATTTCTTATAATAAATATATCATAAATGGAACATGAGTTTCCATTTCATGATGTTCCTTGTGAGAAATTATTTCAAAAAGGTAATTGGAGGACTCTTTCAGAAAGTATAATTATGGGACTCTTAATCATGAACAACTCGGTGGTCCTCCTTCACAAGGGGGCATCACATGTCTCTCATTCAGGAAGGGACACAAGGGCCTCCTTTGTGAAGGGGTTTGATGAGTGGGTTTAGTATTCGCATCATCATTTTTTCCCTATTCTAGTGATCCAAACATAACTTATTTAAATATTACATTATTTTTGAATGATTTAAAATACATCACAAAATAATTCACACTAATGTACCATAATTGTTTTACATATTTAGAGAGTAGATACAAAATCAATTTATTTTATAAACGATATTTGACATCTCCCAAAAATTATATATCACATGGTACCCTTTCTTGAAATATCTTACCTAAACCCATTCTAAATTACCTAGTGAAATGGAAACATGAATAAGGGTGAGATATGATGATCATAATTATTAAACACTGGATATTTCAATAGATTTTCATAATAATGAACATGATAATGAGAAGGGTATGATAAATCGACCATACCTTACAAAAACATATCAACGAATTAATATACTATAAATCCATTATCATGGTATAAGGAATTTCTATAACATAATTGATGAGTCATAAGAGTTCAAAATCATCAATAATTGACTGTAATCAATGTAGTCATATCATAAGAATATGTAAACAGTTTTTGGAATGTATATAAGAATAGAAAATTATTTCCTTAGTCAAATCACATAACAAATACTATCATAGTGGATATAGTATCGTTGTATATTGTCTTCATTGAACATTTTTATAAATATAGTGTATAGTGTCCTGGAGATGATTGGGTTCAATACCATCTCCCATAAAAATAATGGGAGGAGTCCCATGATGAATTTGGTTCACTCCATATTCTCATTCATGATATCTAATGAGGTATAAATCATTACCCAATGCATTAGAGTGATATATAATTATATCCCCATACATTATTTAATTAAAAATATGTATAATTATAACACAAGATCCTAAAATCATTAACCATTTCATTGTATCTTAATTAACCAATTGGTAGGAAAATAGTTTCATAAAAACATCTATAGAACATAATCTCTATATTCATCCAGGTAAATTAGTTTAATGGTATCATAAAAGAATAAAATTTATGAATAATAATAATAATTAAAGAACATTAACATAAACTAAATGTAATTTTCTAAAATCCTTTGAAATATGTTTTAAAAACAACAAGAAATGTCATTTTCTTTTGGTAACGTTTATAAAATAAAAATTTAAATAAAAATGGGAATAAGATTTTATTTGTAAAAATAATCTAAAAATAAAAATAATTTTAAATTATTAAGAAATAAAACGACAGTTTGAATGATCATTCTTGATATAATATTTTAAAAAACATTCCTATCATAATTTTGTAAATAAACACGAAATGGACAATTTGGAAAATGAGAATATGATTAAAATAAATAGTTTGTAAATAAAAAACAATATAGTAGAAAAGTAATTTTATAAATAATTTTAAGGGATACAAAACCAACTATAATTTAATTTTTAAGAGCATGGATATAAAATAGAAATAATTCTAACAAAAAATGTGAAATATGGTAATTATTACTTAAAAACATTAATTCAGTCATTTTGATTACCAAAGAGAGGGAATGAAAATAATTCTTGAGAAAAATAAAGATAAAAGGATGTGACAATTTTTTATAAAATAGAAAATTGAGAGTGTATACAATTTCCTTAATATAGAATTAAATAATAACATCCGAAATAAAAAATGAGATTCCAGCATTAACTATTACCTCAAGTAATGACTTACTTCATACAAACTATAATATACTATATAATAAATTTATATTTATTAAAATTTTATATCAAAACCATTTTCATAATTATAATATATCATTTCATTATAATTTCCAATTACACATTTGTTACTAATTATGCATTAATTCAATATTTGTGAGTTAATTATTCTATTTTTAATGGATGCATTTTTTATGTGATTTAGGTCCCCATACCTTGGTCATGGTTTCCACAAATTTTTTTTATAATTTCATAGATATCATATTTATTCATTATGTACACTTTTAAAAAAATATATGTAAGTTGGTGATGAAAAATGAATTACATCACTTCCTGGGGAAGTACATTGCACATATGGATTGGTAATGCGTTGATTTTTAAATTTATTGAAATAAAGGAATGTTGTTCGATGTTTATATTAAAATATTCATAATTATAACAAAAGTATCATATATATATATATATGTTCATTAAACCCATATATATAACCATCTATGAGAAGTGGTGATGAAAAATTAACTACAACTGTTTTGGGAGGAAGTATTCCACATGTACACATGAGGGATGCTCTCACATTCCATTGGATGGAAAGGGTATAGGAAATGGTTATTAGATTAACATAAATTCATGTAAATATTGTATTTAATAAAATTTTATTATTTTTTATAGTTGTATAATATTTTAAGGAGGTTTTAGAAAAAATAAACTTTAATGTGTTCAATAAGAACATATACCATTTTCTTAGATAATCTCATTTGAAAAACACCTTTAGGATTCTTGGATGGGTATAATGAGAAGAAAATAATGGAAATGAAAAAGAGTTTTAGGAATAAATTCAGATATATAGCGGTTTATACAATTTTCTTTAGTGGTTCATAGAGGTGAAAATAATATTTTCATTTGTATAAGTAAGGGAAATGAATCTTATGGAAAGACACATAAATTTAGAGTATCATAAAGTATTTTTCATTGGAATGTGGTTAAAAATAAAAAAATCAAATTATAGGTAATTATAATGTCAAATTCCTCTCAAAAAATTATATTTATACATTATATAGTTATAATTTAAGCCATATCTCTTAGTTTTACCCCATCGTAAACCCTTCTAACCTTTATGATGGTTACAATAATTTTATCATGATAAAATTTCATTTTGGATAAAAATGAAATTATCCTTTTAAACTAATAGTGACTATTTTGATTCCAAATATGGAATTAATTCTAATTAAATTTTTTTTCTTATAGTGGAATACATTTATTCTAACATTTACATATAAAATTTATGAACATTATTTTTGGAATAATGATATATTTTAAGTATAAAAACATATTTTGTATAATTTTTTTCATGGTAATAATCATTAGATGAATGTTGATTTATTTTCCTGAATATATTATATACATATTTCATTAAAATAGTTTATTAAAATTTATTGAGTTAATATTTTAAAATAAAATTCATTTTACACATAAAAAATAGTTTTCTAAAAACTAAATATTTTTCAATCTAGAGGATTTTGTCTTTATTTATAAACATTTTATAACCTATGTAAATGATCATTCAACATTATAAATTTATAAAAATAATTTTATTATCTTTTAATTCTATAGTTAAGATATATTATCTTATAAATAAAATAGATATAGTAAATCAATATTGGTAAACAATACATTTCAATATAACCAAGAATAATTAAAGTAGTAATTCTTATTTTTAATTACCAAATTTTATGAATTATGTTTCATTTAATTTCTCTATATTGTATTTAATTTTCTATTTTAACAAATAATAAATCACCTAACATCGGTTTTATGTGCATCACAGTATATCAAACACATTAAATTTATTAAATAGATAAATATGATAAACATTTAGAGTGTTATATTTAACCCTACTTATAAGAATTTACCCCTTAAGAATTTTACTAATCAGATAGAAACTATTGAGGATATTTCTACCACATCTAATTCTTAGGTTCCCATGTTACATTATATGATTTATAGTTTCTTGATTATTTTTTTAAAGGGTGAGTGATCATATTCAGAAATACATCACCTCTTCAATCAAAAATGTCCACTGTTTTTTCCTCAAAAGAAAAATCATAATTTAATGGTATAATATAAAGGCTTTGTAATTTAAAGGGATAAAGTATGTACATAGTAGAAGACAATATATAAAATATCATAAATTTTGGAAAGGTTGGGTATATGTTATAATATATAATATTATTCAGATGAAAGTCATCTTTTTTACATTACTTTTGAAATTCACAAGTCACTCTTTCAATTATTTTGATATTTCAAATATATATTTTTCCAAAGTTTTAAATATTTTATGGGAATTTTATGTCATAAAAAGGGCATAAAATTTCCATTATACCATGTTCTAGGAATTCTATGAGAATAAATCCCTAGGACAATGCTCTAAAAAATCTATTAGATAGATTAAATAAGAGTTATATATAAAAAAATCTACCATAGAAGCATTTAACAATATGACTAGATGTATATGTAGAAATTATATTCGATTAAAACTTAATATTTTTAATATATAATATATTATAAATAATGTTATTGGTGTTATACCTTACAAACATTAGGTAGAGTGATCCTGTGTTGGAAGAAGAAGAAGATTCTTGTATAATGTTGTGACAACTGGTCCTAACATGTTTGGAACATAACTATTGGATGCATGACTACATACAGAACCATAAACTTAAAGAGAAGTAGTTTATATCATAAGGAAAATATATGATATAATTTTTCAATTTAATTTGTGTAATTTTTTTTCATAATTTTAATATTTATAAAGTTTCATTAAAGGATGTGTTTGTGATCATTTTATATTATCTATTGAGGGTTTTTTTTGTTTTTATGGTCTTATGAACATGGGATGTCAATTATAGAGGGATATAAGGTGTGTATTATATTTTTGACAGATGTACCCCAGGAAAAGGGAGACAATGATTTGTACTATCAATTGGATCAATGGATTATATAGAATAAAATCTAAATGTTTTAACATGTTTATCTTCATTGTTACCTTAAGAAAGGTTGGTAGTCTTCCTTATCACATAGGGTAAAATTGAATATATTTCATAGAAACATTTCTATATGTTCTTATTAAAATTTCTATATAAGTTTATTATAATTTTTTTTCTTATTTCTACATGTTTCTTATTTCATTATTCCTTAATATAGAATGTTTATATTTTTAGTATAAAAATATTTTTATAAATCTAATGTTATAAAGACAATTAGAATAACCCCTTGTCTGATAGGGTTTATTAAAGAGAATTAAATTGGAAAATTGTATGTTTATATTTTTTTAAAACCTAAATTTACCCTTTATTATCATATATTTTTAAACTCTAATGTTTCTAAAAGGATACCATACTAATATGATCCATTATTTAAAAGATATAGATATATCAGTTGATTAACATAAACTACCTTCCAAATCTAATAACATTCTTCTTACAAGATATTTATAGGAATAACATGTCACTAACTTCGAACTCCATGTCTTGCTAATGATTGTTAGCACAACTTCTCTACCAAATTTGTTACACCATTATGTTCTATTAAATAACTCTAAACTTATTTTTAATTTTCTCAAAAAGACCAGCTCCCAATATTATAATTTCTCTAACTTCATCGTAACATGTGGAGCGCTACAGTTATGTAAATATAGGTATTAATAAAGATCAATCTAAATGCATAAGTGAAAGATATTATTTGAATAAAGTTTATCCAATGAAAGGATTTCATTACAACCAAAATTAAAATATATAGAGAAATATAAAAACATATCTTTTGGGATTCGAATAGTTCTCTTTTAACATAATATCTTCTAGATGATGATATATTGTTCTTATAATCCTCATATTCAATGCATATTAAATACATTTCCATGAATTTAAGTTAAATCATATATCTCGATTAAATTCAATTGAGAGTGGTACTCATAAACCTTACCACTTTCGTTAATGTATATTTTGGAATCTCATTAAAGAGATAAATATTTCTTAATAAAAATTAAATTTACAAAAAAATTTAGGTGATTAACTATAATCACAATGAAATTTTTACATTTACATGTCTTGGCAGTCCTATGTTATAGTAAATAGTGATTTTACATTTTCATATTGGTTTGGGAAATTATTTTTTCATCCCCTTAGACTTAAGAAATCCAATATTAACTTACTGTTATACTTGGAATAAAGATAAATACTCTAAAATATCCCTCTTCTTATTATGAAATAAGGATATTATCTTTGAGATCATTATACATATTTTTTACCCTATGATAAAAAGATAACAATGAGATATGTTATTCATCCAAAATATGTTCCTTCAATTATGAAATTCAAGGGACACATACATGGATCAAAAACATGATCATTCCAACATTATTATAGTTTATCTCAATAAAATTTCGTACATTATTTTCCCACTCTGCAACCTCCTTTGGAAACTCACAAATCTTGAAATAAATGGACGGCCAAAAATTCATTTTAGGAATATACAATTTATCTCCATCCATCATAATTTCAAGAACTATCTTATTTAAATACATAAATATTGGATCTATTTCAATCCTCATCATGGAAAATGTAGCATTATCCTTTGAACACAAAAAAAAATCCACCTTTTTCACCTTCTCAGAGATGAGATGTATCATGCAGTTATAATATATAATCAAATACAACCATCTCCTATAGTGATTAACTAATTTTTTTGTGTCGATATATACTTTAATATTTTATAATATATTTATATATATATCTTACAACTTTAAAAATAAATATAATTGCTCTACAATTTTAATATAATAATTACCAATACAATATCTAAATCATGATTTGGGTATTTTTTTCTTACAAAATATTAATTTGAGTGATACATACACTATAAATATATCATTATTCATGATACCAGATTATAGTCCCCTCCTTGATGCATCACTATAGACCACAAACACTACCCACTACAAGGCATCATGAACACTTATGCACTGACCAACCTTCTATCTAGTTCCTTTAAATTATTTTCACATTCATCAGTCAAAATGAACTTTAATTTCATATGTTTTAACGATGTTGGTGGATTTTATATATATTTAAAATTTATCACAAATAAACAATAATACCAATCCAATTCAATAAAAGTGTACATCTTAGTCATTTTTTATTCATAACTAATGTTAAAAACTTCCTTCTTCAAAATGATTCACTCATATTCCTTTTATTTTAACAAAATGACCCACATATGATAAATTATATATAATTAATTATCATTTACTAAATTTAGAATATAAATTATATTTACTCTAGATCTTCAACACACCCCAAAATTTTTATTTATGGTTTTAGTTGATCTTAAAATATATGAGAATATAATTCGTAAAAGAACCATAAATTGAACAATGAAATCCCAACAGATTCTATTCGTTATATCCATAAATATATCAGTGTAATTGGTTTTTTAAAATGGTATCAATATAAATTATTAATATTTATATATCATATGAAAGGATATCTTAGTAATAACTTTCTTTGGACCCATTCTTAATTATATCTAGACTTATGGTCGATCTCTGAAAACTATTGATACCAACACAGTTAATCCAAACAATTATAAATTGATGGTAGATGATACTTTTTATTATAAGGATCATGTTATGTTCTTGAAAATAAATTAATATGTTCATTGATACATAATAATTTTTAATAAAAATAAAAGGTCTACCCCATGGTTACAATCAAGTGAATATGAACCCTTTTTATAGATTTTCCTAGAGTGGATTCTAGAGTTCCACTAATACAATTGAGGAAATTTTATTAGGATAATTTGAAATTCATCAAACATACTATATGAGTTATATTATAAAATGAACATCATTATTCAAGGGGAAGACTATGAAACTATTTTGTAAATACATTAGTTTTTCCTAAAAAATATACTTATATTCAATGTTTAGTTTCTCTCCAACCATTTAGGAATAATATCCCACATGAATAAGTTGTGATAACCATATAATGGAAGTAATTTCCATTGGATGTTCATATTTATCCTAAAGATGATAGAAAATCATAGGTTTATTAGGAATATCAAATGTGACTTACCATAAAAGAAAATTAATTTGGTAATGATATAGGCAGAGTCATTCCATTCCCAAAATCACATAAAATTCAATATGAAGGATAATAAATTTTTTTTTGAAAGACCATTCTTAAAATCATCCATTGGAGATGATCTATAGAATTAATTTGAAATCATTATAACATTAACATTCTTTACTGATATATGAATATATATCCATTGAGGATGTAACATAACACATTTAATTAATCATTCTGATATAAAAGGTTAAATATAACCTCATATAGGTCATTTATAGTTCAATAATGTATAAAAGAGTACATTTTTCAATTTGATTTTTGTTATTATCATCTACTCACATAGAAAATGTTAGCCTGAGTATTGGACTTAAATATTCATAGTGAGAACCATATGAAAGTTGAAGAAATTTATAATTTGTATTAAATTATGACCCATTATTAATAATACATGAAATTCCTTATTTTAATAAAAATATATTCAAATCCCTCATAATTCACAATAAAATTAATTTCATTACCTTATAATAAATATCGAACATAAAACCATTATTTATAAAAAAGGAAAAGGGAATATAAGAAAGGTTATGCTTAATGATCAGTAATGGTTAAGATGGGAAATACAAATAAATCATCATAAGTAAGAATAAAATAAAAATAAGTGTATAAAAACATAATCATAACTTGTATAATCATACTATATAGGTGAGAGACCAAAAATCATGAGTCATGGATTAAGTATTTTTCATAACATATGACATGTGTCATAAATTTTGGAATCATCAACATGGAATTATGATCCATTTGAGTATATTATAAGAAAATAACATATTTTTGTGGAATATAGATAACTATTGAAAATTAATTCCTTATACTAGGATCATTGAAAAAACTATAATATCTTATTTATTTCAATAGTGGATTAAGTGCCCTCTCTATTCCTATAAACATAGTGGATAGATTCCAAAAGAGTAATAAGTTGACTATCCATTCCCATAAATATAGTTTACAAAGTAACATAGGATATTAGGTTACTACACATTCCCTTTCATACAATCTCATGATATATAGATATATAAATAACGAATAGGAAGGATATATAATTTATGGACCACCCATCATATAATAAAAACCATACATAAGTATTCCTCAAGATCATAAAAATATCTACCATTTCATCATATCATAATTAATCTATGGGAATGAAATAATTTTTGTAAAAATATCCATATAACATCATCATCATAAGACACTCACTGTCCGAAAATATATGGAATCTTATGATCATTACCATAGTGAGTCATTAAAATCCTTAAATTATTTTCTAATATATAAAAAATAAATTTATATGAGCATTATAAATTTCGTTAAAAAATAAGAAAAATGTCTTTCTATTTTTGTAAAATAGAAACAATTCCCAAAAAATTGGGAATATTAATTTCTTTGAATGAATAATTAAATGTTTTAAATTAAGTTATGTTTTTAATAAATGATATTGTAATTGGAAAAAATATTATTATTATAAGTGTTTAAAAAACATTCATTTCATAATTTTGTAAAAAAATCTAAAATGAACAATTTAGATTAATATAAGAATATACCATTAAAAGTTTTTTATTGAAAGTCAAAATATTGTTGAAAAATAACTTTAAAATTTATTTAAAATTATATATGGCCTTTTATATAATAATTTTTAATAACATAAACATATATCCAAAATAATTGAATCTAAATATAAGTAATAAAATCATCTTTTCATAAAAACATTATTTGAGACATTATGAGTTCCAAAGATGGGAGTATTAGTTATAAGACTTTAAAACCCTAGAAATGAATAGTGGATAAGTAAATATAAGGGGTTTAGGATATTTTGAGATATCATATCTTCCCCAATGGATATTTAAGCAATAATAATCTCGATTAAAAATGAGAATACAACATAAACCCTTACCTCAAGTCCTAATTTTTTATTATAAATCCTCTAAAAGCTTATGTAGTAAGTTTAGATTTATTATAAATCTACTTAAAAAAATATTAATACATTTTTTATATCATTACATTTTAGTTTCTAATCACCCCTTTATTAGTAAGTCTTAAATACAATTAATATCTATTTATCATTTATATTGTTTTCCACGCATGTTTTTATTTAATAATTCAAGTAATTTTATTTTTTTCATGTTTTTATCTCTTAAAGAGTCTTAATAATTCCATAATTTTCATAATTTTTAATTATATAATCTTTTAGAAAATTATATGGATAGTGGTGATGAAAATTAAACTTCTTCACTTTATGTAGCCAGTTTCACTCACATACATATGAATATGGATTTAATTTTTAAATATTTGGAAATAATATAAAGTAATTAAAAATTTATACTTATAAAATGATAATTATATCATATATATCATATATATACTAATTAAATACCTATTTATTAATAAACATTATATGTGGTGATGAAAAATGTATTACATCCCTTCATGAAGGTTGTAGTCTCCTTGTACACTCGTAGGATCCAGTTATATTCCATTCGATAAAAATTAGATAGAAAATTGTTGTTCCATTAACATAAAAACATTTTACTATAGTAAATATTATGTTGTCATTATTTTTAGATTATCATAAAAAAAATTTTAGGATTAAGAAGAATGAATCGTGAATGAGTCTGGAAAGAATATATAACTCTTCCTTTAATATTATCCTTTAAAAACCACCTTAATTATTCTTGGAATTGTATTTATGGAATAAAAAATACATTACTCTAGGTATATGGTGTTTATAAGGTAATTTTATTGATATTATTTGGGACAAGTTTCTCATGTGATGTATATACGTGAGAATATGGTGAACCCTTTTATATGTTAGTGGTGTGGAATCCTTATAAATCCCCTTAAAATTAAAATACTAAAAAGTAATATTTATGGGAAAGAGACACAAAATGGAAAGAAATTTAGAGAAATTAAGAAATATGTTTTAAATAAACCCAAAAAATCTTATTTTGAAGAGTATTATTGGTAATTGATTCCTTATAGAATAGTTTGATCTCATTTTGAAGGCTTTAAACATTTACAATGGTAAATATTTTTTCCATATTAACTATTTATTATTCCTAAAAATTAATATAACCATATTTTCTAATAATCATTAATATGATACAAAATATATAATTAATTATACAATATTAAATTCATAGAGGTGGAGTAAATTAATTTTACTATCTGTGTACAAAATGCATTAAAATAATTTAAAAATGTATTCTTATGCATAAAAAGTATTAATTTCCATTCCTATTACAGTATCGACCAGTAGATAAATGTTAATTTATTATATTGAGTATATTATCAATTCATATGAATAAATTTAGTAACAAAAATATATTAATTTAATTTATTTTGTTAAAATATATTATTCACCTAAAAATAGTTTTTTTTTGAAAAATAACTCATTTTTTCTTCGAAAGATTTTATATTTATTTTTAATGATTTTATAATCAGTGTATAAATTATTAATAATTTTAATATATGTATATGAACTAATATTGAATATTTAATTTCTCTGAATAAGAGAAAATAACTTTTAAATAAAACATATATAATAAAATAGTGACAATAAAAATTAATTTTTTTATTATGAATAATTAATGTAGTACTTATTGTAGTTACAAAATGGATTTTAATAATTATGTTTTATTTAGTTGTATTTTAAAATATTTAATTTTTATTGTAATTAATAAATATTCAGTTATGTTTGGTACAAAGTGTATCTCAAGAAATTAGATTCATCAAATTTTTGAAATAGAAAAATATTCCAAAATCTTATGTTGTTACAATTATATATATATGTGATTCATTAAATAGGGAAGTATGTTTCATAATTATGATTCAAGGAATAAAAAAAGGATTAATCATAAGGATTATCAAGATAAGAAACAAATAAATCATTGGAACTGTCATAATTTAAAAAGGTATATAGGTCTTGAATGTAGTTATCCAATGTAGAAAATTCACAAGAATGATCCAGGATAAGAAACATTAAAAATGAACCTCTTGTGTGGTTCGTTCTGAAATAAGTAAAGGATTGTTCTAATGACGGAAATATATTATTTTTTATATAAAGCCTAAAATAAAAATGTGGGTTATCCATAAAATAATGATCGATTTTAAAAGTTATAAATTGGTTAAAATCATTTTATGGGTCTGATTCTTGATGCGAGATAATAAATCTAAAAGTTCCTTTAAACTATGTTTACTTAAAAGTGTGAATTTCGAAGTCAACTATGAAAATTTCTAATACTATAAAACAAAAGGATATATAAATTGGTATATATAAGGAAAATATATAAAGAATAGAGTAATTACAAGAGACTACCATTTAACAAAAGGGGGAAAAAGGAAGATAATGTGTAATCCTATATTCATGATGCAGGTCTGGAAGATCAAAAAATATATTTTAAAAAACCAATGTTTTTAAAAACCACATAATAAAGAAATTAAAAATTCCTTATAGAAATAGGAGAAGGTAAATACAAATTTCACATGAGATAACTATTTATTATGAATCTAATTAAAAGGAAAATATTTCTATGAACTAAAATTAATTATAAAGAGGATAAACCA
The DNA here is from genome assembly GCA_963277665.1 of Viscum album. Classification (NCBI taxonomy): domain Eukaryota; kingdom Viridiplantae; phylum Streptophyta; class Magnoliopsida; order Santalales; family Viscaceae; genus Viscum; species Viscum album. The sequence goes on along the minus strand of OY728135.1, from coordinate 2,000,802,058 downwards.
TTATTTAATTAGAAGATAATTATTCTTAATATTTTTTTCATTTAAAAAAAGGTTTAAAACAAAATAGTTGATAATATTTGAATCAAATTAATCTACCAAAATAGAATGATGTTATATCATATGAAATGAATGATTAAACTCAAGTATAAAAATTATAACTCAATTAATTATATTGAGTTAGAAAATACATTTATATTTTAGTGAATACATCAATAATATCTCAAAGCACGGAAAAAAATGAATGTAAGTGATTTTTCCCTGTTCAAGAATAATTTGTGATATTATAAGTCAAGTGTGAAATGCATATTGTCATTAACTGGCCCAGATACCTTAGTACCTTGATACCCAAGTTGGCATTGACATAGCCCGGAGGGACTTCCCAATCCCCATGGGCTGGGGACTAGCACCTGGCATCATGTAATGTACAAGTGGGAACCAATTTTCTACAAACATAGTAAAAGGAAAGGATAAATATTATTATGCTAAAAAAATCCTCTGAGATACCATTTTCTAAATGAAATATTTATCTCAAAACCAAAATATTTCAACATAAAGAACTAAAAACACACAAGATAACCGAATACGTCAAAGAAAAAGTCACTTCATTCCCCAAAGTATCAAGAACACCCCCCACCTCTAATAGGTGCTTTACCATTTTTAGACATGGAAGAAGTAAACTATAAAAAATGAAGGGAAAGAGATATTTTGAACTAAAATACCTATAGGGTGTCATAAAGTGTTACATATAAAGATTCCATAATTACAAATGAAGTGGGTATTTCAATTTTAGTTCAAAAAGACATTGAACTATAATTTTATATTTAAAACAAAAAATTATTTTCATTTCATAATTAAAAAAAACATTTCAAACATCTATTAAAGAAAAAATTTATATAAAATTGTTTATATAAATCTATTTGTATGAGTAAAAAGTGTCACAATCAATTGACTTTACAATAAAAAAAAGTCACAACAAAAATGATGGTCATCTACACTATGATAGGATAGTATCCAGTTAAAGGATCCACACACCTTGATATAAGTTATCATGGGATATGTGTACACACATCCCTTAATCTCATTATGGACAGGACTCATCTACATTCCTTTAGGATTTTTTTTATTTGAAATTAGATATTTTTTAGAGTTTTCATCATCAATCCTTTTTTAGGGAATTACGTCCTAGTTTCCTTGTCCAAAATAACCAACTGACTATATTTGATCACATGGTCTCAATCAATCATACAATAGAAAAATAGAAAATCATTTCATTTCAAATAAATCTTCATCCATAGTTTAATTACTCACTTTTCCTTTTCAAAATTTCAAATTACATTAAAAACCAATACATGAGTTTTTAATCAATTCGGGCCTTTTGAAAAAAAACATAGTTTTTTACCAATTCAATTTAATCTATTTTTTAAAATCAGTCCTCTAATCATTTCAATATTTCCATCAATATGAAAATAAACCCCTATATCCATTTCCTTTTTAATTGTGAATTTTCCCTAAAAATGTGTACAAATTCAATTTCCAAATTCAAATTTTTATTGAATTGGTTTTTCATATTAAAATTTAAAGAAATTTCAAAAAAAAAGAAGGTGATTATATGTTTAATCAATTGAACAAATATTAAATGGAACAACCAACCTTTTTCATGGAGATCAGGTCATAAAACACTTGAAATAGTATATTCTAATGAAAAACAACATCAATGGAGATACAAAACTAGAATCCAGATAAATATCAATGAATCATTGATCCATCAAAAATATTATGATCTAAAAACCCCTATAGAGGAAAGAAAAAGAGAGTGGTAGAGAAATAATGAGAGGAGATCATCTTTCCAAAGAGGGAGATGATATTCCAATGGCACATAAATTTGTCAAAGATAGGTTGTAGGGGAGTTAAAAATGGTACTTTTGAGCACCCCAAGACATAGGAAATCTTTATATTATAATATGGGGTTAGGTGGGAGGAAAAAGCTGGTTCGATATTTTTTGAAACACTTTTAGGAAGTAAAAATTTCCGTAGGCATGGTTAGATGGGTAGGGGAACATGATTTAGAAAGATTTTCTCCCTAACAACACACCCCTACATTGGGGTGTATGGGTTTTACTATTTCAATTCACTGCTAGTCAAATCATTCCCTAACCATGAACAAAACCACCTACCAGGGTAACACTATTTTTATTAGGTGAGTGCATGGTTTGGGAATGCCATGCGCCAACCACCCACAACCTAGAAACTATAAGAAATTTCAAATTACAATAAAAATAAAATGAGGAAAACACAAAAAAAATGAAATTTAAAAAATGAAGGTAAAAGAATATTGAAAAATTAGTAACATAATGTTAAAACCTCCCACCATTTAATCTTTTATTCCCCAAAAAACCTATCAAGTAGTTTCTATATAGAAAAGATGATGTCACTGCGCTCTCATCAGTGCCTCATTCTCCTATATCTAATGTGTAATTGAACCATTATTCCATAACAATCAGATCAAGAATATTAGTCTCCCATTAATTAAATTTTCCTTAGAATCAACTACCATGACTATATTCTCAGGCACAGATATATCAGGCTCAACAACTAGATCTCTACAGCTCAAAATATGATATGGATCTGAAATATTATTTGATTACCAAGACACATAGAAAACATTTTCTATATTTATAAACTATATAAGAAGTTGTAAACAATAATAATCATTCACCACATTCTAAAAAAACTAAAATATTCCAAAAAATGATGAGAATATTTCCCCTACATTCCAAGCCATTGATGACCTAAATGAATTTATCTATTCAAGAATACCTAGTCCCCAACTAAAAACTTCAATGGCGTATGGTGACTATAAACACATGATATATACTATATACATTCCATCACTATGATTAGATGAATCTAATAAATCTTTTCTATCATCTCTGGAAGCACTATCAGCCCAATCTTGGAACTTTCATCAATCTCATTCCAATATAGTGGATATTTACTTGTCTGCCCATACAGTTTCTGAAAAAGAGTCACTGTGATCTTGGACTGGTAAACATTGTTATAAGAGAACTCAAATAGTCCTAAATGTTCATCCAAATCACTACTAAAAGGGATAATTCATTCACAAATAATATCACCAATAATATATATATATATATTCCAATATGTTCTTCCATACGTCTTTGAATGATATATCGTACACAAAAAATTCTAAGATTATCGGGCCTCTTAAAGGCCTATCCAAAGGAAAGAAGTAAAAAATGGATATCTATTAGAGAGTATAGAAGATGGGACATTGTAAAAATAAAAAATTAATGTCATGGAGATATTTCCCCACTCCTCAACTTTGGATGCTTCATGAATGGGTATAAAGTGAGCTAGTTTGGATTGATGATCGATCACAACCCATATCACATTATTATTTTTCTATGTATGAAACAACCCAACCAAAAAACCCATAGTGATCTAATACAACTTCGCCGTTAGCACTGGATGTGGATGTTGAAAACCCGAAGGACTTTCATGCTTGACCATGACTTGTTGACAATAATAACAATAAGAGACAAAATAAAAAATTCCTTATATCCTTCCTGTAAACCAAAATAAAAATCAAAAATCATAAAACATTTTTTTGTTTCCAATGTGCATTGCACATAATTAATTTTAAAAATCCCCCACAACGACTTTCCTCAATGATAAATATATAAAAAGCTGATGTCAATGAAATAAAATAACATCAATGGAGAATGACCATTCAATAAAGGTCTCCACACCTTAAAGATAGTTCCTATTTTTATATAATTCACATCAATATGTCATTCCTGATGAATCGTCTCGAGAAGGGAGAAGGTTAAGTGAACAATGGACAAGGAAGCCTTGACACCTATTTCCTATTCTCTTTTATGAATCTATGAAAAGAAATCCATCAATTTCTACTATTTTGATGATTCTATTATGGAATGGGTTAGATTTTTTTCTTCTAAAAGAATTAGGGATGAAATTTTATTTCCCCAAGGTGTAGGCGATGTCTAAATCAAACTATTATGGGTACTCCACCCAACACCTATGATGGAGAATCAAATATCATTGATAGAAGATATTACTCATGGTATTGTGGAAATAATAAACAAAAAAACTTTTATTAGAAGGAAAATTCCACAAAATCTCATGATCATGCATCACGTACATAAGTTCAACCTAATGGGATGAATAAGTTTTCTCATGTGGGATGTGTAACTTAGTGTCATATGATACCACGTGATCGCCCAACATAATAATTCATCCTAAACTGAAACATGATGTATCACAGAAGATCATGTAGCCATACTGATCCTATCGAAGAGGGAACACTTGTGAAAATTTTAAAAAGACACTTCATATCAAAAAAATAATTCAGATATTAATTATCTGAAGTAAAAATCAATCCCTTACAAGTTAGATTAGTCATCAAAGTAGCAAATTTTGAGAAATACATAATGAATGGATGATAATATCTTGCTTGACCGAAGAGGCTCCGAATATTTAAAAAAATATGTGGTATCTCCCATATCATAAAAGATTTCACCTTCTCTAGATAAACTGAGAAACCATTTTAGGAGACCATGTTTCTAAATAAATTCACTTCCTTAATCCAAAAAGTACATTTCAATAGATTGGATTAAATTGAGTGATTTCTCAATAGTTCCAAAACTTTTCTGAAAAAACACACATGTTCCTCCTAAAATATAAATTAAACCATCATGTAATGCATAAATACCACCACAAACGTATCATGATACTCATGAAAGATCCGATTGATTAAATCTATAATGATTGCATGGGCATTTTTCTTTCAAAATGGAATGAAAATATACTTATTATTTCAGGACATTTTCTTAAAGGATGTTTTATAAATATCAAATTCATTTATTCTCAACTTTTGATAACCAAATGAAATATCATTTTTGAGAACCACTTCAACCCAGTTAGATTTTCAAACAGATCATTAATCCATGGAAATGAAAAACTTTTTCTTTACTTTTAATCAACTTTCATTTCAGTAATCAAATCTTTGGTGATGTAACCCATTAGATTTCATTTTAAAGAGAACATGAACTACCCAATGTGACACACTCAGGCATATAAATCCCATCCTTAAAAGACCATTAAATTGAGTATTCAACACTTTTATTTTTCCCGGTTCTATATGGTAATAAGTAAAATGGTTGAGTACCACACACTAAACCAATAAAAAACTCTACCACCCTTACTAGTGGAAAACCATAGAAGTTATAAAGAAAATTATCTGGAAAATCAATGACAACTCAGAGGAGATTATTTCTCAAACATTCCAACTACAAATCAATAGAAAAAGAAGTTATTACTTTTCCAAATCTAGATAAGATGTTCAAAATCTAATCAATATCATGTCTTATTCTTAATAAAATACATGTCACACCCCCTTGGGCTTAGTAATGGAGTCCCATCAATGATATCAATCAATTTGGGATTTATTAGTAATGAGATAATTCAACCTAAAAAATTTATCATGATGTTTATATAAAGAACTTCAAAATCCAAAGTAGAAGTAATCTATAATAAAGTGAAGGCACAAGTAGGGAAATAAAGACCCTACTCTCTCTTCATTTTGAGGGTTGTAATAATATCAATGACATAAGATAAAATCTATATTGGAATATTTAATAGGATCATAGTAGTGTTCAATATTAATGAATGATATTCACTCATATGAAATAAATAATTCACTAAAGGTGAAGATATAATGATGGTACCTCTCAAAATAACTGGAACCATATTTTCTTCCTCTGAAGATTTTTTCTATATGTGAAGAAGCTTTTTTCTGGATTCCTGTGGATGGAACCCCTGATATCTTAAATCATATTATTTCACTATATTAACTATTGTATATAATGGGGCCATTCCACTTTTTCGAGAAAAATGATACAATATAACTTCTTCAGCTGACATATGCTTCTACTGGAACCACATATATTGGGATAATCATTGAAAACTCGTTTCAAATAACCAGGATTACCACAGTAGAAGAAATACATAAGGAATATTCTTGGAACTACATGAGGTCTAGAATAACCTGGATATTAAGAACCATCATGAGCCTCATCAATCTTTTTATTATCTTTAATGGAACTCATGAAACACTGCACGAAGAAAATGGTACTCCCAAAAACCCTGAATTTCTATCTTGATCATGTTTGACCATAAATATCCTATCTATAAAATTAGTACAAGAAGGGTGGTTAAGTAAGAGAAATGGAGAAACAATAGTAGATCAAAGGCCCATCTTGAACCATTGAGTCTTCATCTTCTCATTTGAAACAATCTCAAATGAAAACATCCTACGATTAGTTAATCAGATTGCAAACTCAATCACAATAATATCAACATACACATGTTTGAAAAAATCCATGGCCTTACCAATCACCATAGACTCTAGATAGAATTAGTCAGTGAAAATAACCTTGAATTCATTCCATTGTAAAACCTTGTGATTATTTTCAGAAAGCATCACGTCCTACAATCTTCTGCAATGTTCTTCTAGCTTAGAGGTTGAAAATTTATCCTTGATTTAATTGGGAATTTTCATGAACTCAAAATGAATATCAATATCACCCAACTAGTCTATAGAGAGTTGAGCATCATTATAAACTAGGAACATTAGTAGATTTTGGTGGAGGAACTTATGAAGCTGACTCCAAAATTCATCCCTCTATGGTTAAACAACTAGAGCCCAAATAATAATGGGTGGATTTATATATCCCCAAGCATGGACATCACACACAATAACCTCTACCAAATTCTAGTTTTTGAGTGGATTCAATTCATGTGGTTCATCAACATCTTCATCCTAAATCATTTTCACACATCTTGTTGGATTAATGATGCTACACAACATCATAAAACAACATTTAAGACATGAAAATGTTACTTATAAAAACAACTCATATAATTGGATTGGGGAAATTGTCTCATAAGATAATATAAATTATTTTTTTTCAACTATAAAAATCAAAATTTCAGGAAAATATTCTAATTATTCCCCTAGGATCCTTTCCCAACCCTCTAGTAGTGACTTAAGGCTCGTTACAATGATATGTGGACATACACTCACTATCGAATACCACCCAAGTCCCAACAAGATATTTAAAACTGAATATTGACATTAATGAAATATTCTCAACCTACCTTTGATGCCACTTTGCCATTAATCAGACTAGATACCCTGGTAACTTGATACACAAGCCAACATTGAGATATCCCACATGGAATCCTCAATCCCAATGGGTTGTATACTAGTACCATGAATCTTGGAATGTAATATTTGGAATGAATTTTCATGAAACACATCCAATGGTAATGATACTTATCGATATGATCAAAAAATACTTAGGGATACATTACTTGAAATAAAAATAGTATATTAATTCCCAAATAGTACAATATCAAAGTTAAAAAAAAGATACAATAAAACCCAACGTACCGAAGCACACATCCCTCTAAAAACAAAAAATATTCAGAACATCCACGTCCTCCAAGAGACTCTTTCCCTTTTCTTGGACCAATCAGAATAAAATATAGAAATACCTAAAGGAAAATTTTGGGTGTTAGCTAAAATCCTAGTAGGTTCTCCCTAAGTGTTAAATATTAATATTCCACAATAATAAAACAAATCATGATTTAAATTTTAATTAAAATAATAATGGATGTACAATTTAATATTTAAAACACAACAAATTTTCATTTTGAATAATGGAAAACAATTCTATAATGGATTTAATAATAACATTATATATATATATATATATATAAATTACTAAGACTGCATAAAATAGTTTCAAAATAAATTAAATTTACAATCAAAATAGTCTAAATAAGCACTACGGTTATCTTCCTTGTAGTAAATTTGTTTTCATTTCTAGGATCCATAAATTCTTATATCGGTGCTAAAAGAATATGTGTACACACTTCCCAAAGTCTCAGGTAGAATATTAATCATCAAGGTATCATGAAGAATGTGATATGTCAAGCTATATATTTTTAGAGTTGTCATTATCAATGCATTAATAAAAAATGACCATCCAAACCTTGAATTTTACCAAATAAACCATTAAAAATCTAGGCTTACATGGTCCTAATAAATAAATCAACAAAAAGGGAAAATCATTTCATTTCCAATCAATGATAATTTATTGATCAATTTACCACTTTTAGTTTCAAAATGAATATTTAATTTTAAAACTAGATCACATGAATTGAATAAATTAAAAAACATTCAAAATAAAAGAAAATATTGGTTTTTAAAAATTCAATTTGGGACATTTTTTATAAAAATTATTCCTCAAATAATATCACAAATTTAATCAATTTCCAAATAATCTCCAATTTCAAATTCCACTGGAATTTGGCGTTTTCCCCAAAATCCATAAGAAATCAATTTCCAAATCCCAATTTTCATTGAATTGGGTTTTACTAATTCAATTGAAATCAATTTTATAAATTCATGAAAACAAAAGTTTAATATTTTTTTCGAAATATTAAAATGATCCTCCTACCTTTATCATAATGACAATATAACACAACAACCATAATGGAATTTTCCACCATTGAAAAACATCAATTGATATATCAAATATTAACCTAGAATGAAGATCCAAATGAATATAGTTTATATCCACAAAATATGTGATGTTATAAAAACCCCATTGGGAGAAAAAAAAATTGACTATGAGAGAAAGGTCAAGAGGATATCCACTTGTTGAAGATGGATCAGATCCTATACCAGTGATATGATTTATAAAATATGTGGTTTGGGGTAGTCAAAAATGGTTCTTGAGAGCCCTAAGGCCTATGATATCTTGATATTAGTATTTTTTTATAGTGTGAGTTAGATATTGGGTTTAAGAAATTTAAAAATAATTTTTTTGGAATAAAAATTACCACATGAACAGTTAGCTCTTTAGGGCCGCATGGTTAGAAAAACTGTACACCTTGTTTGTGCAGCCCACAACAAGGGTGCACAGTTATACTAGGAGAGAAAATTGGTTTTCAGACTATGTTATAATATTCAACTCCCCCACTTTTAAAGGTTTCAATATTTTAAATGTGTAGGAACATGGTTTGGAAAAACCATGTGCCAACCGTGAAAAACATATAAGCATCCAAAAATATCAACATTACACCCTCAAACAACCAAATAAAAACCCAAAAGAAAAGAAGAGAAAAAATAAGGGTCATGGAGGACTTCAGAATCAAGTCTTATATTCAATATATACTCCATAATAAATATTATTTGTTTATAATATCAATTCATGCTTTAGTTATGAGTGATTGAGGCAGAAATCATATGACTTTATTGATTTTGAACCAATGATCATTGGAATCATGAAAATAATATTTTCCTATATCCCAAGAATTAAATATTTTATTATTCCAAAATATATTCTTGTATATTATATAATAAATATAAATGATAAAGTTTTCCATAAATTTGAAACATGTCACAATTAAGATAAATTGGGATAAAAACCCTTAGCATTTTCTAGATTTATATTTCCCGCTCACCTAACATCATGAATAATCAAATTAGGTTTATTAAATAAAATCTAAGGATAATAATAATTATTTATTTTATTTAATATTTTCAATTTCTTATCACATTCAATTTAAATATTATATAGTTTTCTTCTATATGTCAGTTAGTTGAGGTGGTTCAATAATTGTTTTTTATAACTCGTTATTTATATTGAAAATGGTTGAATGTGTTATAAAATAGTTTCATAATTTAAAAAATAATAATATATTTATGGAAAAACTATCTACAAATTATACATTTGTATATATATTATGTCCAACCATGATGGGTGGTGATGAAAAATGAAACTCATTGCTCGTGAAGGTGATAATTTGCATGAACACATGATTAATGTTTCTATTTATCAATTAATGTGAGATAAATATAGTAAATAATAATTTGATATTTTATAATCCTATTTATATTATAGATATAATGTTAATTTTTACATAACATCCTTTTGATCATCTAGTAATTATGGTGATGAATAAATAGAAAATGTCGCTTTGTGGAGGCTGTAGTTTGTGAAACACACAAATATCACTTTTTTCTTATAGAATAAATAAGAATTAGTAATAGATATTAAAATAATATAATAACATATAATAATAATAGGGATAAATATTTCACTATATGTTTCTATATTTTGGATATTTGGAATAGAAATTTGGAGGATAAAAAGTTCTAAAAAATATAATTCTTTAAATGAAGACTTGATCTTGTCTTAGATACTTCATTGGAAGTGAAGAAAATTATGTTGAATTATATAGACTAGGGGATTAAGCTTGAAAAAATAAATACAATAAAGGTAAAAAGACAATATTTTAAGGGTAATTATAATGGGAAGTATGACCATGGACGGGTGGAAGTGACCCACTCTTCCATGTGAAGGAAAGGGAACTTTTTTGGAATATCCTTTAACCATCAATGAATCCAAAAATTATGAAAAATGGATTGATATCAGATATTGGATTGATATATACTCAAAAAATACCTTTCAAAAATTTCTTAAACATATTTTAAATATTTTATCAAGGGTTTTTTTATTTTTACATTTCGTTTTTTACCTTGAAAAATAGATTTTAACTAAGTAATTTATATTTTTTTGAATATATTTGGTAATAAATATTAGAAAATTTTGATTTTTTTGAAATAAAAAAAATTCCATTTACTATATTTCAATTAACAATTATGTTAAAATAAATTTTTAAACAAAATATTTTTGTAGAAAAATTTATTTGAACCAGTAGGTGTTCCTGAAACTTAATTAGTTTTGATTACCTATTTATTGAGTGTTAATATAATTTTGTTTAGGTATAATAATAATAATATATTAATACATTAAATTATATATTTTTGAATGATTAAATGAAAAACAAAATGATATTAGTAAATCAATTTGTAAAATATCTATTTTACCATAATCATTATAATGAACACTAATAATTATTATATTATCTTAACATATAAATATAATATGAAATATTAAAATTTCCAACACAAATTAAATTTAATTTTTTTTATATCTAATTTATAAAATTTTAAATTTTAATTTTTTTTAAATTCTTGTAAAAATAGTTTTTAGTATGAAATATTTCTTGAGTTTCAAAAATAATAATCATTTGTCTTATAAATTTAAGATAGTATTTTTTTAATGAAACATATTACTTATTATATATATAATTTTTATATAATAAGGGTTTATTAGAATTTTATGTCATTCTTATATTATAAATATTATAATTTATGAAACGTCTGTATTTTTACTATTCACAAAATAAACTCAATTTATCAGAAAAAACCCAAATATTTATCTTAGGTTAATATTAATATAATTACCAAAAAATGAATACTATTTTGTAAAATTTAAATTCAAAAAATTATATATTCTTCTTATTAAAAAATTTAAATTGTTTAAAAATGACTTTTATTGGAAGATAGTGTTTTTAAGCACTAAGAATTCTTAGTAATATTTCATATCAGTCTTTAATTTATGTTATATAAATATATGTGTTCATATATAATAATATTTTAAGATGTTAATTTAGTTTAGTGTGAAGTAATATTCAATACTTAATAAAACTATTATTTTGAAACAAACATTTCTTTTTTTTATAAATGCACAGTAACAAAGACCATTAATGTATTATTTATATTCTAAAATTAAATTTTTACTATTATATTTTTTTAAATATGTATTTTAATTTCATTTATAAAAATATCATTTTTATATGTTAAAAATAATATTTCTACTTAATGCAGAAATAGATATATATTTAATATATTTTAATATCATATTTTTTAATTTTGAGTTATATTATTTATGTTTACAACATTAAAATACGTAAATCTGGTATAGCTATAGGATATATGACCAACATCCATATTTTATACATCTATAATTACAAATAACATATTTTCAATGGCAAGACTTTTATCGTATACATAGACTTACAGAACCATTCATTCATTCCATTTATACACCACAAGGAATATTTCTTACTTCATATTTTAAAAAAGGAATTCTCTTTTAATTATAGTCTTCTTTATTACAGGTTCTGTTTGGATATTGGTGATCCACACGGTTTATGAATATACAAGGGATTTCCTAGTCAAAATGATTTTATTTTATTTTTATCTTTTATCCCCTACTGATTCCTGATTTTTAGTGTAAACACTTCATGTGTGGTGAGTAATAATCTATAGTTTTTATTACATAGTTTTATGAGATTTTTTTCTAATGTATCACTTGTGAATTAATAATGATAATTTAGTACGGTTCACATCCTATAAGACACTTTTTCTATTCATGTTGAAATATTTTTGAAGGAATTGAGGAAAATTCTTTAAACTTATCAACATAAATAATAAAAGTGATAATAATAATAATAATGGCACCTAAAACATGGGGAGATACAGAACTATATACGTTAGCTGATATATACTTATAAAATCTAAAAATTATATACGTTCGTGAGGTAGGGAGGTACTTTAAAATTGATGAGATAACATTCTCATAGTGAAAAATATTTTCTTTGTATCCAAAAATAGCAATTGGGTTCACAAAGGAGGTATATGTGGAACTTGGAATCAATTCCTTAGAAATAAAAATTATGGTTTTATGTATATTATTGGAACAATTCATGAATAAACTACATGATTTGTGAACTATTTTTCCGTTTTATATGTTTTTGTTGTAATGACTTTTAGTTTATTTGTGATAATTCTGTCTTTGTTAATTTTAGACATTATTGGATATTTAATTTGATATTTTTACTTCTTTTCTATTAATCTAGTGTATTTTTTCATTTTTTGGTACCTAAAAAATCACCCCTAGAATGGATCTCAATTTTTATGAAAAGTAATATATTTTAAGGAAGTTAAGTGGTTTTTGAAAACTCTTTATGGTCCAAATATAGTTAGAGAACACTTTATAATATGGTAAGAGGCCCTTATCCCTCTGAGACATGGTAAGAGTTCATCACTATTGTACTCTAATCTAAAAATTTAAGAATAAATTTAAATATGAGATTTTATTTATGGATGTGACTTCATAAAATATTTTTTTTGAGAAAAAGATTTTCCATTTGGGACTATAAAAATCACAATATATCTCATGAACATGGCAGGGTCGCTTGTGAATATTAGAATCCCACATAGTTTCCACATTCCACCCAAATCATGTTATCATTTAATAAATCACTTATGAAAATCCAGTAGTTTTTATGTTAGATTATATACAATTTCAAATTTAATACTAAAAAATCTTAAATTTAAATATATTTTTCATGTTGAAAATTAATCATAACTGAATCATTCATTATTTTAAAATCTGAAGGAAAACAATGATATAATATTTTTATGGTTATGTGTGGTATTATGTATGCGTGAGTCGTACTTTATTTGTTGAAATTATGGGTGATGTTCTTTAGTATTATCTAGTGTCTTAAATGTTTCTAATTTATAGATTCATACTACTAACAGAGGCTCCCTTCTCTCCAAAAAGCATTTGAAATCAACATGTTACTTGGGCAAGAAAATTCAGAAAACTGTATGAATAAATATTTCATCAAAAGGTAATTTTATCTAGGAGGATAATAATTCTAAAGTATGTGTCCTAGGTTATACTCCCTTGAATATTGATCAAGTACATCAGGTGTCTTTTTCAAACATTCACAATCATGGGACATTGTTGATGAAGGCCATACCTAATTAGAAGTGGTAATAATCATTAAGATTGGATCATTAACCTAGGAGTTACTTTAATATACACAATACATGGTATTTTTAAGTGATTAAATTATGTGAATAATTAATTTAAAAAATAAGTTATATGGTATTATATTAATTTGTTCTGAGTTTATAGTTATTTTCACACCATAAGAAACACATCTTCATAATCATAATCGATATTTAGAGTTTACAAAAATATAAATTTCATCTAATCTAAAGATAATTTAGTATTATTATTTGGGATATTTGTATGATCATTGGAGAGAAGATCATGGGATAGATGTGTGATGATTTCAACAACATTTTTCCTTGAAGGTAAGTCACAAATAAGAATCATCCAATTATGGTAGAGTTACTTAAATAGATTCACCCAAATATTATTATTACTTTACCTATTATAGAACATGTATTCATCATAGAAAAGTATTATAGAAACATATGATGAATACATAGACCCATTTCAATTGCATAAAATAAGAAAATTCCATTATGTATAATCCAATACTGGTAAATGGGTGATACATTGGATGGGGAATGTAAGTCATCCCTTATGTTATTAGCTAATATAGATGGAATCCTTCCAAGTAATATTTCATTGTGTATACTTGTTTATAGAAATAAAGTCCGATACCAAGGTCAAAGAAATGATATAAGTATCGGTTTATCAATTGGAGATCAGAAAATGCATCAAATTGGAATCTCAAGTCATAGTGGAATTATAACTTCAATTTTGATATATAAACTCAAGGCAGGTTCCCTTTTTGATTTTTTAAAAAAATTAATCTCTTATTTTGGTGGAGTTTTTCTCTCATATGAGGATAAAAATTCATAAACAACCAAAAAATATTAAAGATACATTTTAGGATGTATCTTCTATTTATTAGTGGAGTCAACCAATCAATTTTTTTGTAAGTTGGAAAATAAAGTACATCTAAATCAGTATATATAATTCATATATATAGTATAGAAACATCTTACTAGTGTTATATTAGGAAATGAAATGAGTATCCCTTGAGATTGGGGATACCATATTTGTTAATGTGATTTTATTATAACTTAATGGGTTGAATGGTAATTGATCTATAAGGGATTTTCAACTTGATAATTTAGGTGAAAATTTATTTTTATTAATAAAATATCCCATTCCCCTTCCAATAATGTATAGATATAGAATCATTCAATGGTTCCATGTTAATTTTGGAGCATGTTTATATAGGAGGTGACATAAATTTAGGTGGTCCTTTCCTTTAAGGATGTTAATATTCTACTTTCCACTCATTATATCTATGTTTATATATGGTCATATAAAAATAGAAAATTGGTAGAGTTTCTTGTCAATGTCAAAGGTCTACTATTGAATAAATTGGAATAAGAGAATAGACTATAAATATAAGTCAAGAGGCTATAAAAACATTTCTCCTCTAAAAAATAATGTTATCACACATATTCGAAGGATGAAAAATATTTGGATAGACTCTTATAATTTAATAATATGGGCTATTAATCCTTCATATATTTCCCTTGATTATTTACTCCCAATAAAATGAATGTAGTGGGATGCATGGATGTGTACCTAGTTCATTGGGGAGTGGCGAATAATACACCTGGAAGAGAATATTTCATTGATATATTTTGTTTGTGAGACTACAACCATCAATTATTCATTTAGACACTACACTGAGGTGAGATAATACCTAAATGATCTTGATCCAAAAATCCATTCCAAAAAAGGTAGGGAAATTTATATAGATTTATTCCATTATATAATAATTTCATGGGTGTATCTGATTAAAGAATAGGAAGGCACTTACTAGGAATAGGTTCTATAGATTACTCTTTCATAGCTTCATGTTTTCAATATAATTTTTCTAATTTATTTCCTTGAACTTGTAGGTTTCTAAAGAAAAAACTTCACCAGTAACTTTTCTAGAGTATTCATCCATATATATTATATTCAATCTAAGAAATAAACTTCAATAAAAGTCCAAGATGAAGTGTAATTCCCCTTTCCTTTAAAGGGTACCCCTCCTGGTATTTCAGTTAAGGAAGAGGTTATATACTATCATTGAGGGTAATGTTTTTTCACAAACGTGAGGAATTACTTTATATAATAAAAATAATAGTATTAGGTGATAAGATGAATCATCCCTAAGAAACTCTGTGACATAATATAAAAATAAAAACAAAAACATCCCACCATAAATGTAAAAGTAAAATTATAAATATAAAAGCATTTAAATAAGTACCCAAAAGAACAAGATAACGTAGAAACATAAAAGCAACCTGAAATCCCAAGAAAGAAATGTCTAGCATGGTCCATGAATTCCTCATAGAAACATGGAAACCATTTATATACATTGGGTGAGTATACAAGTATACACTTTAGGAAAACCAATGTTTATAATGTATATGTGAAAGAAAAATATAAATGCGTCAAAGAAAAAATAGAAGAGAAAACATCACATAAACATGTAAACTAACAAAAACCCATCCTTGATAAGGTGATATCACCAAACAACATGGAAAAGTATAGTAAAATAATAATATTCATATATATAAAGGCTCTCCCACATTTCATTCCTTACTAATTTTATCTCTCACACCCCAACATCGTACATCCAAGAACTCCCATCAATTCCATATATAACATCATGTTAAGGACACAAACATGAAACTATCCATAATGTATAATATTTCCATAATATACCTCAATAATATCATCATATCTCATCCATAATAATAACTATAGTAGTAGGGTATCGTGAACATGAATTACATTAACATTGTTATCCTATCCTACCATGCATGACCCCCACCGTAAGCCATCTCATCATACCTCATATCAATACATATCACTCGAAGAAACCTTGGTTATCACATCACATCACATTCTGAAAGTGGACCCTTTTCTTTTGGCCATCACAACCTATGTTTTTTAGTGTCAGTGTAGAAGAGAGAGAACGAAAGTGCAGGTTGGCGGCCATCTATCTTCTCCATCGGGATGCTGGAAAACACCTCCAAAATATACTAGTGTTGGAACATGGTTCTCAAAGCTAGTAGAGATTATATATAAAATAATATATATATACATATATATATATATATATTATCATGACCTGCCTTCACCAAAAGAAGGGAAGGGTCAGAAGATGGCCATGCCCTTCCTTATTTATGTTGAAGGAGAGATAATGACCCCCGAAACCTGCCTTCAATAGGTCCCGGAGTGGTGACCAGAAGCAAGGGTATAGAATCTCACAAAAAATGCAAGGCATTACCCTTTTTATTTTTATAGGATCGAGAGATAAGATAAAAACCCCAACAATACCAAAGCTAAAAGTAAAGGTAAATCCAAAAGTAAACCACTCCAATATGCATGTTCAACAGTAAATGATACAAGCCAGAAAAATCCAATGGTAAAGTACCAAGAAAAAGGAAAACGACAACATGAACTGCCACAAGGTTCGAGCTAGTACGGTCTCGCAAGATCGCTAATGTCCTCCTGGAATCCTAAAAGCAGTATTATATACGTAGGGTGAGCATACTAGTACACTTAGTAGGGAAAACCAAAGACTCTCATGCACAAGTGGAGAGGCATTCTAATGCATTGTGAGAAAAGAAAAAAAACCCAAAACACCTTACAAGGGAAACTATCCACCCAAGCCTCACCAAGGCACCCTCTCCAAATAACGCAAGGTAAGTAAAGTATAGTAATATCACATCAATATTTGGGTACCCCACGCCACCTTCCCACTTGTTATTGAAGACATCAAATGCATCGAACCAATCCTGCCATTCTCACCGCATTCGCACTACCAAACCCCGCACGCACACACCTAGGCCATAACCTCACCGCAGTACCACTGCCAAACCCCACCTGCACACACCTGGGCCATAACCGTTATCCCGCCCGCAGACACTTGGTCCACAACCACCACGCCTAACCACACCCACAATCACCTGGGACAGAACAACTTCTACCATGCCCGAAGACATCTGGACCTCATCCTGAAGACACAAGGGATACAACCTCCCCGCAAACACCTGGTCCAACTGCCACAACTGCCCTGCCCGGAGATTCTTGGGCCGATAATGGACTTCCGGCCATCACAGCCTGCCCGAAGAGTCTTGGGATATTCGGGAAAGGGAGTAGAGAAGGAGATAATAACCAGCAACTCATAGGAGTGTTGAAAAAAAAAACTCTCCCCATGAAATGGGGTTTTCAACACTAAGTTCTCAACTTGGGTGGGGCATGAATAAGAAACATAAAAGCTACAATATATGTATAGGTAATAAATACTCATCCCAACCTAGGGGTTCCAAAACCTAAGCACAAACACCCTTGTTACTATTCATTCACAAAAGAATCCATGAAACTCACAGCCATGTCACAACTCATTCCCAAACTAATTCCCCATTCAAACCATTCTTGTTTTCATGTTCAAGTGATCCCATTTAGGTGAATTCAGTACTACCGGGCAACTAACAGGCATAAACACAAGTGAGGAAAAGAGAAACAACCAAACAACAATTTAAGAATTCACACCTGGTTCTCTTGTAAAGTCACAATAACAAAGGGATAAGTGAGATCCATCAAAGTACTGGAACCAAATAAAACCTCACAAAAGGGATAAGTGAGTTGCCCAGAAGTATTGGAAACAAATAAAACCCCGAGACATATCCCCATGTCCCCAAAACCAGGAACCAATGATTTCTCAACGATAGAGGATCCCATCCGAGTTTGTGTCACAGTAGAGCAACCACATAGCTTCAGATTCACAACCAACATCTACCCCAAAAAAGGATCCCATCCTCACCCACATCACCCCATATGAAATCAAACACAAAAACACGCCTAATACCAAAACAGAGCAGGGAAATGTCTAGGTTCAACACATCATTCATTAGGTTCATTTCTCTATTTATTAACAGGGGTGATCACATAGGGATTCTTGTTTTACTGAACGTCCATTTAACCAGTCGAGTTTAAGTGATTAACCAAATTTCATGTTAAGTCATTTAATCATCAAGGAAGACATGGTTAATTAGTTTGCAAGGAAATACCACCAACGACCATGATTTTCAGTGAGCATAGGCATGCACTGTTCACAACACATATCAATGTAAAAGAGTACTGCATAACATCAATCACCCCCCCCCCCCCTTCATTCTTTAAAGGTCTGTTCATTATCTTCATTAAGTTTAGTTTCATCAATTCCCACAGATAAAAAAGTGTACCCACCCCGCATGATACACAGAAGGGAGAGACGAAGGAAAAATCCCTACATGATTGATCAAGGATCGATGTTTTTCACCACGCGCCAAGAATAAGGGATGCGCGGCTTGTAGGGGAGGAATTTTGTGGACTCTAAGGGGGGTAGAAAGCTCCAGCAGAGTCACACCACAAGCCACAGGAAGAATGGACTCTAGGTGCACTATGGGGAAGAATGAAGCTGGCCAAAGGAAGAAGAGGAAACATAACTTCTCGTGTAGTATATAGATAAGATCTTGTTGTTACGGGATATGAGAATTTCAATGGCCTGGAAAGTCGGATCGTGGTTTCCTACAAGGTTTGGTAGTTATGCACGATGGCATTAATTTGTAATTTAATATCCCCCATCGGGGAGGTTTCTCAGGATTTTTATGAATTAATTATGGGATTTAAATGGCCTTGAATGTGTAAATGAATTAATTTACGTAAAAAAAATGTTGCGGGAGAGGGACTAGAAAAAGGAAAACAGAGTGCTGGGTGAGGACACGGTGTCACCGTCAGGGTGTCACCCTTACGGTGCCACCATCACGGTGTAACTGTTTAGGTGGAGCCTTATTTTGGCAAAGTAACTGTAGAGACCCGTATCTTGACGTACATGGACATTACATTACATTTGCGGAATACTTAGTACATAACAAAAATACACACAAGGATCGTAATAGTTTAGTGTCTTTGGAAACTCGGAACGTAATCTTCTAATCGTAGTGAAAGATCTTCAATATCTCCCATAAAGATCTTCCCTTTTTTTTACCTAAAAACCTTTCTTTATATCCTGGGGAAAAGAAAACATAAAAGGGTGAGCTCAAATGCTCAGTT
Source organism: Viscum album (assembly GCA_963277665.1). Taxonomy (NCBI): domain Eukaryota; kingdom Viridiplantae; phylum Streptophyta; class Magnoliopsida; order Santalales; family Viscaceae; genus Viscum; species Viscum album. The sequence continues at coordinate 2,000,782,154 of OY728135.1, read as the reverse complement.
AGGGTAAATAAAATAAATATCAATCACATCATATACATAAGAACATAGCTTTTGGAAATCTTAACCTGCAAAAGAGATCATAATATCATAACATGGGATAAATCATAGAAGTGAAAATGAGATCCCCATAATCATAACGTAAAACTTGAAACTTTGTGGCATGAACACATAATCATGGAAAATCATTTCTTGTTAGTCATGACTCATTGCCAAGACTATCTTAGTGGACAAAGTCCCTTTCTGAACCGAGTTCACTCCTCGTTTCAGTCCTGTATCACTGAACCGAAATAACCTTCCGTTCCAGCCATGTCTATCTCATGAGATATAAAATCTTTACCCAATGCATTGGAGGGAGATATAGGTCCCACCCATCTTATAATGAATCCTTTCTTATGTGTGCCACATAATCATAAACCATACATCATAGCGTAACCCATGTAATAAAAATGGGATTCTTAAACAACATGACATCATAAAACAATTCATATAAGATAAAGGAATTCATAAAAATAATTCCATCACAACATGATCAAATCAATGTAATAATATGGATAGAAACAGAACCCTTTATTATCTTAGATGGAAAATAATTTTGATAAAACACTTGAATTGAATTCTTGAGGAAAATATCCTTTCTTCTTCAAAATCAATTTCTTTTCACAAAACATCATGTAATTTTAAAAGAAAGAGATTTTATTGAAAATAGTCATGAAATATTTTAGAGGAAGCTTCATGAAAATAAGGCTTTATAAAACAGTAGAAATCCGTTCGTGCCGTATAAGTTAAAAATAACATTCTTCGTACTTTTGTCGGAAAAGTCAAAAAGTACCTCGTACGAAAAACGACAAAAGATTCCTTTCATACGTATTACTAAAAACTCACCGAAGGTTAAAAATGGATTTAAAAAATTTTAGGTGGATGGAAATAATATTACATATTGATAAAACATGGATGTGGATGATAAAATACACCCCAGTAAATACATACGAATAAACAATCTCGGATAAAAATGAGATTGTGATATTTCCCTTACCTTAGGTCCGATTTGCTTCGTATGTGTCCGAACCTCCTGTATAATGATTTAAATAATGTCATTGACTTATTACAGAATCATATTCATTTTTATTATATCATATATGGTTCACTTATGACTTTATATTACCCGTTCTTTTGTAAATTCTATGTTAAAGAAGCGTTTTGGGTAAAATCGTTTCATTTATCGTAGGTGTTTTGACTTGTTGTTCTTGACATTATTATTACTTATATCATGATTTACTTACTTCCAGAATATAAAATATGATTTATATATCATATATATTCAGTATATATATATATATAATAGATAGATAAATGAAATGAAAAACACCGCTCATGGAGACGGTAGTCCGTACGTACGCATGAGCGCTGTTTTACTTTCCTTATTGTCTTGAAATGGAAGTAAGTAGATGACATACATATATATATACATAAATCCAGTAGCTTTATAATGTCATATATTTCATTATTATTTCTTATATATACTTTATAATCATTCTTAAATTGGTTAACATGGAGAATGAATCTCATCGCGTCGTGGAGACGGTATTCCGTACGTACGCACGAGCGATGATATCATTTCCATAAATATTGAACTGAATTGGAGTGGATTATACAATATATCAGAATCAATATGATGTTGTAATAACTATGTATAGTTATTCTTTACACCATTATACCCATCCATGTAAGGTGGTGGTGGAAAATAGATTACACCACGGCGTGGAGACGGTATTCCATACGTACGCACACACGGTGATTTCTTTTTCTGTAGGATGGATAGATGGTGAAATAGGGTTGTTTCATACTTATAATAACATATCAGTATATGAGTGATACTGATGTTATTACTTCATAATGAAACAACCTAATAAGAAGAAGTGGAAGAAGAAATAAAGATGAAAGAATTGGTAACGGTAATTACCTCTTCTTTGAAGCGCCTCTTTGAGACCTCCTCTTAGGGCACTAAAATTGGTCTTTGAGGAAGACCAGAACCTCTAGGATGTTTCTAGGGAAGTGGAGAAGAGATTTTGGCAGGGGTTGGCCGAGCTTGAGTGCTCAAATTGGTGTGAGGAGGAGGGGGAGGAGGTGTCCTTTTATAGGGGTGGAGAGGGGCACCTTAGGAATATCTCAAAATATTATTTTATATTAAAGTCAAAATCGGTTTATAATCGTTCCAAAGGTTCTTATTTCTAAGCTAAAGTGGGGATGGGTCGAAATCCTATCAACCAATAGGGTTTAGACAAGTTTAGGGTATTATTTTAACCTTATCAATTAGATTTAACTCTAAGTTAAATAATTTAACTTTTACCGTGTCTTTTTGTTTTCTTTCACTATATGGTTAATAAACTTACTATAACATGCCAAACGAACCCCAAATTGTATATTATTAATACATATATCCTTATCTAAGTCATCTGGCCGAACCTAAGATTTTTAGGAATAAAATAACAATTAATAATATAATATTTGATTTAAAAACTATTTTGTGTCAATTTTGACACTATTTGATATATGATTTTTGTGAAAGTCATAACAGAATTATATGTTCGAACCAAGTTGATTAAATCAACACTAATATATCATAGTAACCTAGAAAATTAGTGGAATTCATAAAAAGTCTTAAATTACATTTATTTTGGTATTTATATTATCAATTATGTCAATATTTCATTAATAAGATAATTACTGCATTATCTTTGTGTCATAAATAAATTATATTATTTGATGTCTAAAAATTACAAATAAAATACCCTCATGTAGTAAATCTTTTTAGCTTTCTAATTAATATTTATAGTCGAATTTATCTTATGTATAACCCCATATTAAAAATGATTTACTTATTAAACTTTGATTTTAACTATTTTAACCCTTCTTTAAATAAATTAATAATAAATGTCCTAATCTAATCCAAGTGGGCCTAAATGGTCATATTTTATTCCTAAGTTTGTTTTTGGTCGAATTACACTTGTCCAATAGAATTAGGACATGTGTTAGGGTAATAGTAATATCATATTTACCCTTAGTTACCCTATTTACTATTAACCGCGGTAAAAAAGTAAAAAGTTACTATTCACCAAAAAATTATTTTCATCTCATTGAACCACATTTTAGTCCTTGATATTAACCGTGTCTCTCGGATTTTCGAAATTCCATTCACAGAAGCGGCAAAATTATGTTTTATGAAAAATTCAGTTTTTTTAACTACCACTTAGTGATTTCACTATTCATCGAAAATTGAAAGTTTTCAGAAAAATACCAAAAATTAGGCCTGAGATATATTTGATATTATGAACTCAAAAATGATGTCTATTTTACCAAATTCAAAACATATCAGTTGCATTAACTAATTTAAAAATTAATTCTCGTCGTCAAAACAAATAGCGTGTTTTTAAGAGATAATAACTATCAAAAGTTTGACACTAGTTTATAACTGGTTTAAATGTGAAATTACATCCAATGACCAACATTGTATTAAATTGTAAAAATATATTCTAAATATACTTTAAAACCACTCAAATTAATAATTTATCACTATTAATTATTTCGATTAAAAAAGTTGTTTTTAATTATAATTTAGTAATTTTTCACTATTCATCAGAATATGAAAGTTATCCGAAAAGTACCAAAATTTCACCTTAGGCTAAATTCGATACTCCGAATCCAAGAATGAAGTTCATTTTGAAAAAAAAGATTTACAGAATTTTAAAAAGTGGTTATTACTATTCATAACGGCTAGTTTTAATAATATATTAATAGCACATCGTTGTTTAGTGAAACTCGGTATTGCGTATTACACACGCTATCGAGGAAGGTCGCGATTGCGTGTAATGCAAGGCAAGACAAGGATGCGTGTTGTGCAAGCTCCTTTTGGTGTAGCGTACAACACAAGACATTAATAAAATTAAAAAGAATATTTTTTTTATAAAATCTTGGGCTGTTACATTCTACCCCCCTTAAAATGAATTTCGCCCTCGAAATTCGTCGGGGTTATAAATGGTTTACTATTCGAAAGTTTCTTTAATAGAAACCCACATCGTAAAAAGGAATACCAAAACTTGGCTTTAAAAACTAAAGTATGAAATGTAACGATTACCCAAATAAACTAATCACTGGGTTTCCACATAGGTGAAAATATGGATATGGAAGAGAAATCTAACCATCATGTTCTGATGGAGAGTGGTAGAGAACATGGCTATGGAAAAGCCAGTAATCACAAATCCATAAATTTGTGACGATCTAAGGTACCATCTGATTCATCAGGTATAAGATCACTAGGACAACATTTTTGGTTTTCAAGATCATTTCCCTAAAGTTGAAAATTTGAATTAGAATAAATACTTACTTTATTTTGGTACAATCTCACTGTTGTTTGTGCCTTGAACAATTTCCACTTCATCTCTTAAATAAATGAAGTTGAATTTGTTATTCGTGAAGTGTTAGCAGATCATGTGATAGAATGACTGTTCATTCAATCTGTCTCAAACAAAAGGTTAGCAAAAGTTATAAGTCATTCTATAGTGAGATTAATCATATATGGTTTCTAAAATGGACTTATACTTCATATATCATAATGCTTAATATAATAAAACTAGTTTCTACTAAACAGGGACTTCCTGTAGGCCAGTGGTAGGCGATAAAGGCCAGTCGCACTTCGGTTGTGGGTTCGATTCCCACAGCCTTGTCCGAAGCGATGGGCTGTCGCCCGTCCTGCAGGTTGTCCTTTTTATAAAACTATATTACTATAACATCCCATCAATAATATCGAAAAAACTTCTATCCTTAAACAATACTAACTTATGTCCAACATAATCCATTCCAATCTTTAGGCTTATCCATAATACTGCAGTCCATTCTCATAACATAGTGAAAACGATTACCAGAGATTTAATACCATCGTTGATCCCCATATATCATAAGATATATCTTTTTTGTCACATTCCAAACATTCAAAGGCCTTAATCTCGTACTCTCTTGAATACCCATTGAACCTTAGTGAAAACTTGAATGCAGTTAAAAGTTAACACTTTTCACATACCGAAATCCTCAAAATTCTATATACTCAAACCATGATATCACTTAGTCCTTATATCAATCATGAGCTCATGAATACTATCAAACATTTAATTTTCTCCTTATCCCTTCATTATGCGCATATCATCTACATTCCAAAAATATCTGAATAACCTTTCATGGATACTGGTAACATTAATCATACACTTTCAAAACACAAGGAAAGACAACAGTGTAACAATCCATAGATGTCTCTTTATTCCAAAATTACACATGATAAACATGTAATCATTCCACTACATTCTCAAACCATTGACCGAGCTTCAAAAATTCTTTCATCTCACATATCATTTGTAGTCTCTTCATCATCATCCACATAAATACTACCCATATGACCATACTGATTCTCTTCATGAGTCTTTCCCTTAGGGCATTTGTTTGCATAATGCCCATACATTCCACATTTAAAACACTTAACCATTTTTGATGTCGTAGCATTACCATTATCCTCATCCATGGTGTTAACCGACCCTTTTCCTTTGCACTTACTTGCTTTGTGTCCTTCTTTTCCACACCCAAAGCATCTTCCAGTTCCCTTGAAACATTCTCCTTGATGCCTCTTCCCACATGATTTACATTGGGAAAATTGAACTTTCTTTCCTCTATGATCATCATGGAACTCCATCTTTCTCTTATTAGTCGAGTCAGGAAACTTACCAAATTTTACTTTATTGATCATATTATGAGATTGCTGATTCGGCATAATAATGATGTTTGGACTTCCAAATCCCATTTCATTTGGTTGCTCATGAAGAATATCATTCCATTGCCCATCATATCCTCCATTATTGTGAATCATCTTGTTTCCAGCCATTTTCTAAAACCCAAACAGAATAGTGTTAGATGCAAAAATCATAATAAAGGGGGAGTAACTTAAATATCTATCATCTTTGGTTTAATCTAATATCGTTACCATAGTTCTAGAACTATATCCTATACGTATACTTATCCTTAGGGGCATCCCTAGACATACCTTAGAAATATCTCTAGGGATCTCACTAACGTTTTCGCATCCTAGTTTCCAAAGGTTGACCAAACCTTTCCTCTGATACCAACTGTAGAGACCCGTATCTTGACGTACATGGACATTACATTACATTTGCGGAATACTTAGTACATAACAAAAATACACACAAGGATCGTAATAGTTTAGTGTCTTTGGAAACTCTGAACGTAATCTTCTAATCGTAGTGAAAGATCTTCAATATCACCCATAAAGATCTTCCCTTTTTTTTACCTAAAAACCTTTCTTTATATCCTGGGGAAAAGAAAACATAAAAGGGTGAGCTCAAATGCTCAGTAAGGGTAAACAAAATAAATATCAATCACATCATATACATAAGAACATAGCTTTTGGAAATCTTAACCTGCAAAAGAGATCATAATATCATAACATGGGATAAATCATAGAAGTGAAAATGAGATCCCCATAATCATAACGTAAAACTTGAAACTTTGTGGCATGCACACATAATCATGGAAAATCATTTCTTGTTAGTCATGACTCATTGCCAAGACTATCTTAGTGGACAAAGTCCCTTTCTGAACCGAGTTCACTCCTCGTTTCAGTCCTGTATCACTGAACCGAAATAACCTTCCGTTCCAGCCATGTCTGTCTCATGAGATATAAAATCTTTACCCAATGCATTGGAGGGAGATATAGGTCCCACCCATCTTATAATGAATCCTTTCTTATGTGTGCCACATAATCATAAACCATACATCATAGCGTAACCCATGTAATAAAAATGGGATTCTTAAACAACATGACATCATAAAACAATTCATATAAGATAAAGGAATTCATAAAAATAATTCCATCACAACATGATCAAATCAATGTAATAATATGGATAGAAACAGAACCCTTTATTATCTTAGATGGAAAATAATTTTGATAAAACACTTGAATTGAATTCTTGAGGAAAATATCCTTTCTTCTTCAAAATCAATTTCTTTTCACAAAACATCATGTAATTTTAAAAGAAAGAGATTTTATTGAAAATAGTCATGAAATATTTTAGAGGAAGCTTCATGAAAATAAGGCTTTATAAAACAGTAGAAATCCGTTCGTGCCGTATAATTTAAAAAAAACATTCTTCGTACTTTTGTCGGAAAAGTCAAAAAGTACCTCGTACGAAAAACGACAAAAGATTCCTTTCATACGTATTACTAAAAACTCACCGAAGGTTAAAAATGGATTTAAACAATTTTAGGTGGATGGAAATAATATTACATATTGATAAAACATGGATGTGGATGATAAAATACACCCCAGTAAATATTTACGAATAAACAATCTCGGATAAAAATGAGATTGTGATATTTCCCTTACCTTAGGTCCGATTTGCTTCGTATGTGTCCGAACCTCCTGTATAATGATTTAAATAATGTCATTGACTTATTACAGAATCATATTCATTTTTATGATATCATATATGGTTCACTTATGACTTTATATTACCCGTTCTTTTGTAAATTCTATGTTAAAGAAGCGTTTTGGGTAAAATCGTTTCATTTATCGTAGGTGTTTTGACTTGTTGTTCTTGACATTATTATTACTTATATCATGATTTACTTACTTCCAGAATATAAAATATGATTTATATATCATATATATTCAGTATATATATATATATATAATAGATAGATAAATGAAATGAAAAACACCGCTCATGGAGACGGTAGTCCGTACGTACGCATGAGCGCTGTTTTACTTTCCTTATTGTCTTGAAATGGAAGTAAGTAGATGACATACATATATATATACATAAATCCAGTAGCTTTATAATGTCATATATTTCATTATTATTTCTTATATATACTTTATAATCATTCTTAAATTGGTTAACATGGAGAATGAATCTCATCGCGTCGTGGAGACGGTATTCCGTACGTACGCACGAGCGATGATATCATTTCCATAAATATTGAACTGAATTGGAGTGGATTATACAATATATCAGAATCAATATGATGTTGTAATAACTATGTATAGTTATTCTTTACATCATTATACTCATCCATGTAAGGTGGTGGTGGAAAATAGATTACACCACGGCGTGGAGACGGTATTCCGTACGTACGCACGCGCGGTGATTTCTTTTTCTGTAGGATGGATAGATGGTGAAATAGGGTTGTTTCATACTTTTAATAACATATCAGTATATGAGTGATACTGATGTTATTACTTCATAATGAAACAACCTAAGAACAAGAAGTGGAAGAAGAAATAAAGATGAAAGAATTGGTAACGGTAATTACCTCTTCTTTGAAGCGCCTCTTTGAGACCTCCTCTTAGGGCACTAAAATTGGTCTTTGAGGAAGACCAGAACCTCTAGGATGTTTCTAGGGAAGTGGAGAAGAGATTTTGGCAGGGGTTGGCCGAGCTTGAGTGCTCAAATTGGTGTGAGGAGGAGGGGGAGGAGGTGTCCTTTTATAGGGGTGGAGAGGGGCACCTTAGGAATATCTCAAAATATTATTTTATATTAAAGTCAAAATCGGTTTATAATGGTTCCAAAGGGTCTTATTTCGAAGCTAAAGTGGGGATGGGTCGAAATCCTATCAACCAATAGGGTTTAGACAAGTTTAGGGTATTATTTTAACCTTATCAATTAGATTTAACTCTAAGTTAAATAATTTAACTTTTACAGTGTCTTTTTGTTTTCTTTCACTATATGGTTAATAAACTTACAATAACATGCCAAAAGAACCCCAAATTGTATATTATTAATACATATATCCTTATCTAAGTCATTTGGCCGAACCTAAGATTTTTAGGAATAAAATAACAATTAATAATATAATATTTGATTTAAAAACTATTTTGTGTCAATTTTGACACTATTTGATATATGATTTTTGTGAAAGTCATAACAGAATTATATGTTCGAACCAAGTTGATTAAATAAACACTAATATATCATAGTAACCTAGAAAATTAGTGGAATTCATAAAAAGTCTTAAATTAAATTTATTTTGGTATTTATATTATCAATTATGTCAATATTTCATTAATAAGATAATTACTGCATCATCTTTGTGTCATAAATAAATTATATTATTTGATGTCTAAAAATTACAAATAAAATACCATCATGTAGGAAATCATTTTAGCTTTCTAAGGAATATTTATAGTCGAATTTATCTTATGTATAACCCCATATTAAAAATGATTTACTTATTAAACTTTGATTTTAACTATTTTAACCCTTCTTTAAATAAATTAATAATAAATGTCCTAATCTAATCCAAGTGGGCCTAAATGGTCATATTTTATTCCTAAGTTTGTTTTTGGTCGAATTACACTTGTCCAATAGAATTAGGACATGTGTTAGGGTAATAGTAATATCATATTTACCCTTAGTTACCCTATTTACTATTAACCGCGGTAAAAAAGTAAAAAGTTACTATTCACCAAAAAATTATTTTCATCTCATTGAACCATATTTTAGTCCTTGATATTAACCGTGTCTCTCGGATTTTCGAAATTCCATTCACAGAAGTGGCAAAATTAAGTTTTATGAAAAATTCAGTTTTTTTAACTACCACTTAGTGATTTCACTATTCATCGAAAATTGAAAGTTTTCAGAAAAATACCAAAAATTAGGCCTAAGATATATTTGATATTATGAACTCAAAAATGATGTCTATTTTTCCAAATTCAAAACATATCAGTTGCATTAAATAATTTAAAAATTAATTCTCGTCGTCAAAACAAATAGCGTGTTTTTAAGAGATAATAACTATCAAAAGTTTGACACTAGTTTATAACTGGTTTAAATGTGAAATTACATCCAATGACCAACATTGTATTAAATTGTAAAAATATATTCTAAATATACTTTAAAACCACTCAAATTAATAATTTATCACTATTAATTATTTCGATTAAAAAAGTTGTTTTTAATTATAATTTAGTAATTTTTCACTATTCATCAGAATATGAAAGTTATCCGAAAAGTACCAAAATTTCACCTTAGGCTAAATTCGATACTCCGAATCCAAGAATGAAGTTCATTTTGAAAAAAAAGATTTACAGAATTTTAAAAAGTGGTTATTACTATTCATAACGGCTAGTTTTAATAATATATTAATAGCACATCGTTGTTTAGTGAAACTCGGTATTGCGTATTACACACGCTATCGAGGAAGGTCGCGATTGCGTGTAATGCAAGGCAAGACAAGGATGCGTGTTGTGCAAGCTCCTTTTGGTGTAGCGTACAACACAAGACATTAATAAAATTAAAAAGAATATTTTTTTATAAAATCTTGGGCTGTTACAGTAATGGTCTAGGAGGGTCTGGGCCATTACATTAGATACCACTCAAACTATTCTTTCCCTCGAGAATCAAAAACAACCAGAAGATAATAGGGGGTCCGAACAACCACCTCTAAAGATACTTCTCAAGATTGAACCTCATCGTTATCTAGAAACACCTCTACCTCAAGAAACCAGGTGACATACAGGGGTCAAACTGCCCAGTCAAATGGGTTGGGGAGTCTCTTCCTCCATGTCAAGATACTATTCGCTTTAGGCTGCACTAACTCGCCCGCACGGGTTTTAATCGCATCCACCTTAATGCATCTTGATTAGGGATCAGGACCAACCCTCTCCATATCCAGGACTTTTGAAAGGCATTCAGAGAATAAGGAAAACCACATATTTCATAGTTTAACAAGGAAAAAGAGTTCCGTCAAAAACAAGTACAAAATAGAACAGAGAAAAACTCAAAACAACTCGGTGTACTGGGAGCGCATCTATGCTCCCCATTCCCTGGTATTCTCCTTGAGCCCACCATGCCTCCACAACACACGAACCATAGGAATGGTCCATCCACGGAGTACCTTCTCCTCACGTCCCTCGGCCCTCACTGGTCTTTCTATAAAGTTCACTTCGTCCTCGATATCCATCTCTCCCCAGTCGAGGACATGTGAATCGTCATGCAGATACAAACAGAGCTGGGACACATGGAAGACGTCATGTATCTTCAGTAGCGGCGGTGGTAATGCTAGATGATAAGCCACTTCTCTGACCCGTCGCAACACTTCGAATGGTCCGATGAATCTGGGAGACATATTTCTCCCCCAACCGAACCTCCATTGTCCACGCCGAGGGGAGACCATCAAGAACACGTGGTCCCCAACCCTGAACTCCAAGGGTCTCCTACTATTATCGGCATATGATTCTGTCGTTCCTGTGCCACCTTCATCCTTTTCTGTATAAGCTGAACCTTCTCTATCGTGCTCTACACTTCTTCCGGGCCAAGAACACTCGCTTCCCCAACCTCAGTCCAGCACACGGGTGAGCAACATTGCCTCTCGTACAAGGCTTCAAACAGAGCCTTGCCAATGGTGGAGTGATAGCTATTATTATAGGAAAACTCTACCAGAGGAATGTGTCGTGCCCACGATCCCCCAAAATCAAGAATACAAGCATGTATCATGTCCTCCAATGTCTGGATTGTGCACTCTATCTGCCCGTCTATATGGGGGTGGAACGTAGTGCTAAGTCATAGTTGGGTGCCAAAAGAATGCTGCAATCCCCTCCAGACTCGTGAGATAAACCACACATCCCTATCCGAGACTGTGGAACTCAGAACTCCATGAAACCGCACCACCTAAACCACATACCTTTGTTCTAAAGCGTCCACATCACCCGACTCCTTGATCGCCAGAAAGTGAGCCGATTTCATCAATCGGTCCACCACTACCCAGATAGCATCGTAGCCTCCTTCAACCATGGGTAGCCCTATGAAGAAATCCCTTGAGATGTCATCCCACTTCAACTCAGAAACATTTATTGGTTGCAACAAGACTCCCAGGACACGGTGCTCAGCCTTCACTTGCTGACACACTAGGAACTTTTCTACAAACTCAACTACTACCTGTTTCACCCCGGGCCACCAAAACTGTCTCCTTAGGACCTGGTACATCTTGGAAAGTCCTCGGTGCACTTCTAGGGGTGAGTTGTGGAACTCACTAAGAACTCTCTCACACATCGCCTCCAGAATGAATAACTTCCCTCGGAAAAGCATCTAATTCTGACCATCCTCTTTCCACCCTTCTGGATCATCACCTTGGTTGACCCGGTCACGCACCACTTCACTTTCGGAGTCTCTCAACTGAGACTCCTCTACTTTCTGTAACAGAGAATATTGTACTATCATATGATATAGGAAACCCCTACCACCATCCATTCTAGAATCCAGGTTCAGGGAAGCCAACTCCTCCATCGCCTTCCAAGTATCTGCTGACTCTCGAACTGCACCCCTCTGTGACTTCTTGCTCATGACATAGGCCACCGAATTCCCTTTTCCTGGGGTGTAGAAAATCATAAAGTCGTAGTCCTGAAGGAACTCCATCCACCTTCATTGTTGTAAGTTCAGGTCCCGCTGGGAGAAGACATACTTCAAGCTCTTGTGATCGGTGAAGACCACGAAGCGCTCCCCGAAGAGGTAGTACTGCCAAAAAATTAGTGCGAACACGATCGTCGCAAGCTCTAGATCATGGGTAGCATAGTTACGCTCATGGGGATGTAACTGCCTAGAATCATAGGATATCACCCCTTAACACTACATCAACAAACATCTAAGGCCTTTCCATGAAGCATCACATAACACCTCATATGCTGCCCCTTCTTCTGGAAACCTCAACACTAGGGCACTAACCAACTTCTCCTTCAGATAGCTGAAGGCTGCCTCGCACTACTCGTCATATATGAAAGCCTGGCCCTTCTTGGTCAAGGCTGTCAAGGGTGCTGCAACTCGGGAGAAGTTGGGCACGAACCTCCGGTAGTAACCTACCAGCCTGAGGAAACCACGATCCTCCGCCACGTTCTTGGGTGCTGCACAAGAAACAACCGCCTCGAACTTCGATGGGTCCACTTCTATCCCCTTCTTGGACACCACGTTTCCAAGGAAATTCACTTCTCGCATCCAGAACATTCACTTGGACAACTTCCCATAGAGTTGGTGCTGTCAGAGGACCTCTGAAACCGTTCTCAGATGCTCAGCGTGATCCTCCTTTGATCATGAGTAGATCAGGATGTCATCAATAAACACAACTATGAACCGGTCCAGATATTCCCATAATACGGAGTTCATGATCCCCATGAACACTGCTGGTGCATTCTTAACACCGAATGACATGACTAAAAACTCAAGGTGCCCATATCTGCACCTGAAGGCATTCTTTGAGATGTCGCCCTCCTTGACCCTCACTTGGTGATATCCAAACTGCAGATCGATCTTCGAGAACCAACCTGCTCCCCTCAGCTGGTCAAAGAGATTGTCTATCCTCGAGAGAGGGTAGCGCTTCTTGATCGTTACATGATTTAGTCTTCTGTAGTCTATGCACAGCCTTAGACCACCATCTGCCTTCTTTACAAAAAAAACTGGAGCACCCCACAGTGACACACTTGGTTGAACAAAACATTTCTTCGTCAGATCGTCAATCTGAATCTGCAACTCCCACAACTCAGAAGGTTCCATCCGATATGGAGCCATCAAAATTGGACGAGCACTAGGTTTCAAGTCTATCCTGAACTCAACATTACGTCGAGGGGGAAGAGTTGCCACCTCTTCAGGGAAGACATCCATAAACTCACTGATGATTCCGGGGACTTCCACCATTTCTTCATCCACCGACTCCACTGATAGCATAGCCAGCAAGGAGAGGAGGGGTTCCCCTCGCTTTCTCCTTCCCAGGAAACTCCTCTCACCGATGAAAGTCACCCTTCGGCCATCCAATTATGAAAAAAACCCTTCCTTGGAAACAGTAAATGATGGCACATACAGAGAACAGCCATTCAATGACTAGGATGACATCGTATGGCTATATATGCAACAGTAGAAGATCCCTGACTGACTTGTGTGGCCCTATAATTAGTCTTCATCCTCGACAAACATACAAAAAGTCGGTCTAACCTACGACTCGTGTGCTCAGCACCAGGGGCACTGGAAATCTCTCAGCGTCTAAACCCAGAGCATGGGCCATACTGGGTTTAACAAAGTAGTGTGAATCCCCTGTATCGAACAAGCCATATGTAAGGGTACTAAACAAGATGATTATACCTCGAACGACCTTTGGCCCTGTGGGAACTGCTGCCTTTGTGGGGTAAAATTACCCACGCCCAGCTCCTCTGCCTCTCGGCTATCAGCCACTTCCCCAACCATGCCCGGGTCGAGGTCCCTGAGGAGTGCCCTGAGTTCAGCCTCCTCCTGCAACGTTGGCCCTTGGCCGAGCGGGAGCCCGCTGCCCCTGCTCCTACTGCTAAAAGGGCCTATCCAGAAACTGCTGCTGCTGAGGTGGGTGTTGGACCTTCCCACCCCAACCGTACTATACTCTGTGTGGGAACTGGTTTTGAAGGTGCCCATGCCTGCCATAGACGAAGTACCTCGGTCCCGGGTATGAAGGCAAAGGGCGGGGATTGAGATCGGAACTAGAACTAATGTGGCCTGCTCCCTATTGGTCGGAACCTAGAGGGCCCTAATGTTGGAGGTCTGCTGCTGACAGCCTTCCCCTTTGACGAGCACAACTAGATTCCCTCTCGTGACACACCTCCCAGTGTGTGAATCCTCTCCACCACTCCATCTTTCTTTTTCACCTCTATGTATGTTGGTAGGGTGAATGGAGTAACAACATTCTGAAGAGAAGGTCGGAGTGCCTCCTCTAAACGTCTCATCCGAGACTCCTCATCCAGAAAGAGGTCAGGAGCAAAGAGAATGAGATCCTTGAACTTGATCCCCAACTCTCTCACTGAAATCCTCCCCTGCTAGCGAGAGAGTTGCTCCTGCCACTTCTCGGCCTTCATTGTGGAAGAGAGAAATTCCGCCCAGAACTCCTTCTCAAAGTCAGCCCACGCAACCTCAGTCTCCCTCTTCTCTCCATGATAAAGTGTCCACCACTGACACGCTATTCCTCGCATCTGGCTGACGGCTAGAGGAACCCATTACTCTGTTGGTACCCAAATCAGGCCGAAATCTATCATTAGTTCCTCAAGCCAGCTCTCCGTCTCCATATCTGAGGCGCTGCCCTCGTACTTCCCGAGGGTCTATCGCTGAAAGGATCGAAGCGTCTTCTGCCACTGATTATACTCCTCCTTTTGGTCAGTCCTCTGCCGACCGGCCAAGTCAACCTCCCGGGCCTCAATCGCCCGCACTACTCATGGTCACCTCCTTGGTTCCATAGCTGCAAGGTAAACAAGGAATTCCTAAGCCCGAGTAGTGTAGAATATTGTTCTTACATTTTCTTGGACTTATTTAATTATTGTGAATCCGCAAGACACCCATGAAACATAAAAACACAACTCATTATGATGTATGTACCTTTTCTAGAGTCTCTACCTTATAATTAGTGTAGCCTCACTTGGTCGTTCAGTAGCTGGTCTTCACTGGCCTAATTCACGCACCAAGGTAACCCAACACTGTTTCCCTACCACCCCATGCAATCCTCAGTGTGTCTAAATCTAGACTACATCCTACCTCTCAAACTCCATCTGATACCATTCTTTCACGACCGACCTTCACCAAAAGGAGGGAAGGGTCAGCAGATTGTCAGGCCCTTCCTTCTTTATGTTGAAGGAGTGATAATGACCCCCAAAACCTACCTTCAATATGTCCCAGAGTGGTGACCAACACCAAGGGTATAGAATCTCACACAAAATTGAAGGAATTACCCTTTTTATTTTTATAGGATTGATAGATAAGATAGAAACCCCAACAATACCGAAGATGAAAGTAAAGGTAAATACAAAATTAAACCATTCGCATATGCATGCTCAACAGTAAATGATACAAGCCAGAAAACTCCAAAGGTAAAGTACCAAGAAAAAAAAGCGACAACAGCAACTTCCCCATGGTCCGAGCTAGTACGGTCCCACACGATCCCTGAAGTCCTCCTAGAAACCTAAAAGCAGTTTCATATACGTAGGGTGAGCATACAATGCACTATGTAGGGAAAACCAAAGAATCTCATGCACAAGTGGAGAGGAATTCTAATTCCATGTGAGAGAAGGAAAAAAACCCAAAACACCTTGCAAGGGAAACTATCCACCCAAGCCTCACCAAGGCCCACTCTCCAAATAACATAAGGAAAGTAACGTATAGTAATAGCAAATTGATATTTGGGTACCCCATGCCACCTTCCCACTGGTTATTCAAGAAATCCTACGCATCGAACCAATCCCGCCATTCTCACTGTAGTCCCACTGCTAAACCCTGCCCACACAGACATGGGCCATAACCTCACCGCATTCCCACTGCCAAACCCTGCCTGCACACACCTAGGCCATAACCGCTATCCTGCCCGCACAAACCTGGGCCACAACCACCATGTGTAACCACACCCACAAACACCTAGGTCAGAACAACAACTACCACGCCCGAAGACACCTAGGCCTCATCTCAAAGACACTTGGGAAACAACCTGTGCGAAAACACCTGGGCCAACCACACAACAGCCCTGCCCAGAGATTCTTGGGCCAATAATGGACTTCATGCCGTCACGGCCTACCCGAAGAGTCTTGGGCTATTTGGGAAAGGGAGTAGAAAAGGAGCTAATAACCATCCACTCATAGGGGTGTTGGAAAAAACACCCTCCCCATGAAATGGGGTGTTCAGCACTAAGTGCTCAACTTGGGTGGGTCACGAATAAGAAACAAAAAAGCTACAATATATGTATAGGTAAAAAACACTCATCCCAACCTAGGCGTTCCAAAACCTAAGCACAAACACCCTTGTTACTATTCATTCACAAAAGAAGCCACGACACTCACGGCCAAGTCACAACTCATTCCCAAACTAATTCCCCATTAAAACCATTATTTTTTTCATGTTCAAGTTATCCCATTTAGGTTAATTCTTCACTACTGGTAAACTAACAGGCATAAACACAATCTAGGAAAAGAGAAATAGCCAAAAAACAATTTAAGCATTCACACCCAGTTCTCTTGTAAAGTCACAACAACAAAGGGATAAGTGAGATCCCTCAGAGTACTAGAACCAAAGAAAACCACAAAAAAGGGATAAGTGAGATCCCTGGAAGTACTGGAAACAAATAAAACCCCGAGACACAGCCCCATGTCCCCAAAACCAGGAACCAACGATTTTTCAATGATAGAGGATCCCACCTGAGTTCGTGTCACAGCAGAGCAACCACACAAATTTAGATTCAAAACCAACATCTGTACCCCAACAGAGGATCCCATACTCTCCCACATCACCCCATATGAAATCAAACACAACAACACGCCTAATACCAAAACAGAGCAGGGAAACATCCAGGTTCAATACATCATTCATTAGGTTCTTTTCTCTGTTTATTAACTAGGGTGATCACACATGGATTCTTGTTTTACTAAACGTCCATTTAACCAACCGAGTTTAAGTGATTAACCAAATTCCATTTTATTTCATTTAATCATCATAGAAGATATGGTTCGTTAGTGCGTAAGGAAAGACCACAAACGACCATGACTTTTAGTGAGCATAGGCCCGCACAATTCACAACACATATCAATATAAAATAGTACAGCAGAACATCGATCACCCCCCATTCATTCATTAAAGGTCCGTTCATTATCTTCATTATGTTTGGATTCATCAATTATCATAGAGAAAAAATCGTACCCACCACGCATGACACAAAGAAGGGAGAGACGAAGGAAAAATACCTACTTGATTCATCATGGATCGACGTTTTTCTCCACGCCCCAAGAACAGGGGATGCACGACTTATAGGGGAGGAATTCCGTGGACTCCAAGGGGTGCAGAAAGCTCCAGCAGAGGTGCACCACAAGACAAGGGAAGAAGGGACTCTAGGTGCACCAGGGGGAAGAACGAAGCCGACCAAAGGAAGAAGAGGAAATATAACTTCTCTTGCGATATATAGATAATATCCCGTTGTTATGGGATATGGGAATTTTGAACGCCTAGAAAGTCAGATCACGGTTTCCTACGTGGTTCGGTAGCTACGCATGATGGCATTATGTTTTTATTTAATATCCCCCATCAGGGAGGTTTCTTGGGATTTTTAGGAATTAATTATGGGATTTAAATGGCCTTGAAAGGGTAAAAGAATTAATTTACATAAAAAATGTTGCGGGAGTGGGACTGGAAAATGGAAAACGGAGGGCTGGGTGAGGACACGGTTCCACCGTTATGGTGTCACTATTTTGGTGGAGCCTTATTTTGGAAAAGTAATGGGTCAGGACGGTTTGGGCCCTTATATATATATATCCACCCAAATGATGAACCAATGGGTTAAAAACCATATCAACTCACAATACCATTACCAAAACTCACTACATCACCACTATTAATTCAACCACTAAATGAATGAAGGCACATAATAATCAAAAAGTCTCATTTCATATTTCATATTATTTCCCAACTTAATCCATTTTACAAATATCACACCCCTAAAAAATTACAATATCTAGCCCATTAATTTCATTACTCACCCCATTAAAATTTAATATTAAACATAAACTATATTTGACCACACATTCCATTTTTAATACAAATATTAAACACTTATATTCAATTATCTAAAATATTCTATTCCATTTTAATTTAAAAAATTTAATTTACTTCTATAAACACCTAAGAAACTAACACAACACATCACAATTCAACAACTAATATCCAATAATTCTCAGGACAACAATCCCACACAACTATAAGAACATACTGACAACCACATCCTTGTAAAAACCAACACAACACCACCACCTTATATAACAACATCCCATAACACGACCATACAAATCAAAAAATAACCACACCCCAAAAACTGCACATCACTACCCCACAAAATTAACACACCACAACACATCATCCCCACCCATAAATATCCACACAATTCATAGGCATATAAGGACCGTTTATAATATTTCATATTTAACATGGTGGGGGGATTATTAAATTTCATTTATTTTTATGGGGAATTATCATAAAAGACATAGTTTCCTTGTCAAACAAATCATTTAGCTAAATATAAGTGACTAACCAATTATTTATGGTGTTTTAAAAAAATCACACATCAAGGGATCACAAAATGAATCAATCATTACCACCATAGGATCCCAATTTCCATTTTTTTGTTACAATAAGAACATGTAACATCAATATTAATAGTATCAAAAGTCTATAAAAAACATGCAATAAATCCTTCTTCCAATTTAAGTTCAATTTACCAGTTAAATATCATTATTATCTTGAATAAAAAAAATATTTATATAGGAGAACAAAATCATACACATCACGCATGATTCACAATGTGAGAAACAAAGGATCCCCTATATCACATGGATCGTTTCAATCAACTACAGATAATTGGAATAGGGGAAAGTCCCAAAACAAGAACTAAAACGAAGAAGATCACATTAGCGGCCTTGAACATAAGAACAACATTATCCCCATATCAAAACCACAAAAAACCCCAGATTCATAAATAGAATCCCCTCCATAGATGAATAAACAAAATGAAAACATAGAGGGAAATAATAATGGAAGGAAGGGAACTTAACAAGGAACACCAATGGATGATATACATGGTCTGAGGTCAAAATGCTCTAATTTTAGGTTGAAATATCTCTTTGGGACGCACATGGTTCACCTAATAAATGATAGAAAATATGTAATATTTTCTGGGTATGAGGGGATTTAAAAATCTACACTTGTCCAATATAACACTGGACCATGACACATTCACCTAGAACATGAAATCACATATTTAAAAAAATTTTGGAATATGAAACAACAACCTACAACATGTTTTTTTCCATATGTTCAAATCATCCATTAAGTTATATATATATTTGCATGTTGCATATTATATAAAATAGAGTGGGGGGCATGGCATATCCCAAAATTATATGACGAAAACAAACTACACCAAGGAATATGTTATGTCGTCGCCCCATATATAAATCAAAATTGACGAAATTTATTGGGAAATTGTGAAATTTCATCTCTATGATACAATACCATAGTTGGATTCTCCATGCTACAACTATAATCTTCTGAGAAGTGATATCCTGAATCTAAGGTTGCATAGTCCAACTGAACCCCAAAATGATAGTATTATAAAAGAACAAATTGAACCCCTATTCTATAGCCATCCCAAATATGTTGTAGTGTTACCTCTACTTCAGAACAAGGCTCTATACTTTAGGGCTCCTTCAACTATCCTCTTATATGAGATCCTCCCTCTCAACCTCTTCTGAATTCTCCCAGACACCTCCACCACTATATTCTCACAAAATAAAATTCTAGAAGGTATATAATATTACATAAGATACATATGAAACAATTCTTGAACCCAATAATAAAAAACATTATAGAAGTAATGTGGTAAATGATCACAATGATCATCCCTCATTATATATTTCAAGGATATAATTATAATCCAAACACAACCACACCACAAACCAGATGTACTAATCCCAACAATGTACGTTAACCAAATATCCTTTAAAAAAACATCACAAAAATAATTTACCATCTTCCACATATTCATAAGACCACAGCACCATTAAAACCTCTGCATGGCCTAAGACAACAATATCCACACAACAGATCCCCATAAACACAAATCAAGGAATTCTATC
This sequence comes from Viscum album, assembly GCA_963277665.1. NCBI lineage: Eukaryota > Viridiplantae > Streptophyta > Magnoliopsida > Santalales > Viscaceae > Viscum > Viscum album. Next base: position 2,000,761,432 of record OY728135.1, on the reverse strand, counting down.
AAGTCCCAAAGTCACATCAGCAAAGAAAAACCTAGTAGGGGAATAAATCAAAACAACTCATGGTACTAGGCATGAATTAACACCTGATATTTTTATGCATTCCCCTCCATGATTATATGATTCATAAAAACATAAACCAAAGGAATTTTCCATCCACACTACACCTTCTCCAGATGATCCTGGATCAATACTTGTTGCACATGAGAATTATAACATCCTAAATATTCAACTCTCCCTAGTCAATGAAATGTGATACATGTAAAGGAACAAATAAACCAAGAGACATAGAAGAAACCTTTAATATGTTATATTTGTGGAAAGTGTTTCAAAATGTAATACACTTCTCCAATGAAACCCAATACCTAAAAATTCTTAACAAATTGGGGTGAGAGCTTCTTCCTCCTCCCAAACCCCTACTAGCCACATATAGGATAGAACTTTAGAAACACCTGGTCCCTGAACTCGAGATGAAATGGGATCATATTGTGATCAATTAGAGTCTTATTCTAGACATATAATGGTTTCACTTTTTTCATGGACAACCCAAACCATCTATTTAATGATCTAGACCACATGAGGATTGAAAAATAATGACTCCCCAACCTTATTCAATTACAATTGAGAAAAAAATTCACATATACAAAGCCTTAATTGGGACATATCGAAGGTTGAATGATAACTATTTTTAAAAGAAAAATCAACTCAATGAAATTGTTCTGACCATGATCCAATTAAGTCCAAGATATAAACCAATAACATTTCCTAAAGTGTATGTATTTTCTACACTATCTCTAAATCCATCTAAGGATGGAGAGTAGTGATACGTTTTAACTGAGTAAAAAATCATGTTAAAATCCCCTATGAACTAAAGAGGTAAAACATGATTCCAAATATAATAGAATGAACATTATAATTCCACAAAAAAACTTTACCTCATCTACATACCTATTATTTCAAGAATCCATGATTTCTTAATCACTCATTACTAGAATGTGATAACATTTCATCAACTGAGGCACAATTGTCCAGATAGTATCGAAAATTACCTAGGCCTAGGATAACATAAAACAAAAATCTATCTATATATTAGCAGACTTTTACTCAAGATCATTAAAAATTTATAAAAACATTCAGGAAGATGATGTTCATATTTTATCTAATCTAAAACCAAACATTTAGCAAATAACTCTTCCACAACCCATTTCAAAATGATCCACCAAAATTTCATTATCCTTCCATGGAACATCATGGATACCCCTAGATGTACAATAAAATGTGAAATATAAATATAATTATGGAATACTTCACGAACAACTACTATAAAAAATTGAATCCCTAGAAATAACATCTAGATTTATCTATCCTTTGACCATCCCTTTGGAGCATCACCATGGGAAACACGGTTTTCCATTTCTTCTTCCTATGAGTCACCACACTAAGACACCTCCACCTTCGAAATTAGATATCACTTAACAATCATATAAAATAAGTAGTATCCACCATCATCTACCCCCAAATAGAAGTACTGCTTTCCAACCCCTCATCATCATCGAAGATTCTCCAAACTCCTTTACATTATACATTCATGACATTATGGTAAATATTTAATAAAAAACATTCACATATCTTATATTGTAGGTGATATAAGAGTCATAATTATGGTGAAATATCATCCAAATATGTCTAAAAATATCCATATGTCACTAAGAAAAGATATACCTCAGGCTATTTTGATACTGGAATACAAAAAACCGCACCCCAATGCAGTAATGTATCCAAAAATTCATTGAAAAAACTACCACTACAACCTCCAGATATTTGGTGGAATAGTTACACTCATGGGGACATAAATTTGGAGACACATTAAAAATAAATTCCCATTACTTCATCATGATAAATCCCCCTAACATAAGTAAATCATAAAAAAACCCAATAAACATCACACCCTCCAATAGAAACTGAAGCACTAGATCACAGACAAACCACCCCTTCAGATAGTCACAAAATTCCCAACAGTATTCAAAATAGATAAAATATGGGCCATTTGAGTTCAAATATTTAAATGGGACCATAGTTTGTGATAATCCAGACACAAATAATTGATAATTGACTAAAAGTCCATGAACACTACAAAACTCCACCACATTGTTGGGGGGTACCCATGAAACAACTATTTAACATTTTATGGGTCCATGAAAACACCATTCCAAGACACCACATACATTGTAAAATAAACCTATTATATCCATAAAATACACAAGGAAAATTTTTTATAATTATTGAGGAAAAATCCATAACATATAACTGAGATGATCAGCTCGATCCACCTATAACATTGACTAGATCAATATTTCATTAAACCAATGACTACAAAAGGGCTTATTAATTCATGAGAAATAGATTTCACGAGAACCATAATTACACCTAGTGTGTTCAAGATACAAAACTATATGACCATGAACATGAAGTTCACATACCTTCTTCTGAAGGAATTATAAAGGATATCTCTACATTCATTGTAAAATGGTGATATCAAGAACCAATATTTATTTTATAAAAACCATCTCACTCCACTCAATTGATCAAAAAAATAATATATACTTGGAATAGGGTAAATTATTTTAATTGTCACATCATTCAACTTCCTATAGTCTATAAAAACCCCAGACTACCACCCACCTTCATGTAGAATAATATTGTATCCCCCTATAGTGACACATTATGCTAGATAAAAACTTTTAACATCATATTTCCTATCTGAGTCCTCAAATCCCACAATATATAGGGTGATTATAATAATAATCCATCAAATTTGGGGAAGCACTTGGAAGAAAGTCTATCCTAATATAAACATCACATCGAGGGGGTATCTTTAGAACCTCATGAGAGAAAACATATAAAATCGACCTTATAGCTCTAGGAACCTCCAATGTCTATGTTTTAGGTGGTTTTATTGATAATTAATATATAAACTAAAATTATGTCTCCATGAGTTTACTTCCTGCCTGATAACTATTCTCACCAACGAAAATTTCATGAGGACCATAAACATCTAAAAATAGATATCTCATGAAGATGAATTTTATAAAAACATTAATTAATTAAAATTAATTGATGAAAATAATGACATCGTACAACTACATATTTATTATGAAAATATCCCGATGGGACTAATGTATCCCCAACATTTTTCTACACCACCAACACAGATCATACAATCTTGTATAGAATTTGACTAGAATAGTCAAAACCAAGAGCACTAGAATAATCTCTCCATCAAGTCCATGATAATAGAGTAGAGTGGGGGAAATATATGAGTAATAATTTCTTGAATCAAACAACGTAAATACAAGAGTAGATAATGATCATATTTTTCCTTCAATAATCTCTATCAGCTCTAGCATTTCCACCACTACCATGTGAAATTATCCATTCCCAACAACTCTACCTCTCAATTGATGGACACATTCATCCACACACTTAGGTTGAGGTTCCTAAATACGAGGAACAGATAGGGTCATCCTCCACCTACCCAACCCCCACTATGGGGCATAAAACATCTTCCACTATAATTGAAATGACCTCACTGGAAGTTGGAGTTGAGGTTCATGGTGAATATATCCACCTCTGACATACTATGAACAAGGAAACCCAGGGAACTGATCTAGGTGATAGCCATTAAACCTAGAGACAAATCACTTTTTACCCAATACCCCTGGAAAATAATGAAAACCACTGGCCCCCAAAGTCCAAAAGGGAAGCTACTGAGGTCAAATCCTCACTGGTGTAAATGTAACCTGCATTTTCCCCTAAGACCAACCACTGAATAATATAATCCTCAAGGAACCGTGTTTGTTCCCATCTCATGGAAAACCACCCCTTCAATTGTATCTAGACAATCACATATTACTTCTTTGATACATCCAAATACATTTACAACATAATAGGAGTAACTGAATACTATATGAATGGATGGATTTCCTCCTTAAGACATTGTTTTTCCAAACTCCTCATCCACAAAATGTTTTTAAGGAAAAATAAAAATTATTCATGAACATTATACAAAAATCCCATATAGATATACTAACCTACTGATGTGATAGAATCTCCTACCTATTCACTTCCATAAGGGATTATTAATGGAACTCTTCTTGGTACTCCTTCTGAAAGTCAACACAAATAAAATCGACCTCCTTCCTCTAACCAAGCTACGCAACCAACCACTAATGTGAATATCCCCACAATTGAATAATTACCAATTAGACTAATTAATATTTTGAGGCCTAGATCAAAATCAAACATATCTAAATATACTATAATAAGTAATCAATCCCCATATTGAAAAGGCTATGCTCATATATCCCTAATTACTACTTCTAAAAAGATTGCTACATTATCTACCATTTATCTTCCTCTAAACTAGGTCAACAATATTTCGATCAACTAGATCAACCTACTAAACCTCCACTATCCGAACCACACATAGACAGTGACCAAGATTCATAACTGAAAGGGAAACAAGGATTACTATGATCGGTGGTAAGCTATTTTATCAAGATTTCATTAATCCATTTTAACATCCCAGAACCAAAACCACCAAGTTCAAACCGAAGCATAAGTCAACAAAGATGTATATACATCTACTAGTTTCTGAACCTATGAGAATTTTCACCCCACACAGTCATTTAATAGGATTAGAATACTAACAACATGTATTGGGGAAACCTAAAATACCATTTACTAGATAGTCTTTCTTGGCCTATGTCAGGCACAACGATCAACTAAACATGTTACCTTATAAACCCAATAAATTATCATAGCAACTAACTGTTAACTCCATCATAATGAATCCCTATACTCGACTCTATTAGGTGTCGGTTTGGTGACAAGTATCAAGGGTACAAATATATCACAAATGGGAGGCATTAACATCTATAATAATAAGAGTTCTGAGAGATATGATGAAGTAAACCTAAGAAAATCTATGGAGTTACATAAAAATTAAACCAAAACCATTCCAAAATGAAGGTATAATTATAAAAATATATATTAAAGTATGTAAAATATTTCCCAAGAAAATAGATAAGGCAAAAACCCTACAAAAACTCCAAATCCTAATCTTAAAACAACTAATATAGTCCATGAAGTCCATCTAGAAACCCAAAATCAGTTTTTATACATGGGGTGAGAATTCTTGTATACTTTTTAAGAAGTGTAATTCCCCTAATTTATATTTGAATTAATCATTATAAGGTGCCAATTAGAATGATGAAGAACCAAATACACCTAAATATGTCAACTAAAAAAACCATAATCATAAAGGTGCAGTCTATTGGATTTGGTTTCCTAGAACCAAATTCTATGTACTTTATAAATAAATGTATTGATGGTAGTTAATATTAATAAACTACTTACTACATAATCACTATTATTATGTGAAACATATTTTTTTTGATAATTTCCTTAGTATAGTTATTGCACTAAAAGTTTATAGTAGTTCCCCTCTATGATGAGAACCCACAAGTGCTATGAAACTATTATTAAATATATGTTATATAGATGTATGATATCATTTTTTAGGAAAAATGATACATGATATCATGGGTGTAGAGTCAAAGGTGTTTGAGGAACCTTCTCATGGTGTACACCATTGGTAATATTCATTAGGATATTATGAGAATGAGACTAACTAGTTGGAAATCCACATTTATATAGGTAATTGGATGTTACTATATAAAGACATTTGTATTGGTCAATATATATTAAGAATATTATTTATAAGTATTATGATACATATACTTTAACGTATTGGCGAAAACTTTGATGATTAATGATCACGGTGAGGTTGGATACATTGGGTTCGTCACAAGTGATATTACATTAATGAATAATGTGAGAAAGTATTTATCCATTATCTTCCTTTAAAAAATTCAATATATAAGGACCTTTGATGGAAATGATATATCCTAAATAAATCTCGTCCCATATTGTTCTATAAGCATGTTCTATTTCCAAAAAGTGATATCAATAGATATCGAGCACATAGGTAAATGGCACCAACATGCAACTTGCTAGATTTGAGATATCATGATTAAGGGATTTCATTACATAGTAAGTGTCCTTATGATGTGTTATGTCATTGTGGAATTATTTTATTTCCTTATGGATTCAATGTCAAGTTGTTACACACTAACATTGTAATTTATGCTGCTTCAACTAATTCAATTGAGAAAGAGGCCTATAAGATCCCACACTATGTGTATCTAGATTCATAGTTAAATAATATATTATTAGTTATCATTTTACAAGATGAATAAATATTATTCTTTCCTGTGGTATAATTATTATTCATGTTTTCTTGATCACATTCATTCCGTCACAAGTTATTTGAGAGAATATAATGTGTTTTTAATTTTCAATATATATTTATTTTCTATTTTGTGAAAATAATATTTATTTACTATATTATAGAATAATATAGGGATATTTATTTTGTAAATAAATAGTCATTATTCAAGGTCTGAAAAATATTATGGAGGAATGAAGTTCCATGATTTTTGGTCTAGTGAGAAAATAAAAAATATTGAATATTATTTCATAAAATAATAATTAATTATAATTTGAAAGTTAATCACCAATCCAAAAAAATATTAATTTTATTATTTGACATGGGGTTTTCAGTAGGATTAAATAAATAATTAAGTACACTTGTGAAATTATATTATTTTATCCATTGCGATATATAAACCCAGCTCTATGATTTTCTCAATATAACAATTCAATTGTTTGGGTTCTCCACCACAGAATTGGAGAATTCCATCAAGCCCTAGAGATCTCTCTTTTCCATGATTACACAAAAAAAGGAAATAAATTAACCTCCACATAATCAAAGAGAATGATTTAAAATAAATTATCTTAGGAATAAAAGTTAGACAAAGAAAACACATTGATCTTCCATGCTTGCACCCAGATATTCTTTTGGCCACATCTAGAGATTTATAGAGGACATGCATGTCACCGCTAGAGGGATTCTGCACCTGATTCCTATAATTTAATAATGGTTTATCATAGATCTATTTCAAGATCCATAAACAAAGAAAGAATTCCATCAAAGTTAATTATTTATTTAATTAAATTGATTATAAATAGTATGTTATTATCCTCTCTTGGTTTATGCATGATTCATGTTTTCTATATTCCTTGATTTAATTTAGCTAAATACGACATATATTGTCATGAAGCTATTAGATTTATCATTTAACGTAAAAAAATAACATTTGGGCACCATATGTCGCATGATTATACTATTCTCAAAACCTATAGAAGTATCTCATCGGTAACGTAATTATTCATAATTTATAATGATATTTGTTGATTTATTCATTTTAATTTTTTTTAATTCAAGTTTAAACATTATTTTAATACAAATCATGAGATCTTCTTCTTCCTGTGTTTCTCGTAGATCCAATAATTGTGATTAATTTCATGAATGAAATAAATTAAAAGGCATCATCTATAGGTTTCATGGATTCTAGCTGGATAACATAGGTTTACATACCATCTAATCAGAATTACACGATGTTCACTAGTTTTCAATGCATAAAAAATTAATTCTATAATTAATTCAAACTGTTTGCATTGATTAGAAATGATGAATTAAATACCTTACACCTTATATTGACCAGGAAAGTGTAGTATATAGTAAAATAGAGTATACACCATGTATTTTATGTACAAAAAGTTTAGTACCTTTGAGTCACCGACATGCCATATATTCCCACACACGACCTACCTAATTGGTGACCATGTAATTTAGTTGTTACAAGACATGTAGCACATTAGACACACTATGTAATAAATTTTTCTGAGGTACAATTTACATACTGAGTCCCAAGGAGCGTACCTTGGACAGATGGTGAGAGATGTACAAACAATGTAGCTCTATTGTACAAGAAATGTTGTTATACAAAATTACACAAATTTTTTAAAAAATTATTATATTATGTAAACCTTGAAGAATGTTCTTGAGTGTGGTCATTAATGTGAGAGGAAATTACATGTGATGAGTTTTAATATATATATATATATATAATTATCATCTTTGTAATGATTGGATCAACATATCAATTATGAGTTTTATTGCATGTTTTACTCTACATGCATTAATGAATTAAATAATATAGAAAAATCATGTAATTAGTTTAATCATCAAGGTGATATTATACATCATGAAGGTACATGATATTTCATGTATGCTATATTTCAAAAAGAATAAATAATTATATGAGTATTATATATATTGGATATATTTGGATAGGTATTAACCATATTTCCACCAATTTACATTTATGAACACAGTTAATTTTAAATGAATTTATTTAATTTGTTTATAATTATAATTAATTATAATATCAAGGAAATTATGATGAAAATTAAGATAAAATAATAGATAAATCAAAGAATATAATTAATTGATTTGAGTGTGATTTGTCTTAAATAATAATGATTAATAATTGACTACTAATTTTATTAACTGTTTAATTCATTTCATGAACTTGGATGCTCACGATAATATACCAAGACCTTTATATTTGATTGGTTTCATTTAATTTATAATTAAATTAAATTATTGTTCTGCATCCCTTCTCTCCTCTTATTATTCAAGGGCTTTAATGTCCATGGTTTATTTTTTATAAACCCCTTTTTCCTCACCTAGGTGTGAGAAAAAGTATATGTCACAGATAGAGTATCCAAGCTAGTGGAGGCAGCTCATGTTTTAAATTGAGGTAAAACCAATTCAAGAGAGATACATTTGTGGATTGGTGGAAAACAATAAGAAAACAGTAAATGGTTCAAGGTGTTTTCCCCCGGTCCATGGTTAAACTATCAACCTCAATATAAACTATGTAAAATCTCATGATCATACAACTGTATTATTTTAATTAGTCAATTTCATGATTATTTCACTATTAATGTGTTTTCGCGAACACATAAATTAATGAAATTAATGAAAATGTGGGATAGAACAAAAATAAATTGGCCTATGAAAAATTACTATCTAAGACATGGTTAATTAAATTGATAAATCCACATAACCCTAATAATCATGTGATAATGATAATAATTTGAAATTTATTCATGATGGATAAAAACCCTCAATTATATATATTATGTCTTTATAGCATTCTACTACTTTAGTGAAAATCTTATCCATATTTCAAAGCTCATGACCATCCAATGTTGGGGTATTTCCAATTATCAAGGAATTAAAAGGTGGTGTTTTGGGTTTAATTATCTTAGTTCACATGAAGGTTTGACTACCAAAGAATGAATTTTTTATCTAAGAGGAAATGGTTGAGGAAGTAAAATTTAATGATTTTAGGATAGGAGAGTCCACTCAGTGGATCACGAAACATTGACTTAATGCAGTTTACATTTAGAATTCCTACCAAAAACCAATAAGGTTTATTGACTAACCAAAGTTGGGGTAATGAGAAAGGTAATACAGATCATTACCATTAGAATGTGTAGGAAGCAGTATATTCCAATGCTAATGGTGAGGTCTATTTGGTTTCTCTTAAATAGTGGGAGGATAATAAATTTAATATTTATTTATTTCCCTAAATTTTATAAGACAATGTACTCCAATTTTGATAATCTTTTTTTATAGAAATGATATTAAAAATACGTTAGACATATCAATTCAATCTATAATTAAGAAGGATAAAATTCTCACCATCACAAATTTTCATGAGTGGAAAAGGCACTTATATGTTGTACTTACCCTAAAAAGAAATTGTATGTGTTGGAAGAACCTATTCCAAATGCGCCGAGTATTAAGGTAGGCGATGAAGTGTTATATATCCATGATAAACATTTGAATGATTCCATAGATGTTCAATGTTTCATGTCATGATCCAAGTCTAATTATATTTTAAAGAAACAAGATGATATGGAGGCTTAGATCATGATGTCTCACCTTCAGTAAATCTATCAAAAGATAATGATATAAGAGAAGTATGAGATATATAATGAATTTTTTAATACTATGATTGGAGAGTCCACACCAGTTAGGCCACATATATTCATTCTTATTAGCTTCACTAAAATCTTATACATCTTAGGGATTAAATTCATGGATGGGTTGTATATAGATCGAATACATTCATCCCCGCCTATGACCTTCTCCATGTTTATTTTGAATTGCAATATGAGGAATAAGGTGAAGAGACTTTAAAAACTTATTACTTTGATTATCCCTGAGGACAATGACATGGGGCATCATAAAACCATGATCATTATGGTCAAAAAAAGGAAGAATAAGGGAAATCATCCCATTTAATATAAAAAGTTTAAAGATCCCCAGAACCATCCATATAAGATGGTGAAAATACAGAGGTGAGACAAGGAAAAGGAGGCAGTATGTTTTTGATGTGGCAATTCGGACCAATGGAAGAGTAATTACAGCCAGAATATAGGGGAAGCTAAAGGTCTATTTGTTATCAAGTGTAATCTTTCCATATCTATATATTGGGTATTAGATACACCTTGTGGTACTCACATATGTATCCAAATTCCCAAAAAAAGTTGATTCCAAAATATTTCCTGAGTAGAGGTGGATCTGAGAGCTGCTAATGGTGTGAGGATAGATGACCTATCCATTAAGAACTACCACCATTCATTTCCAACAAGAAAAATTTTGGTTTGGAATTATTTGTTTGGACATACGGTTACTAAGAATATAATTTAGGTATCATGTATAGATAAAAATGGGTTTATTTTAAAATTTCTATTAGAAAATTTGTTTCATTTATATCATAAAAATATATTATTGTATAGAACATTTAAATAATGGTCATGACGTACTAAATTAAGAAAAAAAGTGTTATCAATTGATAAATAATCATCTTCACATGACTCATATAACACCCAACTATGGAATCACCATCTTGGTCAAGTAAACGAGAAGATTGTTTCTATTCTCTATCAAGATAACTATTTAGACTAGTCTGAGAAAAAAACACTTGAAATATGTCATGTTTTTTTCAATGAAAACTACCCAAAACAACCAGTTGGAGTACATAGAGAAAGGGACAAAAATAATCTAGTATTAGTACACACATATGTCTATGGACCACTTCTAGTAAAATATAGAGGTGGATAATCATAGTTCATAAATTTTACTGATGACTATAGTAGATATAGCTATGTCTAATTAATGAGGTTTAAGTTTGAGTCCTTTATGAAATTCATGGAATTCAAGATTTAAGTTGTGAATCAACTTGGTATGAAGTCAAAGAAGAATATATTATATTAATGTGATAAATATATTAACCCAGAGTTCATTGAATTTATATGGGATTTTTGGATTCTATCATAACTCAATCCACCTTACACACCCAAGTGTAATGGTGTTAATGAATGTAAGAACCATACCTTGTTAGAAATGGTAAGTTTTATGATAAGTCATACAGATCTTTCATTATCGTTTTGGTTATATACGTTGCAGACTATGAAATATATATTAAACTGAGTACCAATGAATATGGAAAATGGAATTCCCTTCTTGTTATGAAGTGGAATGAAATCCATTTTTCACATATACATGTATATGGTTTCGAGGCATTTCTTAAGGCCTTATCCAACAAAGAATAGCACTTGGGTAAAAAAAGTGTGTCTTTATAAGGTATCTCGTGGATACAAAGGGATACTACCTATACAACCACCCCCACATGAATGCGATTATCGCTATAAAACCCATATTTATTGAGAGGGACCGCATCCTCAAAATGGATATTGGGAGAAATATCGAATTTGATAAAGTTAATGCTTCAGATACACAAGAGTTTCTATAATAACACATTCCATAGGTCCCTATGGATGAATTAGTTCCTGAAACACAAGTACTATGTAGGAGTTGAAGAGAGGTAAGATAACTAGAGAGATATGGTTTTCTATTCACTATGGATGGTGAATCATTATTGATTGATAATGAATAACCTATTTTCTATAAACAGGTATCAGAAATCTTAGAATCTACAAGATGAAAATAATCCTAGAATTATGAAATAGAGTTCATGTATCAGAACCAAGTTTGGGTCCTGGTCTATGCACCAGTCGATGTAAATCCTATTTGATGAAAATAGGTATTCAAGAAGAAACTTGTTATTGAAGTTAACATAAATACCTATAAATTAAGGCTAGTGGATGAAAATTTTATGCAACAAAAATTAATTGAATACGTTGATACCTTTCACCAATTTCCAAGTTTAAATTAGTTAGAATTATTCTTTCTCTAAAAGAATACCGTGATTGTGATATCTGGCAGATTGGTGTAAAAAATGAGTTCTTTTATGGGAACCTTCAGGAAGATGTTTATATGGAACAAACAGAAGGGTTTATAACTCCGGATGATGCCAAAATAATTTTTAAGTTGCATAGATCCATTTATGGATTGAAGTAAGCATATAGGTCATGGAACATTTGACTTTTTCAATAAAAAAATGAATTTTGTTTCATTAATAATGAATGTGAGCCCTGAGTTTACAAGAGTTTTAGTTGGAATGCAGTTATTATCCTAGTAGTATAAGTTGACGAGATATTACTTATTAGAAATGACATACAAGTCTCACAATCTGTTAAGGATTGGTTAAACAAGTGTATCTCTTTTAAGGACTTAGGTGAAGCACCCAACATTCTAGGGATCAAGATCATTTTTGAAAGATCCAATTGGATTCGTGGAATAAGTCAAAGTATATATATTGACTAGACAATAAATGGATATAGTATAGAACAATCCAATATGAGATTAGTTCTAGTGTCACATGGTTTACATATTTCTAATAAAATGTGTCCCCACAGACCACATGAGAACGAGGGAATGAGTATGCTCCCATAAGCTTCAGTGATAGTTTAAATCATTTATTACATGTTATGTACTAGAATTTATGTTTCCTATTCATTGAGCATAGATGCATATAACAAGATGATCCAGGAGAACAACATTGAGCTAATGTTAAGGCTCTTTATAAGTATCTCGTAAGATCTACCGATATATTCCTGATGTACTATTGATATGAGGAGATGGTCATCATGGGATATATTGATACTACTTTTCAGACTGATCATAATGATCTAGAGTCACAAAAAAGATATGTTTTTTGTCTCAATGGAGGATCTGTGAGCTAGAAGAGTTCAAACTATCCATTTTTTCTGATTCTTCACTGGATTCTATGAATATAAAATCATCCGATGAAACCAATGGAATTCATTTGGATTCAGAACATTGTCTAGTAACTTTATGGTTAATAGAGAACTAAAGATCCTATTACATTTTATTGCAATAATACTGTAGCGTTGGATCTTTTAAAAGAGACATGTTCACACAAATTTACCAAGTAAATACTCTATAAGTATCACCTCATGAGGAATTTTTTTCAAAGGGTTAAAGTTTCATTGAAAATAGTACCCACATAAGGTAATGTGTGGGACCCCTTGACTAAAGGCCTATCTTAAAAAAATCACAAGTATGATGTGAGATCTAGAAGACTGAATGTGTTTAGATGATTTCTATAGTAAAAGTGGGATTCCTTCAGATTTATTTCCATTGAATAAAATTATATGTACTTAGAAAACAATATATTAATTGTTTCTAATTCTAATAAACAACTTGTTACATCATGAATGTTCTTATGTATAACATAGAATGTGATAATTTCCCTAGAGTATTTTTCACACTAAAAGGACACATCAGTTCCCCACTATGATGAGAATTTAGAACTGGTATGACACTATTATTATATATATATATATATATATATATATATTATAGATAAATGGTATCATTTTAGGGTCACAAATGATACTGGATATTATGGTTGGAGGCTCATTGGACTTTCAGGCACCTTCCCTGGGTGTTCACACTTGGTAATATCTAGTAGGATATTATGGGAACAAGACCAACCAGTAGAAAATCAACATTTACATGGGTCACTAGATGTTATTATTTATGGAAGTGTGTAGTTGTCCTTAGACGTTGTGATTATTATTAATGAGTATTATGAGTCACAAATGTTGATTTATTGACGATAATCATGATGACATATGTCCATGGAAAGGTTTGATGTTTTGGGTGCATCATGAGTAATATTTCATTAATGAATAATTTGACAAAGTATTTATCCTTTATTCAATTAGTAGAAGTAAATATCTCAGCCCCTTTTATTGAAATGATATAGCCTAAATAAATCAATTTCCATGGTGTTCTATTGGAAAGTCCTATTTTTAGAATGTCCAAGAAAGGGATATCGACCTTATAGGTTTTTGTCACCGACACACAACCTTCTTAATTTTAGATATCATGATAATGGGATTATATTACATAGTAAGAATCCCTATTAGGTATTATTTCATTGTGACATTATATTCTTCATTTATAGATTTATTAGCATATTTCTAGATGTTAACCTTGTACATTATGCCACATTTCCTAATTAAATAAAGAATGATACATAGAGGGTCACACACTAAGTGTTACCAAAATATCAGTTAAATAATATATTATTTATTATTATTTATTATTATTTAAAAAGATTAAAAAAATATTATTCAGACATGTGGGGTAACAGTTAATCATGTTTTCTTGATAACATTTATTCTATGACAATTTATTTGATAGAATATAATATGAGTGTAATATTTCATAAATATTTATCTTCTATTTAGTGAATAAAATATTTACTTATTTATTGGTGAATAATGATGTGATATATAATTAATAAATAAATAGACATTTTTCATGAGCTGATGAATATTTTAGAGGAATAAATGACTGTGATTTTAGGTCTAGTGATTAAATGATAAATATAAAAAATTATAAGACAAAATAATATTTAATTATAATTCTCATGTTAAGTGGATATTGAAAAATAATAATAATATTATTATTATTAATGTATTTTTCTCTAGGAATACATAAATAATTGAGGGTAATATTGATTTTTTTAAATTTTATCCCTGGAAATATATAAAACATGTTACATTATTTTATCAATAGAATAATTAATTTATTTGGGTTGTGCATAACCGAATTAATGAAATCTATTAATCCATTGAGATCCTTATTCTATGAGAGCGATCCCAAGAATAGAGATAAATATTTTTACACCAGATCATGGATAATGCTTTAGAAGAAATTATCATAGCGATCAAAGGAAAAAAACAGAAGAACATGGACCTACCATGCTAGCACCTAGAGAATCCTTTGGAAAAATTTAGATATTATTGGAACATGTTGTAATCAATGCTAGAGGGAATCTTCACTAGATTACTATAATGTAATGATAGTGAATCGTAGATCTATTTCCAGATCCATCAATGAAGAAAGAATTACATTCATGGTATTTCTTTATTTAATTAAACTTATTATAATAAATATGTGGGGATCCACTCATGGTTCTGGAATGATTCTGGTTGACTTTATTTTTTGGTTCAATTTAGTTGAACACACAAATTTATATCTGGTAGACCCCAGCCTAATCATTGAACATTGAAAAAAAGAAAAGTTGGGCACTGCCCACCACATGCTTCTACTATGCCTAGAACCTACATAGTCACTATGTGATTGACCTCTTGGGATTTTATTATATGAAGGTAGGAAAAAAGTATGAAGATATGTCTTCACTCAATAATTGTGAGTAATTAATATACTTTTTTCAATCAATATTGAAATTATTTATGTAAAATCATATTGAAATACATGCCTGTGTAGATTTTTGTCTGAGTACCAGATACTAGGAGAAATAATTACTTAAAATTATGAGAACCTTACACTTATCCTAGAGACATCCATGAATGTTGTAATCGGGGAAGTCCAAGGGAGGTTGGGTCTAATTGAGGACTTGACTATATTAGTCATTATTCTTGTAGATCAAATTCCAGTGGATTCTTCTATGGTGGTTGTATATTCTAAACTACAAGATCCCTAAGAATATATTTTATTGATTCTTCTAGAAATAGTGATTATAGGATTAGACCCCATGGATCAATTTCTAGGAAGTATTATGTCCAAAAATCTATCATAATACATTGGAAATTGTTTGTGTGTCTACAAGGATAGATTATGATCCCATAGAGATTGTAATCTTAATTGATTTTTCATTTATTGATCTCACCACAATTAATGGACCTCCATAAGAATGATTTATTCATAGATACATGTATATGTATTTTTATCCACTTCATCCTATATTGATCATAATGTGAATACATGAAAGGTAATCATTTAGACATAACTTGGACAAAGATAACCCTTGGTCTTACTTCTCATATAGAGTATCTAATTCCCTCAAGAGTTGATGTAGTATTCTAATTCTTTAGATGGTTACTGATACAAGAGGACTGTGAGATGGTATGTGAGTATGATATAATCTATAATACCAAATGTAGGATTTGAATATGTAAACATGAGATTCTCAAATACAAGAGGGGGTGAATTTTACTTTTAAAAATTCATTTGGAACATTTAAAGATGGTTATGTTTAACAAGGTTAAACAAGATAATTCAAAAAACCTCTAAGTTCTAATAACTTGCTTGATTCCGGAAAAGTGATTCCGGAAATGAAACTTAACAAAAGCTTACCACAACTAAGATTATACCATAAAGCATATAGAATCTAACTAAATTAGAGTATGCG
Source organism: Viscum album (assembly GCA_963277665.1). NCBI lineage: Eukaryota > Viridiplantae > Streptophyta > Magnoliopsida > Santalales > Viscaceae > Viscum > Viscum album. The sequence goes on along the minus strand of OY728135.1, from coordinate 2,000,744,738 downwards.
TATAAGGAAGTATAAGATAGTTATACTTTCCTCAACAATAAAAATGTAGTGGAAAACTTATAAAAAAGAATGTAACAAGTAGTAAGTCTTTTGAACCAAAGAAAAGGGTATCCAACAACCTTGGATAAAGGTCCCTTGATTTATACTTTCAAGAAAGTATGTCTTACCCACACCAGGGTAATCCCTTGATACAAATATCAGAGTCTGTCTTGCTATCCCTGCAATCCCTAAACTTTAATGTAGTCAGAACCTCTGTCTTCCTTAGCAATGAAGACCTCAACTTCAAGGTAGTCGACACCTCTTTCTTCCTGTCCCCGGAAGCTCTCGATTGTATACAACAACAATCAGAGTCGCACAAGGAAAATCTGCACGAATCAAATTTTGAACAAGTCGTTAAAACTTTATTGCATGAAGCATGAGAGTTTATAAGATCCTCTCTCTCTAGAAATAACTTCTTAATGTTCTAAGCTTCAAAAATTCCAAAAGTCTCGAGCTCTTTCAAATGAGCTCCTATTTATAGGCACAGCTCCAACGGTCGGCTCCTTCCTCCAATGGTCATATTCTTCCTTGAATTTAGGAGGGACATGTACAAGTGTCACTGAAACAACGGTTAGTGAGTAACTGAAAGCACAACTTCTTTTTATAACTAAACAAGTGAAATAATAACCAAAATCTGATATTCGGAATGTAAGTAAATGAATGTTTTGAGTCTAACCAAAATTGAATTCGTAGTCTATTATATGGGGATATTCGAATTCTGTTTTATAGGAATTCGAAACCCGAGTTATATAGAATTCCGGAGTCTAAATTTCAAGGAAATTCGGAATTTGGATTCATAAGAATTCGGAACCTGAAATTACAGAGTTAGGAGTCAGAATTCATGATATTTCAGAGTCAGAACTCATAAGATTTCAAAGTCTGTATTCATATAACTCGGAGTTTGAACTTAGAAAGGTTCGTAACCAGAATTATGATTCAAAATTCGGATTTAGAAGTTAGAAGAATTTGTATCCAGAATTCATATTCAGAATATGTATTAAGAATTCAGATTCAGAATTCGGAGTCAGAACTTAGAGAAGTTCGTATCCGGAATTCGAATTCAGAATTCAGAGTCAGAACTTAGAGAAGTTCATTACCAGAATTCTGATTCAGAATTCGGTGTCAGAACTCAGGAGAGTTCGTAACCATAATTCTGATTCAGAATTTGGAGTCAGAACTCAGGAGAGTTGGTAACCAGAATTCTGAGAATTCAGATTCTAAAATAGAATGCTTCTTATCTAGGTAATTATAAGATTCTGAGGTTTTTAGTTACAAACCAAATTTTACTCTTAGGAAAAATATTGATATGAACAATGAAATCTAGGTAAGGGTAAATTTCCTCGGGGAAGGAAATTTTCCTTCAGGAAGTAAAACAAGGGGTAAAAGGAGTTTTTCCTTGAAATAAGGCGTTTGTGGTTTTCAAAACCATAAGGAAATGTAAATTCATAAGGATACCTTATTTACTTAACAATCTCCCCCAAGTATGAAGGAATGGAAAAGTCATAAAGAAAACCTTATTGACTCAACAATATCCCCCTTTTTTGAAATCACAAACATCCTTACGAAAAAGAATATAAGAACCTAGAAAAACATTTCTTGTCTTAGAAAATAAAACGTATCTCCCTTTTCACTTTGGAAAAGATGAATATGACTAACTCCACCTTAGGCTTTGGAACTCTAACGATCGTATTCTAGATTTCTGGAATTGGATTTTCATTATCTTGGGTATGTAAATCTTCTTAATGAGCAATCTTTTATAAATAAACCCCCCCTTGGGGATATTTCTTCTATACATATAAATATTTTTCCTTCTCCCCTTTAGAATTATTTTTCCTTCTCCCCCTTTGTGATTTTCAAAAAGAGTTTGAGGGAATGGAAAAAATAGTACCTGAAATATTAGTACTAACAACCAAACAAAAATGAGCAACCACAATTTCATTAAGATCAAAAAAAATTGTACAAGGGAAAAAATACAAAAAAAAAGATCAGACTTGGGTCTATTTTGTTTCTTTTTCCTTGGCCATCAGCTTCTTCACAATTGTCTTCACCATTTTCAGCTCTCTGTGATCCTCCTATGCTAGATTTTCTAAGACTGTGATCCTATCCTCTTGAGCCTTCAGGGCCTCTGTCTGAGCCTTCACCAGCTCATCTTGCTTCACAAGCATTTCATTCATCTCGATCCGGAGACCCCCCTCTGTTTTCCCACTTTGGAAAACAAAATTCAACATCCCATTCAAGTCATTCATATCCTGAATCTGAGAATTTTGTTCAAGATTCATCTTTTCCTAAAATTTGTTTGTAAGATCCTTGATTTTGGTGTCTTTGGTATAAAAATATTCCTTGAAATCTTCTTGAAATTTATCAAGATCTTCCAAATCTTCAACGATTTTGTTTGACCATCTGGTCATTTTCTTACAAATTTTCCGTGGACTTCATAGATGATAAAGAAATTCTTGTGTTCAACCTCAATCTTAAAACACATATCCATCACCATGGATACGGAGTCTGATTTCTGATTCATGTTGTGCTGGAGAATTTGGAATCTAGAATAAATTGTTGGAAATATTGGAATGGTATCCACAAGCCTCTTTAGGGACTGAACAACAAAATCATTTCCTAAAGCTGATAACTCCAAATCTAAAATTTTTCTTGGAGATGGTTCTTCCTCTAGCTCTACCATATTCCTCTTAGAGGATCCCCCAGCTTCTTTCTTCATCAAAATATCTTTGGTTGGGGTATCAACAACTACTTTTTTACCCTTATCAATTTTCGGAACGTCTTCTTCACCTAGAGACTCATGCTCACTTCTGGATAACTGTACAATCTTATCTTCATCAATTTTCAATTTTTCAGCTCCTGCCTCATTGTCTTCTGGAAGAATGAAGTCATGATTATGACTCTATTCCTCATATAACATGTTTACTTCCTCTTCACCTTTATCATCCATTTTAGGATTTGGAAGTTTCGAAGATCCAGCTTGAGAAGTATAGAGTGAAATTTTTTTGGAAGCACTTTCCTTTTCATGATAATCTTCAACTTTCTTAATCACATTATTAGATCCACCACTAGACTCAGCTATTTTTACTTCTTCTATAGCATTATACTCTTCCACAATCTTCTCTTCTGGGTTTTCCAGAGTCATAAACCTCTTACCCAGAGTCTCATGTAATGGTTCCACTAGGAAAGACTTCGGAATAGGGATATTCTCAGATGAAATTTAAGTATCCCTCAGAAGGTATTGACAAATTTCATCCTCTAACATCTTCTTCTTTTTCTTCTTCTCTTTGGATTGCTTCTCGATCTCCTCATCAGCTTTCTCTTTCAGTGCTTTAGCCTATGCAGGGTCCAAGACAAATTGTGGCTCCCCTTTTTTTCTGTTTTGCTTATCCTCTCTCCATTTGGAAACCACTTCATCTGGATAAGCTTTCTGATTTTTGGGATTTGGAGGTGCGGATTGAGCTTCTTTAGACTTAGAGGTTTTTCTGTAACTTCCACTTCCTTTAATTTTTTATTCTTTCCAGCTTTCTTTGAAGGTTCAACTTCTTCAGCATTTTTCGGAATGGCTTCTGCCTCATAATTAGGTAGATCTTAAAACTCACCTAACTCCTTAGAAAAACCTACTTTCATCCTCTTGAGGGTATCATCACTTATTATCATTACTTTACAATTCCTCATCTTGGAACTGCAGGGGATCTTGAAAGATTCAAGAAACCGAACAATGAGCATGGAGAGAAGGGTAGGATACATAATAATCTGAGCTCTCAGATTCCCATTCTTTATGTTTTCTATTGTAATGAGAATGTTCTTCATCAGGTTTACCTTCCTTGGGTTTACCAAAAAATCCAAGATTTACATTTCACTTTTCTTAAGAGTGTTCTTGTCACCCTTCCTCGGTACGATAAGGCCCTGAACACATAGCTGTAGTATCCGATTGTTGGTAGAAAGATGGAAATCTTCATAGTCTTGACATATTTAAGACCAAGGAATTTCATAGCCTTTCCTTAATGAAACTTCCTTGAACCTCTGGAAATTTGTGTGAACCGAACTCGGCTTCCCCTTCATAGGACAGCCCCACCAAGCTAGCAGCCTTGGTGTAAGATATTTTATACGTCTTTCCAAAACTTTTAAAGGAAAATTTTTCCTTACGATATTCCTTAAATAAAGAAGATGACTCATAAAACTCTATCAGCAAATCCGAATAGACTACATATTGAGCTCCTGTCTTTGAAATGGCTACACTCTCCCATCCATTAAGATTGATATTCTTGATATAATAGATTCATACTTATTAAATAAGTTCAGATGCACCAACCACCCCCTGTATATTTTCCACTCCGAAATCGGTTTGAGAGAAGACATTTCATGAGAAGGAATTTTAGCAGACATTCGGACTTGAGAAGAATCTGAAAATCCGAAATGGGATTTTGATTTAGGGAAGATCTTCGACACGTAAATGCTTTGAAAACATATGTGGGACAACCATCGGGGGTCCCCTTTTTATAGGTGTTGAAGTGACAGTTCATCATCCCATTTCAATCCAAAGGCTGAGAATTCTTCTAATTTGATCTGATGGTTGAAATAATAGCCGCAAGGAAAATTTGGTTGGATCCGATCTTTTGAGGTTTTTAAAGGAAAATATTCAGATTTAAGGAAACTAGAATATAATAAATTCTATATACAAAATAAACTAATAGCATGTAAAAGGTTACTAAGAAATGAGAATCCTTAGGATTGGGTTGATAACTTTCACATAAGCATACTGAAAACATTAAGTCTGGATGACTAGCTTTCAAGAAAAGTAAACTTCCTATCATACCTCTAAAAGATGTTTGATCTACTGGTTTCCCAGCTTCATCAAGATCAAGTGTGTTTGAGGTACCAATGGGAGTTTCTATACTTTTAGTGTTGTCATATACATACTTTTTAAGAATATATTTAATCAAATTATTTTGGGATATATTGATTCCGTCTAGTTTTTGAGAAATTTGAATACCAAGGAAAAATGTTAACTCGCCCATCATACTCATTTCAAACTCAAATTTCATTAGATCCGCAAAAGAACCAGTTAAATATTGATGAGTTGAACCTAATATAATGTCATCAATATAAATTTGAACAATCAAAACATTTTTCTTATCTTTCTTCATAAAAGGGGTGGGATCTGCATTTCCCTTAACATAGTTATTTTGAAGCAAAAATCCTATAAGTCTATCATACCAAGCTCGAGGGGTTTTTTAAGTCCATACAGAGCTTTGATAAGTCTAAAAACATAATCAGGATGCTTTGTATCTTCAAATCCAGGAGGTTGTTCAAAAAAAACTTCCTCTTGAACATAACCATTATGGAAAGCACATTTCACATCCATTTGAAAAAGTTTGAAATTGAAGAATGCTGCAATGGAAAGTAAAATATGAATATATTCAAATCTAGCTACTGGAGCATAGGTTTCTTCATTGTCTATTCCTTCTTGTTGATTATAACCTTTAACAACTAATCTATCTTTATTTCTGACTATGGTTCCATTTTCATCACTCTTATTTCTGAAGACCCATTTTACTCCAATAACAGAAGTTTCCTTAGGTCTTTCAACCATGGTCCAGACATTATTCCTTTTGAAATCATTTAGTTCATCTTGCATGGATTTAATCCAGTCATCATCACCAAAAGCTTCATCATTGATTTTTGGTTCTAATTGGGAAAGGAATGCTAGATGTTCTATTTCATTTCTTAAGGAACTTATAGTCCTTACAAGTTGATTGACATCACCAATGATACTATCACTGGGATTATTCTTAAGAAACGACTGATTTGGGTTTTTGAAAACTTGTTCATCAACATATGGTAAAAAATATTTAGGGGTAAATGTTTCAGTAGTAACTTATTGAAAATTTTCCTTATCAGAAGGAGATTCTATCAAAGGTTGATAATCAGTTTTTGAAAACACATTTGAGGATGTAGGTTGGGGTTGTTTAAAAACAAAATGATCATTTTCATCAAATTTTACATGTACTGTCTCTTCAATAGTACAATTGTTTTTGTTGAAAACACTATATGCCTTAGAAGTTGTGGAGTAGCCTAAGAAAATTCCTTCACCAGATTTTGGTGCAAATTTATGTAGATTATCTTTAGTATTCAGAATGAATACCTAGCAACCAAAAACCTTAAATTAGAAAAGTCTAGGTTTTATACCATTCCATAACTCATAAGTAGTTTTATTAAGAAAAGGTCTATTCAAAACAAGATTTATAGTATAACAAGAAGTACTTACAGATTTAGCCCAAAAATGTTTGGCTACAGAATACTCACTCAACATGGTTCAAGTTATCTCATGAAGAATTCAATTTCTTCTTTCAACTACACCATTCTGTTGAGGTGTTCTGGGTGATGAGAAGTTGTGAGTAATTCCTTTTTTACTACAAAAAGTTTCAAAATCATAATTTTTAAATTCTCAACCATGATAACTATGAAAAGTTTTCAATGGATGATTTTTCACATTTTTCACTTGGGCTCTAAAACTTTTGAAATATGAAAAAGCTCCAGACATCATTGCTGGAAAATAGACCCATGTAAATATAGTGTAATCATCAACCAAAAAAATACATAATACTTTCATCTAATGCTTCCTATTTGTGTTGGACCAAAATGATCCATATGCACTAGCTGTAATGCATCAGTAGTTGAGACCTAATTGATTGATTTTAAACTTGATTTATGTTGGTTTCCATATTGACAAGGGTTAAAAACTTTTGAAAAATCAAATCTAAGCTCCGGTAGATCCTTAACTAATATTTTCTTAAATAGTTTGCATAAGTTCGTAATGTTACAGTGACCTAAACTTTTATGCCATAACCAGGAATGATCGTCCATTTCACTAAGGCAAGGTAGATATTGGCTCCTAAGATCTTCTATGTTTAGTGTGTAAATATTCTCTTGCCTATGGGCAGAAAGAATAAACTCTTCCTTGGAATTGTGTACTAAGCACTTTTCATTCCTAAAATTCACAAGGTAACCTTCATCACATAATTGACTTATGCTAATGAGGTTGTGGTTAAGACCCTTAATAAATAAAACATTTGAAATCAAAGTTTTTCCAAGAAGAATGATGTTACTTATACCAATAATTTCTCCCTGAGCATTATCTTTGAAAGTTACTTTTCTTCCTTTCATCTTGATAATCTTTCAAAAATAATTTGTATTACCAGTCATATGTCGGGAACATCCACTTTCCATTTACCACATATTTTTATTTTTACATTCCTTTTTTTCTTCCAAATAAATGAGTTAGACTTTCAGAATCCAAACATTCTTGGATCCGGAAATTTCAGAAAGCAAAATTTTAGGTACCCATATCTTCTTAGAAAAATAAGCTTTATGAAATCCTAAAGACAAGGTTTTTTTAGAGAAAAATTCTTTGCCCAACCTCCACCACACTGATATTTAGTACATAATAGAGCACTTTGAGGAACAAAGTAATTATTGCTAAAAATAAGTTTAGAACTAGTATAACCAAAACCAGAACTATTCTTTAGAGGTCGGATTTGAGAATACATTTTATCAAAATTTTCTTTACCTAAGGTAAAGTTTGACAAACAAATACTCAAGGAAAATACTTCAGATTTTAGTTTGATAACCAAGTTTTTTCCTTAAAAACATTTCATTTTGAACTAGATCTAGGCTCGAAAACACTTTTCATAGAAATTACATTTTCTAGATCATTAGAAAGTTTATTCTTCTCAGAATTTACTTCCTAAATATTTTTTGAAATACTTTCAATATCAAATTTTTTTATCAAGATATTTAGAAAGATCTGATATTTCCTTAGTAAGAATAATATTCCTAGAATTTGCCTTATCATGTTTTTTCATGAGTTTTGAATTATCAATATCAAGAAGTTTGGAAAACCTAGAAACTTCTTTATAGGAAGGTAAAGTATTATCTTCATCAGAAGAAGATTCTTCATTAGAAGAGTTGTAATAATTACTATCAATAGCATTAAAAGAGACATTGGTCATTGATTCAACATTGTGTAACTTAGCCATTAAACAATGATTTTAAATAGGCCATCTGGCTATTAAACCAAGATTCTTGTGTCTAGAAGATTTATAATCCAAGTACTCATCTGAAGAGTCACCACCACTGACACTCCAAGAGTCATTAGCTTTTAATACTTTCTTAGCTTTAGCCTTGTAATACTTATTTCTGTTTTTCTTAGAATTTATTTCTTTTCTTTCTTTTCTCTTGAGAATAGGACAATCATGTCTTATGTGTCCAGCTCTCTTGCATTCATAACATGTAACTTCTGAATCTTTCTTATCTTTCCTTTCCTTTTTATTATATCTGGATTGAATGTTCCTCTATCCAGCTATCTTGTTCATCCTTCGAGTAATATTTTCTAATTCATTTTCTGAGGATTCACTTCCACTAGATTCGGATTGGATAACAACTTTCTTAGATTTGGATCTAGTAACTCTCAGGAGTCTTGGATTACATAGGATTGAAGTTTTAGTAAAATCAAGACTACCATTTCCATTCTTTTCTTTATGTTATTATCATCTCTCTTAATTTTTGTATCATGCTGAAGAAGAGTTCCAAACATCTCATCTAAGGAAATATGAGTAACCTTTATGTTCTCATCAATAGCAGTTCTCTTAGATTCCCACTCATTGGGAATGATGTCTAGGATCTTATCAACAAGATATTCATCATCTAATCCTTTCTCACCCATTGATTATAAACTATTTAACATAGTCATGAATCTTTGTTGCACCTTACATATGGGTTCACCATAAGGAATGCAGAAACCATGATATTCATCACTGAGCATGGATCTTCTATTTTCAATTACTTTAGAAGTTCCAAAGTGAGTAACTTCAAGTTTCTTCCATATATAATTTTCTGCTTCACAAGATGAAATTTGGTTGTATATGTTTCTACTCATGGAGCAAAGCAAAGTATTGTGTACCTTATAATTCAGTTGATATTCATGCTTTTCTTGATTGGTAAAGGTACTAACTTGTTTGTCAGGGATTTTATATCCTCTAGTAAGAATAAAAAAATTATCAACACCAGTATTGATAATGAAATTATTCATGCGATCTATCCAATACTCATAATCATTTCCATCAAAGATAGGTGGTCTAGTTGGATTGAGATTGTCTATGGAACCGATATTGATTCCTGCCATCTTAAAGAAGATTCTTTCAACAAAAACTTGTTAATAGAAAAATTTTGTAAACAAGGAAAATAATCCTAAGCAAGAAAAATATAGCACAAGAGTCTCTCTAAGAAAAAATGAATCCGAACTTTATGAGTCCGAAAAATGGATTCCGAAAAAGTGTGAATCTGCAAAATAAATTCTCAGAATTATCTTCTGAACTTAATCATGAGATTAATTCAGATTGAACCAACTGCTATGATACCAATTATGGGATGGTATGTGAGTATGATATACTCTATAATACCAAATGTAGGATCGAATATGTAAACATAAGATGCTCAAATACAAGAGGGGGTGAATTTTACTTTTAAAAATTCCTTTGGAACTTTTAAATATGGTTATGTTTAACAAGGTTAAATAAGATAATTCAAAAAACCTCTAAGTTCTAATAACATGATTGATTTCGGAAAAGTGATTCCGCAAATGAAACTTAACAAAAGTTTACAACAAATATGATTCTACCTTAAAGTGTATAGAATCTAACTAAATCATAGTACAATTGTAAGGAAGTATAAGATAGTTATACTTTCCTCAACAATACAAATGCAGTAGAAAACTTGTAACAAAGAATGTAACAAGTAGTAAGTCTTTTAACCCAAAAAGAAGGGTATCTAACAAACTTGGATAATGGTCCCTTGATTTATACTTTTATGAAAGTATATCTTACCCACACCAGGGTAATCCCTCGATACGAAGATCGAAGTCTATCTAGCTATCCCCATAATCCCTCAACATTAAAGTAGTCGGCACCCCTGTCTTCCACAACATGGAAGCCCTCAACTTCAAGGTAGTTGGGAACCTCTGTCTTCCTATCCCCAGAAGCCCTCGATTGTACACAACAATAATCAGAGTCACACAAGGAAAATCTGCATGAAGCAAAGTTTCAATAAGCTGTTAAAACTTTCTGCACGAATCTTGAGAGTTTATAAGAGCCTCTCTCTCTAGAAATCACTTCTGATAGTTCTGAGCTTCAAAAACACCAAAACTATCGAGCTCTTTCAATTGAGATCCTATTTATAGGCATGGATCAAATGGTCGGCTCCCTCCTCCAACTGTCATATTCTTCCTTGAATTTTGGAGGGACATGTACACGTGTTAGTTAAACAATGGGTAATGAGTAACTGAAAGCATGACATCGTTTTATAACTAAACAAGTGAACGCATAAAAAAAATATGATATTCAGAATGTAAGTAAATGAATGTTATTATTCTAACCAAAATTTTATTCAGAGTCTATAATACAAGGATATTCAGATTCTGTTTTGTATGAATTCGGAACCTGAATTCTATAGAATTCCGGGGTCTAAATTTCAAGAAAATTATGAATCTGGATTCACAAGAATTAGGAATCTGAACTTACATAGTTTGGAGTCAGAGTTCATGAGAATTCAGAGTCAGAACTCATAATATTTCAGAGTCTGTATTCATAGAACTTGGAGTCTGAACTTAGAAAAGTTCGTAACTGGAATTCTGAATCAGAATTCGGAGTCATAACTCAGAAGAGTTCGTATCCAGACTTCATATTCAGACTTCGGATTCAGAAATCATAGTAATAACTCAGAGAAGTTCAAATCCTGAACTTTTATTCAGAATTCGGAGTCAGAACTCAGAGAAGTTCATAACCATAATTCTGATTTAGAATTCGGTGTTAGAACTCAGGAGAGTTCGTAACCAGAATTCTGATTCAGAATTTGGAGTAAGAACTTAGGAGAGTTCATAACCCGAATTCTGAGAATTCAGATTCTAAAAAAGAATGCTTAATATCTATATAATTATTATATTTTGAGGTTTTCAGTTACAAACCTAATTTTACACTTAGTAAAAATATTGACATGAACAATGAAATCTAGGTAAGGGTAAATTTCCTTGGGGAAGGAAATTTCCCCTAAGGAAGTAAAACAAGGGGTAAAATGCGTTTTCCCTTGAAATAAGGTGTTTGTGATTTTCAAAACAAGAAGGAATGGTAAATTCATAAGGATACCTTATTGGCTTAAAAAATCTCCCCCAAGTATGAAGGAATGGAAAAGTCATAAGGAAAACCTTATTGACTCAACAAGGACCAATCTAATATTCCTACCAATATGTAGAATAAAACCATATAGATTAACTCATTTACGGATACAGGTTAGTATTAAAATTATTAATCATCTGATTTCTCCCCTACCTTCTAAAAAACATACTATGTGTGTTTATTTTATTAATATTAAAATAGGCCACTAAGAACATCAATTCCGTAAAATATAAAAAACTAAAGGTATAAGGAAATAAAATTGTCTAAGGACATATCATTTAGAATATATTAATATTATACCATCATTAGGTGATGAATTCTATGAATATATTACACCTTCTGAAATAAATTTGATCCAGGCCAAGAGTCCCTAAATGAATTACATATCAACGGATATTATGTATGGAAATATGTATGAAGATTTATCTATGTAACTCCTTTGTAATAATTATTGACTAATCCAAAAAATATTCATTTTTTGTTCACCACAAGTATATATGGTATGTTTTTCTACATATCCATTAATAACAAGTTGAAGGAGTTGGAAATATTTTGAGACTAATCTAGAATCCTCCAACAGATGATAGTTTATTTAATATCCATCAATCATGTTTTCAATATTATAAGCCCATGACTTTACGAATCCTTAAAATATTAATATTTTTTCTCAAAGCGGTAATATTTGGTTATGTAAAGAAAGGAGGAAGTAGAGTATCACATTCAGAAGTTATACTAACTTAAAAAATAATTGGACAAACTTAGATGAAAATTATATATCATTGAAAATTTATTATATGAATAAAAAACATTAGTTGATAAGGTGTAAAATAATGGTATGGATGCTAATGTAAGGGTGTAGAAGTTTCACCCTTCTGAAGAAGAAGAATTTTCTATATCGACTGAGCCTTACCTTGATATGAATTAATTAAATAAACCATCGATCTATCATTGAGTATCAATAATGTTTCATATATAGCATTTCTACACCTTGAGTCTTCTTTATATATATGTGGGGGTGATTCCCAAATGTTTTTGTTCCTATTCTATTTCCACAAATAAATAAATAAATGCATTCCTATCACAAATGTCTGTCAAATTTTTTTGTTCCATCAGGATCATCAAATCATTATGATATATGAATCTGTTATAGATTAATACAAATATAATTGAATCAATAGGGAATTTGAATGAAGTGGGGTTAACAACAACATCCAACCCATTGAGTCCAAATATATGTTTCCTCATGGTCATGTGCTCATAAATAGGCTTATGAATATGTACCATCACTACACACTAGAGACGGTCCATTCAGATATCATGTTTATTTCTCTTGGATTTTTCCCAATGATGGGTCTAGGATTCAATAGCATTAATATAATACTATATTTTCTACATTTTGATATGATGTTATTTCTTCCAGGGTGTGTGATAATTAATGGGTATAATAATTTGTATCGTCACAAAAACAATGGAGTTGTTCTATTCAAATATAATGATAGATTGAATGAGTAATATGTAATTCATGAATAAGAATTTTGGAATGAGGATTATAATTTAAAAAATTCGTTTAGAACCCTAAAATAATACTTGAGTAATATTTACAAAAATATCCAAATTTATCTTTCAGGAATAGAGGATCACTCTCAATTTTTTTGAGGCCATGGGACCTAATGAGTATGGAAGAACATTTTCAAATCCCACATGGTGAGCCTCACAGTCCTTAAAAAAAATTCTTATATGGATTAAATATTTATATAGTCCTATATGGGGTGACTTATTTTTAAATAAATATTATGTTTAATAGATTATAAATTATCATTTTTCAACCTGATGAGTTTTTTTCATTTTTCATTATTCATATATTAAATTTTTTCAAGGTCATAGATGATACAAGCCCTAGATTCATAGAATCTACTTCTTCATTAGAATCCCTTTTTTGTTATTTTTCAGGGATAGAGATACATCTATTTTCTTGGGTAGATTTAAATGTTTCATGTCTGATCAATGTAGCATTTTTTTCGATGAAACAACTTTGACTAAATTTTACACAATTTTTTAGGTCAAATAGATTTGAATAAAGGGTGTAATATTCCTATAGATATGGTGTGTAAAAAATGTAATAAATTAGGCAAAAAATCTAGTATAGAATATTTTATTTATTGGTGAACAATATTTAAGGTTATCATGCTTGGACTACCATATGAAGTAAATTAGGATCACATGATAAATAATATAGATGGTTTGACAAAAAAAATCATTTACTTGCCTTGAAAATGAGAATGATACAAGAATGTGTTGCATAATGAGGGTTAAATTTACATGAATAATATGATTAGTGGTTTTATAAATAAAGAATAAATAATTTTTGAATTTTTTTGGTTATTTTATAATAGTATTCAATGGCTAAAATCTAACCATATTCAAATGATAAGCTATGTTGTGATATTTTCATTGTATAAGGAAGTTAGAATACCATTTCCCAATGACACAACCTGTTGATAGTTAATAACTCAAACATGTGGTGTATATTTAGAACTGTATTATAAGAATGCATACATTGTTAAATGGATGATTCCCTTAGATTTAAGTTTAGTTCATACTAATCACCATGAGAGGTTTTTGATGATTCAAGCACTAAAAAGATGAAGTATCCTTATAAATATAACGATATTCATGTGGTGAATAATAATACTAAAATTTAAGCCAAATTGAATGAATTAAATGTTTAGGGATAAGAAATGTTACATGAAATTGATCGATATTTTCATGGAATTATGGATATATTGAATTCAACTTGAAATTTTCAAGGGATATATAGTGGGACATAATTTCTTTTCACCTTTTTGTTTTCCAAATATTCTAACTTATTTTCCTATGCCCCTAATGTAGGTGGGATAAAGTGTAGATACATAAATTGTTACCATGAAAACAATTATGGGTTCCCAAAATGATTTTTTTGTCTAATTTAGTTATATTTTATAGTATTTTGACTAGGACTATTGAGGTATAGAGTTTTGTATCGTAATATATTGATTAAAAATTTAGATAGTCTACCTAGATATTATGGTAAAGTGAACCTAAAATGAATTGGATCACAATTCCACTAATTTAGAAGATCTCTTAGGAAGATACCTATACTTTATGGAAATGTTTCTTGGTCCATTATGGAATTCTAAATAGTATTTTCAACAAGGGTAGAGGGAAAATGATATAAATGATGAGACCAATGTTCTTTCTAACCATCCCAAAATGAGAACATACAATTTAGGTTATAATTCATGAACCTAAAAGGATAAATAATTTATCTAGATATGGTTAATAAAAAACAATGTTAAAGGAGATCATAGTTCTAGTATATATTATGCCATGGGTGAGTGTGAAAAATTTATGGTCATAATTCTTGTCACCTAAAAAGAGTGAGGTGGTTTTCATAACAAGGGTAATGTATGTTTTGAATTTAATATTAATCACACTACTACAAAAAAATAATGATGGGGGATTTATATATTTTGATTACATATTTCAGGGACCAAAAAAATTGAAAGGTAGTCTACAATGAAATGGTGATTTAATATCCAACATGAATGAGAATTCGAATGCTTCAATGGATTTCCTCATAGGGGAGTCATGTGGTTTAAGCTTATAATGCTTGGATCATGTGGAAGTGATGTGACATGATAACCTAATTGGGTTTTATGTCAAAATAGTGTCCCAATACCTTTGAATGTTGAATGATAGGGACATTAATCATGATATGAGGTATTGGAATCTAGAAAATGAAATGGGATGTGTATATCAAGGATGACATGTGAGGAATATTCGAAAAACAAGTTCAACATGAATATCATAAAAGGTGTATAATGTTTAGAGAACAATTAGTTATGATAAAACATAACTTTTATTTTCATTCTATATTGGGTGAATGTATTATGATCCATATCATAAGAACATATTTATAACAAAAAATAGTTGTTCACTGGAGATGTATATACTTGTTACTGATATCTAGGGACTGTTTTTGGTGATTAAAAATTATCAAGTAAAAAATTGTGGTTCTTAGGGAATAGAAACTCAAAAATTGGTGGAGGCGTTTTATAGTTGAATTAATTATGGTTGGGTTGAATTATTACTTTGAAAAGGAGAGATATAGACTGGTGATAAAAAGGTGGGTATCAAATATAGGGTTTATATGTCACTATATATCTCAAAATAATAAGAATGAACTCACATATAGTTCTTATTAATAATAAAATCATCATTGATCTGAGTCAGATGTAGGGAAAATGAATTTTTTCCCTACAATGGATTGGAACTTGAACTAGATTCATAGTTATTTTATAGAAAAGGTCGTAGTGCATGAGAAAATAAAACATTGAGATTCCTGAATTCCAAGATTATAATAAGGAGAATGGGACTGCTTCACTTTGTTGTTGAGTGACTATAAGTATCCTAATGTGAATGAGTAAATACATCATCCCAAAGGATAAAATTAGTTACATTCACTATTAGGACAAAAATTTGAGATCCAAAAATCACTCTATATCCTACAATAATCAGAATCAAACTACACATAGTTCTTATAAAGTTATAATATTAGGGGTCATTAAAAAAGGACCAACAAGGATAGAAATCACTCAAACACTTGTATTTGGTATTTTTAATAATCATATGTTTGGTAAACATTACATTAATATAGGAACATGTGACCAATGGTTTAATATTTCTATAAAAGATTTCATGTAGAGGGGTGTATTTCAGGTATGGGTTAATTGTTGATGAATTTAATGTTGCAGTCTCATATATAGATTTTGATTTCTTATAGGAGATGTGGAAATTTTTTATGTTCTTCTAGGAACCCCAGGTGTAAGATCTGAGATTTTGGATTCCTTATATTAATATTATCTTCAGTAGATTATTTCATAAAATATTTCAAACTAAAACAAAAACAAAATATTATTATACAATTAAAACCTATCAGTTGAATTAAAAGGTATAAATAATAGTAACCAAATATATATTTATATATATATATATATTATTTTATAAAAAATTGCTTAATTAAAAATTGTGTATAAGAATCTATATTATTATGTGCATTTCATTTTATCCATGAAAAATATATATATAATTGATAACATATTATTTCAGTAAAATATAATATTGATAAACTAATTTTATCATTATTTTTTTTATAGAATTTAAGAGTAATGAAAATAAGAACTTTTAAATGTTTTTATTTATAAAAATTGGTTATCATTGTATATTATGATTTTATTTAATATTAAAATAAAAATTTCAAGATATATAATTTGAAAAAAGAACTTCATTATTGGATTTATAATTTAATTATTTTCTTAAGATGATTTTTTTATTTTTTTTTCTAAAGAGGTTTTTTTTAGGAAAATAATACACAATACCGTTTTTATAAAAAAAATATGATTTTTACTACATTAATATTATATAAGATAAAATTGGAAAATAAATAATTTCTTTTCAAAGGCCAAATTTTATTTTTTATAAGTGAGTTTCAAATTTATAAGAAAATTTATTTACTTTTTAAATGCATAATTTACATTTTAGAACATATGTTGTATTTTTGAAAAAATTGATTTTAATGAATTAGATATTTAGTATTTTAAAATTAATTTTTATCACACTTAGAAATTAAATAATATAAAAAGTTTATAAAATAAAAATTTATTAGGTTTAACTTATCAAATAAGGGACACATTACTTTTAGACATAAATATTATGTTACCTTAGGTAAAAACAAGTTACCATAGTAAAAGCTAAAATGGTAAAAGTAAAAAACTAAGAGTGTGATAGATGAAACATGATTAAAACATGTATGTGATAATGTTGTTGTGTGATTTTTTGACCTTATCACTTATCCACTCCATTATTTCTCAATTTCGGAGATACGGTTCTGAAGAGTGACTTCCCATTATTGAATAGTTTTTAGTAATTTGAAAAATTCCATCTGATTTTACTTTCAAAAGGGTACATCCTCTCCTCAATCCCACTCCAAAAAAACACCACTATGTTTTTTCAGAAACATTCCATAAAATTTACTAATTTTTTTTATCCACCACAAATTGTTTCTAAAAATACCATCCCCCAATGTGTTATCCCCCTTCAGAAAGGACATAATCTAAGAAGTTAGGTATAATTTCACAACTTTTCTCTCTCATTTCTATTTTTTTCCTACAATCCTTAAAATTCAAATTTCATTACAACATAATAAAATGAAAAAATAATCATCCTTATCATAATTATTTTTTATAATGATGTCACAACAATAAACCAGTTTTATCTTTTCCAATCAGAAAAACAAAAAAGTGAATCATCTGTATGTGAGAGTTGCCACCTCTATAGGGTAACTTTTCCATTTCCTTAATTTCAAAATATAGATGGTTGTAATATTTAATTTAACATATAATTATTTCACTAATAAATTCTTTATTATTGTTAAATAATTAACCATATTACTTATCCCTATCTTTATATGGAAAATGAATGTATAATTCTTGTACATGTGTTGGATACCACCTCTGTGGAATGACATGTTTTATTTATTGTTAATTGCATTCATGTCTATTTATAATAATATTTTAGAAAGTAAATATTATGTTTATAATATATCTAAGGTTTTGGGAATACAATTTCAATAATTTATTAATGATATGAATGATAAAAAGTAATTAAAAATATATTTACTTATACAAGGGAACTAAGAATGAAAAAAAAATTATTCATAATTTTTAATTATTTTCTATGAATAAATTATTCGCAAAAATACTTTTAATTATGATATATAACCCTATATAGTAGTAATTAGGATCATTATTCTACTAGTATAATGATATTTCAACAAGATCATATAATAATCACTTATAAATCATGGAATGTTTATGTTTTGGTCGGTTTGACCACTCACTTAAACAATGCTATAAAATAATATCATGGATGAATATGAGAACCAAATTAGTGTAAATATATGATAAAATAAGTATATAATAATTTTTGGATACAATAATGGTAAAATATTATTAAACTCATTAAATAAAAACTCCCATATATTGAAATTATAAATTTATAAACAACCATAAATAATCATATTGTGTACAATAAATGATATAATAATGATATAATTTGGTAGAATACATAATAATGATACTACTATTACAAAACTAGTTTTTAAGGATCAATATTTCTCACACCTTTTGTTGAAAATGGATAACATATAACTAATATACATATATTGAAAAATTATAAATAATATTTATAAAATTTATTTACATGAAAAAGGTTATAAAATATGTTATTATGTTATTTATCTTTTTTATATATGCTCTTATAGTGTATTATTCTAAATGGGAATAAGTTATTTTTTTCTTGGTCACAATTCTTATTCATTGGTATATAATACATTTTTATCCATTATGTTTTCATTATATGTTGTTTTTAAATACAATTAATGTTATATAAAAAAATTCCTTGTAATTATCTGGATATAATATTCCAAATAATATTTTTTTTATTCAATTTCATTTTGAATAAAGTGTATCCTTGGTTGTAAGTCTTTTTGGATACTCAGCTTTCGTTCATTGAATTTTGATCATTATCATGATCTTATTTCATATTCATTAGGTAAATGAAATCATTTATTGTATTATATGTAACTATCTTATTATTTTACTTGTATTTATGTTCCAACCATACATATACTTGTAATATATTTATTACATTACGAATTGTGTTTCCCATTAGGGATAATGATTTCTTAAATCTCATTTATTTGAAATATAAATAGTTTTATTAAATATCGCTCTTACAAGATTGTTTAATCGAAAAAAATATATTTTATTATATGTTATTATAAATTCATATTCGGTAAAATGATGATTGAATACAAAAATGGTTTTATTATGCATTTTTACAATGAGAGTTTTAAATAATGGTTTTTTCAAACAATTTAAAAGGTTTATTTCTTTTCATTATAAAATGTTTTATATTTTTCCACACATATTCTATAGAAAAATTTAAATCACTTTCAAGGTTACATTATGGTAGAATAATATTGAAACTAAATGATTTTACAATATATTACCTAATCATTTAAAAAGTAAATTTTCAATGTTTATTTTTGTTTTTTATATTTTATTAAGGTTGAAAACGTTCTATATGAAATTATTTGAGATTTTATGTATATTTTTTCATACTCAAGAGTATATAACCTCCTAAAATTTATATCACATGAATTATCTTATGATAAATATATTTATTTAAAATTTTGGGGACTGAACCCATGGTATAAAATAATTCAATTATTGATCCATTTATAAAGGATTCTATTCAAAGGATACTTTTTCAATGATGGGTTTATTATACTTAAAAATCATTCAATGATTAATTCATTATACTAGAGTTATATTATTTTGAATTCATACAAATTCTTTCATTGAATGTATATGAAATGATCATTTTTTATCATAATAATGATTCATCACTTCCTTTTTACTACATAATAATTTTCCTTGTATAATGGTAATTTTTATTCAAATTAATTTCCTATATTATTAACATATTTTTTATTTATTTAACTGAATGGAATTCCCTCTAGATTCTATGCATCAATTTATTGGTCAAATTGTGGAAATAACCATAAATCCTTTATACAATCAGTGGAAATTAATAGTGATTAGCTAAGTTGATTAAATAGTATTTTCCTAGAAAGAAAATGAATACCTTTGGATACCAATTTTTGTCTACTTGGGTTATCATGTTTTTTATTTTCATTCATTAATCCTTTTTAAAATGGAAATAACCCCATTTTATTATATGGGTTCTTTGAGACATGTTGAATTAAAAACATTTCATATCCATGTGTTCTTTTTTCTTTAAAAATTTAATGATTTTCATTTGAATATTTTATGAAATCCATTCATATTCATGGGTTTTAATGATGTGATAGTTAGATATTTTAGTATAGAACTATTTTTATGGTTAATCTTCATGTGATGAGTTGTCCCTATATAGAAATCTAATGTATTTTGTAATCTTTTATATCTCACTAGATATTGGTGAAATGTGTAGTGATTATTAAACTAAGATGGAAATCAAGTGAGTGATTCTTGATCCAGCAAGGGAAAAAGGTTAGAGAATACTTATATACCAGGTGAAATAGGCAGTGGTTCCTGGTCCACTATGTTGTTTTTTGATGATTATGTATGTTTTGAAAATATTAAGTATCAATTTTTTCAATGTTATGTGAAATTTTCATGATGTATTACTATGGTAGTCAATTATTTATTATACATGATTTTATGGGTATATGTTATTTATTGATTTGGATAATACCCATATGCTTAACTTATTTTGACTTATCTTATTTCATTTATATCACTTATGTTTTTCTTTACTTATCATTTGTGGTAAAATATTTATTAATATTATTATTCCCTGGTTTATAGGGAATATTAATACATAATATGTGTAGAAAATAATATCTTCTGTTAATAATTTGTGGGATATGTTAATGAAATCATATGTATTTAGTAGTTGTGTATATTGTGGAAAAAAATCCATTAATTTTAATAGGTATGATTTTCTTTATTTAATGTTTTTCCTTGTTATATAAAACTATATACATAAAATCTCTTGGGATTCAATTATAACTAATTATATTCTTTAATTAATAAAATTGGATGGTCTTGTTTTTTGGGTTGTAAAAGTTGGTATTAGAGTTGGGTCTGGATAAATTTATAAAATATGATGCCATCAGTAATGGATAAGTTATGATTTAGAAATATAATAATGTTTAATAATTTATGGTCTATAATAATTTCAAATGTATAGATCACTATTTAGGTTAGTTGAGGCAATACAGAGTATTTTAGGGATTTAGATGACATAGAATTTTGTTAAAACATAACTAATACGTCTTAGTGTAAAATTATATATTGATGTTTTCTTCAACTAGAGATTTTGTGGATCTATTAGAGATTAAATACGTATATGGATATAAGAAACTGGATCCTCTAGTGGTATAGATACCCCGAGGGGTAATCAACATAAATAAATCGAGTTAATCATTGACATGATCTTAACTCTAGTTCCTGAAGAGTGTGATCAAGATTGAATGCCAGAATGGATACCCCAAAAAGACCTACATTGGTCAATTAAATTATATCAATGAACCATTATAATGGACTTATTTCGTATTAAATTAATGGATTAGGTTAATAAGTACTTAATTTAAGCTATTAAGATCTATGAGAGTTAAAATATGAACCACGTATGATATATTTAGAATAAAAGTATCATAGGTTTAAATGCATGTTTCATAGGAAAAGAAATTTTGAGATTTATTTTCCATAATCATATGATCATTTAATATTATTTAATGGAAAATATTCTCAATGGTTTTCAATTTATAATATTCTTGAAATAGGATAACAATAATTAATCTAATAAATATATGTATCATGAAACCATGATGTTTTACAATTAAATAATAGATCTTACATAAATGGTTACTAGTGTTAGTATATGATTATTTTGATGGAAGATGGTTATATTCCTCCTCTTACCTAAGGTAGTGAGGTTGAAATCTTAATAGAAATTAAATCCTGATACTCTTACTTATATCATTTGTGATTCATTTTTATTGATGATATTATAGTATATTATAAAAGATAAAATGATTATGTGGAACATATAAGGATTATAATTTAATTTGGTTCATTCATATGTATTTAAAAATATATAAAATGTTATCATACCAATTAAATTTGATTATAATAAAATGTTAAATTTTTTGGGATAATAATTTTATAAAAAAAGATTTAGGTATTGAAATTTCATAAATTTAATATATGTTTTATTTTCAAGTAATAATGGGTTGATTTATTTTGATTAATGTGAGTTAGATAGTGTTGATATACATAAAATTGTTTATTTATTTAATATAAAAGTTATCTATGCTATTTTTTGGATGATAATAACATATTTGGGATCACTATACACATAGACCAGTGTGTGACTTTATGAATTAGAGGACTATGATAAGAGTTAAATATTTATATAATATATGATTATGAAATTAAATAATGTCTTTGGTGATTGAAATTCATTTGGTAAAGGTATGTAATGGAGAATATATGATTATAGTATATATATATAATGGGATACATGATTGTATGAATGATTAATGTATTTTGGGGAAATATAATTAGCTTGATATATGGAATATTTGTAGTTATATCTCAAAAGATAGATATGTTAAGATTACCCACACCAACATTCACACTACAACATTAATCACCTTTAGTGTCGGTCTTTTAGCGGCGGTTTATTAAAAACTGCCACGAAACCCATTTATTTTTTCATAGTGGTGACACTCCCCCCCCCCACACTCGAGATGACCCTCTTCTCCCCCTAACACCTGTGACGCTTCTCCCCCCGATGAGCCCCAAACCTAGCTGCGCTACCCTCCCGTTCTACCGGTGACCTCGCCTGTAAAGACCCCTAAAAATCAAGGGAATTTTCTTTTTTAATTTTCTTTTGGATTTTACAAGAACATTGTTTCTGACGGAACCTGATTCCAAGGCCCGGTGTGCCTAGAATCATTTTCCAAAGTTTAGCTCGGGTACGTTCAGTGAACGAATGAGCGGGTTTTTCTAACTTTTTAACCGGTGATCGGAATTGAAATCTGAGGGCACCGATGAACTCGCAGCACCGGTAACTGCTTAAGAAGACCCCTTTCTGGAGTCGCATTTTCTTGGGTTGAGTTGTTTAATTAATGTGTGGGATAATAATATAATTGTTTTACAATTATATTTTCTTTTCTTGTTAAGTGGATTAAGTGTTGTTCCACAACACTTTTCCTCTCTCTTATGTGGTTATAACATATGTAAGGGAGTTAGGGGTGGGACCCACTTGTTGATAACTACCTTTGAGAGGATTAAGGTGGGGTGGGGCCCACACGAGCCCCACCGTTTCTTTTATTCTCAAGTAATTCACCTTCACCCATATTAATGAAGTCAAACCGTGCGTTTATTCTGTTTAAGAAATGCCTCATTAATTTGGGCGGTTAAATTGTTACAAGTAACTCATTGAATTGATTGTTTCTTTTTGAATTTCAAAGGTTGAGTCGTGCATTAATAAAATAAGACTGTTCTTATTTTATTTCTGTTGGAACTTGTTGCGTGGAGAGGATTTGGAGGAAAGCGCTCTTCTTCGACGAAGAACGTGAAGAACGCAAAGAACGCGAAGAACGCGAAAAACGCACCGAACACCGACAAAGAAATCCAAATCCTCGGAAATCAATGACGCTCCTTCCGTGACATTTCTTCCGCGACGATCCTTCTTTTCCATGATGATCCTCTTCTTCCACGATGGTTAATTCCGTGACGAACTCTCATTCGATGACAACGTTGTGGTAGGGAATTATTTTTAGAACGATTTTATTCCCTTGATTCTTTCATTCTAAAGAAAACAATGAACACGGATCAACTTATTATCTAGTTGATCCGCGAACGTTTTTCTTGCGGGTTAGAATTAATTTGTTGCGGGAAGTTGCGGGGGTTTATTTTTATTGTTGATCGTGATCTCATCTTTCGCCTTTCTTGGTTTCAATTGGGCCGCTTGTTATCATAATAACGGGAGGAGGTCAGGCCGCAAAAAAATGGCTGACCCTCCTCCCCCCTGTTTGTTTGAATTTGTTGCGGAACGTGAAAGGCAACGCGGTACCGTTGCACCGTGCGGAAATGAGAAAGAACGCGGCGAAGAAGCGCGGCGTCGTCGCGCCACGCCGTTGAGGCCGAACGAAACCGTGGGTGGAGTCAGGGCCGTGGAGGCGATTTGAAGACTCCGCAGTTTGTTGTCGAAGTGAAGATCGACATAAGATGGTGTGGTGGGCCGTGAAGACGTTTTGAAGCCATCGCAGTAAAGGTCGGGTCCCGAGAGGACCGTTAGTGAAAGCGGCGGGCAAAACTGACCACCAGATCACGCCCGGTGGTCTACGGAAGACTCTGTCGGCGCGCCAGAGGCGGCGGCTGGCACCGGCCAGCCACCAGGAGACGGCGGCGCCCGGCGCGCCACCGGAAACAGCCGCCGCGACTGAAGCTGCGGTGGCAGGCCTCTTGTTCCGCGACCGCGTCGGATAGGAGAGGCGGGACGCGGCGCTCGGCCGCGTTCGCTGGCAAGGGGTGGCCCCACGCGGGGCTGCGGTTAGCGAAGCAAGCGGGGGGCAGCGCCCCCCCCCCCCCCCGCATCTCAATGCTCGGCCGGTTCGGCCGAGCCTCCAAGCCGGCGCACCGCGCGGCCAGACCGCATCACCCGAGCCAGGCCGGGTCGCGCCAGCCAAGCCTGGCCGCGCCGCGCCCTGATGTGCCGGAACCAGACCCAGGGTGGGTCGCCCCGGTTCGGGCCGACCCATGGGGGTTGGGTCGGGCCGGGCCGAGCCCAGACCCCCCATTTTGGATTGTTTCCATTCAAACACCCATAACATGGGTTATGGACCTCTGATCGACGCACCGCCAGTTGGGATGTGATCCTTGGATCGAGACGGTCGTTTTGGTATGTTACACTCATGGTTTCAGAGAACTTTGGGTTCGGCCGGGTTGGTTCGGATACGAAACCAACCGGGCCCTCGAAGCAGAAATGCTTATATCTTGAGTTACGGACGTCCGATTGACGTGCCGTCGACTTTGTTATTTTCCTCTTGATGAGACGGAACTTTTGGATTATTTCTCTCGAGGTTTGGATACCGTCGAAGTGCTGTCGGGTTGGTTCTCTCACGAAACCAACCGGGCCCCTGGAACGAAAAATCCAACAACTCACAGACCGGGCGTCCGATTGACGCGACGTCTGTCTCGTTGAATTAATCTTGAGTAGATGGAACTTTTGGCATTCTTCACCTGAGTTTTTGATGCAGTTGGATAGTGGTCAGGTTGGATTGCACCCGAAATCCAACCGGGCCCCTGGAACGGAAAAGCTGATAACTTTCAGACTGGACGTCTGTTTGACGAACCATCAGCGGCGTTGGTGATCACGTGGAGAAGCGGTCCCTATGAGTATACCCTATGAGTGTTCGGGGTACAGTTGAGATACGGTCGGGTTGGTTCGCACAAGAAACCAACTGGGCCCCGGGGACAAAAAGGCTAGTAACTCACAGACCGGGCGTCCGATTGACGCACCGTCTGTTGCGTTGAGACCCCTGTGATGAGGCGGTCCATTGAGATAATTTTTCTTGGAACTTTGAGATACATGGAGTATCGACCTATAGCTCATGGAGCGGACCCTCCCAGAGATGAGCGTATGGAGTACGGAGACCGTGTAGCCGACTGAGACCTGACGACTGCTTGACCGACTCGACTTGGGGTGAGTCAACTAGCCCAGTGGACAGAGCACTACTTTATTTGGGTGCAGACCCATGGCGGACAGAGCACTACCTGTGTGACAGTGCTGACCCGCAGTACTCGTCTGGAGAGTACCTCGGCAGGCTATTAGGGGGTGTGCACTACTATGTTTGGGTGGCATACCCTGGCGGGAAGAACTACTATGTTTGGGTGGCTGGCCCGTGGTACTTGACA
The DNA here is from genome assembly GCA_963277665.1 of Viscum album. NCBI lineage: Eukaryota > Viridiplantae > Streptophyta > Magnoliopsida > Santalales > Viscaceae > Viscum > Viscum album. The sequence continues at coordinate 2,000,718,874 of OY728135.1, read as the reverse complement.
GGAGGAGTACCTCAGCAGTCTTAGGTTAGTGATCAAAATCTCGGAGTCGTGACAGGACCACTGTACACTCCAGAGACGGGGCTCTTCAGCAGTTACGGTTTCGATAATGAAAATCCTAGTTTGAGCTGAGTCTATGACCATTGGGTTTACCTTTTGATTGAGATGGGTCACTTGATAACTTAGGTATATGTATGGGCATATACCTGGGTAGTGGTTATCCGATGATTTCATAATCTTGTGTTTCATCATGATTGAGATGGGTTACTTGATAACTTAGGTATATGTATGGGCATATACCTAAGTAGAGGTTATCTGTTGAGATCTTCATTGTGGTTATCCTTGTTTGTTTTAGTGATTCCTTGAGGGTCTCGAGGTTCCTACTGAGTATCGTTATACTCACCCCTGCACGGGCTATGCCCGCACCTTGTTGTGTTGGTTGCAGATGACGTGCAGTGCTGACGGAGGCTGAGTGTTCGAGGACTGGATGGTACCCGGAGGTGGACCACCCGACGAGTCAGTATCCGGAGGTGGACTTCACAGTGAGACGACACTCGAAGGGGGTTGACGGGCGAGATCATCGAGGAGCTCCGCTATCTGTACCTACCCTACAGGTAGGATACATGGTGGATGATCCAGGAGCCGCGCTATCTGTACCTACCCTTCAGGTAGGATCCGTGGTGGACGATCCAGGAGCTACGCTATCTATACCTACCCTTCAGGCAGGATCCAAGGAGGACGACCCAGGAGATTCTTCTTTTCTTCTAGCTATTTTTCTTTTTCTGTTGTACTTTTGTTCAGTTGTAGCTGTATTTCCAGTTGGGTTTGTATTCCGGCCCATTTACTTTTCATCACTTTCTTTATACTTAGTGTTTTACTTCCTCTTGTACTCTGTGGTGTTTTTTTACTTTTATAAAAGAAATTCCTTCCCATTTATAGGTATTTACGCCTTTGGTGCTAGTCGCCAGCCCCTAGCCTATGGAAGGTGAGCTTGGGGTAGTCACGGAATTGGCCACGAGGACGGGTCGTGACAAATTGGTATCAAAGGAGTCGGTTCTACCGCATAAATTAAAACTCTAATATTTTCTTTCTGTGAAGCGACAGTGTTAAGAGTACCGAGTGTGGTTTCAGTTCAGGGAGTCCAGTGTTATTGCGGGCGGCCGACGTATCCGTACACCAGGACCCTGACAACAGATTTTCAACTTTGTGCACGAAAACACTGATTGCCTGGGTGTTTCCAGAAGTTTTTAAAAATCAGCTCAAACTAAGTCATCTCACCAGATATAATTGTTTGACAGAGTCACATTGTTTCTTTTAGGATCCCTTTTCACAGAAGACTAGCTAGAGCCCAGAGGGATGTGCGTACTAACAACCTATCGAGCAACGAGGATTCGGGACAGGGCCATCTTGTAGTTGAGGCACCAACGGAGGCACCAGTGGTACTACCATACGTTGGGCCACCGATTCCACCAATCCCGGCAGTAGGTGATTCATGCCACTTGAGCGCTCTGCATGAGTTACAGCGCCAGAGGCCACCCAGGTTCTGGGGAGAGACAGACCCGCAGGCGGTTGAGGATTGGCTGGAGGTTGTGGTGAGAGTCTTCAGGCTAATGGGGATGCCCGCAGACTTCATGGTGATCTTTGCTTCCAGCCTTCTTTAGGCATCATAAAGCAGGTGGTGGAGCCACTTCTTCCAGTTTTTCAATGGGATGACCTTCACATGGGAAGACTTCGAGACCTTCTTCAGGGTGGAGTTTGTGCCAGTAGCTCTACACCCCGAGTGTGTTCAGGAGCTGCTACCTTTGCCGCAGGATTTTCGATCAGTAGCCAAGTCATATGTGGGCAGTAGACAGATGATGCAGAGGTCCAAGAGGACCATAGACAGCTGTACGAGGAGCAGGAAGTGTTATGAATGCGGAGGAAAGGGTCACCTGGCATGTGACTGTCCAACTCCTCATACAGTCGATCCGCAGGTGTTGGAGGATCCACCGAGACAGAAGCAGCGGCAGGTGCTTTAGTAACAGCCGAGTAGTGGAAAAGACAGTAGAGCTCCGAGAGTAGGTGGACAGGAGTAGAAATAGTGGATATGTCCCTTGTACTTCTAGTTCCATGTTGCTGTTGTATTTGTGTCTTTGTGCTATGAGCTGCAATAATAAAAAGACACTTATCTTTGTTTGTTTTCCTGTCCTTTTGTTTGGTTGATACTGAGTGGTCCCGGTTAAAACTGTTGACTTGACCCTCACTTTCAATATTTCTACTAGAGGAGACCCAGTGACCTCACACTGATGCCGACAGTGTGACTCGACCCTTGGAGGCGAGAGATACAGTTGGATCTCTTGGTAGTTACGTCGAGGCCTTACGACGTCATCAATGGCATGAATGCACCATTCATGTCAGGATTAACTGTATTAGACAATGGGCTTAGTTCATCTAGAGGATGAGACCGAGTTTCTCTTTTCGGCAAGGGAGAAATCTTAGCATCTCTTACAGATCATAGGCAAAGAAGGTGCAGGTCATCCAGGAGCGGATGAAGACTGCACAGTGAAGTAAGAAACAGGAAACTGGCACTAGTCTTAGAGACTCGGGCATGTTAAATGTTTCAAGAAGATGAATATTTAAGGAGATATGAGTCTGCGAAGCAACAGGCATGGAGGCAGAGCTAGGAGAGCAGCATGAGGTGGTGTATATTTTTAACATTCTACAACCACCCGTCTTAGTTGCCCCCGCCAGGCTCAGGGAGCTGGAGGGTGAGGGAAGAGAGTAGTTGTATGCGGTCAAGGAGTGTGACCCAATGGCTCTAAAAATGATTCAAGGGATAGTCTGTGTCCACTACTCGCTTCCGTAGTAACAGACGTTGATATGAATCATTCTTTTCTTCCACGATTCTTGTCACAGACCTAGAGTTTCCGATAAGCCGTAGACTTGAACCTCACGTCTGAAGATACCTTGGGAAAAGACTCGATAATCACACTTACGCTGATAGTGTGGTCAGACCCTCGATGTGAGAGTTTCGGTTGGAATCTCTTGGTGGCAGCGTCGAGGCATTACGACGTTGGTTTGAGTATGCACTGGGCAATCACAGTTCATACAAAGATTGACTGTATTAGGCAAAAAGGGCGTGGTTTAACTACGACGTCGGGATGGGTTCTTTGGTCGGTGAAAAGGAAACCCCAGGCAGCACAGGATAAACTCATACATAGGAGGGTGCGACTGATCACTCTTGAGTCGTTCAACATTACCTTCATGGGAGCAGTCGTTTTGAGTTCCAGTTCTAATAGGAATTGGAGACCTCTAGAGTTCAAGGATGACGATCACGTCCTTATACGAGTCTCACCACGACGAGGTTTACGGAGATGTGGCCAAGTCGGCAAGTTATCTCCGAGGTTCTGTGGACCATTTCTAGGTCCTCGGCTGGGTAGGCGAGGTGGTTTACCGCTTGACCCATCCACCTCAGTTGCACCAGATGCACGACGACTTCCACGTATCTCAACTGAGGAGATACGTGCATGATCCTTCACATATCATCGACCATGGGGAGCTGGACGATGGCTATGGGGTGTCTTTCACGGAAGTTCCAGTGTGGATCGAGGATCGACAGGAGCAGATCCTACGAGGACGGTAAATTCCTCGGGTGCACTTTCTTTGGTTGCACGGGAACCTCTAGGTGAGCACATGGGAGCAGAAGGCTCAGATGCGTGCTCAGTACCGCTTTTGTAACCCTAGTTTGTGTTAAATATTTATGAGGACGTAAATCCCTGAGGTGGGAGTAATTTAAAGACCCATAAAATTAAAGGGAATTTTTATTTATTTTCTTTGGGATTTTACAAGAGCGTAGTTTCTGACAGAACATGATTCTGAGGCCCTGTGTGCCCAAAATCATTTTCCAAAGTTTAGCTTGGGTACGTTCAGTGAACGAACGAGCGGGTTTTTCTATGTTTTGAACCGGTGCTCGGAATTCAAATTTGAGGGCACCGATGAACTCGCAGCGCCAGTAATTGCTTAAAAAGACCCCTTTCGGGAGTCTCATTGTCTCGGGTTGAGTTGTTTAATTAATGTGTTGGATAATAATACAATTTTTTTACAATTATATTTTCTTTTCTTGTTAAGTGGATTAAGTGTTGTGCCACAACACTTTTACTCTCTCTTATGTGGTTATAACCTATGTAAGTGAGTTATGGGTGGGACCCACTTGTTGATAACTACCATTGAGAAGATTAAGGTGGGGTGGGGCCCACACGAGCCCCAACATTTCTTTTCTTCTTATGTAACGCACCCACACCCCTTATTAATGAAGTCAAACCATGGGTTTATTTTGGTTAAGAAACGCCTCATTAATTTGGGTGGTTAAATCATTGCAATTAACTCATTAAATTGATTTTTTTCATTTTGAATTTCAAAGGTGGACTCGTGCGTTAATAAAATTAGACTGTTCTTATTTTATTTATGTTGGAACTTGTTGCGTGGAAAGGATTTGGAGGAAAACGTTCTTCTTCGATGAAGAACGCAAAGAACGCGAAGAACGCAAAGAATGCACCGATCTCCGACGAAGAACGCCAAATCCTTGGAAATCAACGACGCTCCTTCCGCGACGTTTCTTCTGTGATGATCCTTCTCTTCCACGACGATCCTCTTCTTCCGCGACAGTTAATTCCGCGACGAACTCTCGTTCCATGACAACGTTGAGTTAGGGAATTATTTTGAGTACGATTTTATTCCTTTGATTCTTTCATTCTAAAGAAAACAAAGAACACAGATCAACTTATTATCTTGTTGATCCGCGAACATTTTCCTTGTGGATTGGGAATAATTTTTTGCGGGAAGTTGTGGGGGTTTATTTTTATTGTTGATCATGATCTCATCTGTCACCTTTCTTGGTTTCAATTGGGCCGCCTATTATCATAATAACGGGAGGAGGTCGGACCACATGAACATGGCCGACCCTCCTCCCCCCTGTTTGTTTGAATTTTTTGTGGCATGTGAAAGGCAGTGCGGTACCGTTGCACCACGCGGAAACGAGAAAGAACGCGGTGAAGAAGCGTGGCGCCGTCGCGCCGCGCCGTTGAGGCCGAACGAAACCGCGGGCGGAGTCGGGGCCGGAGAGGTGATTCGAATACTCCGCAGTTTGTTGTCGAAGTGCGGATCGATGGATGATGGTGAGGCAGGCAGCAAAGGCATTTTGAAGCCACCGCAGTAAAGGTTGGGTCCTGGGAGGACCGTTGACGAAAGTGGCAAGCAAAACGGACCACCGGAGTGCGTCCGGTGGTCCCCGGAAGACTCCGCTGGCGTGCCTCGCCGGCACGGTGGCGCCCGGTGCGCCGCCGGGAAGGGCCACCGTGGCTGAAGCCGCAGCGGCAGGTCGCTCGTCCCACGACCGCGCGGGACCGGAGAGGCGGGACGTGGTGCTCAGCCGCGTCCGGTGGCAAGGGGCGGCCCCACGCGGGGCCGCAGTTAGCGAAGAAAGCGGGGGGCAGCCCCCCCCCCCCCCCCCTCCGCGTCTCAACGCTCGGCCGGTTCATCCGAGCCTCTAGGCCGGCGCGCCGCGCGGCCAGACCGGACCGCCCGGGCCGCGCCGCGCCGTGCCAGCTGAGCCGGGCCGGGCCGCACACTGATGGGCCGGACCCGGACCCAGGCCGACCCAAGGGGGTTGGGCCGGGCCCAGACCCCCCATTTCGGATTATTTCCATTCAAACGCCCATAACATGGGTTACAGACCTCTGATTGATGAAATATCAGTTGAGATGCGATCCTTGGATCGAGACGGTCGTTTCGGTATATTACACTCAAGTTTTCAGAGAACTTTGAGTTCGGCCGGGTTGGTTCAGATACGAAACTAACCGGGCCCTCGGAGCGGAAACACTTATATCTTGAGTTCCGGATGTCCGATTGACGTGCCATCAACTTTGTTGTTTTCCTCTTAATGAGATAGAACTTTTGGCTTACTCTGCTCAAGGTTTATATGTTGTCGGAGTGCAGTCGGGTTGGTTCTCTCACGAAACCAACCGGGCCCCTGGAACGAAAAAGCCAATAACTCACAGATCGGGCGCCCGATTGACGCGCCGTCTGTCTCGTTGAATTACTCTTGATGAGACGGAACTTTTGGCATACTTCTCCTGAGTTTTGGATGCAGTTGGATAGTGTCCGGGTTGGATTGCACCCGAAATCCAACCGGGCCCCTTGAACGGAAAAACATATAACTTTCAGACTGGACGTCTGTTTGATTAACCGTCAGTGGCGTTGGTGATCACGTGGAGAAACAATCCCTATGAGTATACCCTATGAGAGTTTCGGGTATAGTTGAGATACGGCCGGGTTGGTTCGCACACAAAACCAACCGGGCCCTGGGGACGAAAAGGCTAGTAACTCACAGACCAGCGTTCGATTGACGCGTCGTGTGCTGTGTTGAGACCCCTGTGACGAGGCGGTCCTCTGTGATACTTATTCGTGGAACTTTGAGATACTTGGGGTATTGACCTATAGCTCGTGGAGAGGACCCTCCCAGAGACGATCGTGTGGAGTACGGAGACCGTGTAGCCGACTGAGACCTGACGACTGCATGACCAACTCGACTTGGGGTGAGTCGACTAGCCCAGTGGATGGAGCACTACTTTGTTTGGGTGCAGACCCATGGCGGACGGAGCACTACCTGTGTGACAGTGCAGACCCGCGGTACTCGTCTGGAGAGTACCTCTACAGGATATTAGGGGGTGTGCACTACTATGTTTGGGTGGCATATCCTAGTGGGAAGCACTACTGTGTTTGGGTGGCTGGCCCGCGGTACTCGATAGGAGGAATACCTCAGCATTCTTAGGTTAGTGATCATATCTCGGAGTCATGACAGGACAACTGTACACTCCAGAGACGGGGCTCATTAGCAGTTACGGTTTCGATAATGAACATCCTGGTTTGATCTGAGTCTATGACCTTTGTCTTTACCTCTTTATTGAGATGGGTAACTTGATAACCTAGGTATATGTATGGGAATATACCTGGGTAGTGGTTATCCGATGATTTCATAATCCTGTGTTTCCTCATGATTGAGATGGGTTACTTGATAACTTAGGTATATGTATGGGAATATACCTAAGTAGAGGTTATCTATTGAGATCTTATTTGTGGTTATCCTTGTTGGTTATAGTGAGACCTTGAGGGTCTCTGGGTCCCTACTGAGTATCGTTATACTCACCCCTGGATAGGCTATGCCCGCACCTCGATGTGTTGGTTGCAGATGACAGGCAGTGCTGACGGAGGCTGAGTGTTTGAGGACTGGACGGTACCCGGAGGTGGACCACCAGACGAGTCAGTATCCGGAGGTGTACTTCACAGCGAGACGAAACATGGAGGGGGTTGATGGGTGAGATCATTGAGGAACTGTGCTATCTGTACCTACCCTTCAAGTAGGATCGGTTGTGGACGATCCAGGAGCTACACTATCTGTACCTACCCTTCAGGTAGGATCCATGGTGGACGATCCAGGAGTTGTGCTATATGTACCTACCCTTCAGGTAGGATCCGAGGAGGATGACCCAGGAGCTGCTTCCTTTCTTCCGTCTGTTTGTCTTTTTATGTTGTACTTTTGTTCAGTTGTAGCTGTATTTCCAGTTGGGTTTGTATTCTAGCCCATTTACTTTTCAGCACATTCTTTGTACTAAGTGTTTTACTTCCGCTTGTACTCTGTGGTGTTTTGTTACTTTTATAAAGGCAATCCCTTCCTAGTTATCGGGATTTATGCCTTTGGTGCTAGTCGCCAACCCCTGGCCTATGGAAGGCGAGCATGCGGTAGTCACGGCATGGGCCCTGAGGACGGGTCGTGACATCGCCGCCCGTCACGACTGACCCCCCTTCTCCCCCTGACACCCATGATGCCACCTTCTCCCCCGACCCCGTTGAGTTACTACCCTAGGTCGGCTCCCCTCCTCTACCACCGGTGGTTTACATATTCATAGATATTGTTTTACATATTTTTGTGGACCCTTCAGTGCATAGGGTTGTAGACACATACAAACCTTTGTGAGTGTATCACAACTAAGTGGTATGGTTTTGATAATTTTAGAATATGGAAGGAATCATATTCAATGGGATACACATTTTCATGTATATTGTTTCTTATGGGTTTTAGTAATGTATTCCTATAATCTAGATCCCATTCATTCTTTGGGTTTGGTTTCATTCGTGATGGAAGTGTTTCATGTTTTAATGATCACATGTTTATCTTATAGATGATTTGTATATTTCAATTTATTTAAATTTCATTAAAAAAAATTATATAATGAATTTACTGGAATATAGAATGTTTTAAATCCATCTAATAAATGATTAATTGGAATTTTTTTCAAAATAAATTACTTAATCAAATTTGTTTCATTTTTAAGATAGAACAAAATTTTCCATGGTCATAGACATTGTATAGATTCATGGTGGTATATTACTATGAACTTTTCGAAAACCTTTCATATATTATTGGGTATATGGAGGTATGGTCTTTTAGTAAGTAGATAAATAGAATAGTGTCATGTATCTTGAATCCATCTCTAGGTTTTTTGTAACTTTAATAGTGGGGTTGGATAGTGGTAATGGATAGTCACATGGAGACTTTGTTTTAGTTTCTTTTCATGTTTATCTTTCTAGATTGGTTTATTTATATCTCATAGTCATGTAATTTTTCATCTATGATGTAATCTGATTGATTATATTTATCCTGTTATATATGAGAGATATCGCCATGTTATTTTAGTGTGAAATCACTCCCATGGTTATGTGTGTTGATACTCAGGTGCTTGTTGCTTGCCCATGGTGATCAGGAATTCTCATTGGGACCCATGTTGGTTCATTAAAAAATATTATTATAGGAGGTTTTATTTCTATGCGTGGTTGGTAATAAAGAATTATTTTATAATAATATCTAGGAGTGTGTCCATCCATGTTTCACCACACACATTGAACTAAGTTATCTTTATGTGGAATTGATTCTTTTACTTTTTGACTATACTTTTATTGTGCTTATTTTATTTTCTATATTCTCCTTATAACATCCATTTATATAACTAACATGTCAGTTTCTTCATCGTTATAATGTTTGAACTTTCAACATGGAAACTGTTAACTTTCCTCTTTTTTATTAGTTCTTTTAGATGATGAATCTTTCATAAACTTCTCAAATTTAGATTCCAAGGACTCTTACATTCCCTATGTGAAATATTCTTAGGAAGTGTTTTTCTTAAAATATTATTTCACTTTTTTCTAAGGGTGATTTATATTTATTCACTAACTTATGTGGCCTTATTTTCTTTTACGATTAATATATATTTTGATATGAACATGGACCCATATTATTAATACTACTTTTTCATACATCACACACATTTTCAAAATTTCCAATTATTTTTTATGTATACATGTTTCCTTTAACCTATGGATGTTTCTTCTTCATATCTAGATTTCTATCCCTTAGAATTGGATTCCATTCTAATTTTTCATTTAACGGTCTATACCAATAATCTAATTCAAAATAAATGATTTTTTTCACAACACCAACATTGATCCACAACCCATGATCATCTTATTTCATTTGAATATTGACATTAGGTCGTGTTTATAAATTGTTTAGATCTTTAAGGGAAACCAACCTCCTTAATTTCTTTATCCACCTTAGCTAAGGTGTAATATTGCATAAAAAATTTCAAAATCCATACTTGTACATAATTTTTTTCCTACCCACTCCCTTCATAAAAAAAGATATAAAAACATTATTACCAGATGGTACATCTTCCATAACAGTGGTCCAATTCTACTAAATTCAGTGCTTTATATCCCTTGTTATAAACCATATTCAATGTGACATCATTGATTCTCTTAGTTAAGGCTTGGAAACCTCTTTTTATTCTAGAACAATCCATTTTTTATGTAATTCCAGATTCAACAAGTGACATTACTTTATAAAGAATCTTCTAGATCAAGTTTTGAAGAAAAAAAAGTGGTTTCTTAACACCAATTGCTGAGTCATTATCATCCATGACACTTTTTTATCATATTTTATATCAAATGAGACTTGAAATAATTATTAAATCATTTATTTCATGCATTTTTGTATTTAATCAGATCTTCCTTTAGTTGAATAACATGTACTTTATTAGCACATCCACCCCATGGATCATATCTCCCCATAAATATTGGGCCACTTCAAACAATGGTTAGAATTATTTAATTTAATGGGAGAGGGGAACCTCCAACATTCTTAAGTTGAGTAATGTGATTGGAATTTGTTCACTCACCCTAATTTCCTAATTTAATTATAATCCTTTGTGGTGGTACTACGTTAGATGACACTATTAGTGGGTGATTTACCATATGTATTGATATAGGAAACCCTTATGTAACATATTTATATATTTTATCAACTAGTATATATGAATCTCCTTCCCTATTTTGTAACAATTATGTGTTTTTTTTTTTAATATTGTGTAGGCACATTTTGATATACATGGATAAAAGCTGGATCACATTCTTGGGGAACGCACCTCAGTATATTAAGGGTTTGAATGAGTTTTTAGATTTTGAAATTTCTAATTGATCCGTTCAAGGGAGAATAATATGTCCATGTCCTAAATGTAAATTTAGAATATGGTTGAAGAGATATGGTGTTTATGAACATTTAATATTGGATAAATTCCTTGGTAAATATTTTTATTGGATTTTCCATAGAGAATTGAACGTTATAGAAAGGTTGAGCATTGATGTCAATCCATAGAATGACCTCCCAACATCATCTAAAATGGAAAATGAAACGAAAAACCTTATAAATGATGCATTCGTCACTACAAGAGACCACCATCAACATCAAAATATATCAGAACAAACAGATGAGGGTTCTACAAATAGCAATAAGACATGTGATGTTTTTGAGACTGTAGGACAACCATATAAAGATTGTAACATATCAGTGGATCTTCCTCTTGATTCTGTGGATACTAATGTAAGAGAAAACTTCACTGGGGAAAATATCTTCCATGATTTATTTGATGATGGAAATCAAGAGTTTTATAGTGGATGTTTGAAATATACAAAACATTCTTTTATGCTGAGGTTGTACCATATCAAATGTCTATGTGGAATTAAAAATAAGGCAATGTCCATGATATTGGAATTTTTGTGTGATGCATTTCTTCAAGCAAACACCCCCGAGTCTTTTTATGATATGAAAAAATTTGTTAATAGTCTTGGTCTGAATTATACAAAAATACATGTCTGTCCCAAAGATTGTATTATTTATTGGCGAAAGGATTCAAGTAGACAAGATTGTAAAAAATGTTATTCTTCTAGATGGAAGTCAATTGGTGGTTTTGGAAGTCTGAATCAACATAAATTCATAAAGAAGAAGAAAAGGAACACATGTACAATGTTTTTGTGTTAAATTCCTCTAAATCATCAATTGCAATGATTATTCATGTCATCAAAACTACCGAACACATGGAGTGGCATTCTGTAGATAATAAAAATGATGGGTTAATGAGACATCCACAAGATTCACAATCGTGGATGAAATTTGATTCATTACATTCAGATTTCTCAGCTAATCCTAAGAATGTTTGATTGGGATTGGCTAACAATGGATTCAACCCATTTGGGACTTTGAGTACCAGTTATAGCATTTGGCCAGTTGTTTTGATCACTTACAATCTGCCTCCGTGGATGTGTATGAAAAAAATGTCTTTCATCATTTCGATGATTATTCCTAGAAAAATAATGTCTGGAAATGATATTTATGTATACTTAAATCCTTTAATTGAATAATTACAAGAGTTGTGAAGCAATGGTGTTGATACATTTGATGCTTCTTGTAAGACAATGTTCAAAATGCATACATATTTAATGTGGACAATTAGTGACTTCCCAGGTCTTGGGAATTTATCTAGTTGGGACACTTACATGGGTTTGGCTTGTCCTATTTGTAACATTGATTTTGAGCCCAAACGGCTACCGCACAGTAGAAAATGGTGCATTTTGTGCCATGGAATATTTTTTGATGCATCTCATAGATTTCGGCTGAACAGATCAAAATTTAACAGTTTAACTGATCATAGACCACCTCAAAAGTTGTTAACTGGTTCTGAAATATTGACACAACTTGGAAATTCAGAAATAGTACTTTGGAAGGTTTTTCATTGGAATAATAGTGGGAAATGGGTTCGAAGTGCATCGTTAAGCGAAATCAGAACGCAACAATGGAAGAAAAAAAGTATATTCTTCAAAATCCCATAAAGATAATTTAATTTGTTGCAGCATAATCTTGATGTGATGCATATTGAGAAGAATGTATATGAAAATTTTATTTTCACATTTCTTAATGAGTGTGGAAAGTCTAAGTATCATCTCAATGCTCGCAAATACTTACAAGCAATGAACATAAAACGTGATCTATGGCCAAATGAGAATGAAAAGTATCCTCCGACAATTTTTGAAATGAAAAATAGGGATAATGATACATTCATTTGAATTTTAAAGAATATTAAGGTATCTGATGGGTATTCAAATAACATCTTGAGGTGTGATGAATTGAAGAATCGTAAATTAAATGGATTGAAAATTCAAAATTCACATATTTTGTTATAGTAGTTACCACCATTGGGATTGCATACATTATTACCTTAAAAAATTATTGTTTTTGTACTCCAATTCTGCACATTCTTCAAACAACTATGTGAGAAATCTCTACATCCATTTTAGCTTTAAATCCTCTAGGAGAGGTTTTTGTTGAACTTTTGTGCAATGGATATGATCTTTCCTCTACCATTTTTTACTGTAATATTGCATTTAACTGTGCATTTGGTTGAGGAAGTTAAATTAGGAGGCCCCGTTCAATATTGATGGATGTATCCAATTGAGAGTTATTTTATTTATATGTTTTTAAGTTAATTAAACAATTTTTGGCACATAATTAAATTAATAATTATGTTTATTTTCATTCACAGTTATCTTGGTCATCTGAAATCATACGCGAGAAATAAAGCTCAACCACAAGGCTCTATTGCTGAAGGCTATTTGGTTGAGGAGTGTCTTACCTTTTGTTATAGATACTTGGATAATATTGAGACAAGATTTAATCAATTTGGAAGTATTGAAGACACATCGAATCAATCTCAAATACATCATAAATCAAAATTATTTCCTGCTATTGGCCGATCAGTTGGGAGGACCTCAAATGTGACACTGACAGAATTGGAATTATTATAGGCACATAGATATGTGCTGTTGAATAGTGAAATTGCAGATCCATTTATTGAAGAGTTGAGAATACAAAAAAAAGGACGAATGAGAGGCCAAACACGAAATGATAAATATATAACAAAATCTGTTAATAGAGAGATTCTAGAATTGTTTGGACGACATGTAAGTTCATAAAAATTGCAATAAACATGAATATGAGTTTGACACATATATTTTTTAAATCTAATAAAGTATATTTCTTTTTTTAGATCATGGATACTGATACTCGAGCAGTGGTGTCAGAAGATTTTATGTTTCTTTCTCGAGGTCCTCTAAAACAAGTTAGAATGTTCGACGCTTACAACATGAATGGATTTAGATTTTTTACAGTCGATCGAGAAGAGGGTTTGAAAAAACAGAATAGTGGTATATTTACATTTTCTGAAGTGTAATACTATGGAAATCTAACTGATATTATTGAATTAAACTACCACAAACATTTTTCAATTGTTTTATTGAAATGAAATTGGGTCAATATTATCAGAGGTGTTAAAAGAGATTCCTTGAAAATTACTTCTTTGAACTTCTTTCACTTGATGGATGTTGGTGATCATGAACTGCACGATCCATATATCTTATCATCGTAAGAAAAAATGGTATATTATGTGAATGATATTGTGGATGAAGGGTGGAGTGTAGTTTCTCATGTAATACAAAGAGATTTGTATGATATGGGTGATGAAGTGGAAGATTTGACCTCTGAAATTGAATCTCATCAACAACAAGAAGCATAATTATTTGTCCATCATGAAATTGAAAATATTAGTCTAGAAATGATGAATGAAGTGGATGAAGTAATGGATCAGGAAACATACATGATTGAATGGGAAAATGATTGTATGTACAGTTATTTATTCATTCAGTAACCACTTATTTCATTTATGCAGTCATTCAATATCATTATTTTTTATATTTTGTTTGTTAGTACTGGGCATCTATTATCATTTTTAATTTTTTTTCTTCATAACATTTTTGAAATATATGTTCTGAACTTAATTTTATTTGATTAAATGACAGGAATTCCAAGGGGTAAGCAATACACTGTTTCATCCAATACTGCGACAGATGACGATCAATCTGTCTCCCTCCCCACGGCATCTGAGCCACCAGCTGCCTGCCCCCCCTACAGCATCTCCCCCTTCACCATCTCTCACACCCTTTGTGAGCATCCCTTTAGAAGCTAAGTCATCAACTCCCCCTTCAGCAGCCTCATCAGTCAGGCGGTGGCGTGCCACCTCTAGTTTATCATAGATATACTGGAGGGTCACTATTATAGGTACAAATTTTAATATAAATAAATTTATTTCATTTTTTTATACTAATTGTTTGTTCATTAAAGATGAAAAAAATGAAATTATGGAGAAAAATATAAAAAGTTTAGATGTGTGGAATATTAATGGAGAGAAGATAGTTGTCCCATTCGATTCATATGGGGTCCCTACGGATGATGTCGTGGGTTTAATTGGCCAAATTCTAGGACAGCTGGAAATGGAGCCCATTTCCCTTCCTATTTCTTATTATGATTGGAGACATATGCCTACAAGTTGGAAAAATGATGTTTTTGATTCCCAAATAAAGGTAATTTTAATACATTATGGTGTAATTGAATATCATGTTATTAATATGTTCAATATGAATTTCTGTATACAGATGTTTTCCACTTTACAGTTGCAGATGTGATAGCACGAAAGTAGACGTTGAAAAAACATGGTAAGAAATGGGAATACTTAAAAAGGAGATTGTGGGGCGATTTCAATGATACTTCGTTTACCGTCCAACAAATGTATGAGAAGCTACCTAATGGGGTATCCAAAGAACAGTGGAATGTTTTTCTTGACAGACATCCTGATGACAATCAGATGGTAGTTAAATATATATTATTATATTAACCTCATTTTACATTTATACATGTATATGAAGAGGAAATGACCTTGAATATATTACTATTAAATTGAATTCTATTTATTTCAAGATCTCTCAAGAAAGAATTCATCAAGCCGGTCAAAGTAAGTCATCCCTCTCACTACGGGGTCAAAAATCTTATTTAGAAGCCGATCAACTCTCGTAATATTTTCATTAGTTTAATTATTTATAAGAAAATATTATTTATTTAATATATTAAATTTTTTATTTATCTTTGTTTAATGCAGTCACAGAGTTTAGGGCACAAAACATCCCGAACTGAAATTTGGTTGGATGTTCACAAAAAATCGTATGGATGTTTTGTTAATGAGCTTGCCAAAGAAGTTTGGGTATGAACTCATTTTTTCATAATAATAACTTATTATCAGTTTTAAATCTGTTAATATATATTGATATTTTATTTATTGGTAAAAATTAAAGAACTATGGGATGTCAATCCTGACCAGTCCTACCTAGTCCCCCAGGATGACCTGGTTTCTAAAGTCCTTGGGAAGGAGCATCCTGGTAGACTACGCGGGATGGGTTTGGGACCCATACCATCTGAGGTTTTTAGTAGGCCACCGGGGATTGAAGCTTCATCTACTCTTGGTTGTATTTAGCCCATACTTGGAGATTCTAAGAAAGAGATTGTTTCTCTACATAACACAGTTCACGAGTAGGGGGATTAGATATCCACTTTGCAGAAAGAGTTGACTGAAATACGTCAGCAGATGAGAAGGTATGCCCCCGGTGGTACTGTATCAACTGGTGGTGAGCAGGTAAATAAAAAAATTCAAAATCATTTAGTTTTAAATATGTTATTGGTTTTAGGTTTAAATGTAAATATGCAACACTATTTAATTTTCAATATAATGTTCTTATAGGTGGTAGCCAGAAGTGGAGATGGAGGTGGAGAGGGTGACGATCTGTGTTCATAATCGGATAGTGATTAGTTGTATTGTTGATATGTTAGAGGTGGAGAGGGTGATGATATGTGTTTATCGTCAGTTTGTTTATGTATTATGTGGGGAACATAGTTTCCACCAAACATTTCCATGACCTAACATTTTCTTGATCTATCATGTTTCATTTTATGTATTTTATTGATTTTTGATGTTTCCTTTTTGTCTTGATTTCTTGTTTGTGGTATGCATATATATGACACAACATCCTACATCAGTCCCCTACCAAATCATTAACAGAACCGATCATTATCTTTCAGAAAACTTTACATTAGTGAATAATAGGGAAAAAATTAAGAATTAAAGGGTTTAGGAATGTCATGGTATGCATATTACATAGTGTTTTCTCATATATATTAATTATGTTACTATACATAACAAAAAAGTGTTGTTATGCGGGTAACCATGAATGGGTTTAGGAATGTCATGGTAATTCAGTGTTCATGGGATGAGAAACACTCTGAGTTCTTTTTGTATTTAGTTCAGGGGAGAGGGTAGGGTCGACTGGATAACAATCCTTATAGATTGAGATCTTAGGTTATCAAGATAATGTTTAGAATAGAATAGGTATATGATCTCCATTTTTAGAATGACTCATATGTGAAGGTAGTACACACTAGATATGTGTGGTTCTCAGTGAGTTTTGAATCATTTATTATACCAGATGAGTGTGGAATGCATATTTTGGTATTCTTGGAATTTTTTTTTAGGGCACTGGTACATAAGCTGCAGAAGCTATTGTTTTTTTTTGTAAATATGTTTTTAGTAGCGGTTTAAACTGCCGCTACATGTCATAATTTTTCTATTAGTGGCAGTTATAACTGCCTCTAAGTGTCAACTTTTTTCTATTAACGGCAGTTATAACCGCCTCTACGATATTAAATTTAACACCAGCGGTTTTTGGAAACCGTCGCAGAAGTATATATCAGCGGTTTAAACCACTGTCTTACCCAAAAAAACCGTCGTGAGCTTCGAATTTTCCTATAGTATCATCAATGAGTAATCATTAAAATTGGGAGGATGTAATTTATTTCAGGTGTGTAAAGCAATGACTAGAGACTATGAACCTTCAAAATTAATAATATATTTGATAACTTTCACCACACACAACACAAAAGTAAAATACAACCCTAACATTTCTAGATCATTAAAACATAGTAGTTGAATTAAAAGTTATGAATATGGGTTTCTGAATTATGAAATATATTATTATATATTTTAATATATAAATATTATTTTAAAAAAAAGTACATAAATCATTATTATGATTAGGAATCTATATTTTATTGTGTTGTAATTTTTTTAAACAAACATTATATTTCTTAAAA
Organism: Viscum album; assembly: GCA_963277665.1. Classification (NCBI taxonomy): domain Eukaryota; kingdom Viridiplantae; phylum Streptophyta; class Magnoliopsida; order Santalales; family Viscaceae; genus Viscum; species Viscum album. The sequence continues at coordinate 2,000,701,425 of OY728135.1, read as the reverse complement.
AAATATTTTAATAAAATATAATATTGATTGATTAATTATAGATTCATTAATGTTTTATTTAAATTAAAAAATAATAATTATTAGCATTTTAAAAATATATTTTCTTATAAAATAGCTTCTTGTTGGATTTTATGATTTTTCTAAAAGATAAAATTTAAAATTATTGAAATTTAATTAGAAAAAATATAATTCAATTTTGTATTTATTATATAAATATTAGTTTAATAATTTTATTTTTTATTTCCCTTAATGAATCCTTTGTGGGGTAATTTTTCAAAAAACCATTTTTGTAAATAATAATATATTTATTAATGTATTTTTATACAAGTATGAATTGTTAATAAAAAAATTCAAAGGAAAAAATAAATTTATAAGTGTTTTTATAGTTTTAAAAATGTTGGTTTGAATTTAAAACCCCATATTAGACATTTTAGAACTTATGGTATATTTTTTAGAAAATTACTTGAAATATATTATGAATTTAGTATTTTAAAATTAATTTAAATCACTTTTAGAAATTGAAATGGAAAAATGGATTTAAAATTTAAAAATATTAGGTCTAAATTTTCTTATAAGAACTATTTATTTTTAGTCATGAAAATCAAGTTACTGTTTGTAAAAACTACTTACATCAGTAAAATCTAGAATGGTAATGATAAATAAAATTAAGTGTTAGTGGCCACAAAAATGGTTAAAATATGTGATGGATTTTTTGTTTATTGACTTGATTGGACATATAACTTTTATTCTATATTATTTATTATGTTTTGAGCCACTTTCCTTGATAGGGAGTTCCCATTATTGAAAATGCTCGTGTAATTACAAAATTGCAACAACTTTTCACTTATAAAAGGAGCTATACTATCCTAATTTACCCTCACACCACAAACTAATATGATTGACAAAAACTCTACCCAAAACTTTAATAATAATGTCTCGACCTCATAAATTGATTCTATACTTGTTAAATTACCATCCCTTGAATTCTTAACCCCTTTCACAAAAGTGATAATCTAGGAACTAAGGAATATGTTCTTAAACCCTATTTCCAATTTTTATTTCATTTTTGCAGCCATTTTTATTGAAATTTAATAAAATATTCTAAAATTGATTAATATGGTTTCCATATTATATTGATAATCTATTAAAATGTTCTTTTTCTAAAATTAACAACCTTTCCCTTTTCTGTTATTATAAACTAAAACGTGAATAGTTTGTACGTACAAACTATCACCTCCAAAAAGTAATGTGTTCATTTTATATAATTTACTTATATATATGGTTTTAAAACAGAATTTAATTGATAATTATTATATCTATATCTTATTTTCAATTAATTAAATGATAATCCATACTACTCCTCTCTCCCATTCTATGGTAAACAAATGCTTCATCCATGCATACATTTCGATTAGAACCTCCATGTAATAGTGTCTTTTATTTTTCATTACTGCAATTTTTGGGTTGGTTTTAAGAATTTTTATAATGGATAAATATTATTTTAATGCTTTGAAAAAAAATTGAAATATAAATTACATATCATATTAATTAAATTAATGATTAATAATCATTATAAAATTCACCCTCATAATCGGTCAAACTAAGAAGAAAACAATTTATTCATATTGTATTATTGTTTTATATCCATATGATATTCTAAATATTCTATATAATTTTTATATATCACAATAACGGACATTATATAAGATCATTATCCTAGTAGTATTATGATATTTCAAATATCATATATCATAATCTCTCACTATCTTTCATATAATCATATTTGGGTTGGTTTGACCACCTACTAAATCAATGATACAAAATAATATCATGGATTACTATGAGAACTATATTAATGATAATATATAAAATAATTATTCATTAAATTATTTTTTTGGTACTTCAATGATATCATTAATATTATACTCATTAACTAAAATAATGTCACTCATTGTTAAAAATCATCGAAATATGATTATTTTTGATTTCCCTTTCAAATATCATAGGTGAAAACTCCCATAGAATGATATTATAGAAATATAAATAAATATAAACAATAAATTTTTATATCATAAATGGTCTAATAATGATGTATTTTTCGATAATAAAAAATAATGAGACAACTATTATGAAACTTGTTAAAAACAATAATGATTTCTCTCACCCGATGATGAAAATTGATAAGAACTAAAAAAATAAAAATATAGTGAATAATTATAAATAACGTTTGTAATAGTTTATATATATTAATATTGATCTAAAAATGTTTATTAAGGTATTATTTATAATTATATATGTGTTTAGAGTGTATTTGAAAAAGTGTGGAAATTAGGCAAGGTTTTTCTGGGTCTCAATTCTAATTCCTTGGGACAGAATACATTGTGTGCACCAAGTTTTACATGTATTGAATATTTAATACCCTTGAATGATCTAGAAACTATTTAATTTTTATTATTTAGAAATTATAATCTAAATACTTTTATATTATCCTAATTTATTTTGATTTATGTGTTAACTAGTTTTATGATTGTTTTGGAAACTCATGTTTTATTTACTAAGTTATGATCCTTTTCATGAATTTATTTCATATATGTTGGTTAAGTTATTCCCCAAAATATATTATTCAGTGTTATCTCCTTTCTATGTGTATTTAAATTTCTACCACAAGAATCCATGTCAAATATTTCTTACCTTTTAGAGTTTATTTCCCATAAGAGATAAAAATATATCAAATCTCATTTCATTTTATTATAATATTTTTTCTTGAACATTATTCTTGAATTCATGGGATATCCCACTGTAATATTTAATTGTATTCTACATTATTGTACTATTTTAATTTTTTTACAATTAAAATAAATTTTTATAACAATTTTTATAATGTGTGTTTTTAACAAAGGCGTTTTTAAAGTTCAAATGAGTTTCCTTATATTTAATTATAATTTGTTGGTTTTTTTGATAGGAATTTCCAATAGAAATATTTATATCATTTAAAAGGATTCAATTTCAGATATTATTTTTAAAATTATATGTTTTCAAAATAAACTGTTTAATGTGGCATGTAGATTTTTATTTTACATCAATGATAAAAATGTTTTCTAAAATATCAATTTAGTTTTCACCTATATTTTAATCATTCATATTCTAAAGTATTTAACCACATGGGATTTATGTTAAATGAATTTTACCTAAAAAATGTATATTTATTTGTACATTATTGGATAGATTTTTTAGTACAATCAATTCAATTCCCGATCCCTTATTTTGTGACACCATTCAATGTATTCTTGGGATAATATTTTTTTCTTTTTTGTCAACATCCTTGTATGTTTCCTTTTTTGGAATATGTATATATTAATTTAAAAACAAAAAAAATCTTTATCTAAATGTATTATGAAATATTAATTCTATATGATTAATGATCCATAAATTTATTTCACTTTCCTAATCATTTTCCATTTATAAACATAAGTTTTCTTCTACTTTTTTTCTCTCTGAGTATATTATTTTTTATTACATTGACCAAAGTATGTTCACCATTATATTATACATTGATTGAGGGGATAAATTAATATATTAACAATATAACTTTTATATATTTGGTGTAATTACAAAACTATTTATTATGATGATTAAATTGTATATACCTAGAAAGTTTCAGCATACCATTGAATATGAATTTTTATTTCTATGGTTTTATAGGCTTGTTAGTTTCCTTATATAAATAAAATTTAAGAGGATATGAAACATATTTTATTGATTGGTTTTTTTTATTTTTTTAATAAAATCTAATTTACTTCAATGGATTATTTAATTAATAATAATATAATGGTTTTCATTTTAATGATTTATGAAACACATTCTTATTCCTAGGTTTTATGGATGTAATGTTTAAAAGTTTTCTTACGGAACAGTAGTGCATAATTAATCTTTATGTGATGGGTGGACCCTATATATACCACTTATAAAATGGATATATTTTTATATAAATCAAGATAACGGTCAAATGTGTATTGACTCTTGATCTAAAATGGGAAGTAGGTGAGTAATTCCTAATCCACAAAGGGAAACTGGTGAGTGAATCTTGATCTACAATAGAAACAATTTTTAAGTATATATTTACTATATTATGATTTTATTGATTATATATATTCCATTATTCTTGTGTATGACTTTTCTCAATTATATGTGGCATTTTTATGACATATTATTAGGTTTTCAATGATTTATGATCTATGATTTATTGGGTATAACTTTTTCATATAGCTTGATTGTACCCATATGTCAATATGATGTGGACTTATAATATTTGATTATTATTACTTATGTTTACCCTTACTAATATTCTTTGATCACCCATTTCATGTGTTTATTTTTCCTAGGTTATCAAGAATAATATTATATATTATATTTATATAAGGGTATATTATGTGATGAATTTGTCAGAGATTTTCAATGCTTGTTATGTATTAGGATTTTTTATATAGTAGATAAATACAAATTTGTTGAAGAAGAGATGAGTTTTATTAATAAAAATTTGGTCCCCATTCACTAAAACACTAAACCTAAAATGTCTAGCGAATGTATTATAATGAAATATTTTCATAAATTTATATAATTATATGGTCAAATTAATGGGATTTCATATTAAGAATACCTATTTCTCACAAAAATAAATTATTCCACACCTGGTAGGATTCTCTAGGTGCATTAAGGGGTTATAAGATGGTACATGCATGATGTAGTTTATCATTATGTGATAAAAATATGATTTGTGGGACACTATGTTGATCTATATCATGAATAGAATAAATATTTATTGTCTCAATGCTACACCCATTTAGGGGAAGCCTGAGGTGAATGGATGAGTCTAACCATAAAAGTAGAGGGATAATTTCATTATTGTTTACACTTAGTTCTGGGACACGAAATCCCAACTTTATTATCTATCAATAAATAATAGGATTCAATCGATAAATAGTTCTTGAAAATTATGTGTTATTTCAGTATGTAGTCTCATGAGAAAATTCAAATTTAAAGGAGGAGAATATACACTAATAGGAAATATAAAAAATTTTGAACATTTTTAGGGGAATTTAACATAGATGAGAGTGATGGATATACTAAGGATTCATAAAAAGATTAGGTTCGCATGTACGTGAGATGTGTTTCATAAATAGACAATCATAACCTATTTGAGAGCTTCTGTTTAGGGGATTTCATGTCTTATTGTTTTAAATCATTATTTGGAAACCATTACAATGAAATTTAACATCTTATAGTTTAGATAAATAAATGTGGGTTAATTTTTTACTTAAATAAAATTCATTGATAATGATAAAAAATCACTCTCCAACATGTATCAGGATTAAGTATAAGGAAAATCAGATTGAAAATAATTTTTATTTTGGACTAGGCCTAGGAGACTAAGAGATAATTTCAACACACATCCCAAATTAATTAGAATGAAGAACCCATAGTTATTATAATGTCCATTAAAATATATTAATATTGTGTACATGAGAATATGGATTAAATAAGAGGGGTGTTTTATTGTGAGAATTAAAGATGAAATCTAGTCTTAATTAGTAGTAAAATTCACTAATGGTGCATTAAAAATGTGAGAAGAATATATGGATGTTATTGGGATAATATTTTTAGGCACCACTATGTACCCTAAAGACTCATGTATCAGGAAAACAATTCATACATATGATCCCTATGCATTCCATGCTATATCATAGTGAATGGAATTTTCTTTGGTAGAGGCTAGTGAATGAAATATATCACACACTGGGAATACATACATTGATTAAGGTCATGTGTATGGGAAATGATTCCATAGAAATTGGGATATAATTTATAGTTTAATTTCATATAGGATGGAATCATATTAATTCTACATATAGTCACATGTCTAGGACTGGATAAATGATATTGAGTATAATGAATCATGATCCAGGTAACTAGTGTAATCAACTGAAACCTCTATGATCACCTGAGTCATTTCTCGGTGTGAGAAACATGTGGTAATTCATGGATCATCTAAATAAGATTATAGTACATGGTAGGGGAAAAATGTTTAACTATATAGTTTATTTTCACATTGTGAGGACATTGTTGTGTAGTTTAACACTACATAACTATATTATGGTCATGTAGTTTTAAATAATTTTTCTAGGAAATTGTAACACAATTTTTCATCACTTTATTTTAGGAATTTTTCTGATGTTTCAAATAATTAAATTAGTATATAGTCATAAATTTTTACATTGTTCATCATGGAAATTGTGATTTAGTTTTATGTAATGTGATTAGGACATTTCCATATAGTCTTACATCATATTACTAGAATGTTTTCATGTAGTTTTGTATTTTTTTAAATGGAAATCATCATTAAACATTAAATCATTCGACTTGGACATTGTTATTATATTTTAATAAATGTGACAAGGATTTCATCATGTAGTTTTCAGCCATGTGACTGTGACATTAGGATATGAAGTTTCTCATCATAAAGATGGGATTTAAAAAACCCAAAGTTGAGTTATACAAATAATTTCTTGAGAATTGTTTCGTTAGTGGCTATAATACAATTCTATATATCTATTGGTGCTAGAGAATATTATTTTTTAGATTTAACCCAATTTATAATGTAAGGAATATCCCATTTTATTTCAATATTAGGAAGTTTTTTCCTGATATTGATCAGAGTTATTAGAGTTTTAACTAGTTATCCAAGATGTAATGAGTTATTTTGATGTTTATTATCAAATTAAAATGAAATTACACTCTAATAGATTTCTAGGACTTCAATTATTTTCATCTCTTCATGATTCTTAGTTAATAAAACTATTTAAAGAGGTTATCAATAACAAAAAACTAGTTAGAGATAGAGCCATGATGTAAGGGAAGTTGAAAAGAGATAGGAAGAATTGGGTCTATCTTTTGTACCTATGAATATGGGCCCACATATATATAATTAAATATCATGTCATAGTAGAACCATAAATAAGGAATAAGTTTTTTAGGTCTTTATTTCTTGTTATTATCAACCATATTGTAAAGAATATTTGATATATTTTTATTGAATTCCACTATCTATCTATTCTCCACTGCATGGCAGTGCATTGAGGGATTGTAATTGATATTTTATTTTTGATACAAAATTTATAAATTTTAAAGATTATATGTTTTTGCTTTTTTACAACAATATTGTGTGCGGCATACCCGACCTATTAATAATGTTTGTCTTCATAAAATTAATAAATCATTTTTTAGAAAAAATTAATGGATTCAACCTAAACCTATTTTGAAAAATAGATTATGGTTTCAATGATGTGCTTGAACAACATGTCTATTGTTGAGGGATATATACCCATGACATCTATTACCTAGATAATGAATGTGGAATAGTATTTTGTAGAATGCAATAACTTTGGGTGGTTAATGGATTAAATTAGAATATATCATGAAAGCAGGGTGATTTATGGTAAACTCTATGAATGTTTATGTCATCAATCACTATATGTATCCAAGTTCCTTGATCTATGGAGAGGTCTTAGTTCATAATTGATGAGAAAAATCGTTATCTTACTAAAACTCTTAAATAAAAGTGAGGGGATGTTTTACATCCATTAATTTTGAGGGATAATTTCCCATAGATTCATTTATTGGAGACTTTATGGAAATTTAGGCCCTTAGAAATAAATAATTTTATTCCATATTTTTAGATCATCTCTTTCTTGTCTTGGTCATATGGATGGTTTCCACTATGAAGATTATTTGTTATTGGATATTTTTATCTAATGGAGGAATGTTTTGGAGAGGGAATCCACTCACTTTTATCTACGTTAGGGTTTACCCAACTAAACTCATATATATAAATATTAAAAAATTATGAAACTATATTATAGGTCTTAAAACAAATAAATTTTCTGAATTAGTAAATATATTCTTTGGATATGGATATATTAATTAATAACTCAGTATAGATATTATTTGAGCATGATACATGTGATAGTGTTTTTTATAGTAAATTGTCTTTATTAATCCACATATATAATTATATGTGATGATTAATTCCTCTTTCATAGAAAAATATTCTCCATTAATTTATTTATTCATGAACTTAAAGTCTCCTTTAATTCTCGTGTAGGACTCTGGTATTTGAAGGGAATGCTATTAGACTATAATAAGGGATTTTTATTTTAACAGATTTTTTGTGAATCCATCATACATCAAGAAGGAATATGTGATGAATGACTTTTCTAGAGAGACTAGAAAAATACCTAAGCCATGTCAGTTGGGAATTTTACTATCAATTATTTTTTCTATTGAGGTCCAAGAGGCACTATCAATGAACATCTCCTAGGATTGGGAAGAATCATGGATAGGGAATACAACCTCCTCAAGGATATTTATATTTATGAACATTTTATATAGGATAGGTTATTCTATGAATAAATCCAACAATGATTTCCCTTATAATACCTTTGGGATCAAAAAGATGATATCAACCTATTGATGGATAAATAAACACCATGTTATAAATCTTGTTAACATGGGAGTGATGAGGATTCATTTGAGAACATCAATATGGGGGACCATGTTAAACAAATGATTCTTCATTTAGGGTCATATATTCTCCACTACAATCATTATCATAAGATAAAAATTCATGATATGAGTATATCATGATTAATTATCTAGTATTTTTATACTAACATAATAATGTCTATTTTATAATACTACATTATTATTCTATGCTGGAAGGGTGAAAATTAATCACTTGGTAGTTACATGAATAATAATTTTCCTTTTATTGAAAACATTAAGTGTTATTTTTATAGGAGATATTATATGATATTATTGAGGGATTCGTGATAATAATGATTCCAATAGTAAGAATATCATTTATTTCTAATCCTCTTAAATGGTAGGAAATTTCCCATTATGTAAGAAATAAAGTGTCTGATGTGGGTGTATTTTACATGAATATCTATCATATATTTGATGTTTTAAGGATTTTTAATATTAATTATTTCATTAGTCTTTATGGGTTTGACCTTGATATTTCAATTTCATACCATGAATACATGAAATTTTCACGATCTCATCCAAAATTCATATTTTATGGGATTAATCATTGTGTTATGATACCAGAGTTTATTGAAATATATCTAAAGATTTAAGAGAGGATCATAACTTTACTGATACCTGACTATCAGATAATCACAAAAAAATACATACATTGGATGTGATTAATGATAAGGTGAATGAAATATGGGTAAATGGAACTATAATTCGTATAATTAATGGGAATTTCATGATAAAAAAATACACCTAGGGGTACATTTAAATTTTTGGATTCCTTTGTTTTGGGTCAATTTAGATCTGATTGTATCATGAGTACCCATTTTTAAAAGGGATACCCTAAAAACCACCTATTACATCACTCAAATGTTTTGGGATCAGGAATGGTAAATCATAATTCATCTAGTGGTAATTGGGATCCCTAAATTCAACAAAAACAGTTATATATTTTTTTCTATATGGATGATTATTGAAATTCATTTTATGTGGTTGAAATCCCATAAAAAGTTGTCCTTGATAATCTTTCAAATATCATCATCCACTTTGGAATCATGGGTTAGATGAATTATCCTAGTAGACTACTTAAAACTATGGTGTTCATCTGCATTACCCATATGTTGGATCTCTATATTGAGACCCAATAATATAATTTTAGTGTATTTCTAGGAAAATATTTTTTTGGTTTTGTTTTAATAAGGAAATGTATAACTCCTTACCCGTAGTTGTCGAAGTAGCACTGATAAATATGGACCACACATATTCTTCTATATCTAGATTAACCTTGTTGAGTTTATAAAAAATGATGAATATTCCTTCCTCAGATTTTGGAAAGGTATCTCTAATATATTTATCTTCCCCTTACTCTATCACAATATTCATTGTATTGGTAGGCCAATGATAAATTTGGGATCTAAATGACAATAAAGGGAAATTTTTATCTAAAATAGACAATGATTATGTGTCTCCAGATCATGATAGAACTAATATATGGGAATAATTATCAAGTAAATTCTTGGTTTCCCACATTTTTCTTAACACCATCAGCTATATTAAATATACTAATGTCCATAGATACAATGGATGACTTAGGGGAATTCATGAACATTAATGATAATGGTAAATTTTCATTAGGTTCATCATTATACTCATTGTTACCCCACAACTCTATTGGATAGAATGATTTAGAGTTATTCACCTGATATCACGAGGATGAGAAACAATATTCATTGGCCCCATTACCACATCCCGATTTTATAGATCTGTATTATTTGATAAAAAATACTTCATAATGCAGTCAAAACGTTAGTCAATATAACCCTAGAGTGTAGGAATTGGGGAACATCATTAATCTGTATATGGACTTTCCCCCATTAATGTTGGTTGATATATAGTATCATATGGGTTTCGATGACATGATAATAAAATAAATAAAAAACATTGACTATTGAAATAGAATTGGAATGACATGTTGAATTTCTAAATAGTTAGTAATAAACAAGATTTGTATGGTGTATAATATGTAGTATTCACCTAGTTAATAGAATGGGTTGAAAATAATGTAGTTTTAGATCATTTGGGGCATCGTTCCCTATGGCACTATATACTGTTGGTTACATCCCTTATCTCTTATAGAGTCCCATGTTTATGTTTCAAGATTCATAATAATTTATGAAAAAATAATCTTGTAAGATCCTGACCATTTTTTAGATGTCTCATGAATATTTAGAGGTACAATTTTATGGGTACTTTTTCTTTAGGTTTTAACTTGGGCTTGTTTGGATAATAATAGGATAAAATTGGAAGGAAGAGGGGCTATTCACAGTTGGGGAAATATTTTCCCAAACCGTGCGCACAGCTTAGGAAACCATGAAAACCCAAATAGAGGGGACTACCAAGGATAGAACATAGTTCTAAAATTGTTCTCTCTTTTAGGAGTAACCCATAAGTACCCCTAGAAGAGGCACATGGTTTAGTAGTAGTGTTTGGAAAACCATGCCCCCTTTCTCATGAAGTCGTGCATGTTTTTTTAATGAGGTTTTTTTAAATACCCATAACCATGTATTTAACACAAAAATGAATATAGCTCAGAACTAAATGAATTAGATGACTCTTGGAAGCCCCCTAGATAGATTCCAAGACCTTATGACCTCTGTTCTTGATGATTCAAAGACTAGATTGAAGATCTTCACCCCTCCCAGAAAGAGGTTCTAATCCCAATTGCTTTGTTATCCTTATCATGTTTTTCTCACATCCTTTTACTAGAGTTTGAATATTTTTTTGATCTAGGATAATGGTGTTTGTATCTGGATCTTTTCGATCATGTTTCTAGTGTGTCAATCAAGATCTCTTTCTTCATAATCAGTTAGATCATTCCACTTAATTGGTTATTTCTATTGACAATCATTTTCCAACAATCTTTTGGTAGGTGGTCTAAAACCAATTTCCCATTGTCTAGATATCAATTGTTGGTATATATTGATAAATTTAAATAGTTTTTTTTATAATTGAATCTATAATTGAACAATTTAATTGATAAATAAATTTATGTAAACATGAAATTTGATTAATTATTATAGGAATTAATTTATGGAATGTTGTGAATATGAAATTGGTCAAATTTGATTGATTAATTGTTGAATTAATTAATGGAATTTGTTATATATAATTAAAGATATATTGTTATTCTGAAATTGGATTAATAAATTTTCAAAATAATTAATTTTCTATTAAGAATGTGGAATTTGATTAATTAATTTTTCAATTAATTAATGAGATATTGATATTATTAAATTGCAGTAATTAATTGTTGAATTAATTAATGGGATATTGGGATTGTTGAATTATATTAATTAAATTTTGAATTAATTAATTGTTTAAATAGATGAAATGTTTAAAGAGGAATTTCTCCTTTTCTACCATGGGAGTTAAGTATCGAATCATGATTTAATTTAAATGTTTAAATGGAATATCATGACGTTAAATGTGATTAAAGGGTTAATTTTTATTAACCTTGATTTATGAGATTTATATGATATTGTGATATATGTGATAGGCATGTTTGGGAAATGGTCTACTGCATCAAAAGCTAATTTTGATAAATGACTGTGGGACATGGTTTACTACATCAAAATCCCATTGGTGTGATTTCTTGATATTTGTGTGTGGGGAATGTGCTACTATATTAAAAGGCCAAACTAACATATGATTGTGGGACAAAGGATCCTTCTTCAAAATAACACCTGTGTAATTTTTTGATAAATAAGGTGTGGTTTACAAACTACTACTTCAAATACCCACAAGGTCTTAGGAATGATGATCTAGGCCCAAAACGTTGTCATTGGCCAATGGTTCCAACTAGTCATTATAATAAATAAAAAGAAATGTATAATAAAATCCAAAAAATTTAAATAAAATTGAATTTAACATGCGATGTGTGATATTGGGGATAGTTTACACTCTGACATGATCCAAAGAAGGTATTGAGAGTTTGTTTTTCCTCAATAACTAAAGAGTTAAATGGTTTAATAAAGTGTATTTTAATAAATATACACTATTTAAATTATTGATTATATTTTATTATTTAAAAAAATAATACAATTTTATTGACTAGATATTATTTCAGATGCTGTTAGTGGTAGCCTACCAAGTTGTACTCACACCCAAATCAGGAAGCCTCATCGGTATCCTAATAGACTTCATGTTTCCAGGACTTGATAGGGGATTGATTTCCATATTAGATTGATTATTTGGGTTAGAGTATGGATAAGGGAGGTAGACATGATTCAAGATCCTATTGAGATTTTTCATTGTATTTATTTATTTTAGGCTTGTTCATATTGACACATGACAGATATTTGGCATGAAATATGTAATTTTTAGTTTTAGAAATATTATTTTCTATTTTGGTCAAAATGTGATAATGGTTTGTCTTGGTTTTAGGGTTATATCATTTGGTTATTCTTCATTATTTCCAGTATTTCAAAAACTTTGATAATGAGAGTATAGTCTCCCATTGATCTATATAGAACCTCTCTATGAGTCATATTCCTCTGGAGTATAGAGATACATTCTTGAGGTCATGTAACTAACTAGCACGGGGAATAGGTGTGTGGAACTATGTCCGAAAGTAATAATTTTTTATCAGAGGTGGTTTATTTTCTTTTACTTTTTCTTAACATTTGGTAAAGGTATTAAAGATAATAGGATGAGTCAGAACACGGTTAATATCATGTGGATGGTAGTAGCTAACCCATTTATGATGGTAGAATCCAAGTACCTCGGGTGTGATTGTTGTTATTTTTATTTTCAATTTTAGTAGGATGTTATTTCACCTTGAGTGATGTAATAATTTTGTGATGTGATTATTATTTCTGATTTTTTCTGAGAATTCAATCATGGACTAGTATGTCAGGATAATAGAGTATGTATACATAATTATAGGAACATAGTATTATATTGTGGCATACATCATTTTTAGTCATTCACAAAAAATAGGTTTTGGGTAATTTGTTAAAATGGAAATGTTTTTACTTGTATTTTTGTTCTAGATAAAAATCATTCCAAGTGTTAACTTTGAATTCATAAAATGGTTAAATATGTGAATAAATGGGTGTTTAATAAGAAATTTATTAATGATAATGAGTTTACCCATTGTTAACAATGACAAATATATATGATGGTTATGGGTAGTGATAGTGCCTATGTTTTGATAGTGTTTAAAGGTTTTAGAAAAAGAATAGTAATGGATTAATTTGAATTATTGTAAATGTGTTAATGATTTCTTATTTTCCATAATATATGTTCATTTAATTGTAGAGATATGCCTCAATGAAGTCACTTGTTGAGAGGAAGACAATATTTGATGGCTAGAAATGATCCTCTAGTAGTGGAACCTGAGGCACTAGTGGTGCTAGGTGAATAGGTCATAACGAAATTCTGGGAGAAAGTTTCTCACTTCATGATGTTTATAGAGAGATAAACACAATGGGTTGTGATGATTATGTATGATCGTAATTGAGATATTCAATTGTAGGACCCTATGACTTTCACTAGAGAGGGTGGACATGAGATAGATGAGTTATGGATTGAGTATATCCAGACAATACTTGACCACTTAGAGACTCCTTCTAGGTGATATTCAAATTAGTTAAATTTGTGTTATATTGTTAAGAGAATAAATGGTGGGACATCCTGAAATGGGATGGATAGATAGAGAACATGTATTGTAAGGACATTTAAGAGGAGTTGGTGGATCACATTAACAATGATACACTCAGGTAGGAGAGAGATACTGAGTTTATGAGGTTGAATTTGGGGATTATTCCCATTTAGGACGATGTTGGTCACATTATAAATTTTTAGTGTTTTGCTCTAGATTTGGAGGGATATACAGATATTTCAAAAAAGTGGTTTTATGATGGGATTAAATGTTAAATTTTCTATCTGGTGAATATATTCAGGCTGAATAAGTTTTCATAAGTAGTAAATCAGTATCTCATATCTAATGGGAACCTACGGGAGACTACCAGTAGAGGATTGGTGGATTCTGTTGGAGGATATGGAGGTAAAATTTATGAGAGAAAAAAGTGGCATTAGCTAGAGTATTGGAGAATGGAGTGGATAGGTGTAAGGGTTAGTTACACTGAACATACTCAGATTATTTATCACCAGTGTGGTATGATAGGACAATTCTATCGACAGTGACCCCGGTGACTAGTAGTTTAATAAGGTTGTGGTAGGATGGGACATCTATAGTGTTTTTGTAGGAACCCATAGAATATTGGTGTTAATTACGGAGATAGATAGAACCAGAGTACGGATGGTGGTATCATACATAATACCATTATAGAAGCTATAGTTCTGTTGGATATGGCGGTAGAGGTAGTGGGCATGGTACTTTTTGGAAAGAGAACCCATATTGGAAGAGTGGTACAACTCATGGGAATAATTATACATTAAAAGGAAGAGGTGTAGTCTAATTTCATGTCATTTATCCTATGATTGTGGATAGTGAGTCTGGATCTTTGATAGTATGTGGTACTATTCATATAGTTTCTATTCTAGTTAGTTATTTATTTTATTCAGGTGCCTCTCATTATTTTATAACTTCACAACGTGTGAAAATGCTATAAATGTTTGTAGAGTTTGTGAGTGGGGTTATACAGATTGATACCCTGCTGGGAGTAGGGTCAAGAGACATCATTTTGTGAAAGGGGTCTTCTCTCAAGGTTGTGGGGAATCATTTTCTATGTAATTTTTACATCATTGATATTTTATGATTTGAAATAATTTTGGGTATGGACTAGTAAGTAGAATAATGATCCCACATATATGTTTACCATAGGAGAGTGACATTTATGTCTCCTTAGGGTGAAAAATACATTCATCATGGAGAGTGTGATATCATGGGGGGACATTCAGGGATAGTTCACCAGAAACTGGAGAAGCATACCACCTAGGTTGAAAGTATATTGATCGATAATTGTGGGGTAAACCATGATGTATTTTCCATATATTGGACATGTTATAGGATGTGTTTCATGAGGACTTATAAGGGATGAAACCCGAGAGAGACATGTGATTTACAATTGATCTCATGCTGGGGGATGATCCAGTTACAATTACACCATAAAAAATGGAACCAACTGAGCTTTAAGAGATTAAGAATCAAATATAATAACTGTCGGATAAATGATTTTTCCATCTAAGTAACTCGCCTTTGGGTTCTCCTTTTTTTTATGTAGCAGGATTTGATTTTTTAATTTTGTATTGATTATCAGAATTTGAACCAGATGACTGTGAAGAATCAGTATCATCTTTTTTGTACTGATGGTCTATTTGAATAGTTCAGGGGATACTGTGTTTCCTCTAAGATTGACATGAAACTATGTTTTCATCTGTTGAGTGTTCAAACATACGATATAACAAGGACTACATTAAAAACAAGGAATGAAATTTATGAGTTCTTTATGATACCATTTAGGAAAAAAAATCACTTGTAGTGTTTATTCCCTTGATGAACAGAATCTTCCTCCCATACCTTGATTAGTTTGTGGTTTTATTTTTGGATGACATCTTGGTGTACTCCAAGACTCATGACGATCATTACCGACATCTTAAAATAATCATTAGTACACTAAGAGAGTGCCATATATATTCCAAAAAATCTAATATTTTTTTTTGGATTGATTATGTACACTTCATGGGTAACATAATTTTCGAGGAAGGTGTGTATGTGGACCCATAAAAGGTTTAGTCAGTTCATTCATAGGAAAACACACTAATATTTTTGATATTTATTGTTTTATAGGGTCAGTGGGATATTATAGAAGGTGCATACAATATTTTTCCTACTTGGAAGAACCCCTTTTGGGATTGACCATGATGGTTGTAATTATTTAATTGTTTGGGGCATGTGATAATTCATTCTATGAGGTAAAGAAGCACTTTACTAGTGCACCAATCATGATCCTACATGAGTTGGGTGAGGAGTATATAGGGTTTTATAATGCTTCATAGAATGGTATTGGATTATTGTTGATGGGGGGAGATCTAGCTGTGGCGTATTGGTATCAAAAGGTGAGGCCACATGAACGGAACTACCCTACACATGAACTCAATATCGAATCAGTTGTTTATTATTTTAATTGTTAGTGGCACTATCAGTAGGTAGATATTTTTATTTTGTATACATAATAGAAGAGTTTAAATTATATATTTTTAAAATGAAATTTTAATTTCTTGTAGTAGAGATTTATTGAGTATATGCAATCATTTGACTTTGATGTAGCATGAATTCCTAGGAAGGTAAATTCTACAGCTAAAAGTATAAGTAAGAAAATTCAAAATAAAGATTTTTAGGAGTCTTCTGAATAGTGGATGCTAATGACATTACTGGTTGAGATGATTTTTTCCATTCAGGGGATCCATGATCAGAAGAATCTCATATGAATTTTAGTAGAGTTTACAGATTTGAGTTATATTAGGGAAATTTAGTATGAGGTTTTAATGTAGACAGAATAAAGGGGAATCCTTTAAGGTTGGGATTCACCATCTTATTAGAGCATTTATGATAATGAGATAATCTATGTTATTAATTGTGTTGTTGTTATAATCTTCATATTAGAGGATATGATGCATGTATTTCATTCCTTGAAGTGAGAGGTACATCTAGGGGTGAAAAAAATGTATTGTAAACTATAAATATAGTTTTAGTGGATGGGCATGAAAATGGAGATAGCATGGTTTGTGACACGATGATATACCTATCAATAGGTATAAGATGAGCTTTAATGGCCTGAAGGTTTACTATATTAATTTCCTATTCTATAATGGTCGTGGGATGAAATTATTATGTACCTTATGGTGGGTCTCTTAGAGAAACATTGGAAGAATGATGTTATTTGGGTGATTGTGGATAGTTTGAAAAAGGTAGCGCATTTATTACAAGGGTATGAGACTTTCTTAGGGGATAAATTGGAGTAATTATCTATCTGGGATATAGTCCATATGAATGGGGTGCTGGATATTATAGTTTCATAATCTAACTCACATTTTACTTCACACTTCTGGAATGGCTTATAGAAGGTACCTGGTACACAAGTTTTTTGGAGTATGACTTTTCCCCCACAGATAGATGGGTAGTCAAAGTGTACTATACAAGTGCTTGATGATATTCTATGGGTTTATATTAGAGACATTGGTGGTTCTTGGAGAAGAACCTTGATTTGGTATATTTCTCCTACAATAATATATATCATTAAATTAATTAGATGGAACCATATGATGATATTTATGATGCCCATACAAATCACCACTGCGATGGATGTAGGTAGGTGTTTACACGCTATTGTTACCAATACATATGTAGAAGACATTAGAGAATGTTCATTTGATTCGAATGCATATAGATATGGATCAGAGTAGATATATTTGGTTTGATAATAGACATCGACGAACCCTATAGATTATAGAGGGTGGTCGTGTGTTCATTTAGATGTCACCTAGATTGGGTCACTGTAAGATATAGAGACATGGAAAGTTGGAACCCAGGTTTATTGGAGCATCTGAGGTTTTGGGGATAATTGGGTTAGTCTGATATCAATTATCTCTTCTATAGAGTTTCATCACTATGCATGACGTTTTTCTTGTGTTGCAACTTTGGCAGTATCACCCCGACCATTCTCATATGATCTTTGTGGATGATATTGATCTTGAGATCGATGCATCCTTTAAGGATAATATGATACGTGTGTTGGATAATAGTGATAATTTTTTGTGGGGAAAATTTGTGGTGATAGATTGTGTATTTTTGAAACATGGATGAATGTAGGAGGAAACTTTGGAGAGAGGACCAAATATGATGTAATCATGACTAGATAGTTTTGGCTTGGAATCATATAGATTCTTAGGAGTACTACTCATGGACATGCTCCTATAAGGTGGGGAGATTTTATGATCCTGAGCATTTTAGGATATGTATTGATTATATTTATAGGTACTCTTTTGAATTTTTGTTTTATTTTTTTTTTTTGGGTTTTACCTTGGGTTTATTTGATTGAAAATTAGAGAAAATTGGAAGGAAGGGAGGCTATGGATGCTGGGAACATCATTCCCCCAAACTATGCTCCCAGTCCAGCGAGCCATGAAAACCTAAAAAGAGGGGGCATTCAAAACATGTTCATAAGTTGTTAAATAATTTTCTATTTTAGGAATAACTTTTACCCCTAGGAGAGTCACACAGTTTAGGTGCACTATTTGGGAAACCATTCGCCCCTTTCTAGGAAACCATACATGCAGTTTTAATTATCCCTAAAAATAGATTAAAAATATAAAAAACTCAATATTTTACCCCAAACAAACCCCTGTTCAGACCTAAATGAATTCCCAAATTTTTGTAATCTTTTAGATGGATTCTAAGCCCTTCCAACATATTTTATTGAGGAATTTAATCCAAGATCAAAGATCTGAACCCCTCCCGTTATGATGTTCTAATCTTAATTGGTTTCTTATTCTTATCATGTCTTTATATCATCCCTTCAAAGGATTTTTTCCTATATTTTTAGTATCTAAATCTATTTTGTTATATCTTTATCAATTTGATCATGTTTCTATGGTTGGAATTAAGATATTGTTCTTCATCATTGATTTGATAGTTCTTCTTAATTGGGGATTTCTATTGGCGAGAATTTTTCAATGATATAAAGTTTCATGGCCTAAATGAAATTTCCCATATTCTTGATTCCAATTTCATGTATTCATTGTTATATTTCAATTGAAAATTTTACAATTGAATAAATTAATCGATAAATAAATTTATTGAAACACAGAATTAGATAAATTAATATAAGAATTAATTAATATAATGGTTTGAATATTCCATTGGTATAATTTCAATACTTAATTAGTTAATTAATTAATGTTATGTGAGATTTTGGATTTTATGGGATACCATTATTATGTAATTATAGTAATAAATTTATAAATTAATTAACGGGATATTGATATTTTGGAATTTTATTAATTATTTGTTGAATTAATTATTGGGAAATAGATATTGTGAAATTGGATTAATTAATTTTTCAATTAATTAATGTTATATTAGGATTGCTGAATGGGATTAATTAATTGTAGAATTAATTAGTGGGTTAAAAGTTTTAGTGGTTAAATTTTGAATTTCTCATTTATTTCCATGTGAATAATGTATTGAATCATGATTTCCACTGAATGTTGAAATGGTATTTCACGATGAGAAATGTGATGAGAGGATTAATTTTTATTTACATTTAATGATGATATATACGTGATATTGTGATATATGTGATATAAATGTGTGGAACATGGTCTACTATGTAAAAATGCCACAATGATAAATAAGTGCAGGACATTGTATGAACCTTTAAAATCCTAGTCATGTGACTGATTAATATTCATGTTTAGTACATGGTCTTCTACATAAAAATCCCATAGTGATAAATGAGTGTGGGATACATAATATTAATTCAAATGACCAATTGTTTGATTGTTTGATAAATGAGATTTTGGCCATAGACTACTGCTTCAATTACCCATGGGGTCGTAGGCATGGTGGTCTAGGCCAAAAATGAAGGCATTGGATTATGGTTTCAATTGGAGTTGATAATGAATTTAAATAAAGGAATTATGAAAGGCATGTGTTATAATGAATTGTGAATTAAATATATGACATGTGACTTACCTTGGGGATACTTTAGACTCCAACATGGGTCAAGGTAGGTTTTGAGAGTTTGGGTGTCCTCAAGAACCCAAGAGTTATAATGTTAAATAATGAGTAACTAATAAATGTAAACTATTTAATTTATTGTTTATGTTTTATACGTTATAAAAATTCATAACCTATTATAGAATTGACATGTTTTTAGACACTGTTGGTGGTGGCATACTGAGTTGTAATCACACCCAACTTGGTTATCCTGATTGGTACTTTGATAGACTTCCTATTTGCATGGCATGATAAGGGAAAGGTCCCCATGTTATATGGCTTATTTGGGTTGGAGCATGGATGAGGTAACCAGATTTTATTTAGGAACCTCTTGTGAATTTTTAGCGTAATTATTTTATTGGGCTTCAGAATATAGATCGTAGAAATATATTTGTAATGGAATATCTACTTGTTAGTTTTGGATATTGTATTTTTTTTATCATCATGTGATACTGGTTTGTTTGGTTTTTAGTAATATCATTACATTATTCTTATTTCTATCTTCCATTGTGATACTTTGACAAAGAGGTTGTCTCCCAATGATTGATATTCGACCCTCACGTCTATATGGTAGCCTCTGATAAAATGGAGTGGCATTCTTGAGGTTATATAACTGACCGCATTGGGGTACCAGTTTGTTCCACCAAGGAATATGTATCGAGATTCTTAAAAATATAAGTGATAATTGTCTCTAATGATCCATCTAAATTTATAGTTAAATGAGTACTTAAGGCTCAGATGTATGAATTTGGGATCCAATATCTGTATTTTTAGAAAAAAAAATTCCAACAATGCATTGAAAGATGTGTCTTAGTAGAGAAGTATGAATTCAAAGTGGTAAATGAGGTTTGTGAATTGTGATCTGCTTTTAATTTTATAAAAGTGGTTAAATCATAGTCTTTTCATATCCATGGGATGTTATCATAGAAGGATACATTTTTAATCTGATGTAGCCTTACCATTGAAGGGTCTGGATCAGTATGAGATTGATCTTAGGGAAATTATCTAAAAAACCCAATAGAAATCAATTTTTCCATATTACAAAGATTAAATGAGGTATTGATGTGTCCCTATAGAGCATACTTACTATCATTCTCTATTAATGAGATTAATATGTGTTATTCTATGGGGTCAGTATTTACTTGATGCAATTAAGAAACAAAAACCTCATCCTAAAACTCTATGTGGATCAAAATGTTCTTAATGAGTACGTCTCATAGATTCCTTGAATGGTGAATAAAATCCAAACCCGAACGATTAGTTGGAACCATAATTTTTTTTCAAAATATCATATATCGAAACAAGGGGTGATTATCTCACAATAAGGTAGTTCTCTAGCTTTATGTTTGGAGAAAGACACTATTTTTTCTAGTGGTTCCCTCCCCTGACAAATTTTTTTTTGCATATTGACTGTTGGCCGACTTTTATGAGCTGATTATTATTTATTTTTATTTTTACTAGACATGAGAACATTTTTTAAGAATTAATTAGATATAATTTATATTGAATAGGTCTTGGATTATATAGATGTTAAATAGTGATCTTGTTAAGAATATTTAAGTTCCTCTATTTAGGTTTCTGAATCATGAATAGCTTTAGTAGAGAGATCTCCTAGATGTCCGGATCCATGTAAAACATTATTCCTCATCCTCCTTGTCCTCAGTAGCCTCTTCAGCCTCCTCCCCAATTGGGTTAGTAGAAATTATGTTCATATGTTTATACATCAAATTATATTGGGGTTTCAAAGTAAAAAATGATTAAAGAGATTTATTAGGACCCTTTATCAAAGAAGAATTCCATTTTATTGGGAGGGGCGCATCACTTCTTTAAGTGGGACAATGACCATCATCCTAAAGATAGGTTTTGAAAACATTTAATGGGTTGATATGGATTATAAATCTTCATTAGTTCCTATTAATATACCTTTTTTATTTTTTTTACATTGATTATTTAGTCTCTTAGATGAATATGATTCTGCAGAATCTAGGTTTAATATCATATTGGGAGCTGGGCTCTAATCTATTTGACCCAATTTTTCACTGAATATGGAGCATAATAGGATGATAAATTTTCTATCACATTTTCATAAATATTTTTTGTTTTTTACATAGGATTTTCTACCAATACCTTTCATTATCTAGAAATATGTTGGAGATACAAGACATTTGTGATGTAGGTTTTTCTAGTTATACCTATTCAGAATAAACCATGTTTTGGAGGATGTATTTTACAAAAAATTACCTCAATGATATTTCCCCAGATCTGAGAATAGGGGAAATATTTTTTGTAATTTTTGTGATGTATTTCATTTGGATTATAAGCCTTTTAAAATTTAATCATGTTATTTTCCATCCCTTCAATTAAGTACCAAGGGACATGATTTTTGGGTTAATTATACACTTTGTTCTATCGATCCTTTCATGGTGTATGCCTATATGGCCTTCTACCCTCATATAAAGTATTTTTATATTGTCTCTACTATTTTCGTTGATTCACTATGTGATATTTCAATAGTTTTTATTTGGTAGATAGTGCTAGGTATAAGAGGTTACCCTAGGATCCCCTTAATTGGTTACCTAGGGGGTTCCCTATTTGAACTTAGACATGCCTCCCTTTACTTGATTGGCTACAGAATAGTGGTGATAGTGGAAATCAAACTATGGTAATAATTTAACCTATTTTTAGAGTCATAATAATACGGAATAATAACAATCACATAAATAAGTCTAGATTAAATCATAGATAATATAGGGAAAGCTCTAATGCATATGTACAACATCACATGATATAATAATAATGTGTATTATATACAATAATTAGATCCCTCATGGACAATATTAAATGAAATTAAAACAAAAATAATTTAAAATAGAAATTAAATCATCCTAAAAGTAGTCCATAGGCTTTCCCGAACCCGGTGTTGATACTTTAAAATGAGAATGACGTAAAAATTATCATGTAATGAACACTTTACCTAAGCCTATAAGTTAAATAAGATAGACCTCTGCTTGTGTACCCAAGTTCCATAGAATCCCGATTAGGGTAATAGTATAACTCATGAGGCCACCACTAACAAAACCCATAAAATAAACCATCTATATAAAAAGTGCATGCTAAATTTCTATACATATCATATTATTGCATAACCATATAAATAATCAAATTAATAGATAAACCTATGATCCTAGGTTCTATGGTGATACTTGAGGTTAGAACTTCATTTCACATATATCTCCGATGTATCTATGAGAAAAATATATGATATGGAACATTCAGTTCCAAGGTATACTACGAAGGAATCCATGGAAAAGAAAGATCATGGTAATACATAAGGGATGTAATGGTTATTCTCATAAAAAAGTCCCTCAAAAATCCATGAAAATCAGTCATGAACTTCTTCACAATTTTATCCTAGATAATATACAGAATCCATACATGTAATTCTCTAAATTGAATCCATGTAATCACGAGTCCAATGTATTTAGAATATTAAGCTTGACTCGAATCAATGTACACAATGATAGAATTTTGTATTATATATTCAATAAAAATATATGAGGATCGTCCTATGACATTCAAAGGGATGCTTTTAGGGAATCCATGACATAATAAATGGTATTCAATAAATATTATATCATCATAATGTAAGGGGGATGCACTCTAAGTAATCTAAAGTGGTGAATCACTATGGATCCAAGGTCACTCATGGAATTCATTATTTTATGATGTCCTTGATTCTATTGAGGTGTCCTCCCCTAGAATTCATGTGATTCCCCTAAGAGAATCCATTATATCTCACATAATTGCACCTATTTAATATCTAAAAATGAATACAAGGAATAATCCCAATAAATTCCCCCTATTTCATTTATAGAACAAAATACAAGGTAAGAAACCCAAGGAATTAAACCCATAATAATCATTTACACAAGAAAAAAATAAAATTCTGTAACATCCCAGGTAAATAAAGAAATAATAAATTTTCAATTAAATTAAGATTTTTTTAATGAAATATTAATTTTACTTGAAAGGGTTTTCTATGTTCGATGGTGTACCCGATTCGCAACAACGACATTTTTTGAAATCTTATGTTTCACAATAATAATATAATAATATTATTTGGAATGTTTGTTAGCACCTATTTGTTGTATTGGAAAGAATGAACATAACTAACTACAATAAGATTACACATGTTTGTTAAAAAAATTACATTTATCCAATAAAGGTTAGAGGTTTAAAATGTGAATGAATCAAATTTTAAGCATAATTTACCTTCAAAGGTTGATTTACCGCCTTTTAATGTTGAACCCTATTTAAATCTAGTTTTTTTCACTTTTATATGTTATATTTGATAAAATAAAATTATTCTTTAGAATATGGATGTCAAAATTTACTTTGGGTAAATTTTTGTTATTTTTCTGATAAAATTATTTTTTTAATAAATAGTGAAAACCTGTATTTTAATTCAAAACTTTCTTTTAATCTAATTTATTTATATGGGTATATTATCATTTTAATTGGTTTTAAAGTGTAATTATATTATGGTTTTACTTTTTAATACAATTTTGGTAATTGGAAGTAATTTCACTTTGAAATTGGGCATAAATTAATGTCAATCTTTTGATAGTTATTATTTCTTAAAAACATGTTTTTTGTTTTGACAGCAAGAATTAATTTTAAATTAATTTCTGCCACTTATGTGTTTTTAATTTGTTAAAATGGATTCCATATTTGGAATCAGGATTTCCATATTATGTTAATAGGTAACTTTTATTTTTATACAATATGAATATTTACTTCAGTAAAAAATTTATTTACCATGATTAAAGGGTAAATATAGTAAATAAGGGTAGAAAAATATTATTATAATAATATAAAATTACCCTAACATGTTTCATAATACTATTTTTTGATACATTTCTGACCATGGGCATCTTTGGGTCGATTTTGGGACCCCATGGAGCCACTTAATAGTGATAATGACAATTTATATTAATTTATTTAAAGTAAAGACAAAAATGACATAAACATATATCTTTTAGTAAATAAATTTTTAGATGGGGTTATATAAGTTATCTTTTCGACTATATATATTATATTTAAATATAAAATTATTTACTACATCATGGTATTTTTTATAATTTTTAGACATCAAATAAATTAATGTATTTATGACACACTGATGATGCAGTGTTTACCTCATTAATAAAAGATTTAACTAAATAAGATTATAAAGATTAAAATAATATCCAAAACCTGTAAAATTATTATTGGATGATTAGAATTTGACGATGAGTCATATTATCTTCGACGTTAATGAGTTTTGGATCTTTAGAAACCGAAAATCATTATATAATAAAATAATATTTTCACACTTTCCTAAAGAGACCCTCCTCCCCCTTATAAAAAGACACCACTTATAACCCATTCCTCACACCTCTCAAAACCGTTGTCTCATCCAACCCCAACCCAAATAATCTATAAAGATCCATATATTTCATCTAGAAGCCTTACCTTAGGTAGAAGGAACTTCAAGTAATCCTTTTGGTTCAATCCAAGGAGAGATACACAATTTAAAGGTAACGTCTTCTCTTAAGCCCTTTTGTTTTATTTTACTTCTCCAACCCCATAAACTCTTTTTATTCCTTTATTTTATAAACAAATAGTATCCTCAATATAAAAGGTTGTTTTTACAAGAAGGATTCAAACTAAACATACAAATACCTCCATCTAATGGGTAAGGAACGCACTATTTCTGTGGACGGCGAACTACTGCCTCAAGAAACGATGATTGTTAAAATATCTCTTGCCGCCTCTCATGGTGGCCATTACGATAGAAATTTATTTATATTATATATGTATATATATGTATATATATATATTATGTTTATTTTTTCTTTATGCCTCAGGTTTTTTTTTCATTTATAGCATACCTTTATGGTTTCCATTATGAGTAAACGCAATAATTTCATTTGAGAAAATGCGAACTACCACCCCCTCAAAGTGATATGACTCTTTCATGCCATATTTGGGACGTATAAAGGATGGATTTAATGAAATTATATATTATATTATACTGGAATTATAATATTACTATGTATCATTATGTTTTCATTCAATTAAAATACAAAATAGAAATGAAATTAGCGTTCATGTGTACGTACGGCTTACCATCTCCCCGAATGGTGCATTTCATTTATTGTCTCCAAATGTTATGTACTATTATAAATACATATATATACTAGATATATATAATATATATTATATCTAAATAATGAATTACATTCTGTATATAATTCACTCTTGACCACAAGAACAACTTGTAATTATAAGGTGTTCATTTTTTACTCAAGTACCAAATATCGACAAAACGACAATTACTAAGTTAAATGATTACATAATGTTTATAACATGGTAATGAGTGATATAAAAGGAATAATAAACTTGAAAAATTTTCTTAATAAATTATAAATTTACTTAATTTTATTATTAAGGAATAAAAAATGAACAAACAAGTCATGTCGGACATGAGTTAAGGGTTTCTTATCTCACAATTAAATCCATGAAATTTTCATTGTTCACCACTAGTTTACTGAAAGTGGTGTATTGTATAATTCCATTTGATATATATTATCATGATTATATTTATATTCATGTTATTATATGAATAATTTTTTGGTTATTAACTTTTGTTCAGATGACTCGATTGATTACAACGTGGTAAGGGATTTTCATCTCACTTTTTATTCATGTGAGATTCATGCTATATTTGACACTATTTCCTTTTGTGTGGTGTATGAAATTCCCATGATTATATTGATTTTGTAACATTATTCAATTTATGGGTATTTACATCTTCATTTTATGATCCTTCTTTCGTGGGTGGTATGTTTTGTAAGTTACCAAATTGGTAAGGGAACCTTTTAACCCAATTTCCATTCGTTGGGTTAATCTTCTAATTATTAATTATGTCATGATATGATTATGTGTGGAATCACTATTTATTTATTTATGTTGTAATTTCAACTCCCCTTATTGGAGATATATGTGTGATACACATAATCACTCCATTGATAAAGTCTCAAGTCATCGATATGAACTTGATAAGAGTAATTTTAACTCCATTTCCATTCATTGAGTTAAACATCCAATTACTTGGTTTTGTCTTAAAAAGAACATGATTGAATGTTCTATGATTTATTTACACTGAATATACAATCATATTGAGTGTATTTATATTTTTCACACATTATTATGTAATTGATTTATCCGTAATCTAATGATATAGTTTTTTATAAGGGATTTCGTCTCAATTTACATTCCCTTGAGACTTCATTGTCGTTATGCACCAATTCACTCTTATATGGAGTATATACTTCCCTTTGACATATTACATCATAAATCTCTTTATTATCATGATATTTTAACGTTCTGATTCAATGTTATTCCTCAATTATTTATATTCTAAGAGTCTCTCATTTTTTTAAAAACTCATTAACTAAAATATCATTTTAAATGTTTTAATGATTTATTCTTCTAAATATTTATCATTAATGTTCATGTATTAAAAATGGTTTTAAGGATTTATTTATATATAAATTAATGTTTTCAAATGACAATTTATTTAAAAGATTCAATGTGGTATGTGACACTTTGATTCAAAAAATATTTTTATTAAATGTTTTAAATGGTTTTGAAAATGGTTTGATAAAGCATTGTTTATTTCAATATCCTGATATGATATATTGTGATTGGAATGTGGAAATTTTATCTTTCCAATATGATTGAGTTATGTGTTGTTATTATTCTATGGTTATTGGTCATTTTTTATGTATATGGGTGGTTCCGTGATAAACCTAGGGCTCGTGATCCCAAGATAGCTCTCCAATGCATTATGTAACGTGAGAGAGGTAAACGATAATGTTTCTCCTAAGAGATTTAGGGAATATACTATGATGGGTATTTCAAATGTGACTCCCTATGTAGCTGTGATATATAAAATGTAAGTATGTTATGAATGCCATAAGTTACATTTATGAATTATTATTTATATATGTTGTTCGTAAATATTATGATTTCATAAGGTATGTTATGATTGAAAATTATGGTTTCAATTATTTTTATTTATTTATGGGTTAATGTTTCCTTTCCTTATTTTGTAACCCTTACTGAGATTTTTATTCTCATCCCATGTTTTCGAAATTTTTTACAAAGGACTTAGAGATGAATAGGGTCAAGGATGGGATCAAGGAAAAGTCATGCTATCTAAAACATAGAATTAGACATGTTTCTTTTTAATAGTTTTTTATTTTATGAAAAAAATTTATACTCAGTAGTAGTGTCTACATGTAATTTTCAAGTTGATATTTAATATTTATGTCCTAATTCTCTAAAATTATAAACCAGAAAATATCCTCAATTCGAATTATTCATTTAAATCAAGATTATGTAATTTTTAAGGCATAGTTCTTATATTTGGTATCATATTTCGGTATAGATAACTTTTGAGGTTAGGGTTTTCTTTAAAAATAAGTGAAATTACCATAATGGTTAGAATTTTATAAAGATTCATAGTTATTTTACAAAAAGTGAATGAGTTTAAGATAACATGAATATGTATATCTTAGTATTTTACCTCCTCATAAGATATTATATGTTGATTTTACTGATATACTCACACTGAAATTTTTGGTTTTAGTAAATGGATGGATCTAGCATGCACCAAACTATTAGTGGATGTGAAGAAAACTGTGATAGTTTTATGAATGAGAAACTAAATGAAATGGGAGATGTAATGAGAAATCTTGTGGTTATTCTCAACCAATTATCTGGATTCATGTCTGAACACCTAAACCATGGTGATTTTTATAATGAATCATATATGCGAGAAACAAATCCCTATGAGAGTTCAGGTAATAATCATGAAGGTAAGTATGTTCAAAAATATATGTGTCAAGGATGTGGAAAGAAACACAAAGAAAAATGATTCAAAGAGATCGGAAGATGATATAGATATGGAATTGAAGGTCATAAAGCAAGAACCTACCACGGAAAAAGGAATCATCTAGTTGACTCTAGAAAAGGGAACGAAGTTCTTTCTGAGGGATAAATTGAATGTTTTAAATGAGGTGTGAATGGTCATTATACAAATAGATTTCCTACAAATAATTTTCAGGAATGGGATCACTAGGATCATAAAAATATATTTTTACCAATACCTAATTCCATTCCAATTGAGAATGAGGAAACTGACAATAACCAATGAAAGGTATGGGTTATTTCTTAACTGATGTTTAGAAATTATTTAATCATAAGATATGATTCATGATTTTGTTTGTAAGAAATAAGTATTTCAGAATAAGTTGTAAAGGAATGTATAATGTATACTAAAGAACATTGAATGAGTAAGAAGTCAACATATAAGGGATTCAAGTGTTGTGGTAGATTTTAGGGTGGTGAAATGCTTAAAAGTATTAAGGATCTTTTGATGATGGGATTACATTAGAAGAATTTTTAATGTATGTGTAACCCTGAATTTTGATATATGGAAATTTTATTCAAGGAATAATTATCTTTTATTTTATGGATATAGTTATAAAGAACCATTTGGGTTTATATAATCCTTGAATTTGATGAAATTATAGGTTAATACATTTTGGGATGAAAAATAAAAGTTATTAGATAACCTTTGTGGTTTAAATATGTTATGGTTATTTTTTATTATCTTATATCTTTTGGGAATGTTATAAAATTATATAGTTTTTGTAAAAGGACAACACATAGACCATGTGATAACCCGTTGAGTCAGAAAAAGCTGTGGGTATCGAACCCACAACCAAAGTGCGAGTGGGATTTATCACCTACCCCTAGACTGCGTGAAGTCCCTAGTTAGTATGAATAATCATTTTTAGTAATATGATTTAATGAATCAATAATATGTTTATTTTTGGTTATCTATGGAAATTATTAACCTATCATAGTGATTATGTATTTATGTTAATTACACATCAGTTTGATACTTTAAGATTAGTCGATGTTTTGGAGATAAATGATAATATTTTTATGGAAGACTACATGATCAAATCGTTTTGAATTTTGGGTTTCAATGTTATTTTGAATTACATTGAATTATTTGAAGGAGATTTGTGTGTTGAATGGTATTTGTTAAACCTTGGGTACTATTTGACAAATGTTTGATATTAAGAGTATTTTTTATTTTCGTAAAATATTATACTTTTTGGGGATTATCTGATCTTATAATAACCATTTTGGTTTTGGATGATGTCTATATATAGGGGGAAAATATAGTTCAGCTTTTGTTGATTATCTGATACTCTAGAAGTTTATTGTAGCACTTTTAATGTGACCAAGTCAGTTTGAATACTCATCGTTTGGAGAAAATATAAGTTTGTGGTAGAAATTTAGTAAATTATGAATGTCTACATGACAAGTAAGTATGTTTCCTTTTGTTTTTAGTTATTCTCATCAATAAATTCCTCAATGAAAAGTAACATAAAACAAAAACTTTTTCTGTTAAATTTTCCTACTGGGGAATCAAAGACTGTTTAACCCATCACAAGTATGTGATTTTCCGGTGGTTAACTTTATTATAATCATGTTTTCTATCACTCTCTATCAGAACTTGATTGTTTGTTTTCTCCTCTATATCCATGTTTTCATAGAATCCATGTATCTGTTGTCTTGGGTGACCTTTTTACTTGTCATCCTTTATTTTAAAGTGATAGATTTATTGACTCTTTTTCTGATATGGGACTTTCAATGAAGTTTCCAAGCCTAATTTTAAAATTGTGAGGATGAAATTCCTAAAAGGGTCGAAGGATGTAACATCCCATGAAAATAAAGAAATAATAAATTTTCATTTTAGATAATATTTTGTGAATTAAATATTAATTTTACTTTAAAGGGGTTCCTATGTTCGATGGCGTACCCGATACGCAACAACGGGTTTCTTTGAAATCTTAAGTTGCATAATAATAATATAATTTTATTATTTTAGCTGGTAGTTAACGCCTACTTGTTGTATTGGTGGGAATGAATATAACTAAATACAATATGATTATACATTTTTGTTAAGTGTTTTTACAATTATCCAATGAAATATTGAGGCTTAAAATGTGAATGAATCTAATTTTAATCATAATTTACGTTAGAAGGTTGATTTACCGCCTTTTGATGGATAAACCTCAATAAATCTAGTTTTGGTCAATTTTATATGTTTTATTTGACAAAATATAATTCTTCTATAGAATATAAATGTCAAAATTTACTTTGGGTTAATTTTAGGTATTTTTCTGATAAAATCCTTTTTTAAGAATAGTGAAAAAACCTGTTTTTTAATTCAAAACTTCCTTTTAATATAATTTAGTTATATGGTTATATTATATTTTTAATTGGTTTTAAAGTGAAATTAGATTATTTTTTTACCATTTAATACAATTTTGTCCATTATAATTAACTTCACTTTCAAATTGGTCATAAATAAGTGTCACTCTTTTGATAGTTATTATTTCTTATAACAACGCTTTTTATTTTGACAACAGGAATTAATTTTAAATTAATTTCTTCCACTTATATGTTTTAAATTTGTAAAAATGGATTCCATATTTGGAATCAAGAGGTCCAAATTGTGTAAATATGTTACGTTTTTTAGACAATATGAATATTTACTTCAAAAAAAAATTATTTACCCTGGTTAAAGGATAAATCTGGTAAATAAGGGTAAATAAACATTATTATAATAATATAAATTTACCCTTACATGTGTCCTAATCCTATTGGTTAATAAATTTCCAACCATGTTCATTCATGGGATGATTTTGGGACCCCATGGAGCCACATAAGAGTGATAATGACACTTTATATTAATTTATTTAAAGTAAAGACAAAAATGACGTAAACACGTATATTTTAGTAAATCAATTTTTACATGGGGTTATATAAGTTATCTTTTCAACTATAAATATTAATTGAAAAGATAAAACAATATCCTAAATCATGGTATTTGTTTTATAATTTATAGAAATCAATTAAATTAAATTATTTATTACAAAATAATGATGCAGTGTTTACCTCATTAATAAATTATTTAAAAAAATAGATTATAAAGACTAAAATAATATCCAAAACCTATAAAATTATTATTGGATGATTTTATTTAGACCACGAGTCACCATATCGTAGACTTTAAAGAGTTTTGGATCTTTAGAAACCGAAAATAATTATATAATAATATAATATTTTCACACTTTCCTAAAGAGCCCCTCCCCCCCCTTATAAAAAGACAGCATTTATAACCCATTCCTCACACCACTCAAGCCCCTTGGATCATCAAAAACCTCACTGAATAATATCTCAAGATATATCTCTTCCACCTAGAAGCCTTACCTTTGGCAGAAGGAACTTCAAATAAACCTTTTGGTTTAATCCAAAGGGAGATATCCAATTTAAAGGCAACGTCTTCTCGTAAGTCCTTTTGTTTTATTGTACTTCTCCAACCCCATAAACTCTTTTTATTCATTTATTTTATAAAAAAAATAGTATACTCAATACACAAGGTTTTTTTAATGATATTTATTAGAACTACACACACACATCTCCATCTAATGGGTAAAAAACATACTGTTTATGTGGATGGCGAACTACTGCCTCACGAAACAATGATTGTTCAAATATCTCTTACCGCCTTTCATGATGTCCATTATGATGGAACTATATTTATATATGATATATATATATATATATTATGTTTATTATCTCTTTATTATTTTTTATTTTTTCATTTATATCATACCTTTATTGTTTCCGTTATGGGTAAACACAATAATTTCATTTGAGAAAGTGCGGACTACCTCCCCCTCAAAGTGATATGACTCGTTCATGCCATACCTGGGACGGATAAAGGATGAAGTTAATGAAATTATATATTATATTATACATGAACTATAATATAACTATTTATAATTATTTTTTCATACAATTAAAATACAAAATAGAAATGAAAGTAGCATTCATGTGTACGTACGGGTTACCATCTCCAAGAACGGTGCATTTCATTTCTTATCTCCCAATGTTATGTACTATTATAAATACATATATACATATATAGTAGATATATATGATAGATATGATATCTAAATCCTGAATATAATTTTGTGATAACGTACTATTGACCACATGGACAACATGTAATTATAAGGTGTTCATTTTTTACTCAAGTACCAAATGTCGAAAAAATGACCATTATTAACTTAAATGATTACATGTCACGACCCGCCTTCACCAAAAGGAGGGAAAGGTCAGCAGATTGCCAGGCCCTTCCTTCTTTAAGTTGAAGGAGAGATAATGACCCCCGAAACCCACCTTCAATAGGTCCCGGAGTGGCGACTAGCACCAAGGGTATAGGAAATTCTCGCAAATGGAAGGCATTACCCTTTTTATTTTATAGGATCGAAAGATAAGGAGGAGAAAACCCAACAACACCAAGGTAGAAAGAAAAGTAAAGCCAAAAGTAAACCATTCCCACATGCATGTTTCAAAAGTGAAAGCCACAAAGTGCAAAAAAATATGACTACAAGGTAAGTACAAAAAAAGAAGAG
The DNA here is from genome assembly GCA_963277665.1 of Viscum album. Taxonomy (NCBI): domain Eukaryota; kingdom Viridiplantae; phylum Streptophyta; class Magnoliopsida; order Santalales; family Viscaceae; genus Viscum; species Viscum album. The sequence continues at coordinate 2,000,667,474 of OY728135.1, read as the reverse complement.
AGAAACAACTGCAACTACTCCAAAAGTCCGAGCTAGTAAGGTCCTGCGTGATCCCCGAAGTCCTCCTGGAAACCTGAAAGCAGTTTTATATACGTAGGGTGAGCATACGAGTACACTCAGTAGGAAAAACCAAGACTCTCGTGCACAAGTGGGGGAACGTACTAAAGTCCCGTGAGAAAAGAGTAAACCAAACACCTTACAAGGCAAACTATCCATCCCAGGCCTCACCAAGGCTCGCTCCCCAAATAACGCAAGTCAGGTAATATATATATAAGAGCACATCGATGTTTGGGTATCCCGCGCCACTTTCCCACTGGTTATTGATACATCCTATGCATCGGACCAATCCCGCCATTCTCACCGCAGTCCCACTGCCACACCCGCCCGCACACACCTGGGCCACAACCACACGCAGTCCCACTGCCAAATCCTGCCCGCACACACCTGGGCCACAACCACACGCAGTCCCACTACCAAATCCTGCCCGCACACACATGGGCCTCAACTGTCACATGTAACCATGCCTGAAAACACCTAGGCCAGAACAACCACCGCTACGCCCGAAGACACCTGGGCTAAAAGGATCCACTTCCACGCCCGAAAACACCTGGGCCTCATCCCGAAGACACTTGGGAAACCACCTGCCGCACACACCTGGCAAACCACCACAACACCCTGCCCGATGGTTCTTGGGCTAATAATGGACTTCAGGCCATCACAGCCTGCCCGAAGGTACTTGGTCTATCCGGGAAAGGGAGCATAAAAGGAGCTAATAACCAGCCACTAAGGATAGTGTTGGGAAAAACACCCTTCCCCCATAAACGGGGGTGTTCGGCACTAAGTGCTCAACTTGGGTGGGGCGCGAATAAGAAACACAAAGCTACAAGTATAGATATAGGTAACAAACACTCACCCAAAACTTAGGTTTTCCTAGCCAACCTACAGAACGCAACACCACAACGTCCGAGTCAAAATTCACGACCCTTGCCCACAAACCATTTGTCCCATTCTTGTTTCACGTTCAGTCAAAATGTTCAATTAATTTTAAGCACTACTGGGCGACTACCATAAGCATAACCAAGGAAAAAGTCAAAGCATAGATCAACCAAAACACTCACACCCGGTTCTGCCAACAGAGGATCTCTCCCCAATTTGTGATAAAAACTCACAACCACTGAAACCATACCAACAGGAGATCTCATCCCCCAAATTCACACAGCCACCGAGAGTATAAAAAGAACAGGGGATCCCATCCCCTCCCACATTTCCAGCCAACTACCTCTACCAGCACAAGTCAGGAATTTTCAGGTTTAAACGACTTAACACACTCCATGATTTCAAATTCCGTGTGTTCTAACCGGGAGTTATCACAGAAGGGACGATCCTGGTGCTTTCAATTATTCAGCCGGATATAGTGGTTAACCAATTTTACAGCAGGAGTTCACAATTTCAGCAACCCATTTAAAACATCACGAGGGGATTCAACAGTGCACACACAACGACCACCAACGGCCTCAATTTTCAGAAAACATGAACCAGCACAACAAATGGGATGATTCAAGATAAAGCATAACAACGATCACAACCACTTTCCCCTTCTTCCTTTAGAACTTCGTTTATTATCTTCATTAGGGTTTGGTTCGACCAATTCCATAGGAACAAAAGTAACGCCCACCCCGCATGATACACAAAAGTGAGAGACGAGAGAAATTCCCTACCTGTTGATAGATGATCGACGTTTAGGCCGGGGGCGCGGAACTTTACGGATAACGACGCGGCGGTCCCGATGCACCAGAAGAGCCACGATCGAAGAAGGGGGGAAGCCACGGCCTAACCCTTAATTTATAAGAGCTGGGGACGGTTGAGATAAAAACACAAAACCACGGAAGACGAGGGAGTCGTGGGTTGACCACGTGGCTTGACTCATCATTAATGGCGCTGGGTGGTTTTAACCGACCCATGAATTAATGAAGCATTTAATTAAAACCTTTGTGCGCGTTTCGGATTCCCAAGATATTTTTTAACAAGGCAGAATAGGGTTTAAAACCCTATTTGCGAAAAAGGAACGTTACTGGAACAACTTGGCAAGGCCGGGCGACGTCGGCCGGTCTCACCGATCGGTCGCACCGATCGGTCTCACCGTTCGGTCGCACCGATCGCTCTCATCGATCGGTGTCACCGGTCGGTCTCACCAATCGGTGTCACCGATCGGTCTCACCGATCGGTCTCACCGATCGGTCTCACCGGTCGGTCTCACCGATCGGTGTCACACAAGGAAACCGGATTTTTGGCAAAGGAAGGGACCAAGGGGGGTCTGGGTCATCACATCAGATACCTATTAAATGATTCTCGTCCCCGAGAATCAAAACAAACCAGAAGGAAAGAGAGGATCCGAACAACCATCTTCGAAGATACCTCTTAGGAGTGGACCCCCGCTAATTGAAAACACTCCCTGTCAAGAACCAAGCAACATACCACGCCAAACCGCCCGGTCATGTGGGTTTGGGGAGTTCCCCTCCCCCATGTCAAGATATTATCCGCTTTGGGCGGCACTGACTCGCCCGCACGGGTTTAATCGCATCCACCTTAATGCGTCCTGATTAGGGGTCGGGTTTCCCCTTCCCTTTAGTCGGGGCCTTCCACACATAACAGAGGAAAGGAACTAGCACATTTCATAGAAAAAAAGGTCAAACGTTCTGTCACAACAGGCACCAAGGTTCAAAGCTTAGAACAACTCGGGGTATTGGGCACGCAATTGTGCTTCCCTCTCCCACGTACTCTCTTCGAGGCCGCCTTGTCTCCACAACACACGAACCAGGCCGACGGTTCGTCCACGGAGCACTTTCTCCTTGCGATCCTCAATTCTGACTGGCCGTTCCTCGAAGGTCGCGTCTCCTCCCACATCTAGATCTCCCCAGTTGATGACATGAGAGTCATCATGTAAGTACTGACGAAGCTGGGAGACATGGAAGACGTCATGGACCCTCTCCAACTGAGGTGGTAGGGCCAGCTGATAGGCTACCTCGCCAACTCGCCTCAGCACCTCGAAAGGTCCGATGAACCTAGGGGAGAGCTTACTCCCCTTTCCGAACCTCCGCTGCCCCCGTCGAGGGGAAACCTTCAAAAACACATGATCTCCCACCTCGAACTTCAGGGGCCTCCTCCGACGATCAGCATAAGATTTCTGCCGATCCTGAGCTGATTTCATCCTCTCCCGCACTAGCTGGACTTTCTCCGTGGTGCTCTACACTACTTCTGGTCCAAGAGTGCCAGTCTCACCAACCTCTGCCCAGCATAAGGGTGAACGACATGGTCTTCCATACAAAGCCTCAAAAGGAGCCATGCCGATAGTAGAGTGAAAACTGTTGTTGTAGGCAAACTCTACTAAAGGCAAGTGTCGTACCCATGATCCTCCGAAATCCAGAACACATACTCGCAGCATGTCCTCCAAGGTCTGGATAGTCCGCTCTGTCTGTCCATCAGTCTGAGGGTGAAAAGCAGTGCTAAGGCGTAGTTGGGTGCCAAAAGCATGTTGTAACCCCTTCCAGACTCGTGAGGTGAATCGAGTGTCCCGATCTGAGACGATCGTTTTCGGAACCCCATGCAAACGCACCACCTCATCCACGTACCTCTGTGCTAAGGTACTCACGGGTCCTGACTCCTTGATAGCCAAGAAGTGAGCAGATTTTGTCAATCGATCCACCACTACCCAGATAGCATCATGCCCACCCTGAGCTCTGGGTAGTCCCGTGACGAAGTCCATCGAGACGTCGTCCCACTTCCACTCGGGAACATCTAGAGGATGCAACAGACCACCAGGAACACGGTGTTCAGCCTTCACCTGCTGACACACCAGGCATTTAGCCACGAACTCTGCCACTGCTCGTTTCACCCCGGGCCACCAAAACTGTCCCCTCAGGCCTTGGTACATTTTCGAAACACCCGGATGTACTGACAAGGCTGAGCTATGGAACTCACGAAGGACTTCATCACGCATCACCTCTGGAACAAACAACCTCCGATGAAAGAGCATCCGACGTCGGCTGTCCTCCGACCATCCTTCCGGGGCGTTCCCCTGATCGACACGATCCCGCAACACTTCCACCTCAGGATCTCCCCACTGAGACTCTTCCACTTGCTGCAACAAAGAGGAATGTACCGTCATCTGAAACAAACAGCCTCTAGTACCTTCCACCCTTGCATCCAAGTGCAAGCCAGCCAACTCCCCCATCGCCTTCCAAGCATCAGCAGATTCCCGAACCACTTCCTGATGCGGCTTCCTGCTCAGGGCATCAGCCACAACGTTTCCCTTACCTTCAGTGTATGAGATCTCAAAGTCGTAGTCCTGGAGAAACTCGACCCACCTCCGCTGTCGTAAGTTCAAGTCACACTGGGAGAAGATATAGCGCAAGATTTTGTGATCGGTGAAGACCACAAAGCGCTCCCCAAAGAGGTAATGTCGCCACAGCTTTAATGCGAACACTACCGCTGCAAGCTCCAGGTCATGGGTGGCATAGTTCCGCTCATGGGGGCGTAGCTGCCTGGACCCGTAAGAGATCACCCCTTGTCGCTGCATCAATACGCACCCCAGGCCCTATCCTGAAGCATCACAGAATACCTCATAGGCCATCCCTCCTTCTGGCAATCTCAACACTGGGGCACTAACCAGTTTTTCTTTTAGGTAGCTGAAGGACGACTCACATTGCTCGCTCCACATGAAAACCAGGTCCTTCTTGGTCAAAGCCGTCAAAGGAGCTGCTACCCGGGAGAAGTTGGGTACGAATCTCCGGTAGTAGCCTGCCAGTCCGAGGAAACTCTGAACTTACGCCACATTCTTGGGTGCTGCCCAAGAAACAATTGACTCAACCTTTGATGGGTCTACTGCTACTCCCTGCTCAGACACTACATGTCCGAGGAAGTGCACTTCTCGTGCCCAGAACTTGCACTTTGACAACTTCCCATAGAGCTGGTGCTGTCGGAGGACCTCCAAAACTGTCCTCAGGTGCTCTGCATGGTCCTCTTCTGACTTTGAGTAGATCAGGATATCGTCGATGAACACCACCACAAACCGATCCAGGTACTCCCGAAAGATGGAGTTCATAAGCCCCATGAACACGGCCGGGGCGTTCGTAACACCAAAGGGCATGACCACGAACTCGAAGTGCCCATACCTGCACCTGAATGCCATATTTGGGACGTCGCTATCCTTCACCCTCAGCTGGTGGTACCCGGATCGCAGGTCGATCTTCGAGAACCATCCTGCCCCCTTCAGCTGGTCGAAAAGATCATCTATCCTCGGAAGAGGGTAGCGATTCTTGATCGTTACCTGATTCAGCCTCCTGTAATCGATGCACAACCTGAGGCCACCATCTGCCTTCTTTGCGAACAAGACTGGGGCACCCCACGGTGATGCACTTGGACGAACATAACCCCTCTTCATCAGATCATCAATCTGTATCCGCAACTCCCGTAGCTCTGAAGGTGCCATCCGGTAAGGAGCCATCGATATTGGTCGAGAGCCGGGCTGCAGGTCTATCCCGAACTCGATATCACGTCGAGGGGGTAGAGTCGTCACCTCCTCAGGAAAGACGTCCATAAATTCACGAATGATCTCTGGTACTTCCACCATTACCTCATCTGTTGATTCTATCGTCAGTTCGGTCAACAAGGAGAGGAGAGGTTCCTCCCTCTTGTTTCCCTTCGGACAGCTCCGCTCGCCGGTAAAAGTAACACGCTGGCCGTCCAAACCGGAGAACACCACCCTCCCTTGGAAACAGTCGATGATGGCGCACACAGAAAATAGCCAGTCGATGCCTAGGATGACATCGTACGGCCGAATCTGTAGCAGAAGGAGATCCTTAACCGACTGATGTGGCCCCAACATCAGTCTACATCCCCGACAAACGAACAGCAAGTCGGTCTGACCTCCAACTGGTGTGCTCAACACCAGGGGCACTGGAAGTCTCTCGGCATCTAGACCCAAGGCGCGGGCTAGACTGGGTGCAACAAAGGAGTGCGAAGCTCCGGTATCGAACAAAGCATAAGCAAGAGTGCTAAACACACTGATCGTACCTCGAACAACCTCTGGCCCTGCTGGAACTGTTGCTAATGCGGCGTGTAACTGTCCACGCCCAGCTCCCCTGCCCCTCGGCAGTCGGCCACCTCCCCGACCACGCCCTGGTCGAGGTCCCTGGGGAGCGCCCTGAGGTCGGCCTCCCCCTCCTATGTCTGCCTGCGGAGGAGGGGGAGCTCACTGTCCCTGCTGCTGCTGCTGGAAGGGTCTGGCTGGGAACTGCTGCTGCGGCGGACGCTGGGGATGACTGCCACTGCTGTACTGCACCCGATCGGGGCACCGACTCCGAAGATGTCCAGGGCTCCCGCAGATGAAGCACCGTGGTCCCGAGCCTGAAGGAAAAGAACGTGGGCCAGGGGATCGAAACTGAAACTGCTGCGGCCTACTCCCTGCGGGTCGGAACCTGGAGGGTCCCGATGCTGGAGGCCTGGTGCTGACGGCCTTCCCCTTCGATGGTCCCAGCTGGATCCCTTCTCGTGACAGTCCGCCTAGAGCGTGCATCCTTTCCACCACTTCGGCCTTCTTCTGAACCTCTAAGTATGTCGGAAGGGTAAAGGGGGTAACAGCATACTGGAGGGAGGGTCGGAGCGCCTCCTCCAAACGTCTTGCCCGAGACTCCTCATCGGGAAAGAGGACCGGAGCAAAATGCAGGAGGTCCTTGAACTTGATTCCAAGTTCCCTCACGGACATGCTCCCCTGCTGGAGGGAGAGTAGCTCCTGCCTCTTCTCCGCCTTCATTGTCGAGGAGAGAAACTCCGCCCGGAACTCCTTCTCGAAGTCCGCCCAAGCAACCTCAGACTCTTTCCTACTCCCCAGGTGAAGCATCCACCACTGACGTGCCGCTCCTCGCATCTGGCTAACAGCCAGAGGAACCCAGTACTCCGTCGGGGCCCGAATCAGGCCGAAGGCTATGACTAGCTCCTCCAGCCAGCCTTCCGTCTTCATGTCGGAGGTGCTGCCCTCATATTTCTCGAGGGCCTGTCGCTGAAAGGCTCGAAGAGTCTTCTGCCACTGGTCGTCCTCTTCCTCCCGATCAGCTCTCTGCCGATTGGCCCAAGTAGTCTCAGGAGTCTCGATCGCCTGTACCACACGTGGTCGCCTTCCAGGTGCCATAGCTGCAAGGTAAACAAGGAATACCTAAGCCCAGTAGTGCAAAGAAAACCATTCTCAAAACTTATTAAGATTTAATTTATTCTTAATTTCCCAAGACATCCCAGAAACACAAGAACACAAGTCATTTATGATGCATGTACCTTTCCTAGGGTCTCTACCCTGCAATCAGTGTGGCCTCACTTGGTCGTTCGGTAGGTCCAGAGTCCTTGCATCGGATCACGGGGGGCCCTAAAATCTCGTGTCCTAGCCGGTCCTCCCTGGCCTAATTCACGCACCAAGGTCACCCAACGCTGTTGCCTTACCATCCCATGCAATCCTTACTGTGCCTAACTCCAAACTCCGTCCTATCTCTCAACCCAACACACATTTGATACCATTCTGTCACGACCCGCCTTCACCAAAAGGAGGGAAAGGTCAGCAGATTTCCAGGCCCTTCCTTCTTTAAGTTGAAGGAGAGATAATGACCCCCGAAACCCGCCTTCAATAGGTCCCGGAGTGGCGACTAGCACCAAGGGTATAGGAAATTCTCACAAATGGAAGGCATTACCCTTTTTATTTTATAGGATCGAAAGATAAGGAGGAGAAAACCCAACAACACCAAGGTAGAAAGAAAAGTAAAGCCAAAAGTAAACCATTCCCACATGCATGTTTCAAAAGTGAAAGCCACAAAGTGCAAAAAAAGATGACTACAAGGTAAGTACAAAAAATGAAGAGAGAAACAACTGCAACTTCTCCAAAAGTCCGAGCTAGTAAGGTCCTGCGTGATCCCCGAAGTCCTCCTGGAAACCTGAAAGCAGTTTTATATACGTAGGGTGAGCATACGAGTACACTCAGTAGGAAAAACCAAGACTCTCGTGCACAAGTGGGGGAACGTACTAAAGTCCCGTGAGAAAAGAGTAAACCAAACACCTTACAAGGCAAACTATCCATCCCATGCCTCACCAAGGCTCGCTCCCCAAATAACGCAAGTCAGGTAATATATATATAAGAGCACATCGATGTTTGGGTACCCCGCGCCACTTTCCCACTGGTTATTGAGACATCCTACGCATCGGACCAATCCCGCCATTCTCACCGCAGTCCCACTGCCACACCCGCCCGCACACACCTGGGCCACAACCACACGCAGTCCCACTGCCAAATCCCGCCCGCACACACCTGGGCCTCAACTGTCACATGTAACCATGCCTTCAAACACCTAGGCCAGAACAACCACCGCTACGCCCGAAGACACCTGGGCTAAAAGGATCCACTGCCACGCCCGAAAACACCTGGGCCTCATCCCGAAGACACTTGGGAAACCACCTGCCGCACACACCTTGCCAACCACCACAACACCCTGCCCGATGGTTCTTGGGCTAATAATGGACTTCAGGCCATCACAACCTGCCCGAAGGTACTTGGGCTATCCGGGAAAGGGAGCAGAAAAGGAGCTAATAACCAGCCACTAAAAATAGTGTTGGGAAAAACACCCTTCCCCCATAAATGGGGGTGTTCGGCACTAAGTGCTCAACTTGGGTGGGGCGCGAATAAGAAACACAAAGCTACAAGTATAGATATAGGTAACAAACACTCACCCAAAACTTAGGTTTTCCTAGCCAACCTACAGAACGCAACACCACAACGTCCGAGTCAAAATTCACAACCCTTGCCCACAAACCATTTGTCCCATTATTGTTTCACGTTCAGTCAAAATGTTCAATTAATTTTAAGCACTACTGGGCAACTACCATAAGCATAACCAAGGAAAAAGTCAAAGCATAGATCAACCAAAACACTCACACCCGGTTCTTCCAACAGAGGATCTCTCCCCAATTTGTGATAAAAACTCACAACCACTGAAACCATACCAACAGGAGATCCCATCCCCCAAATTCACACAGCCACCGAGAGTATAAAAAGAACAGGGGATCCCATCCCCTCCCACATTTCCAGCCAACTACCGCTACCAGCACAAGTCAGGAATGTTCAGGTTTAAACGACTTAACACACTCCATGATTTCAAATTCTGTGTGTTCTAACCGGGAGTTATCACAGAAGGGCCGATCCTGGTGCTTTCAATTATTCAGCCAGATATAGTGGTTAACCAATTTTACAGCAGGAGTTCACAATTTCAGCAACCCATTTAAAACATCACGAGGGGATTCAACAGTGCACACACAACGACCACCAACGGCCTCAATTTTCAGAAAACATGAACCAGCACAACAAAAGGGATGATTCAAGATAAAGAATAACAACGATCACAACCCCTTTCCCCTTCTTCCTTTAGAACTTTGTTTATTATCTTCATTAGGGTTTGGTTCGACCAATTCCATAGGAACAAAAGTAACGCCCACCCCGCATGATACACAAAAGTGAGAGACGAGAGAAATTCCCTACCTGTTGATAGATGATCGACGTTTAGGCCGGGGGCGTGGAACTTTACGGATAACGATGCGGTGGTCCCGATGCACCAGAAGAGCCACGATCGAAGAAGGGCGGAAGCCACGGCCTAACCCTTAATTTATAAGAGCTGGGGACGGTTGAGATAAAAACACAAAACCACGGAAGACGAGGGAGTCGTGGGTTGACCACGTGGCTTGACTCATCATTAATGGCGCTGGGTGGTTTTAACCGACCCATGAATTAATGAAGCATATAATTAAAACCTTTGTGCGCGTTTCGGATTCCCAAGATATTTTTTAACAAGGCAGAATAGGGTTTAAAACCTTATTTGCAAAAAAGGAACGTTACTGGAACAACTTGGCAAGGCCGGGCGACGTCGGCCGGTCTCACCGATCGGTGTCACCGATCCGTCTCACCGTTCGGTCTCACCGGTCGGTCTCACCGATCGGTGTCACCGGTCGGTCTCACCGGTCGGTCTCACCGATCGGTGTCACCGGTCGGTCTCACCGATCGGTGTCACCGGTCGGTCTCACCAATCGGTCTCACCGGTCGGTCTCCCCGATCGGTGTCACCGATCGGTCTCACCGGTCGGTCTCACCGATCGGTCTCACCGGTCGGTCTCACCGATCGGTCTCACCGGTCGGTCTCACCGATCGGTGTCACGCAAGGAAACCGGATTTTTGGCAAAGGAAGGGACCAAGGGGGGTCTGGGTCATCACATTACATAATGTTTATAACATGGTAATAAGTGATATAAAATGAAAATAAAATTATAAAAGGTTCTTAATATAGTATAAATAAACTTTAGTTTAATATTTAGTAAGAACAAGGAACAAACAATTCATGTAGGACACGAGGTAAGGGGTTTCTTATCTCACTTTTAATTCCGTGAGATTTCCATTGTTCGTCACTAATTTATTGCATGTGGTGTATTGTGTACAGAAATTTGATATATATTATCATTATTATATTTATATCCATGTTATTCTATAAATAATTTGGTTGTTATTAACTTTTGGTCATACGACTCGATTGGTTACAATGTGGTAAGGGATTTTCATCTCACTTTTTATTCCCATAAGATTCATGCGATATTTGCCACTATTTCCATTTGTGTGGTGTATGTACTATCCATGATTGTATTCATTGTGTAATATGATTAAATTTATGGGTATTTACATCTTCATTTTATGATCCTTATTTCATGGGTTGTAGGTTCTGTATGTTACCAAATCAGTAAAGGAACCTTTTAACCCAATTTCCATTACTTGGTTAAATCTTCTAATTTTTAATTATGTCATGCAATGATTATGTGTACAATCACTATTTATTTTTTTAGGTTTTAATTTTCACTCCCCTTTGTGTGGATATACTTTTGATACGCATAATAATTCCATTGATAAATTCTTAAGCCATTGATATGAACTTGATAAGAGTAATTTTAACTCAACTTCCATTCATTGAGTTAAACATCCAAGTCATTGGTTTGGTCATAAAAATAACATGTGTGAATGTATTATGATTTATTTACACTGAATATCCAATTATATTGATTGTATTTATATTTTTCACAGGTTATTATGTAATTCATTTATCCTTAATCTAAGGATACTGTTTTTTATAAGGGATTTTGTCTCAATTTACATTCCATTGAGAGTTCATTGTCATTATGTGCCAATTCCCTATTATATGGTATATATACTGACCTTTGACATATTTCATCATTATTCTTCTTATTCCCATGATATTATGATTTTTTTATGCATTTTGATTATGTTATGGTTATTGGGCATTGTTTTCATATATGGGTGGTTCTGTGATAAAGCTAGGGCGGGTGAGCCCAAGATAGCTCTCTAATGCATTAGGTAACGTGATGGAGGTAAATGTTATTGTTTCCCCTAAGAGATTTAGGGAATATACTATGTTGGGTATTCCAAATGTGACTCCATATGAAGCTGTTATAGCTATAATGTATGTATGTTTTGAATACCATAAGTTACCTTTTATGATTAATGATTTCCATATATTATTCTTAAATATTATGATTTCATGAGGTATGTTATGATCAAAAATTATGGTTTCATTCATTTGTATTTATTGATGGGTTAATTTTTCCTTTCCTTATTTTGTAACTATTTCTAAGATTTTTATGCTCATCCCAAGTTTTTGAAATCTTTTCCACATGAAATAAAGATGAATATGGTCAAGGATGAGATCAAGGAGAAGTCATGTTGTCTAAAACTAGAAACTAAAAATGTTTCTTTTTTAGAGTTTTTTATTTATTAAAAAATGGATACTGAGTAGTAGTGTCTACATGTAATTTTCAAGTTGATATGTAATAGTTATGGACTAATTCTCTAAAACTCTAACCCTAAAAAGATCCTCAATGTGAATTGTTCATTTAATTCAAGATTATGTAATGTTTATGGTAGAGTCCTCATAAATTCCAAAACATGTATTTTTTTATGAAATAAAACTATTTTTGAAGAACACGTAGTTATGTCTTCTCAATGTCAAATTCATAAAATCCATATCATTCCCAAATGATAAATTAAATAATTTTTTATCCCTAATATATAAATGTAAAATCATTATAGGTTGATTACTATAACTCTATTTAACCAACATCATCATTTAATAATTGTATCCTGAATAGAGGGAAACAACTCAATTTAAAACATTCAATATCCACTTCTTAACTACAGCTAATAATTATTACATAATAATAAGGTCATTAAATTATCCTGTATTCATTTAAAAAAACCATTTCAAACATAATTCATCATTTTTAAAAATAACACTGGTCATTCCATTTGACCAACCTCAATGTTTAAAACCATTTCAATAACAAAATTTAATAATTCAATAGGGTCAATTAAAAGGTTAACCCATTATCAAAATTATTATTGTCTTTTAAATTCTATTTGACAACCACCAATTCCAGTTATTTATTCACAGATACCGGTTTGATTAAGAAACCCATTACTCACACTAATCCCATTTAATGATAAATCCCAACTATGATTTTCCATCCATAAAATAACTTTTATCAATATTTCAATGCATATTAAATGGGAAATTAAGTGAAATAAACCTAAAAAAATAATTAAATTTAAATATTAGACCAACATATGATATGTTAGATATGGTAAAACAACAACATCGGTTATGAAAAATTGGAAGATTATGTGGTATACTTATGAAAAACCAGCATAATTCCTATGGAATATCACTCATTCATTATCAACTTCTAGCTCATATTGAATCAAAGTAAAATGAAAAAAAAAATTCCATGGACAAAAATGTATATCAACTAAAACTAGATGAATAACACTTTATAATGAAAGAAAAATAAAATTGGGGAAGGAGGATTTTTTGGATGACCTTATTCTCTCAAATTCATTAAATGTGTCTTGAATCATACATGAAATAAGGAAGATCCACCAAGGAAGAGGAGAGTGGAGAGGGAGGGTGTTCATGAAGATGTTCTAACAAAACATGTTAGGAATATGGGTCTTAAAACCTAAAGCATTATAAGTGATGTTTTATAATATTTCTATTTTTATAGGGATATATGATTTGGCCACATGATTTTCTAACCCATGCACTGACCATGTAGTCAACACTGTCTCAACACACCCCTCCTCTTATAGTTTATTCACATAGATTCCCAAATTATTCACTAACTGTATGGTCAATAATATAACCATATAAAATAATCAACACATTTTTCTTTGATGCTTACCATATTTAGCATAAATCCCTCACTAATTATGAAACTCAACTGTATGCTTCTGAATTTGAATTGAAAATCACACCATACTAAGGGCACTGCACTATTTCTCTTAAAAAATTAACACCCAACCACTAAACTGAGATAGAAACCTCCAAAATTCAATACGATGTTATTGAGACTTATATGAGGACCTGATGAACTTCTTGGGCCTTACAAAAAATCCAAATATATTTCCATTTAACTATTTTAACTCCATTATTCTTGATCACACCCTTGTTTCTAAGAATGTCTCTTTCTCCAAACCAAAATCTCAATTTCCTTGTATATTTTTCAACTAATATACACACAAGGTGTTACATAATATCGATATTAGACATAAACATCACCTTTTTTTTCAACTCCCTTTCCTTGCACTATAGACACCATCCAAGACTTAATCTTTGAGAATCAAATATCACCCTTAATCCATTATATCATAATTTATCTCATGCGAGTTTCCTATTTTTGGAATATATCAAACCCTTCCATCTAGAAATGAAACATGAGGTATTCCAAACTAATTACTGAAATAACTGGTGGATTTCTATACTAAACAAATTCCAGTCCTTTATGGCTTTGGAAAATGTATCTAAGTTTGGCTGCTTCTTTTTCTTCAACTATTCCAAAAATGGGATTGCATTGAATTATGAAGTCCCGCAGATTGTACTTAGGTCCCCAGTACCATTGATGATTTGGAAGGTTGGGATTCTAAATATGGTGGATGAGGATTCATGAAACTCCACTTAATATTTGTATTATATTATTTCTACACTATCATGTGATTTGATTTTATGGATTCCACTTAGCTACCTTGAGGCTCAATGGAGCTATGGTGTTAATTCTAGACAACCCGCTGATTAGATTCTTTGTTATAGGCGACATTTGTGGTTATATATTATCGAATTTCTTGTGTCGAATGTTTATATCCAAATGAGTTGGTCATGATTATGCTATTATTGGGTTCAACTATAGCTAATCTCGCCTTATTCAACCTAGAATTATGAGTGTAACTGAAAAGATTTTATTTTTCTTCCTTTCAATGATATTTTAGTTTAAGTTTTTTGTAGAATTAGAAAAACTAATACATATTAAATACTATTTATTTCTAATCAACATTGAAATTTTTCCATTATACACATGTTTTTTTATTACTTAAAAAATATTAATCATTTAAAAAAATGTGTGCTCTTCTAATTACACTACCATTTTCATTATGGAATCATTTTATTCATTCAATATGGGTCCCCATTGATGTTGATGTAAATTTTATAGATCCAAAAGTCCTGTGGAAATTTTTTTAAAACATTTTTAGAGGATAACAAACCGGATTAAGGGATATAAAATTTATTCAATCCTAATAATCTAATTGAAACTAATAAAAACCCAATAGGTTGTCCCCCTTTTATCATATTGAACTTTGAATTTCAAATAATCACTTACTCTTGAACTAATATAGCTCCCCAATTTTTTTTATTAATGTTTTCTAAATAACCATAAAAGAGAAATCACAATTCAAGAGGGTTTCTTGATAATCATGAAATATTTCATTAAAAACAGTTATTTCCTAATGATTGAGTAAATAATGTTGAAAATCAAAATCCAACCATCAAGGCCTTATTCAAAGACGTTATAAACATACTATCATGGACTCAATAGATGATTTTATAAATTATTTCACATGAATGAACCAAATACCCCCGATAATTTTTCTCATGATAACAATGGATGTATATTGGGGCTATAACGGGATCAACCCATCTTTTATAAATTCTAACTCATTCATCATATGAATGAAATAAATAATAATTTAATTCATAATAAAAATACAAATTATCCATGGAACACAAGTATATTAAATTTTTATAGTTCTTCTATTTAATAAATTGGGTAAAAATAATCAAAAACCATCCATTAAAATAACATGGAAGGTATTATTAGTGTATATACCCACCAAAACATAATTTTACAATTTCTTAAAAAAATATCAGAACATATCATCTTATTTTGATAAAATATTAAATAAAAAAACCAGAATGTTGTGAAAATTTATTTCATTTAAAATAAAAATGGAAACCTATAATTAAATTGTCAAATAAATTAATAATCATGACAGTGGAAATTTATTTTACACAATATATGATAAAAGAGAACATTCATTTCACAATTTTATTGAAAGTCAAAAGTGGGTCGTATATAAATAACTCATTGAGATTAATTTTAATCATTTTAAATTGTGTTAAAATTATTAAAAAATAAACATTAACAATATTTTTTTTATAAATATGACCAATCTTGAAACATTTAAAAGATCCATTACATTGCTAAAAATGATTTTAAAGATGCAACTTAATGGATGATTTTAACAAAAAATTCCGCACGTCTTTCCATGAATCATTTCATAAGTTCTCTTACTCCAAAATTGTAAATTTATATAATTTATACATTGATAATAATGATTTAAATATTCATTATATTATCATTATTAATTTTATTTAATTTTTCACCATAAATTATTTATTTTCTAAATTAGTTATGTTTATGTCTTACATTTTGAGGTTGTACAATTTATAGTATACAGAATACATTGATAGGTTGGCCATTTTCAAAGGGTTTATGGTTCTATAATTTATTAAATATTAATCATGATATAATATAATTTTTATACATTAAATATAATTTCAAAATCATCTATTATAGGAATAAATGAGAATCAAATCACATCAATTTGTGGATGTAGTTTTCCACACATTAACACAAGTGACGTTATATTTTTTGAATCTGTGGAAGGTAAAGTAAGAATATTATATCATATATTTAAAGATTCATAGTTTTTCATGATTATACTATATATTAATTAAATCCATTATAATAATTATCCTTTTGTTGCGATGATGAAAAATAAAACAAAACATTTTCTCGAGGTAGTATTCTGCATGTACACACGAGTGATGTTTTCATTTCTCATATGATGGAAAATGAGATGCATAAGGGTTTTTCCCGTAATTAGTATAAAATTTCGGTATATAATTTACTTATTTTATTGAATTAGTATAGAGAGGTCATAATTTAATGAGGTAAACTATAAAATAAAATGAATGAACTCAGTTAACTGTTATACATCTTCTTTGGAAACCCTCCTTTGGGTTACACATTATTCCTTCTTAGGATGAACACAAGGGACAGGAAAAATATCTGGGAGATAAAGAAAAAATATTTATGGGTATTTGGGAAGAGTTCGTTAGAACTAAAAAGGATAAATATGTGTGAGGAAGAGGGGAGTTCATACTCTATTTAATAATTGGGGTGGATGAAAAACATGTAAATACTTGGAATGTTAAAATAAAATACTTTTCCAATTATTTTAAAATTTATCAAAACTAAAATAGATTATAAAATAAGGAGATTAATGTATAAATATAATAAAATATTCAATTTTTGTTTGTTTTAGATTCCATTTTCAACCTTATATTTAGGTTTAACCCCCTCATATACCCCCTTAAATCCTTAACATTTTGTAAAAAATATCAATATTTATTGTTATGAATTTTTTTTAAATAGTACTATAATAGAAATAAATTATTTATAAAATCCTCAACACATTACATAAACATGAGTCAATCTATGATATTTATAAATTTACAAGTATTTAAAAATAATTTTTATTCATTAAATACCATTTGAATTCTTTTGTTGGATTATTCAAATATTTTACTTTAAAGGAATGAAGATAAAAAAATATTTGAAAAAAAAGTTATTCTTCAATTATTAATACATTATAATTATAAATGAAATTTCTACATCCCCATAATTCATCTAAAATATATAAATTTCAATTTTTTTAAATTAACTAATCTTCTTCGTCTACTAGTTGAACACGCTTAGCATCAACATTGTGTAAGCATTCAATGGAATTATAATATTTATAAAACTAGAATAAATTAAAATAATAAAAATAATATATTCATCTAAAAATAAATATATTTATAATCATGTACACCTTATTTTAATCTCTTTGAATACATGTTGGAGATATTAAGAGAGAGATAGAGAGATGGAACATATTTTTTTTAATTTTATATAATATAAAATAATATATAGGTCATAATAAATTATAGGTGGAAAATAAATGAAATATTATATATGTTAGGATGATTATGTTTTTTTTCAAAAAAATAAAATAAAACAAAATGATTGAACGTGTTGTGTTTTTTTAATACATATTCCCCTATTATTAACCATAAATAGCATATTTTATTCATTACCATTGTGATAAACTTTTTCCAGGGTAACTATTCATTATGGTTAAAAATGAGATATAACAATTTGATGTTTTTAAAACCCTTTATTCCAAATATGAATTTTATTTTTCATGAATAAATTTTTTAAATTGGAAAAAATCAATTTTGAAATATATTCACAAAATGCAAAGAAAAATTTTGTTTCGAAAAATGTTCTTATAAGCATAAAAATGATTTTAAACAAAATAATGTATAATTTTGATTACCAGGGAAATAATTATAAATTTTCAAATCAAATGGATATTATGTATATTTTAAATGAAATATAAAATAGAAATAGACTTTTAAATTACTTTATTTAATGAAAAAAAATGTGAATTTTTCAAAATCAAAATTATGAATTTTCTAGTATTCAATCAAAAATCAATATTTTAAGTAAAATATGAATATTTAATCCTAATCTTAATATAAAATGGTTATTTAAAAAATTATTTCCATTTTTCAAATATAATTTATAAAAGTTGAAAAAAATTATCAATGCAAAAAAATCAATGAAACCCAGTTTTGATGAAAATGTTTTTGGATGTATAAAATTAATTTATTCTCATTACCTGTAAAATAACAGTAATTAAATGAATAATAAATAATTTAATTAGATTTATAATAAAAACATTTCACTTCAATTATTTATAAATAGTGTTTAGTTTATTCTATTATTAAGAATATATAATACACACGTAAAAATAGCATGATGAAAAACAACGTTTTTCTCTTAGAATCATTTCATCTTCATTTTCATAAAATTAATAATAAATATAACATTGAATATTCATTTTGTTTAGGAAAAAGATAGTATATATATTAAATAATATTACTCTTCCTATTCTTATGCTCCAAAAGTGCAGTGTGGCTATAATTGGGCTATTTTTTCTAATTGCACATAGAATTTCGTTTTAGCATGGTGTTTCAAATACAACACACTATCAAATATACTAATTAAATTAAATAAACTCAATTTTTTTGTCATTACATCTACCACCTCCTCAATGGATGGAACATATGATAGTCTTTATATATTTAGTTTATATATACTAGTTATCTGAGTCTAATATTGGTCATCTATCCAGATACTACACTAATAGATATATAATTTAATTCTTGTTGGGGATAATTTATGGGAGGAGAGATATGAGGTCCTTTATGTAAAATATAATTACCAAGAACATCCCACTAATTATTTTGATGTTTATTCACTAGTGTTCTTCCAACTATGTTTCAAAATTACCCATATTATCCTTGATAGTGGGAGTTTCCATCTCTTTAGTCGGTTAGTGGGATATGGAGACACTATTCCATTTTTATTTAATAGAAGATCCCAGAGAGGGAATAGGATGAGTATTTTTGGGGTCCCAAATTTGGGTAATGTTTTTGATGTGGACTACACACACCTTGTTCTTATTTTTGGGCGTGTACTATGTTTTGGATACAAACTTCTTCATCTAATGCTTTTATACCATATTCATGAAACTAGTTGTTTAGAAAGAAATTGAAGATGACATTTATCTATTCATATTTTTCCATTAGAATCAAATCATCATCAAAAGGTTATGTAGATTATTTTACCTTCAACATATCTTTATAGAGAGAAATTACACATTCCATTAATTTTACCTTCTTTGTAGATCATTTAGGCATCAAACCCTACTGAGGTTTTGCATCCTCTTCCTAATGTTCTCCCAAAAATTATGTTTGTCTGTTAATTTTGGGGGAATTCCCAATATTTTCCACTATATATAAACCCAATGATGTTTTTAGAGAACACAATGAGAGTTATTGTAAAGGATTTTCACTTGAAACTTCCCCAAATATGGAATATAATAAATTTTATGTTGGAGGAGGAGGTTGTGATATAAATTAACCTAGCCCAAATGGCTAGGGTTTTCTTATCCTTAACAAAAATACATTATAAACCCACTCTCGATCTGATAATTCATAGGGTGGTGGTGGTAAATATTCCTCAATCCATGTGTACTATTTTTTCCTTGTATTTCTACAATGGAATTAATTTTAATTGTCCTAATGTATTTTATCATTTAGTCTTAGGATGAGATATATGGAACATATGTTTTGTGTGTGAGGTACTCAATACTAAGTGTAACATTGTGACCATTGTTTTCTTAAATTTATATAAGATTAGGATGTTCATAAATTTAATGAGAATGATATACATGTATATTAGAAGCTCTATCTCACTAATTGAATTGATTATGTTTCTTGGAGATGATAAGGTTTTGTGGAAAAAACAAGTTGCATGTGAATATACTAAGGCTAAGACATCACCTAAATTAATAAAATTGCAAGATATCTTTCATTATGTACACAATTGACTATAGAGTGTGGCTAGATGTAGTGATCCATGTTTACCCTGTCATATGATAAGAAAATCCTGTGGGAAATTGGTGATCAGCTGATTTAGTGCCTCAAAATAATTGAAGCATGCCTATGAGTGATCATAAGGTAGAATTACCAACATTGGGTTTTATGCAGCTTGGACGGTTGTTAAGTCAATATAATTGTATATTTCTCAAATTTATTAACATCGTTATCATACAACCCATAATAAAAATGTTTCATATTATTATATATGAGTGTTTTTCCAAGATTTGAGAATTAAGAATGTTTTTATTTTATACCCAACAGCTCTTGAATATCATATTGAGAGTTGAACATGGACCAAAACATGATTAGTATCTTATCTTATGCATTCTTATTCTTAATAAAAATAGAATTTTATTCCTCATATGAGAAGAATTATTCTATATGTTATTATTAGAGTGGCCATTTACCATCCACCTTATTATGGTAAATATTATTTTTTGGGCAATATCATATGATATTTTAGAGAATATATAGTCCAAGTGTGGTTTATATGTTGATCATTGTACTAAACAATATATTAGATGTGATTAGATGTCCCATTTAATAAAAAAGGAACTCTGTGTTGATGGGGATGAACTGTTAATTGCCTCTCAAAATTTAAAAATATTTAAGGGAATATAAGCACTAGGGGATACTTATAGTTAGATTAAATTAAACTGGGGGTGGAACTTCATAATGAGAACCATGAGTAGGAACTCCTTGGTTGTCTTCATGTCTTACATTATAGGGAGGATACCCATTCTGACAAGATTTTTAGTTTTAGGGAGTATAGTTTTGGAATATACCAAGAGGGGGAACTCTATGATGGATTGTATGTTTTCCATGGGTAGGACCTTTGGGGTTACCCAAATTTGATATAATATCATGGAAATGACCATTTTTCTGATTTATCTTTCAGAAAAATGGATTTTTTTCATAACTCATACCTTGAGGAGATTTCCCATGGTCAATTCTCATGTTCCCTTAGGGAGGACATTCATAGCAGTCATTATGGGAATTACCCATGGAAATTAGGATTCAAGTATCCATTATAATTTTTCCAAGGATACAATTAAATTTTCATTCTAATGAAATTTTATCTTTTTCATGAGTCATTGCTAAGATATATTGAAGGTACTTAAGAAAAAAATTATTGATTAGGGTAGTGACATGAGCCATCTCTTGGTTTACATGTGTCCCATTGTAATATTTCTTCTTAAATACAATCCATTGGGTTTTCAAGGTCGTTTACTGGAAAACATTTACTTGATCGGTGGAATACCATCTAGGAGATTCCCATATTTTCATTGGATTGTTTGATTCATCGTATTTATATTGGATTGGAATATGATCCTTCGATTTATATTCCACTGAAATATGTTAATTGGTTTCTTTTGAAACATGATAGAATCTAAGACAACCTCTTGGTTATAGTTTGTATCTTATAATAACAATTCATGGAATAATTAGTATATTAAATATGAAATTAATATTTAATGGATACTGAAATATGTTGGAGATCTCATGTGTAGTTGGCCATGCTATAATCCTATCCTGATGTAATCTCCACAGTGTGTAAGTGAATTCCAGTTAAGATGTTCATATGAGAATGGTCCTCTCCTTTCTTCTTCACAAAAACATTTTATGATCCACTAAAATGTTGTTGGAGTTGGGGGCCTATAACCAACTACTTTTTACTTTATTCATTAAGAAAGACATTATCACATCTTGATTGTTCTTCTGCATGACCATGCATGTGATAATGTCCTAAGGATAGCTATTTCAATAAAGAGTCACAGTTGATCCCTACTATGATGAGAACCCGAACGTGTCATAACTCTATTCTTGAATATATGTTCAATATCTGGATAATGTAATTTAAGGGACACAAAAAATATATGCCATTTGGGGTGATGACTCATAAAACATTGAGGCACCTTCTCATGGTAGAAGCCCTTGGTGATATCCAGGAGGATATTATGAGAACGGGACCCGCCTGTAGGAAATCCACATTTCATAGTGTCATTGGATGTTCCTATCTACGACATGTGTATTGGTCCTTATACTTTATGATTATTATTAAAGGGTATTACAACTAGTTCACTTATATGTACTGACAACAACTGGGATGACACACTGTTCGCAATGAGGTAGGATACATTGGGTGCGTCACGAGTGATACTTCATTAATAGATAATGCAAGAAAATATTTGTCCTTTCTGTTCCATAATAGAAGTTGATATCTCAGGCCCTTTGATGGAATTGATATAGCCTAAATAAATCTATGTCCATGTTTAGGAATGGATAAGTTCAATTCCAGAATTTCAAAGAAATAATAATTGAGCACATGGGTTGATGACACTAGTATGCAACCAGCTTGATTATAGATATCGAGACAAAGGGATTACATTACACTGTAGGTGTTCAGAGGAGGTGACACATCATTTTGACATTAACTTATTCTTCTATGGGTTCCTAGGAGTGTTGGTAGATGCTAACCTTGGATTTTAGGCAGGCTTTACCTAATGCAACCGAGAAAGAGTTCTAGAGGGTCACCCACTAATGGTGTCCAAGTATCTCGGTTAAATATTAATTTAACAAGTTGAATAAAGATTATTCCTGATTTTGGATTAATAATTATTTAAGTATGCCTAATCTAATTTATTTCGACACTGGTTATTCGAGATAATATATTGTGGGAAAAATAATATATTTATTAGCGAGTAATGCAGTGATATTTATATTAGAAATAAATATCCATTATTCAAGGTCTAATAAATGTGATGGAGGAAATAAAGTTAATAGAAGAAAACAAAAGTACACACCATTTATATTAATATACACACCATGTATTTTTTTTTTTGGAATTTATGATAAATAATATTATTTATTTAATTAAATAATATTTGGAGTAATTCGCTGGGTACATGTCAGGTAATAATAATAGTCAACTATTATTATTTGACATGAGGTATTTCTATGAATTAAATGAAATGAATAAATGCTTTAGGATAATTAATTATTTTTATTAATATAAGTAATTAAAATCTCAATTATATTTTTCACATTAGCCTAGCTATTTTCGGTGGTTGTGCACAAGGGATTTGTAAACTCTCTAAATCCAAGAGAGAATTATTTTTCCACCAAGAACACTCTCAAGATATGAGAGAGAGATCCTCCTCCAATGGATCAAGGTGATCGAAGGCGGACATCGCAAGTGAAGGCTCTTCCATTATAGCACCCAGAGATCCCTTTAGAGACATCTAGAGATATATGGAGCACATATGGATCACCTCTTGAGGAATCCTACACTAGGATTCTATGATGCAATGATGAATCACATCAGTTCATGATCAGAAACATCAATAGAGAGATAATTCCATCAAGTTAATTCATGTTTTTAATGAAATTAATTATAACAAACATATGATGATCCTCTATTTGGTTCCAGGACTCCGATATTTTCTTTCATTATTCATTCTATTCCGAAGATCCGACATTTTATTATCGTGACAGATCTTAGATTAAACTTCGTTAATAGAAAAAATTAAATTTCGGTACACCCACAAATGCGCTTCCACTGCACCAGAATCCTACAAGTGGTATCAGATGGGTTACATCATTGATTATAATTATTTATTTTTCCATTGGTAATTTACACATTTTATAATTTAGTTGTTTCAAGTATAGTTAATCGTTCTGCAAATCTGAACCTTGAGATTTGTTCTTCCTCTCTCATTTTTGGTTCACTGCACACATCCTGTAGTCCCTTTGGGTTAGGGTTGAACTGTGTACCCCATACACAGCTTGCCCAGCTGGAAACCATCTTACGCGAATACTACATGGTGTATGTCCCACTGAACACGTCGTGTACTCTAAAAAATTTCTAAAGTACATCTACAAACCATATCCCCGGGTGTGTACATTGGATGGATGGTGAACAAAAGTACATGACGTGTAGTCAGAAATCCATGATGTGTACTCTTCCAAATTATATGGATTTATTAAAATTTATTATTATATTATACAAACCCTTGAGACGTGTATCATAGTGTAGGTGTAAAGATGAGGCACAACACGTGATGGGTGTTTTTTATATATGTTTTTACTTTAACATCTGTGTAATGTTCATTTATATCATTGGGTAGTTATGAATGAGAATTCACTGGGTTGCCACCAAGGTACATGTTACTAACAAAGATAATTTTAAATTAATTTATTTATATAAAATTATGATGGATGAGAATCTCAAGGAAATTCATAAAAAAGGTTTAAATTAATATGATTTATTAATTAAAGACAATTAATTGATTGGAGCGTGATTTATCTTAAAAAATAATGATTAAAGAATTTAATTCTTGTTTATTTATTCGTAAATATCATTGCATATATGGATGATCATGATCTAAACCAATACCTTTGTATGTGAATGGTTTCTTTTAATTGATTTATTTAAATTAAATTTGTTGGCTTGTGATCCTTCTCCTCATTAATATGTAGGGCGTGCGTTTCCAAGGTTTATTTTTTGTAAAACCCCATTTGACCCCTCACCTACCAGTGAGATAAAAGAATATGTAATGGATAGAGCTCCCAAACTAGTAGAGGTGGCTCAAGATAGGAGCTAAGGTAAAACCAATCCTATGAGATACAATGGTGGACAGGCGGAAAGTTGTAAACATGAACCCAAAAGGTTCAAGGTGTTTCTCCCCTAGGTATTGGGTTAGTTTATTAACCACTAGATAAACAAACCAATAGAAAAATCTCATGATCATATCATATATTTTATTTCTATTAGTTACATGGTTTATTTATTGTGGGTGTGTTGTCATGATCACACAATTAATGAATTAAACCAGCATATAAGATGGAACTAAAATAAGACCGGATTTTGGGTAACAATTATCTTATAAATAGTTCATCACTTAAGTATATCCCACTTTATATTAAAAATAATGTAATCAAAGATAATAAAATGAAAATTTCTGTATAAGGATAAAATCCCACAAAGAAATATTAACCCTGTATAGCCTTCCATAATCTTGGTTAGAATCGAACTATAGTTCAAAGTGCTTAGCCAACCCCAATTGGGGTACTTTAAATTATAGGGGAATTATAATTCAAGGTTTTGGGTTTAATTGAATTGGTTAGCATCAAGGGATGACTACCATAGACGGACTTGGTGTGACTAAGAGGCAAAGGTTGAGGAAATCCAAAATAAAAGGATTTTCGGATTGGGGAGTCCACTCAACGGATCAAGGAGCATCAAGTTAATGCAGTTGGAATTTGGAATGCCTACCTAAAACTCGTCGAGTTTCATGACCAACCCTAGTTTGGGTAATGAAAAGAACAATATGGATCCTTGACACAAGAATATTAAGTAAATTAATTATTACGAAGTCAATGGTGAGGGCTATTGGATTTCGATAAAATAGTGGGAAACTAATAAGTATTAATTTGTTTGTTTGTCCCAGTTTTATCATGATAATGTACTAAAACTTTTCTCATCTTAAATTGTAGAAACGAAAATAAAAATGACTTCAAACATATCATTGAGAACAATACTCAAGAGGGAAAACCTCTCACTGGCACCAATTTCCAAGAACTGCATATGCATTTACACGTCATCCTTAGCCACAAGAGGAAAATGTTCGTGCAAGAGGAGAATATTCTTGTTGCGCCTGGAAGAGAGGACGATGATGAGGAACTATATCTATACATAAAACAAATGGATGATTCCACAGATGTCCAATGTTTCATGCTATCATCCATGTCTAATGAACTCTTGAAGCAACATGAAAACATGGATGTGTATAGTAGGATGTCTCACCTTAATGATCTCTATAAAGAGAAGGTGAGACATGAGAGATATGAGATCTCCAATTATTTTTTCACAACTATGATTGGAGAGTCTGTGCCATTTGGGCCTCATGTAGTCAAGCTTATTGGCTACATTGAAAGCATGTACATCTTAGGGATTAAGTTCCCGAATAAGTTGAGTAAAGATCTCATCCTATCATCACTTCCCAAGACCTTATCTAGATTTATTGTCAAATATAACTTGATAAACAATGAGAAGAGTATATTAGAACATCTGACCATAATTTTCCAGGTATATAATGACATGGGGCATGAAAAACCTGTAGTCCTTATGGTAAATAACAAAAAGGAAGAACAAAGAAAAGGGGAAAATGACTTATTAATGGTCTAAATCCCCTGTTCACTGTCCCTCCAAGAAGGGGAAGATATAGAGGTATGGAAATGAATGGGAGGTGGTATGTTTTTCATGTGGAAATCAAGGCCACAGGAAGAGTAACTACACATATAAGTGTGGTGATGCTAAATATGTGTTCGTTATCAAGTGTAATCATTCCATTTTTACACATTGGGTATTAGATACAGCTTGTGGGGATCACATCTATATTCAAATACAGGAACCAAGTAGATTTAGAATGATTTCTAGAGGAGCTTTGGATCTTCAAGCTACCAATGGTGTGAGGTTGGCTGTGTTTTCCATTTCTGATTACCATCTCTCATTTCCAACTAGGATGATTTTGGTTTTACATAACTGTTATTATATGCCTAGTGTTATCAAAAACATAATTTATATATCATGTTTGGATATGGATTGATTTATTTTCAAGGTTGGAAGTAAGGGTTTCTTATTTTATAAGAATAATGTATGTTATGGTATGACTCATTAAAATAATGGTTTGTATGTATTAAATTACGAAAACCAAGTGTTGGAAATCAATAATGAAAAAAACTCACATGACTCATACATCACCCAGTTGTGGCATCACCGTCTTAGTCATGTAAATGAGATGTTCCTGACGAAGCTCTACAGAGATGGTTATTTAGATAATACTGAGCTAAAACCACTTGGTATATGTCACACTTATTTACAAGGTAAAATGACCAAGCGACCTTTCAGTGGAAAGGGTGAAAGGGCCACCGAGCTTCTAGGGTTGGTGCACACAGATGTGTGTGGACCATTTCCAGTAGAATCTAGAGGTGGATATTCTTACTTCATTACGTTTATTGTTGATTTGATTAGATATGTCTAAGTCTACTTAATGAGGTATAAATCAGAAACCTTACAGAAATTTATGGAATTAAATAATGGAGTAGAGAATCAGTTTGGTAAGAAGATAAAGAAACATAGATCAGATCGAGGTGTAGAATATCCAAACAAAGAGTTCCTCGATCTTCTATGGGACTCTTGGATTCTATCTCAACTCACCCCTCCTTATACACCACAATGGAATGGTGTTAGTATAAGGCCCCAGCCTTAGACCTTACTTAATCTTGAGTTATTACAAGATTACACATTGAGGATCTTTTCAGGTTTAGAGTTTTAGAAAATTATATCATAAAACATTCATTACATTCCACATTTAAACAAAGTGGTAACATAAAAGATAGTATTCATTTTTTTCCATCAACGGAAACATATTTAAAAATAAAGCATGGATTCTTTCTTGACAATTCCTTGACACTATCATTATATCATGTACCATTCCCTTGACCTGTGAAAAACATAATATAACTTGGGAGGAGTATAAAAATCTCGGTAAGGGTTATAAAAAATATGGAAAGGAAACATGAGTTCATATATACATAAGAATGAAATCATACTTGACCCATAAAACATAAGCACTTTAACATACCTCATCAAAACATGAATAAATCATAGAAATAATAAGACATAAAGGTACCTTGAGGCATTCATAACATTCTTACATAGGGAGTAACCCTATTGGTTACGTTTGGAATACCCATAACAGTATATTCCCTAAATCTCTTCAGATAAACCTTAACGTTTAACCCCTTCGTGTTACCCAATGAATTGGAGAGCTATATCGGGCTCACCAGCCCTTAGTTTATCACGGAACCACCCGTCTTCATAACAATGCCGAAGAACCATAACATAATCATAGCACATAACATAAGCATAAAGGAAAGATAGCATTCCCACATTGAAATAACAATATAACATTTTAAGATATTGAAATAATGAATCCATTCTTAAAACCATTTTCAAAACCATTTAAAACATTTAATAAGGAGATTTTTGAATCAAAGTGTTGCATACCACTTTGAAGATTTTAACATTTTAAACCATTAATATCCATATAAATAAATCCTTAAAACCATTTTTAAAACATGGATATTAATGAGAAATATTTATAAGACTAAATCATTAAAACATTTAAAACAATATTTTAGTTAAAGGGTTTTTAACAAAATGAGAGACACTTGAATACAATAATTGAGGAATAACATTTAATACAAACATTATAATATCATGAGAATAAAGTGATTCATGATATAATATTCCAAATGATAGTATATACACCATATAAGAGTGAATTGGTGCATAACAACAATGAAGTCCCAATGGAAATTTAAATTGAGATGAAATCCATTATAAAGATGGTTTCCTTAAATTAAGGATAAATCAATCTCATAATTATGTGCGAAAAATATAAATACACCCAATATAAGTGGATATTAAGTGTAAAATAATCAAAGTTAATTCACACATATTCCAAGGATTACATATTCAATAACTACATGTCGAACCCAAAGAAATCGAAACTGGGTTAAGAAGTTCCCTTGACAGTCTAACGGCGTCACATCAAAATGAGTTGATGAGAGATAAAAGGGTATCTCATCACTGGGAAAATAAATTTATATCAATAAGGATATAGAAGAACATATCCCAACATAACAATATGTAAATTAAAATACCCAAAAAAAGAAGTCTTTTAAAAAGAGGAGGGTGAAAGGTTCCCTTAACGAACATGGGTATCTTTCGAAACATACACACCGTGAAAGAAGGACAATAAAACATTGATGTAAATACTCATGAATAAAATTATATTAGACAATGAGTAAAATAATGGGCAGTAAATACACCACTCAAAGGAAATTGTGGCAAATGTAGCATAAATCTCACGGGAATAAAAGTTAGATGAAAAAATCCCTTACGAAAAATCGGCAGCCTAACGACGCCACTTAAAACTTCCAAAAATGGATTGATGAGATAAAATAGGGTCTCTCATCATATTAAAATAAAATGTAAAGAAATAGAAATATAAAAGAACATCCCCCATCATAACAAAGAGGAACTTAAAACAAGTGACATAAACGAGAGTACTTAAATAGAAAGAGAGAGGTTAGATCTATTACGAAAATTCGGGAGCCTAACGGTGCCACTAAAAACTTCCAAAATGGATTGATGAAAGAGAATAGGGTCTCTCATCATATGAAAATAAAAATTAAAGTAAGATTAATATAAAATAACATCCCAATCACAAGAAATATGAGCTTAAAATGAATGACATAAAAGAGTGTACTTAAAAAGAAATAGAGGAGTAGGATCCCTTACTTCGGGTCTGACTTGACTCGATTGTTCTTTAACGTCCTAAATAATAAACTTGAGTTAATTTATACTTGCTTAAGAACCTTTTTCAAGTTCATTATTCCTTTTATATCACTTATTTCCATGTTATAAACATTATGTAATCATTTAAGTTAATAATGTTTGTTTTGTCGATATTTGGTTCTTAAGTCGAAAGTAGACTTCTTAAAATTACATGTTGTTCGTGTGGTCAAAGGTTAATTATATCCAGAATGATATTAATGATTTGGATGTCATATATATCATATATATCCAGAATATACATGTATTTATTATATTACATAATCATTTAGAGGTAATAAATGAAATGCACCGTTCATGGAGACGGTAAGCTGTACGTACACATGAACGCTACTTTAATTTCTATGTCATATTAATGGAATTAAAACTAAATGAGAGGTATGTATATTTTAATTACAGAATTATATTCATAATTTATATGTAACATACATCATATATAATAATTTTAAATACATCCTTTATACATCCCACATATGGCATTAACGAATCAAATAACTTTTAGGGGGCGGTAGTCCGCACATCCTAAAATAAAATTATCGTGTTACCCACAATGGAAACCATAAAGGTATGAAAAAAAGGAAAAAATACAGAATCTTAAGTAAAAAATAAACATATTATATATCATATATAAATATAGTGACATCTTAATGGCAACCTTTAAAGGTGTTAAAAGAATATTGAACAACAATCGTTTCGTGAGGCAGAAAATCGCCAACCACAGAAACAATATGTTCTTTAACCATTAGACGAAGGTGAGTGTAAGTGTATCTTGAATCCTTCTTATAACAACATCTTGGTATATTGAAGATACTGGAGTTGTTACAAAAGAAATGAATAAAAAGAGTTTAGGGGGTTGGAGAAGCAAAATAAAACAAAAGGACACAAGTGAAGACATTACCTTAAAATCGGGTAACTCTCTTTGGTTTGAGCTCAAAGGCTTTCTTGGAAAGACTTCTGCCCAACGTGAGGCTTCACGAAGTTAGAGAAAGATATGGAGAGACAAAATGGGCAGGTTTTGGGTGAGCCAAAGGCTTTGGAATTGTGGGTATGGAGGTAGAGGTGGGAGCCTTTTATAAGAGGAGAGGAGGGGCACTATTGGAAAGTAAAGAAATGTTACTTTATTTTAGAATGATTTTCGGATTTTAATGGTCCCACATTGATGTGTTTCGAGGATAAGGTGATAAGGGTTCGAAATCCACCCATCCAATAGGTTTTGGAAATGTGTAGGCTTAGATTTTACATTATCTTTCCATTTTATTTAAATCGTTAAATAATGAGGTCATCACTGCATCATCATGATGTCATAAATAATTTAATTTATTTAATGTCTAGAAATTATAAATAAAATACTATGATGTAGGAAATATTTTTATCTTTCCATTTATTAGTTATAATAAAAAAAATATGACTTGTATAACCCCATGCAAAAAGTTTTTTAGTAAAACATCTCATGTTTGTGCAATTTTTACTTTAACATTAAATAAAAAGATATTTATGTCATTTTCCAAACAAAGTGGCTCCATGGGGTCCCCAAGTTGAACCATGGATTTTATTGGTCGACCATGACACATCCAATGAGGGTAGGACATGTTTCTAGGTCATTTCATTTTATTAAAACATTATTCTTACCTTAAACAACACTAATTACCTCTAATCGCGATTAAAAACTTAATAAGTTACTATTCACCAAAAAATTATTTTAATCCCATTGAACTACATTTTACTTCTTAATGACAACCATGTATGTCGGATTTTTGAAATTCAAAACACAAAGATGGAAAAATTTCATTTAAACGGAGAAATCAGTTTTTATAAGTACCACTTAGTGGTTTCACTATTCATAAAAAATTGAAGTTTTTCAGAAAATTACCAAAAGTTCACCCTAAGCTATATTTGATATTATGAATTCAAAAATGATGTCTATTTTATAAAATTCAAAACATATAAGTTGCATTAATTAGTTTAATAATTAATTCACGTTGTCAGAGCAAATAGCGTCTTTTTATGAAACAATAAGTATCAAAAGATTGACACTAGTTTAAGTCCGATTTCAAAGTGAAATTAATTCCAACGACCACTATTGGATTAAATGGAAAAAATAAATTCTAATTTTACTTTAAAAACAATTCAAAAGATAATCTAATCATATAAATAAATTAGATTAAAAAGAGGTTTTGAATTAAAATACAACATTTTTAACTATTCATTAAAAAATGAACTTTATCAGAAAGATACCAAAAATTTACACAAAGTATATTTTTATGTCCAGATTCTAAATAAGAATTTTATTTTGTCAAATATAACACATAAAATTGTCAAAAAGTGGATTTAAAAGAGGTTCTCTATTAAAAGGCGGTTAATCGACCTTTTAAAGAATATTAGAATTTTTACGCTTAAAATAGGATTCATTCGCATTTTTAATCCTCTAACATTTATTGTAAAGAGTAAAAATATTTGAAAAACATATATAATCATTTTGTAGTTAGTTCTGTTCATTCCCGCCATTACAACGGCTAGGCGTTAACTACCATTTAAAATAATATTATTTTATTATTAGAGTGCAATGTAAGATTCCCAAGAAACTCGTTGTTGCGTGTTGAGTACGCCATCGAGCATAGCATCCCCTTTAAAGTAATATTTATATTTTATTCACAAATATGGATAAATATAAAAATGTCATATTCTTTATTTACCTGGGGTGTTACATCCTTCCCCCCTTTTTGGGAATTGCGTCCTCACAATTTTAAAATTGAGCTTGGAAACATCCTTGAAATTCACAAATCGGTACAAGAGTCGGTAAAACAATCCCTTTAAAATAAAGAAAGATAAGTACATAGGTCACCCGTTTTAACCCATACAAGGATTCCATGTAGGAAAACATGGACATGGAGGAGAAAACATAGGGTCGTGTTCTGATGGAGAGTGATAGAAAACATGTTTAGGAGAAACTTAACCACAAGAAAATCACAAACTTGTGATGCGTTAAACGGTATTTGATCCCCCAGTAGGTAAAGTTAATAGACAACATTTGTGTTTTAATTTTCTTTTTATTGAGGAATTTATTCATAAGGAAACAAAATCACTTATCATGTTGACTTTCAACTTTTATTAGATTTCTTACACAGACTCATATTTTCTCCAAAAGACGAGTATTTAGGAAGACTTGTTCACATTAAGAGTAATATAATCTACTTATAGAGAATCACCTAATCCACAAAAGAGAACTATATAATTCCCATGTCTTTAGACTTCAACCAAAACCAAAACCAAAATGGTTAGTACAAGATCAGATAATCCAGACAAGGATAACCCTTTATAAAAAGAAAATCTATTCTTAATCTCAAAAAATTTTCCAACAAAACCCAAAGTTCAACGAGGGCCATTTGAGAAACAATTTGTCCATAAAATTATTCAAAGTAAACCAAAATAAGATTGAAACCCAAATATTTAAAGGATTTAGTCACATAGTCTTCCAAGGTACAAATTAACTTCTATATCCAAATAACAGCAGTTGCTCTTAATTTCTCATATTGAAAAGTAATTAACCTAATCACATATTCTCGATGATAGGTTAATCATTTCCATAGATAAACCAAAATAAACGTACTCTTGATTCCTAAAATCATCTAACTAAAAAGAAAAAAAAATAAGTCAAACTAACCAGGGACTTCACGTAGTCCAGTGGTAAGCGATAAATACCAGTCACACTTTGGTTGTGGGTTCGATTCCCGCAGCTTTGTCTGACGTGACGGGTTGTCACACCGTCTGCGTGTTGTCCTTTTTCCAAAACTATATAATTCTTAAAAAATTCCCCAAAACGAGATAAAATCTTCAAAAATTATCATAACATATTTTAACCTCAAGTTTATCTCACGCATTTCATTTTCCATCATAACATATAATAACCCATAATTACCTCAAGAGTAAGGATCATATAAACTCTAATGGTTACCTTTATAATTATTACCTGAACTTCCACATTGATTGGTCATCTTTTACATGATTCATTACAGATCATACCAAGGTTCAAGTGGTTGATCATGATTCCTTGATAGTTGGTTTAGAACAACCATGAGTTTCCTCATTGAATCCCCCATTTTATTTATTATCCTAATCAGAGAACCACCACAGTTTCCTTCAAACCTGTTGTCTCTTTGGTTCCTTCTAGATCCATCCATTCACTAAAAACAGAAATGTCATTGAGAGTATATCAACAAAACCATCATGTACTAATGAGGAAGGTAAACACTAAGATATACTTACTCATTCACTTTATCTAAAACTAGGACTCTTTCTGAAATCCTAACCATTATGGTAATTTCACTTATGCTTAGAGAATACCCTAACCTCTAAAGTTATCTAAACCGACCTTTGATATCAACTATAAGGCCCATCCATAAACCTTACTTAATATTGAGTTATTACAAGATTACACATTGAGGATCTTTTCAGGTTTAGAGTTTTAGAGAATTAGATCATAAAACTTGCATTACATTCCACATTTAAACAATGTGGTTACATAAAAGATAGTATTCATTTCTTTCCATCAATGGAAACATATTTAAAAATAAAGCATGGATTCTTTCTTGACACTTCCTTGACACTATCATCATATCATGTACCTTTCCCTTAACCTGTGAAAAACATAAAAAAACTTGGGATGAGCATAAAAACTCAGTAAGGGTTATAACAAATATGGAAAGGAAACATGATTTCATATATACATAAGAATGAAATCATACTTCACCCATAACACATAAGAACTTTAACATAACTCATCGAAACATGAATAAATCATAGAAATCATAAGACATAAAGGTAAATTGAGGCATTCATAACATTCTTACGTAGGGAGTAACCCTCTTGGTTACGTTTGGAATACCCATCACGGTATATTCCCTAAATCTCTTCGGAGAAACCTTAACGTTTTACCCCTTCGCGTTACCCAATGCATTGGAGAGCTATATCGGGCTCACCTGCCCTTAGTTTATCACGGAACCACCCGTCTTCATAACAATGCCCAAGAACCATAACATAATCATAGAACATAACTTAAGCATAAAGGAATGATAAAATTCCCACATTGCAATAACAATATAACATTTTAAGATATTTAACTAATGAATCCATTCTAAAAACCATTTTCAAAACCATTTAAAACATTTCATAAAGAGATTTTTGAATCAAAGTGTCCCATACCACTTTGAAGATTTTAACATTTTAAACCATTAATATCCATATAAATAAATCCATAAAACCATTTTGAAAACATGGATATTAATGAGAAATATTTATAAGACTAAATCATTAAAACATTTAAAATGATATTTTAGTTAAAGGGTTTTTAACAAAATGAGAGACACTTGAATACAATAATTGAGGAATAAAATTTAATAAAAACATTATAATATCATGAGAATAAAGGGATTCATTATATAATATTCCAAATGATAGTATATACACCATATAAGAGTGAATTGGTGCATAACAACAATGAATTCTCAATGGAAATGTAAATTGAGATGAAATCTATTATAAAGATGGTATCCTTAAATTAAGGATAATTCAATCTCATAATTATGTGAGAAAAATATAAATACACCAATTATAAGTGGATATTAAGTGTGAAATAATCAAATTTCATTCACACATATTCCAAGGATGAAATATTCAATAACTACATGTTGAACCCAAAGAAATCAAAATTGGGTTAAGAAGTTCCCTTGACAGCCTAACAGCGTCACATCAAAATGAGTTGATGAGAGATAAAAAGGGTATCTCATAACCTGGACATTAAATTTATATCAATAAGGATATAGAAGAACATATCCCAACATAACAATATGTAAATTAAAAGACCCAACAAAAGAAGTCTTTTAAAAAGAGGAGGGTGAAAGGTTCCCTTACCGACATGGGTATCTTTCGAAACATACACCCTATGAAAGAAGGACAATACAACATTGATTTAAATACTCATAAATGAAATTATGTTAAACAATGAGTAAAATAATGGGAAGTACATACACCACTCAAAGGAAATTGTGGCCAATGTAGCATAAATATCACGGGAATAAAAGTGAGATGAAAAAATCCCTTACGAAAACTCGGCAGCCTAACGGTGCCACCTAAAACTTCCAAAAATGGGTTGATGAGATAAAATAGGGTATCTCATCGTATTACAATAAAATTTACAGAAAGACTAATATAAAATAACAACCCCCATCATAACAAAGAGGAGCTTAAAATAAGTGACATAAAAGAGAGTACTTAAAAAGAAAGAGAGAGGTTAGATCTCTTACGAAAATTCGGCAGCCTAACGGCACCACTCAAAACTTCAAAAATGGATTGATGAGAGAGAATAGGGTCTCCCATCATATGAACTTAAAATTTACAGTAATATTAATACAAAATAACATCCCAATCACAAGAAATATGATCTTAAAAGGAATGGCATAAAAGAGTGTACTTAAAAAGAAAGAGAGGAGTAGGATCCCTTACCTCGGGTCCGACTTGACTCGATCGTTCTTTAACGTCCTGAATAATAAACTTGAGTTAATTTATAATTTCTTAAGAACCTTTTTAATGTTCATTATTCCTTTTAAATCACTTATTTCCATGTTATAAACATTATGTAATCTTTTAAGTTAATAATGTTTGTTTTGTTGATATTTGGTTCTTAAGTCGAAAGTAGACTTCTTACAATTACATGTTGTTCGTGTGGTCAAAGGTTCATTATATAAAGAATGATATTCATGATTTGGATATCATATATATCATATATATCCATAATATACATGTATTTATAATATTACATAATCATTTAGAGGTAATAAATGAAATTCACCGTTCATGGAGACGGTAAGCCGTACGTACGCATGAACGCTACTTTCATTTCAATGTCATATTAATGGAATTAAAAATAAATGAGAGGTATGTATATTTTAATTACAGAATTATATTCATCATTTATATGTAACATACATCATATATAATAACTTTAAATAAATCCTTTATACATCCCACATATGGCATTAACGAATCAAATCACTTTGAGGGGGCGGTAGTCCGCACATCCTAAAATGAAATTATTGTGTTTACCCACAATGGAAACCATAAAGGTATGCCACAAAAGAAAAATAAAGAAGCTTATGTAAAACATAAACATATTATATATCATATATAAATATATTGACATCTTAATGGCCACCTTTAAAGGTGTTAAAAGAATATTGAACAATCATCGTTTCGTGAGGCAGAAAATCTCCAACCACATAAATAGTATGTTCTTTAACCATTAGATGAAGGTGTGTGTAAGTGTAGCTTGAATACTTCATATAAAAACATCCTATTATATTTAATATACTGGAGTTGTTACAAAAGAAATGAATAAAAAGAGTTTAGGGGGTTGGAGAAGCAAAATAAAACAAAAAGACACAAGTGAAGACATTACCTTAAAATCGGGTAACTCCCTTTGGTTTGAGATCAAAGGCTTCATTGGGAAGACTTATTCCCAAATTGAGGCTTCAAGAAGTTAGAGAGGGATGTGGAGAGACAAAATGGGCAGGGTTTGGCCAAGAAAAAGGCTTTGGAAGTGTGGGTAAGGAGGTAGAGGTGGGGGCCTTTTATAAGAAGAGAGGAGGGGCACTCTTGGAAAGTAAAGAAATCTTACTTTATTTTAGAATGAGTTTCGGATTTTAATGGTCCCAAATTGATGTGCATCAAGTATAAGGTGATACGGGTTCTAAATACACCCTTTTAATAGGTTTTGGACATGTGTAGGTCTTATACTTTACATTATCTTTCCATTTTATTTAAATCGTTAATTAATGAGTTCATCGCTGCATCATCATGATGTCATAAATAATGTAATTTATTTAATGTCTAAAAATTATAAAAAACTAATATGATGTAGGAAATCTCTTTAGCTATCCATTGATTATTTGTAGTAAAAAATATGACTTGTATAACCCCATGTAAAAATTGTTTTAGTAAACCATCTCATGTTGGTGTCATTTTTACATTAACATTAAATAAAAAGATATTTATGTCATTTTCCAACCAAAGTGGCTCCATGGGGTCCCCAAGTTGACCCATTGATTTTATTGGTCGGCCATGACACATCCAATGAGGGTAAGACATGTTTCTAGGTCATTTCATTTTATTAAAACATTATTCTTACTTTAAACTACACTAATTACCTCTAATCGCGATTAAAAACTTAATAAGTTACTATTCACCAAAAATTTATTTTAATCCCATTGAACCAAATTTTACTTCTTAATGACAACCATGTATGTTGGATATTTGAAATTAAAAACACAAAGATGGAAAAATTTCATTTAAACGGAAAAATCAGTTTTTATAAGTACCACTTAGTGGTTTCACTATTCATCAAAAATTGAAGTTTTTCAGAAAATTACCAAAAGTTCACCCTAAGATATATTTGATATTCAGAATTCAAAAATGATTTATATTTTACAAAATTCAAAACATATAAGTTGCATTAATTAATTTAATAATTAATTCCCGCTGTCAGAGCAAATAGCATGTTTTTATGAAACAATAAGTATCAAAAGATTAACACTAGTTTAAGTCCGATTTCAAAGTGAAATTAATTCCAATGACCACTATTGGATTAAATGGTAAAAATATATTCTAATTCTACTTTAAAAACAATTCAAAAGATAATCTAATCATATAAATAAATTATATTAAAAAGTGATTTTGAATTAAAATAGAACATTTTTCACTGTTCAT
Source organism: Viscum album (assembly GCA_963277665.1). Classification (NCBI taxonomy): domain Eukaryota; kingdom Viridiplantae; phylum Streptophyta; class Magnoliopsida; order Santalales; family Viscaceae; genus Viscum; species Viscum album. The sequence continues at coordinate 2,000,629,267 of OY728135.1, read as the reverse complement.
TAAAAAATGATCTTTATCGGAAAGATACCAAAAATTTACACAAAGTATATTTTGATGTCCCGATTCTTAGTAAGAATTTTATGTTGTCAAATATAACACATAAAATTGTCAAAAAGTGGATTTAAAAGAGGTTCTCCATTAAAAGGCGTTTAATCGACCTGTTAAAGAATATTAGAATGTTTACGCTTAAAATTGGATTCATTCGCATTTTTAATCCTCTAACATTTATCGTAAAGAGTAAAAATATTTTACAAACATATACCATCATTTTGTAGTTAGTTCTGTTCATTCCCGCCATTACATCGGCTAGGCGTTAACTACCATTTAAAATAATATTATTTTATTATTAGAGTGCAACGTAAGATTCCCAAGAAACTCGTTGTTGCATGTTGGGTACGCCATCGAGCATAGTATCCCCTTTAAAGTAATATTAATATCTTAATCAAAAATATGGATAAATATAAAAATGTCATATTTTTTATTTAACTGGGGTGTTACAGTTAGTGAATGGAGGAACTCACCTTGTTGGACATGGTGAGGTCGATGATGAGTCATGTAGATCTTCCATTATCCTTTTGGGGATATGAATTACAAACATAAGCATACTCATTAAACTGAATTCCAACTAAGGTGGAAAATGGAGTTCCCTTTGAGTTATGGAATGGAAAGAAACCCATTTCATCACACACACGTGTATGGGGATGAGAGGCATTTGTTTAGGCCTTCTCGGGAAATAAACTAGCATCACGGGGCTTCAGGTATATCTTTATAGGATATCCAAAGGAAACAAGAAGATATTACCTATATAACCCATCATACAAGAAAGTGATTATCACCAGACAGTCCATCTTTATTAAGAGGGATCACATCCTCAAAAAGGTTAAGTGGGAGAAAGAATGAATTCGATGAAGTTGATTCTCAAGATACACATGAGTTGGTAAAGAACTAGTTCCATAGGTCCAAATGGAAGAGGTTTCAGAAACCCAAGTACTGTGTAGGAGCTCAAGAGAGGTAAGATAACTATAGAGATTTGGTTTTCTAGTTAATGAGGACGGTGAATCATTATTATTAGACAATGATGAACCTCTCTTCTACAAGGAAGTATATAAAGCTCAGAAGCTGCATGATGGCTAGAAGATATGAATTCTGAGATTGATTCCATTTATCAGAACCATGTATGGGTTCTGGTCGATGATCCATTTTATGTAATGTATATTGGATGAAAATAGGAATTCAAGAGAAAAATAGACATGTAAGGTCAAGTAAGAACCTATAAAGAAAGACTAGTGGATAAAGGATTGAGATAGCGTCAAGAAATTGTCTATGATGAAACCTTTTCGCTAGTTTCCATGTTTAAATCCATAAGAATCACACTATCAATAGTAGCTTACCATTACTATGAGACTTAGAAAAAGGATGTCAAAACAACATTCCTTAACAAAAACCTTCAGGAAGATGGCTATATGAAAAAACCAGAAGTGTTTGTGACACCAGATGAAGCCAAACAAGTTTTCAACTTGCATAAATCCATTTATGGATAAAAGAAAGCATCCAGGTCCTGGAAAATTCTATTTGATGAAGTCATAAAAGAATTTGGTGTCATTAAGAATGAATACGAGCCATGTGTTTAAAAGAGGTTTAATGGGAATGCATTCATTACCCTATAAATATATGTTGATGACATATTTCTTATTGGAAATGATATACCAGTCTTACAGTCAGTTAAGGACTAGTTGAACAATTTTTTCTCCACGAATGACCTGGGCGAAGCAGCCTACTTATCTAGTGATCAAGATCATTCGTGATATATCCAAGAGGCTACTTGGACTATGTTAGGGTACATACATTAACCAGAGTCTGAAGAGATTTATTATGGATCAATCTAAGAGGGGATTGGTTCTAGTATCACATGGCCTACATATTTCTAAGAAAATGTGTCCTCATAAACAACAACAGAAATATAGAATGAGTAATATCCCATAAGATTTGGCTATAGGATCCATCAGGTATGCCTTGTTATGAACCAAGCTTGATGTTTCCTATGAACCGAGCATGGTAAGAAGATATCAAGAAGATCCAGGATAACTACAATGGAGTGCTGTTAATCCTATCCTTAAGTATCTGAGAAGAATTATGAATATGTTCCTAGTGTATGGAGGAGATGAAGAGCTTGTCATCAGATGGTATACTGATGCTAGTTTTTAGACAGATCATAATGATCTGAAGTCACAATCTTGATGTGTTTTTTATCTCAATAGAGAGGTTGTGAGATTAAAGAGTTCAAAGCAACTAGTTGTTGCCAATTTTACAGCGGAGTCTGAATATATTGCGGCTTTTGATGCAGCCAAGGAATCCATATGGATTCAAAACATTGTCAAGGATCATGATGTGGTGACTTTCAGTAATTATCCTATCACACTGTATTGTGATAATATTGCAGTGGCGGCTATTGAAAAAGAACCAAGGTCACATCAACAGAGAAATAAAATACTCCAAAAGTATCAACTCTTGAGTGATTTCTATCAAAGGGGTGAATTTGTAGTGATTCAAGTGTCCAAAGAAGAAAATGTGGAGGAACCCATGACTAAAGGCCTATCTCAGTAGAAGAATGAATATCATTTGAGAGCTAGCAAGTTAAAAGTTATTAGCAGTTGGCTCAAGTCCAAGTGGGAGTATATTGGAGTTGGTCCCCTAGAACCAACTAATTGTACTTTAATCATTAATAAATACCTTATCACATATTGATTGTTCTTCTGTGTGACAATTCATGTGATAATTTCCTAAGGACAGTTGTTTCATTAAAGGTTTATAGCAGATCCCTTCTATGATGAGAAACCGAATGTTCTATAACAATGTTCTTGAATATATGTTTTACTGCCGAATGATGTTATTTGAGGGATAAAAATAATACAGGCTATTAGGGGTGAGGAATCATAAAAATATTAGGCACCTTCTCATTGTGTGATCCCTTGGTAATATCTGGGAGGATATTATGAGAATGAGACCCACCAATAGAAAATCCACATTTCATTGTGTCATTGGATTTTCCTATCTGCGGGCGTGTGTATTGATCCGTATACATTAAGATTAGTATTAATGGGTATTATAACTCGCACACTTTTATGTATTGAAAAAACTGTGATGAAAAACTGTTTGCATTGAGGTAGGATACGTTGGGTTTGTCATGATTTATACTACATTAATAGATAATAAAAAATGATTTATCCCTTATGTTCCATAACATAAGTAGACATCTCCGGCCCTTTAATGGAATTGATATCACTAAAATAAATCCATGCCCATGTTTAGGAATGGGAAAGTTCCATTATGAAAAGTCAAATAAAGAATAATCGAGCACATGGGTTGATAACACTAGCATGCAACTCACTTGATTCGAGATATCAAGACAAAGGTATTAAATTAAACGGAAAGAATTTATAGGAGGTGACACGTCATTACAGTGTTAACTTCTTTATCTATGGGTGCCTTGGAATATTTCTAGATGCTAACCTTGGAATTTATGCAGGCTATGCCTAATTCCACTAAGAAAGAGGCCTAGAGGGTCACACACTAAGTGTGTCCAATTATCTCAATTAAATATTAATTTAACAAGTTGAATAAATATTATTCCCAATTGTGGTTCAATAATTATTTAAGGATTCCTGATCACATTTATTTGAACACTAGTTATTTGAGAGAATATATTATGGGTGAGATAATATATTTATTAGAAAGTGATACAGTGATATTTATTTTAAAAATAAATCTCCATTCTTCATGGTCTAATAAATTTTGTGGGGGAAATAAAGAGAATGGGAAAAAAAGTACACGCAGTGTATTTTTTCTATGAATTTATGAGAAATAATATTATTTATTTAATTAAATAATATTATGGGTAATTCACTGTGTGTATGTCAAGTAATAAGAATATTAAACTGTTATTATTAGATATGGTTTATTTATAAGAATTAAATTAAATGAATAAATGATTTCGGGAAATTAATCCATTTTATTATTCTAAGTAATTAAAATACCAATTATATAATTCTCATTAGCCTATCCATTTCTGGTGGTTGTTCACAATAGATTTGGAAAATCTCTCAAGTGAAGAGATAATTATTTTTCCACCTTGAATGCTCTCAATCTACGAGAGAGAGATCCTCCTCCTCGGGATCAAGGCGATCGAAGGCATACATAGCAAGCAAAGTCTCTATGGTGCTTGCACCCAAATATCCCTATGGTGACATCCACAGATAAGTGGAGCACCTGTGGATAACTGTTATATGAATCCTATACATGGAGTCAATGATGAAACGAGAGATCACATCGTATCGTGATTGGAAACATAAAAAGAGAGAGAATTCCATCAAGGTAATTCTTGTCTTTTAATTAAATTAATTATAACCAACATCTGATGATCTCATATCTGATTCTAGGACTCCCATATTTTCTTTCGTTCATCGTTCTATTCTGAGGGATTGGAATTTTATTACTGTGATGGATCTCAGATTAAATGTCATTAACAAAACAATTAAAGTTGGGTACACCAACTAATGCGCTTCCGCTGCACCCAGAACCTAAAAATGGGAGTTAGAATATGATAACAATTTTTATTAGATCCCTCAATGTAATGAACAGATATTATGGTGGTGGATGAAAGAATACATGCCTTCCCTAGTCTTCCATCAAGATATACTGATACTGACATTATTCTATCACTACAAGAATATCATTCAATTTTTCAAGGAATTGGTAGAGTTATAGTGTTTTTTAACCACCTATATAATATGATGGTGGGATATTCCAATAAGTAAATGAATATTGGATGCACTTTAAAAGGAGTGGGGATATAATCCACCTCCAGTTATCAGATTTAAATTAGAATATATTGATGATATTCATGTAGAAAGGAAGGAATATTTTATTACCCCAGATTACTAATGGGACATGACAATATAATCCTCTTTATTCCACCCAAGTTTACATTAATTATTAATAAGTGGGAGAAGAAATATATGAAAACCCCTTCCCTTTTGAGGGTTTTCAACTAAAAAGAGATATCCACTTGGGTTCCTTGTCCTGAATCGATTTGTTTAAAATCTCTTTGGTGATCCCCTCAATAATCTCTTATTGTGTTGGATCTGGAAGGTGTTAGAAATAGTGGTGAATGGAAATATCTACCTAAGTAGTACAATGGTTTTTATGACTGTGTAATCAATCTAATCTTCCATATCCCTAAGGTATGGGATGTACCTATTGTAATTCATTACATAGGGACTCTTAAAAAGGATTGAGTTGGAAACACACATATGTATCTTCATCATGGACTTACATTGCCAGTGATGTGATCTTATGGGTTTTATGGTATGGGGGCTCTCTCATGATGTGTCTAGGATTGGTATGATGCTTTTTATGTGATACTCCCTCACAGAAGTGTTCAAAACATGACGTTTTAGGCACTGATTTGGTGATAATATCTTCTTCTTAATTGGGGTATAACCCTTATAGTGGTTGAGGGATATTTATAATGGATCATTTAAACCATTTTATTTTAGAATGAAGAGAAATTTTTGTTCTAAATAACCTAACAATGTTATAAACATATAACACCATTTATTGCAATATCAAGAGTAAGATTATATTAGATACATTATTTTCACAATTAAATAATTTATATTTGGTCCACAATTTTTATTTGAAAAAAATAAGTCTCTAACATGTGTTATACGCAATCATGTTGAGTCATCAAAAAATCTACCTTCAAAAGGAAGGTGGTGACTAAGAATTTACCAGTGAGACCCTACAAGGATAACTGGTAAAGATGATGGGGGTCCGTTATCATATCATCCAATTTGGGGGATATTTCTTACACTATGAAACACTAATAGATTTATGTTATATTCATGAATCCTTTCAGAATCCTAGCACAGGACTAGTTATCATTGTGTTAATGGACATATCAAAGGCATGCAATAATCTAAAAATCTTTGTATATTAGATTTCCCATAATGGTATTTTATATATATATGATGTTATCCAATGATTCTACCGTTTTTAACTTATTAAAGGATTATTATGTGTATTTTATTTGATAAACATTGGGTTGGTTTAAATACACATACCTTGAAACTCTATAAATTTTCACCCACCAGAGTAGATAGAGGTTCTATGATGTTGGGATTGAGTGCATAACAGTGACTTACTACATATCTCTATGGTGGGAATTAGAAGCCACATAGTCTAGTGACACTTAACTAGAAACGTTGTACCTTTTAAGGATGCTTAAAAAGGACCAAAAATGTATATTTTATGGCCATAAAGATATGAAGTGGTGATGCTTGTTTTATCATCATACTTCTTATACCGCATCAAAGAATTATAATTCCATGCATAATGTAGTGTTAATTAAAGTGTTCCTTATAATGGTTGGCATTAAACTTACACATGAGTGGCCCTTCTTGGATTTCAATATGGAATATAGACAATTTAAAATAGTTAATATAGATATCATCATGAATATTGAATATTGAGTAGATATGGATGACCCCAGGCGGAATATGGAACAATTATAATGATTCAAAAGGTATATGGTCTTATAGTGTATGTTATTTCACTAGGAGTATTAAGTGATGAATTGGAATCATGGATATGTGGAAAATGGATTGGTAATGAAGGATGTAAGTGACATCATGGGGAATATGACTTCATGATAATGATTATAGATGATTGATAATGAATTTTTTTACCTCTTATAAGGCTTATAACATGTCCCTATTAATAATAATCCAATACGAACTAGTTTTTTGGCATAATTTATAGTCAAATGAGTAGACTATTCTAAGAAATTTGAAATTATGAGATATTAATTTTGTCATGATTTTTTAGGTTGGGTGTATAAGATCTTTCCATGAGTCCTAACAATGTGATCATATGATATTTTCAGATATTTTTTATCAAGGGATAAATATATTTTTGTGTGGTTTTACATTGTGGGAAAATGATTTTTTGTGTTTTTCTATATCATTTGATTATAATATTGTAATATATTTTTACATCACATACCCATGAAATGAGTTCCAAAAAAATGGATATAATGAACCGTTGAATGTGTATTAAATGTGGGGGTTTCCCTACTACATATCCTAGTTTGTGACTTAGGTGAAGAATTAATGATTTGGTGAATAAAACTATTAATATGAAAATGTGTTTAAGTCCCTATATATTTGATTGTTTAGGGTGATGAAATCATTAATTTGAACATTAATGGGGCTACTCCTATGATGAATTCCCATAAAATATTTTATCAATTATTACACTAGGGAATAAACCTTGTTCATAGAATGATATGATTTAGGAATCTATCCACCTTTTAGAGATATAAGATCAATAGAAATTGTCACATTTATTTTCCTTTAAGAACCCACATTATCAAGGGAGTACATGATCCTGACCACCTCAAGGTTCATATTAATTAGGGGTGCATTAACATGAGGGTTAAATTATAAAGTTAACATATAATCGATCAGGGGAACTATGTTGATCTAAAAAACTGAATAATGTATATCAGGTCGTTTTCAAGTATGTCTTAATTTCCAGTTTTTGAGACTTTTCCCTTGAGAAATATGTCCATAAAGTTTATTAAGATGGAATTTTATAATTAAGATACCAATGTAATGAATAAGATATAATATAAGTATATTTACCAATAATTTAGGTTCTTTACAAAGATACCATAAATGGGAGAGAGATATTTAGTTCAATTAAATGTATAAGAGGGAATGGAATCCTTAAGGATAAATTTATCTCACAAAGGATATTTTATTAAATAGAGAAGATTGTCCTCATGAGATTACATTTGGTAAAGTTACACATGATCATTTAATTTTTCAAGTTACTCATGGGACACGTATAAATAGAGTCTACATGAGTGGTTTTATTCCAAATTCCTTTAATTTTAGGATTATTAGTAAAATGTTAGATCTATTTTCAAAGTGATATTTTGTCTTCAAAAATGTTTCAAAAAGTACTATGTCTCTCTTTAAGAAATATATTAATACCACACAATCAATATTCATCTCAATGTATTTTTGGGGGACGTATTGTGAATTAATATGTTGGACTGGAATACTACATTCCTAATTTAGTTAGCCACCAATATGTAAAATTATCAAGAAATACTCCCAACATATGACTAAAAAAATGTATTCTATGAAGATAACTACACTATGGGGGTAATATCCAGACTTATGAGCTAAAAAAGGTTTTTTCATGATCCAACAATGAACTTTACAAATGATAAAGGTTACACATGAGGTACAACAAGCATCGCTTTGGAGACCCAAATGAATTGGAATACACAATGAAGGTACAATGTATGTTAAGAATCAATACCTCAGATAAAGAAAATGGAATTTTACAAATGATTATTATGATTTGAAATGATAAAAATTACTTATGAAATCATCTTTTTCATTATGGATGTTTTATTTATGAAGTAAGTGATACTTTGAGAAGCACATGATTCTAATTGTAGGAATTCTCCAATTGTTTATTTTCCCTATGATATGATTTTAATTTTGATCTTTTAACAATAAATTTGAGGATTTTTGATACTTTTTCCTATATCTAGTCTAAATAGATATCATGTATCAAAAATCAGTCATGAGGAATCATATCCTTTTAATGTAATAGTGCCTGATGAATCTGACATTGATTTTATGATAACATCTAAATAAGAGGGTAAAATTTGAACCATCATGAAATGAAGGGGAGGGGTATTTGAGTGATGTGATGTGAGTGTATGGGTAAGACTTTCATGGTGGATATCAATGAGAGGAACTTTATAAAGGATATCTTGTTGAGTAGTTCCCGAATTTTTATGTTTATTTCCACAAGGATGGAACCCATGGTTGACGATTTCTAGGTTGGTAGTAGTGGGGGTACCATTTTGATAGTTTAATATTTAACCATGACAATGAACTACATGGATGTAACCATGTGGAAAACTTTCTTCATTTTTTTATACCATCCAACTGAGAACCTTCATAATTAGTAATACAAGGAGGGACTCATATTTTATTTTAATTATTTTAATGTGTAAGAAAATATATGAATCCATTTTATGTGTTTAAAACAAATTGTTTTTACTGATTAATTTCACTTTTAGTTTTAAAATTTGATAATAATTAATGAATTTGATGAATTTTGTTAATTTAGGGTTTAATTTGAAAATCTTGGTTTATTTTGAAAATATTGAATTTTGTGAGTCTTAATGGAGAAAAGTTATATTTTTCAATTTTATTTTTTTGGGTACATAATTAGGATGATAGGAAGTTATTTTTTAATAAATTCTATAATTTTTATTGATTTTAATGTTTCTTAATTTATTATATAATTATCTATATTGTTAATTTTTAATGTTATGTGAGTTTGAAAGTATATTATAAATTTTTTAATATAATGATGGAAATGGAAGTTGCTACATAACATTAAATATGTATCCCAATGATTAAATGTGATTAAACCCCATGTTTGAGGTGATAAAAAATAATAATAACCATGGGAAATGGGTTACAAGATATTAACACCCATGAGAAATAGACATGTAAGGGAACAATTAAAGAAATGGGGATACATAAAATTGAACAATATCACTTAACAGTTAGTATCAAATTAACTATAAAACCATGTATCAATCATGTGTGATTAACTCTATATGTTAGTGACTCATGTTTGGTTGAATATGTATTTCAAATTTATCCCATTAGATTGGAAAATAGTGATGTAGACATTATTTATGATTGAAAATGGATTCTTAAATGACACATAAGATTAATTGATTGATTTCATAGTATAGTGATACTAACTATCCTAAATTCCATGATATGTTATATTTTATAGCGATTCATATATGATTGAACTAGGGATTATCATAAGAGGTTAATTCAATTTAATTCCAATGAAATTGATGAAAAAACCCAATCTATGGAAAAAATAGAACCACTTTGTATTCTTATTTGATTAATATAAAAGAATAGTTTAACATGAATCTAGTGGAAAAATACATTTGAAATCAAGGAGGATCTAAATTCATTTAGAGAGTGATGATGTTTATAATTAAAATCCATTGTTGTACATCAAAGGGTTTTTTCATTTATTTTATATGTGATACATGAAGGGTAAGATAATTTTTTGGGGAATTATTACTGAAAAATTCAAATGGACTTGAGGTGATATTATAACAAAAAAAACAAATGAAGGATCCAATAGAGATGATAAAGGGTAGATGGAATTGATTATTAGTAAAATGATAAAGATGAAAAAGATTCATGGATGGTGGATATTTAGTATTCAAAATTTAATTCTATATTATGATTTTTTGGATTTATTTTTAAAATATAGGAAACTGATTGGGAAGGATGTGATATTGAAAAAAGATCCATATTAGGGCATTGAAGTTCAAGTGGGTTGATGGGATTCAAGACCTATGTATTTTTTATCGTAATATCTATACTTTCCTCTTTAAATGATTTACCAACATTAATTTTCATTATATAATTCCTCCACATAAATATGTCATGAGTTGATTCTTTATATAGTTCTAGGTTGAAATCCAAAGTGAATGAACTTTGATAGATCCATAGTGAGTTTCCTTTCATTTAATTTTTCTCTAAAACTATATTTTTATAAAGTGTTGAATATATACAATTGTGAGTGTAATTTTTTATTTCTTTTATAAAATATTCATTGCATCCTTTATGATATTCCTAGTTTAATCATGTTGTGTCCTAGGTGTGGGGTATTTGGAATGACAAACATATATTGATTGTGTTCAACATAAGCATTCACTCCATTCAAGTTCATTGAACTCCTATTACTAGTTAGGCTTGTTGGGTATTTTATATATTATCTCAATAAATACCCTCTAAATATAGATATTGAAAATAGAAAAACAAATGTGGACTTTTATAAGGTCCATCCCCGGTGTGGTAAACTGACACCATGATGTAATTAGATAGTCCCCTTAATCATGGATTGACCAATAAAAATCATGTTATCAATTACATGTAGTTTGGGAGTTTTTTACCCATACCCATGCTTCTTCACACATAATCACATTGTCAGGTATTATTATAATTACTAGTTTCTTTTTGGCCATCCCAAATAAGAGTAACGGTAATCTTATCTTGCCAATAATTTCATTGAAAATAAAAAGTTGGATCTAGAACTAAGAAACACCACATTCTTCTCCTTATAAGGTATATATTCCTCTATGACCAATACAGATCACTAATGTGATCATGTACACTTCTTTAATAACATCAATACTATATGATCTTAATAAAAACATCTAGTATTAAATAAACAATTTAACATAAAAAGCTCCACCACCACTAAATATTCACGAGATCCTTATGATCATAGGACTTCCTCAAAATCTCAAGAACTAGAATTATTATAGATACTTTGTTGGGAAGTTATTAATGTTAGAATTCACTTAGTTATTTCTTATTTCTTTCATCCAAACCAATATGTTTTGTATTTTGAATTGGTTCAACAACTCTTGTTGTCCATCTCCATCAAGGGTTTTGTTCATTCAATATCTCTAACATTATTACTTCTTCAAGAGGTTATTTTTCTTCTCTTATGTCACCTAGTTGTATAACCTATAACTGAATCCTCTCCCTCTTCAAGGGACATATTTCTTATATCATTACTCACACACATTTTTGTTGATAGCCTTCCATGACTAAAATTTATAGATGGACTCATTTCTTTCCATGGGGTCTTATTAAATTTATTTAAATAGATATAAAGTAATAGTCTTGTGAAATATAAAGTGTCACTTCACATAAAATAGAATAATTTCCTTGATTTCTAGGATCATCAAAATCTCATTTATTCAATATCTGACTTTGGATAGATCGATTTTCTTATTTTCATCATATTTTGAAAACCATATGAGTAAATCTTATGATTCTATATAGAAGACAGTGGTGTTATTCTTCTCTATATTCCTCTACAAAAATATATAAATAAATAATATTTATATCGTATATAATAATGAAGGATAAGTCGCATATATGAATTGTACTAATGTTTTATCAGGTTAAATTCTTATTTTAATCTAGAATCAGACCCCCCCCCAATATTTGATATTTATTTCCTTGAAAGCACAACTCTAACATCATGTTATTTTATACTATATTTTTATCACTGATGTTGAGTTTCAAATATTCTCATTTAAAACTCTTTAATGAATAAAACATTGATCCTCTCATATTATCTTCACCAATGTAGGATTCAATTATGGATGATAATAAAATTATGATCTTTTTAAAATGATAGACTAATATAAGAATCATACGATGTGAACTTATCTTCTTCTAAATAAAATCTAAAATACATATTTTTATCCATCTGAATTCCCTAAATTATCTTATGTAGGATGCTATAGGTTCTTTTCCATGGGTGTCTAATCTATATGAATTTAGAGGAATATGATTTCTATATCAAAGTAATACATGTAAAATGAATTCATATTTGATAACTCAAATTCATATTCTGGATCTTATTAATACATCTAAGATAAATTAATTAAATCCTATCAAATTCATAAGATATACTCAAAATCATATGAAATCATCAAAATTTATACGAACCTGGTAAAATATTATGTCAAATCCTATAATAATATGAAATCCATAAAGTGTTGGAGTTGGTGCCCTATATCCATGTTCTATTTACTTTATGATAACCAGTATTCATAGTTTTTAATTTTAATTAACTCTTTATCACATCAGGATTTTCCATCTACAGATCATAGCATGTGATAATTTCCTAAGAGAATTTGTCACAATTAAAAGTCATAGAAGTTCCCCACTATGATGGGAACCCCTAAGTGAAATGAAAATATTCTAAAATAAGTTCTATATATTCAGAAAATATCATTTTATATATATAAATGATATAGTCTATCAAGGGTGGATACTCATAAGACATTAAGGAATATTGTCAGTGTGTATTATCTTGGTAATATCTATTATAGGATATTATGAGAACGAGACTCGCCGGTATGAAATCAAAAATCATATGTCCAATAGTTTTTTTGATATTTATATGTGTGTATTGATCCTTAAACTTTATTATTATTAATAATAAATATTTTACGTTTCTTACATTGATTTATTGTTGAAAAAATGTGATGGAATATGTTCACAATGAGGTATGATAAGTCGGGTGCATCATATGTAGTATTGAATTAATTAATTATGAGATAAAGGATTTAACCTTATGTTCTTTAATATATATTGATACCTCAAGATATTTGATGAAAATTATATGGGCTAAAGAAATACATGGTCATGGTGTTCAATAGGAAAGATCGATTTCTGAGAAGTCGAAGAAAGAGACACCGAGCACAATGGTTTATGGAACCATCAAGTAACCTTCTTGATTAGAGATATAATAATAAAAGTTATAGGTTACATAGTGAGAATCCATATGAGGTATTATGTCATTTTGGAATTTGCTTCATTTTATATGGGTTCCTTGTAATGTTTCTAAATGCTAACAATGGATGTTAGGAAGATTTTCCTAATTCCACTGAGAAAGAGGGCTAGCGGACCAGACACTATGTTTATCTAGAATCACAGTTAAATGATATATTGTTATTTTAAAAGTTGAATAAATATTATTCCTTCATTTCGTTTAGTAATTATACTTGTTTTATTGAGCTCAAATGTTTTCCATCAATTATTTAATAGAATATCATGTGAGTATAATATTTAATAAATATTCATTTTCTATTTGGTGAATTTAATATCTATTTATTTATTGGAAAATTATTTAATGAAATTTAATTATATAAAAAATTGCAATCATTAAAGTCCTGATAAATATTGTGGAGGAATGGAAAAAATAGTTTAATGGTATACTAAGAAATAATATACAATCAATCTTATCTGAACAAATAATATTTAACCTTAATTCGCATGTAAATCCCATGTCAAAAAATATTATTATTTTTATTATTATTATTATTATTATTATTGACATGGGGTTCTATAGTGTTAAAATAGATATTACATTCTCTTTCTAAATATTTATTTATAAGTCCTAGTGGAATATAAGTCAAATATTTTTTTCCAATATATCCAATTCATTTATTTTTTATATGAACAACAAATCCTGATAATCCTCTCAAAGACCTGTAGAGCTCCATTCTCAAAGAATTCTCTCAAGAACAGAAATAGATCTTAATCCACCTCCTACACTTGAGTTAGTAGAGTCCAAAGAGAATTATTTAGAATACAATCTTATGGTGATCAAAGAAAAATGATACAATCGATAGGATAATTCATGCTATAACACGAAGACTCTTATGGTGAAATTTAGAGAATTGTGGAATACATGTGGATCACTACTAGATTGAATCTACTCTTCATTCCTACCATGAAACGATGGTGAAATTAAAATTTATTGTTAGATCCATTAATGATGAATCCATTCATTCAAGGTAATTATTTAATTTATAAAATTAATTATAAATAATATGTGATGATCCTATGATTGGTTCTAACGTCTCATCAAGTTTCTATTCTCTTTGGTTAAATTGTTTTGATCCTAATTTTTAATATCTTGTAAATCCTAGATTAATCAGTGATAATGATGAACATAAATATTGGTTATGACCCATCAGGTGCTTCCATTATTCCTAGATCCTAAAAGTTTTATAAGAGAAACCTAAAAATTATGTATAATTATTTAATGATCATTGATTGATTTATGCATTTATAATTTAGTTTCAATTACAGAATAAATCACTCCAGAAAAAGAATATGATATCTTCTTATTCTACATTGATTTCTTGTAGATCTAATAAAATCATAAAATTTTATGGACAATATAAATTCAAAGACCTCATCTAGAGGTGCTAAAGATTTTGTCCGAATAACACTATAGTACACACCGTGTCACCGATGTTAAACACCATGTACTAGTTATCAAATAACCAAGAATTAATTTATAATTAATTCATGGTGTGTTCATTTATTACACATAGTTAATTTAGTTATACACTATGTGTTGAACAAGAGAGCCTAACCCATATTCAACAGGTGTACACTCTATGTTTCCCACATACATGGTGTGTAGTCCTTTGGTCACTAATGATCTATGTATCTTCAAATATGGCCTACCTGAGTGGTTACCATGTAAATAGAAGACTACACACAATGTAGCCAATGTCCATGTTGTTTACTACAATTTTTCTGTGGCACATTTTACATGTGATTTCCCTAGGAATGTGTCTTAAATAGAACATTAGAAACATACACACAATGTAGCTTGCTTGAACACAATGTGTACTTATAAAAAATTGTGTAGAATTAAAAATATATTTATTGTACTGTATAAACCTTATCAAACATGTAATTTTGTGTCATTATTATGTTGATAGAACACACCATGAGAGGTTTTTTTAATATATGTATAAATTTTTAATTAATTTATGCATATTTTTTATATCTATATATCATTTTTGAGTCATAATATAATTATTACTATGTGTGAATTTAAGCATGATACATGAATGAAAATTTGTTTAAAATTATGATAGATTTTGATGGGTTATCACTATGTTGCCTCCATGTTACATTTATGTAAACTAATTTTAGATAAGTGTATTTAATGTTTTTTCAATTATGATATATTATAATATCAATGAAATTAATATGAGAATTAAAATAAAGTAATTGATTAATTGATTAATTATTGAAAGATTTATCTTAAATAATAATGAATAAGAATTGAATGTTATTTTTATTAAATGTATAATTTATTGAATGCTTGTGGATGATCATGAGCATTGAATTGACCTTATAGGTGATTGGATTTATTTATTTTATTATTAATCCAAAATTTTGGATTGCGTTTCATCTATACTCTTTTTATGTGAGGGCCTATATGACCCCAATTTATTTTTTCTAAGCCATTTTCCCTCAATTGTGTATGAGTAAAAGCATATGTGGAGAGGTGGAAAGCTGTAACCTGAACCTTAATTGGATCAAGGAGTTATATGGTAGAAATATTTTTAGTTTCTCTCCTACCAGATAAAATAACCACTATTAAAATCCCTTGACCATTCCAATTTATTATTTTATTTCTTTCAACTATCATTGTTATTTCATTATGGATGTTTTTTTCACAATGAAATGAATTAATAATTAAAAGGCATCCACGATTGAACTAAAATAAATGGGATTATGTGTAAATATTAACTAATACATTGTTAATCTAATCTCTTTAGCTAGTATCCTGATGTCCCAAGGTTGAATGTTGTTCCCCCCCAATCATCCCAGTCCAACGGGCTCAATATATAGATAGATTTAGCTCCAAACTAATGGTGTCAAAATTTTCAATAAGTGGCTCATCACCATCTACGTGGTTGTCTGTGGAAGGAATCTCCAACTATACTGGTGATCAATATCACCATAAGACACATACAATGGAATCCTATACTCACATGAGTGGTCAAAACCACATCATCATCAGAGTCCCCAGGTCAACCCCACTGGATAACACATACTAGGTTCTCTATGTGCCACTCGTCATCCCAAGACCCGATATCTATCAAATATGGTGATTACCAAATCTGCACTAGAACCCGTACCTAAGACAATACATTTGTATCATGTTCTACCAGACCCTATAATGACTCATATCATATATCAGTGGTCTCAATCTATGTGTGCTCCAACAACACCACATCACCGCCCGCCTGATGGTACATCAGATCCCCTCTAAGTGGCATCCCTCTAAATAATATTAAAATAGTATGAAAGATCATATAATATATATATTTATATATATATATATATATATATAATTTTGGTATAGAAAGTAGTAAAAGTAAAAAAAATCACAATTCTATTACTCACCCCCATCGAAACCATGTTTCTCTACATCCGGCCTCAGGGCCCCTTACCTAACCATATCATAGATAGGTATCACATATGCCTTAGGCCATGCCCGTAAAAATAAACCATGTCACCAAAATATGACTACCTCATCACCCAACCTCATGATCAACATCATCCCTCATCATCTTCCACACATACTGCTATAAGACCCATGCCATATATATGTGTCACATCACATAACACAAAGCAATTTATATCATGACACATGCCTAAAAAAATAAATTCCTTTGTGCCTAAAAAAATAAATAAACAAAAACCCTTTACCTTACCGAGACATGGTTCAAAAGCCCCTACCTTTCCATACAAAGTAAAGGGTCTCATAGCATAACAAATTACATTTCACACCCAACCTCCCCACTTGAGGTGGAAATCATATTAAAATAAATAGAAAAGAAAAATTGAAATTCCCACGATTGGAAGCTTGGTCCATCACTCGTGCATGAGACTGGAGGAACCCAAACATGAGTTACACCTAAGATGGATCATGGTTTGAAAAACGATGTTCCAACCAATTGAGAAGACACTATAAAATTCCATTAAATTCCATAAATTTATTTCATATGAAAACAATGAAAATGATGACTGACCCCATTCTATATTTATACATTGAGAAGACACTATAAAATTTCATTATAAATACTAAAGTTTTCAATGTATAATTCCCTCATTAGACATGGTTTTAATATAATGATAAATTAAAAACTCTTCCTTTCAGGTTTAATAATAATAACCAAAGCATAACTCAAAAGTTTTGTAAAATTTTCCTCACTTATTCTATTGGAATAATTATCCTTCTAATTTTCCTCTTGTAATTTCTTATCCATTTTAAGGGGAAGATTAAGAGGAACGTATGAGTTGAAAAAATAAAATTCTAAATTCATCACACTCATTGAAGTAATTATCTTCCTATTTCATTGTGTTTTTATAAGATTCCTCAAACGATATAATTTTATTTCTATATGATAAATATCCAAAATATATTTTTCATGATCCAAACACAATAAAAAAAAAAGAAAGAATATTTTCACTAATTATGTTACATTTCTCATATATTAATGTATCATCAAACATTGTAAAATAATTTCTAGGTTTCCATTGTAAGTACTCAATAGAATGTTTTTTCTCCTTCCACCTTTGTAATTTAACATGAATCACGGTTTAACAAATATATGTAATGTAAATAATAATATTTTTCAATCCATCTCCCCTAAAATTATGTTTCTCAAGGGGAAAATCATTGACTTTTCCTTCCTATAAAGATTAAGTGTTTTTTTCTAGTTTTATCCACTGAATAATATGACAAAAAGTTTGAGAAAAAATAACCATAGTGTGAAATCACAAGATAATTAGAATCATATAGAATATGTCTAAATCATGATACCTACTATTAAATCTATGAAAATAGATGTTAAACCTAGGTTATCCATGGTATTAATCTATTCAAATACATTATAATTAGTAATAATGAAAATGAAAATTAACCAATGAATATCCCCAAAATGTGTCTATCCATGTGTCTAGTCTTAGGAAAACTCATTTTACACAGGTGATGATGGATTAAATAACTAAATTTTCTCCATTTAGAGCTATCACAATAAGGTTCATCTGACACATCTTGGTATTTTTCTCATCTATGGATGGGATTATGTGTTTGTTTATTATATTATTAAGGATATTAATAGACACTTAAAATATTGGAGTTGTTTTGGACATGAAATAACGTTTTAAAGAGATACAGGTATTATACCAGCTTGTCAGGGAGGTGCACCCACTATGCAATGGAAAGATAATAGTAAGAATTATCCTATATAAAGACAACTATAAAACTAGGGATACCCATATATCAACCAATTTCCATTTTGGGAGACTGATATTCCTATTTGAAACTCGACACCTAGATAGTGAGACCCATTGGCTAGCTAGTGATGTCCTCGTGTATTTATTCACGTCATTATACATGATATCCAGTGTGGGATTTTATGAATTTTTTATTATAACCCCTTTTAATTATTCTAAACTTATCCATTCACCCTACGTTGTCCTTTGTGAACCTATATTCCCCCCTTGTGAAATTTTAGTCTCCCTAACCTCAATTGTTGGTTGATTAAGTGGTGTTTGATAAAGTGATTTCTAATCAGCGAGAATTTCTCTTTTTTATCATAGATCCTCTTTCTTCCATATACTTCTTACTAGAGGGATGTGAAAATCCTTCATATTACTTTGATCTAAGTTTCATAATTATTATTTTTTTGTCTAGAGATAGATATATTTCTTATTCTATTTGGTATTTTCATCATCTTGAGATTTCCTCTCGGTGATGGAGATATTAAACTAATTCTACGAATCATCTCCCTTTAAAACCGAATCTATGATTTTATATGGTACTTTAAGAGTTATTGATTTTTAAAAATGTTTTATATTATATATAGTAATTATTTAAATGATTTATGATTTATTGATATTTTGATAATTGTGGAAAATTACATTTTGATATGATTTGATGTGAAGTCTATTTTGATGGAATATAATTTCTTTTTTTGGAAATTGAATTGCCTGATGGTACATTGAAAATTTTACTTGATATAATTATGATTATTATTTACAAAATAATGATAAAATTTTGACTTTATAATCATTTGATGTGTTCCACCATTTTAGAGAGGACATTTTGGAAAATATAATTTAAAGTGTAATGTTTTAAAAATCTATTTATAAATTGATGTGAATGGTTTTGAATGTATCGATAATTCCATTGGAATGTGTAAATTACTAGATGTAACATTAAATTATTTATTGAAAAATGAAAAAACCCATAATAAATTCCCTTATTTAATGATTGGAATGTGATGTCCCTTATTAGTAAGATAAATTTAATTAAATTAATATTCATATTATGGGAGAATTTCATTTTGGGTGACCAAAACTATGTTAATGTCATGATAAGACCTAGTTTTCTAGGTATTAATTCTTAGTGAATATGTTCGCTAGTTTAGTATCTTTATTTTAGTAGTGAACCTATGTATGACTTTTTTTCAAGATATGGGATTTTTCCTATCGACAGTCAAAGATATGGTAAGACCGAGTTTTTAAGATTTGGTCAATTTATATGCTGAATAAGTTTTGGTATGAACACTTTTTTCATTGGTGGCCATATTGAATATTTATTGGTTTTTTCCCATTAGAAACATTAGATTCATCGATTATGATTTATGTTTATTTTTAAAGGTATGATTATTTAATAAATATGAAATTATATTCTATTGTTATCAAGGTTCCATTTTAAACTATACTGAAAAGAAATTTATTAATGTTTATTATGAGAATATAAGTTTCAATTTTGATTTTTAAAATCCTGGTTCTTGTGAAAATGGATATTTTCAAGGAAAAAGTTTGATACTTAATTTAATCAAAATAAAACATGTAAAAACTATTTGGTATCTCTATTATAAATCTACAAGATATGGAATATCATTAAAAAGTTTATTCATTGGGTTTTTTGGTGGAGACCTATTGGGATTTTAGCTAAAAATTTTATATATTAGAATATTATTAGGGTTTTTTGTAGTAGATATTTTTATATCGTTGGGGTTGAGATTTAGTATATGTGCATGTGTTTTTTCCTATCATGAATGTATATATTTTATTTTATTTTGTTTATTTATTTTATATTTTTATTTATATTCACCAACTTCTTTATTTCCAATATTTTTTAATACCATTGTTCTTTTATTATTGGATATCTTAGTTTATAAATTTTACAGTTATTTTTATTATTTATTTATTAATGTAATCATTTCCATGTTATTATTATTGATGCCATGGCCATTTTTATGAGATGGTGGGGATTAATAATGACTTTCAATCTGGTGGTAGATTGATTATGGTGTGGGGTAGGATAATATATATTGTAAGTTCATTATAATTGGTATCAATGTTGTTTTTTCTTTTTCATTCTTGGATTTTCTATAGGTTGGAGGTAGGTCTATCTCAATTCATGTTGTAATATTTGGTTGGGTGCTTAATCAAAACCCATATAATATGATGCATGTGTTTCTTGGGTTTACTATGATTAGTATATATCGAGTTGGATTATAGTACTCAATCATTTTTATACCTTTTGGATTTGGTTTGAGTGTCTCCATTTGAATATGGGAGGTCATGATCTCATTTTTTAAAATATAATATTTGAATGGAGTTCAAAGGGTACACACTTTCTTCACATGATTTGGAATGATTTTTTTAGTTTTTTCAACCTGTTTTGATTGAATTCCAAATGTCTTCACACAGTTGGAATAAGTTCTTCCAAACCATGTGGAAAAAACATGTTTGGATGATATTTTAAGGAATTTTTATTTTTTTCTTCCCTCTTCTATGTTGTTTAATTTAACTTCCCTTTATTATTATTCATAATAATTTTTTCTATTTCGTTTTAGGTAATTGATTAGCATTATAGATTATTTGGGATAATCCATTAAATTCAAAAACCTATAGTACATAAAAGAGAATTTTGGATGAAACTTCAATTTTTGTAATTTAATGTGGTGTTTGGTATCTTGTGCACTCATAGTATATTTAATTCAAAATTATGAATAGGTTTTAGAAAACTTGTTCAAATATTTTGTGAATAGTTTAGAGAACCAAAAGTTTTCAATGTTATTGTGTAATACTAAATCAAATTTAATTGTAACCTCTTTATGAGATTAAATATTAAAATATTTATGAATGTTAATTTTAAATTTTTAAATGAAAAATCCCTTTCACATTAAAATGATTCACGGGTGTTAAAATGTTGGATTAATGAATAGAGATTCATTTTGAAAATAATTTTTATAGTTCCCTCCTAGTTCAATGAGGTGAATTTATGTCACAAATAATTTATGAAAAAAGGTAGTACATATGATAATTTTAATAAGGGAGATAGTTATGAGGAACTGTATAGGAGTTGATGGAGAACCCTTATGATCCATTCACTTATGTTTGCATTTTTCCAAAGGCACCTGGCTAAACAAATTTTGGATTGGTTTTTTTTGTTATGCAATGAATATTTGTCTATTAAGATGTAATATCTTTGTATAAAAATGGTGGGTTTCTACACACACATGGATAATTGGTCATGTATGTGTTGTTCACATTGATATTTCCTAATAAGGTAACACAATGTAGAGTCCCACCACACTACAAGTGATATCTATCTTTTTATGTAAAACATAGTCATCGCACATGTCGGACTACACAACATGTGCTCTTCCAGAGTACACATCATATAGTCAGAAATTTCATAATATGTGCATTCTATTCCATTTTTTCACCAATGGAACCAACACCATCAATTCATCCACAAGAACCAGTGATAATCATGGATATAGGATCTACTGAGCCTTCCTATCACCAACAATGTGATTTCTGCAACTAATTCATCAGAATGTTTTCACTCAATAATCCATTAGGTAGAGACTCAAAAGCCTATACATATGGGATATCCAAATTTGAAAATAGTCTACTGTCATCACCGTACACTAAAATTTTATCTTTTATCCCAATCCCAAACCTGTAGTAATGAATTTCTTATGCTAACAAGTAGTTTAACAATGATTATTCACCTAGTTTTGATTTGAATCATCAAGCAAATGAAATAGCAATGATGGTGAAAAATTGAACGGGTAAATAAATAAACAAAAACAAAAACATAGTGAATGAACCTCTTGTAATTTTCACATTGGCATCCATTAGTTTTCACTATAATGCTGAAAAAATATGAAAAAAAAGAAATAAAAATTCCATACTTTTTAGAAGATAAAAACATCAACCATGAATTATACATCAACAATGAAATTAATATATTAGAATAGTTTACATGAGTTTGATAAAATATAATTAAAAAATCGATTAATCCAAATAAACAACACCATACCACTGATTAGACAAGTTTTTTATAAACAACACATCCACTTGAGATGACGAAAAACTCCCACTGTGTTAATCCTCTACCTCACGATCCACCTCAATATGCTAATAAAAATCACTAATTATCCCTAATAACATAGGGATATGCTTCTATCCCTAAATTTTTATCATAACAACTGACATATAGATAATACTTCCATGTCTTGTAATTGATAATAAAATAATAAAATATATAATTGAAATTACATAACACACTGCTAACTACAATCTTCTATGAAACAACTAAAGTTGAAAAACCTTATGTCATGAAATGGGTCAACCTCATATTCCTAAATCAACCATGGTCTTGGATTTCCCTTCTGATATATCAACATATGGGATATATAATTTTCTTAAAAATATTTTCACACTTGATATAATATATTTAATTTTTTTAATATAAACGCACCATGGATCTCCATGACAAGAAATTACACACTGAAACAACACCCATCTTCAAAAATATTCATTAAAATATTTTAATGTTATATGTGAAAAACAAAGTTGTAACATTATTCTAAGGATTATGTTGGAATATTCCTACAAAAAATATCAATGTACACATTCTACTTTTCTATATGTTTATAAAAAATAAATATAAAAATCCTTATAATGTTTATCCAAATTCCTTAATCATAAGTTCAAATATCCTTAGTTGAAAATATACTTAATACTCTTATGATATGAATATATAAAAATCCACTCTTTGAAGGGATGTTGGTGCCATGTCTGGAGATCATTCATCATTATATTTATCACAGGATAATGAGTATGATAAATAATTTATTGGGGGAATTGTTATAAATTTCCATCATCTAAATCCAATTTACCTTATATTAGAATACATCGAAATACTATAAATCTAACATTATAGAAAATTTCATAGCCTATTACCAATTTTGGAAGAATCAAAACTAGAGGTGAAGTCAATTTCACATTTAGTTTGTCAAATTATTTTTAAAACATCTTCATTCCAATCAAACTTTAAATAATTATGGTTTAAATCATTCATAATATATGAATTATTATATAAATACCTATGAAACGCCTCTAATATTCATCCAATAAAAACACTATCTGAATATAAAAAAATATCTTGGATGTTCCCAAGACATCACAACATGAATATTTTCAGGATTCACTAAGATGCATGTATGAGATACGACATAGACCATGAACATAACTTTTTGAATACTAAACTCTCATTTATATAGAATTTCATAAAGATGATATTATTTCTTTATACTAAAAATAAAAATGAGATGATCCATTTTTTCTACTCAAACTATGAGTATAAAGAAAACAAATTCCAAAAAATAAAATGACCATGAAATAGTCCAAGAACTAATGAATGATATGATCCATAATTTACCTTAATATTATAGGAGAGTTTATAATACCAAAGTGGAATAACATTATACTATTAATTTTTATTTGAACTCTTGAATGAAATCATAGAAATTTCCTCCAGATGGACTCCTAATAGATGGTACCCTAAAACCAATTCAATAATAGAAAACCATTAGGCTACTACGAGTTTTTCTAACAGATAAAAAATCCTAGGAAAATGATGTTTATTCTTAAGAGTTGACTATTTAAGCCTTATATAATAAACAAAAATAAAGAGTATTTAATCATTCCTCTTTAAAAAGAGAATTAGTAAATATTAATGTGAAATAGTTAGATGAATAAATCCTTCGGATTCAAGATCCTCAAGTTAAAAATTAATCTCCTTAAATATTGATGGTTCTACATTATATACTGGAATGAAGATGATATTTTTCCCTATGAGAAATTTAAAATATGTCTCAACCTTTTATAAGGAACGAAGGATAGAAAAATATTCTAGAAATACAATAAGGTATTCAATCACTAGAGTCAGAATAATAGCACTTAAATTTGGGTCAATACAATCAAGGAAAAAATTTGATAATTTTCATGAGATCATTCTATCATTATGAACAATGTACCCTTATATTCCATATCTTGGAACCAAATATCGCTAAAATATTTGAGTAACACCATCATAGGATTGAAACTGAACCCTAAATAAATACCAATTTATCTGGTATTTAATAATAACCATATATTTCTTTCCAATAATTTTGTCTACAATATTATGATATTGTATTAGGAAATCCCACAAAACCTCACAATCGGTGATCATACCCATACATGTGGAGCATTTGAAAATATACTCATTCCTTATTCATAAGTGGATTAATATATCATAAATAGGAAAATATCTCTCTATAATCCCAATAAATCCATTAAATTACAAGATATAAAATAATGAGATGAAGACATGTAATGTTCAATAACCATATTGGATAAAATTAGCATCATAACTCCACTATAGATCCCCCACTCTAGATTCTTCTGATGTACATTCTACTTTATATAGGAATTCATCCCCAAATCCAATTTATCTTTCATTACTCAATGAGTATCCAGAATTTCATGTCAAAGAGACCCAGAAACCTTAATTATATCAAAATAAAATTGGCTCCTTTTCTATGAGTGGATTCAGCCCTATAGGATTTAGAAATTATTAAAAAACAATTATTTAGATGACTGAAATATCAATAATGATGGAATTTCATAGGTCCTATCACATAGTTAGTATTATTTTTCTTAGATATACAAAAAAACACAAATAATGATGACTTGAGGAATCCCTTAAATCTACATCTAATGTAAATTGAGTACCCTTGTTATTCATCCATTTTTTGGCTAGATTATACCCTTTGGAAACCCACTGTGGTAGCCAATGCTTCACCTATACCTGTCTTCCCAAATAACTCTACCTCAAACATAAATTATTTTTCAACCACCCTAGAATCTGTTTTAGGTCAAATTAATCAATATTTAAAAAATATAACCCTTTAAACTCATCCTAAACATCTAACCACTAAGGTAATTTTCAGAGAAAATCTTTCATGGTAGGTGAACTGACTCATAGATTAGAAACCCATACCCCATAACTATAAATTACCCTTTCTCTAAGTTTGTAAACTCACGAGTCTATTCTAAAGTAAAATTTATAAATAAAATGATAGATTCATTATGATAAGAAGAACCCCATGTTTTATATCTTTTTTGTTTGATTCATAATGATGTAATGGATTTTGGTATGTTTCAGTTGCTTTTTTGTTTCCAACCACATATTATTTATTCCAACAACTGACAGGTATTGATCTATTTTTTGATGATTTTACAATCAAGGAAGCATACTCCAGGATTCTTTAATGTATTTTTTTTACAAGGGATAGAGATCAAATGATGAAATTCTATTTTTTCAGGGGTATTTTCTAAATCCACATAGATGAATCTATAAATGGATGAATCATGTATTAATTTTGGTATATAAGGGATTCAAATTTCCAATTTTATCCATAAAGTATTTACATAGATATTTTTACTGTGTAAGGGAATCACATATACATTTCATTGATGTAGCCATTTTGATATGTGATCAATGTAGACATCTTGTGACATAGACGAACGAAAAATCAGCTAGAATAATTTTCTACATAGATGATTGGTTCACATAGCTAATCGATAAATGTAAATAAATGATCCCACATGGACCTTTTTAATAAAAATTGAATTTTTATTTATCCTATAAATATATATATGAGTTTTGATAAGGTTCCCCAAGTTGATTCTGATTTTTCATTGTAATCGGATTGTATTCTACCCAGGATTCATATTTAATATATTATAAACATATTAATTCATAGGACCGACCTACATTTTCTACAATTCTATGTTGAAATTTATTATTCCATATTGGAGACGTGATAGTTTACTATTATTATG